>JBAIZL010000004.1:12177751-12872751 GCA_036971475.1 Prosapia bicincta
ATAACCTCTGTTTTAGTTCTGTTTAGGTTCTTATATAGAAGTGTTTGCACGAGCATTCTTAGGTTACGTTCGTTGTTCAGTTTACATTTTATAATGGCTACAGCTATTTCCTGATTCAGAAGAATTTACAGAGTTCATAAATATTGTATTATTTGACAGTGATGAAGAAGTAATGGAAAATATTAACTGTAGGGTTAGTGAAAGTGATAGTTCTTCTGAAAATAGTAATGAGAGCGATGAAAATACGATTGTTTTGATACGAGTTGTGTGACTAGTGATACAGATTGATTGTGGGTTTCTAAGCCTAATAATGTGAATAATTTAAGATTTAGTGGTAATTCAGGAGTAAATCCTATCATTTCACGACGTTTATCCGACAAATCCACTGAGTTTTAATAGAGCAACTCCTACAGTCCACACAGCTACCAAACAGGTGAAATTCTGGACGACCATCCATTTCAACAGATTCGCCTCTACGCATACTAGGGAAATATTTGGGCCACTTTATTGAAAAAATTCTATCAACATCAAAAGCTTGGCCTTCAAGACTATGTAAGGTCTGTACAAAACAGGGAAGAGGTAAAGAAACTGTATACCAGTGCAAAAAATGTAAAGTTCCACTAAATTTGGAAGATTGTTTTGAGATTTATCTACCCAGACAAACTATTAAAATTTAATTAAATTGGTGTAAATATTGTAAAAAGTGTGTAAATATGTTTGTTCATTAGTGTAACAAATCACATTGAAGAAATAGCTGAGGTGAAGGTTAATAATTCATTTTTGGAATGCTAATCAATTCAAACTATAAAAATCAATAATATATTCGGTACTGAGGGTCACATTTTTTTATGATTATTCTGGTAGTTAATGGGTTAAATAGGTAGTTTGTGTTCACTAGGTAACTTCCGTATCCACCAAAATAAACAGTACTGAAACAGTTGTTAGATTTTATTTTATTTCATTTACATAATTTTACAAACACATACAATTAAAAAGAAGCTTTTACTGGTTAGACTCAGGTATATACATGTTTTACATGACCTCTGTTCAATTTGAGGCAACACTCATGCCATTCATGAAGGTTTTGCATGAATTTGGTGAAGAAGGGTTGTTTTATGCTCGTTAAAAATGTTTATTTTTTCTTGGACAATTATGGTTGGTGGGTTATCATGAAAAATCTTCTCCATCATTCCCCAGATGTGAATCAAGGGAAGTGGGTTAGGTAAAGAAAGTTTTTTCTAAAGGAGATTAGGTGGTTCCCAAAAGATGCTTGAAGAAAAGCAATGTTGACTAAGGCAGTGCCGGTTGTACCATCTTAATGAAACCATTGCAAACAAGAGGGTAGGTTTTGGGCACAACAAAATCTTCTCCATCATTCCCCAGATGCGCATGAATGGAAGTTGGTTAGATAAAGAAAAGTTTTTTCTAAAGGAGATTAGGTGGTTCCCAAAAGATGCTTGAAGAAAAGCAATGTTGACTAAGACAGTGGCACTTATGCCATCTTGATGAAATCATTGTAAACAAGAGGGTAGGATTTCGAGCACAACAAAATCTTCTTTATCATTCCCCAGACGTTAGGCATCAGGTGGTGTAGAATTGGGGGAGTGCACTGTTATCCTAAGGGAGATGAGGCCGTTGCCAAAAGTTTTTTGAAGGAAAGCAATGTTCTCTAAGGGAGAGTGGCTGGCTGTGTCATCTTCCTGGAACCATTGTGAATAAAAAGGCAGATTTGAGTACAACAAAATCTCCTGAGGTCTGCTATAAAACGGCAGATGATATCGGTCTAGATTTACAATCAAAAGTCGGCACAGCTGATTGAGAAGGTAACTTCAGCTGATTCAGTTTCAGTACTGTTTATTTTGGCACATACATTATTTGGAGGCAACAATACAATAACCCTTTTATACCATGTTCAAAGAAGTCATACAGAATTCTGAGGTCTGGTATAAACAACTTTTTGCAATATAATTTATTTCAAGGTCATCATTCAATAAGTAGCAAAATGTTATTCAAGTAAATTGGTGTTATAATGAGAAACATTATTTACTAATATATTAAACTAACAATCTCTTGAAATTTAAACTATCACTAATTAATTTTTTTAAATTAACATTTTATCAACAGATTTTAAATCAGTCCCACTACAGAACGCAATTTTATGAAATAAATATATTATGTCGTCTCTACTTAACAAAATAGTCTTAACCTAATTAAATTAATTTGATTTTATGGTTATTAAAGATATATTTATTACCTTTGTAAAAGTATCGTTAAAAAGAGAATATTCCAATGCAGCATTGACAGGTGTAGATGAAGCTACAGGAGGAGTAGGTGTTGATGTTGGCAGAGGCTGTTGAGAAGTTGGCAAAGGAGGTGATGACTTGTTGGACTGTGTAACAGGTGAAACTTGAGGAGTTGTTGGTAATGTAGAGGGCAAATTTAACGTTGGTGTATTTTCAGATGTTAATTTGGCAGCAAAAGTCTGGCTAGTTGTTGCTGTAGTTGTTACAAC
Organism: Prosapia bicincta; assembly: GCA_036971475.1. Classification (NCBI taxonomy): domain Eukaryota; kingdom Metazoa; phylum Arthropoda; class Insecta; order Hemiptera; family Cercopidae; genus Prosapia; species Prosapia bicincta. The sequence continues at coordinate 12,180,264 of JBAIZL010000004.1, forward strand.
TTTGCTTGCTCGACTTGATGTCATGATGGCAGTTGTATAGGACATAGTGGTCTTGGTATTGCTTGCTGCTGCTAGTTGAGCTGCTCTTTTCTCCGCTAAAAACATTAAATTAACCTTACTTTAACTTATATATTACAAGGCATGAGACAGAATACTTGCCTATATGATTCAATTAAAGTGAAACAAATATTTTGAAAAACGCATTTTTTTTTTAGTTTGAAGCCAAGAGAAACATTGTACTTTTATTTCTAAAGACATCTTAAATAGCAGAACTGGCCTGTTACCAAGTTTTTCTTCAACAGAGGACAAAGCAACGTAATCTATAGCTAAGGAAGCACACAGTTAATTTAAATAAGTTAAGGTCTTTTGATAAACGTGTATGTTGTAGTAAACCAAAGAAAAAAGTAATATCTCATTGAGTGTGTGAAACATAATGCCAAAAAGAAAGACTCAAGATTTTATTCAGTTAAATAATTGGTTAATTCCCATAAATTAACTACTGTAGGTTTTCGAAAAATAATAGTGGGAGCCTAGAATCTAAAGCAAACTTTAAACTGTAAATAACGTTTAATTTGTTTTTACTAATTATGAATATATATAATAATCAATTAACAAATAATAAACCAACTAAGGTACAAAATAAAGAATAAAAAAATACAACATTTAGCCCTTTAAAATTGAGAATATTTTTGTAGCAAAATACAACTAAATTGACTCGAGGAATTGATTTGTACCTGGTAGTGTCTGCAGTGTACATGTAATTAGATCTATAATAGGCTAATCAGACTACAAAAATTCAAATTAGAAAATAAGAATGCTGTTTTAAAGATGTCAGTACTTACCGGCTGCAACTAAACGAGGGGCAGTGACTCTGGATGAAGAGGTACAATAAGATGTTACACATGTACGCATTGGTGTAATTAAAGGTGTACAATTACTACCACTTGCTGAAAAACAAAAAAACCATCAACTTAAGAAACAATAAAATGTCATAGATATGTGAATATATTCTTTACATACAATATTATTTTTACAAGCCTTGGGTATCATTTACGTTTTTAAAAGTGGAATAATTTTAAGCAATGTAAAACGGTCATTTCAAAAAAACATCTATAACAGTATTACTCAGAGCATTACACTCTACGGTTTAGAGGTATGGGATGTTACCAAAGTTAATAAACAAGATAACAATGATGGAAATGGAATATTTACAATGAAACTGCGGTAAATCAAGACTTGAAACGGTCAGAAATTAACAAAATTTAAACAAAAAATAACAAAATTTTAGAAATGGATGTAAGTATAAGGGAGGAGATAGAGAGAAATGGCATGGTTTGGACATGTGAAGAGGCAGAAGCAGGTGGCACCGAAAGGTACTAGAGTGAATTCCCCCTGATAAAAGAAAGGGAGGAAGGCCATGGAGAAGTTAGCATGATGGCATCAACGAAGCAATAACTATTTTATGGCAAAAATTGCAAGTTACAGCTTCTTCGCCGACCCTATATACTCGATGTCATACCTTATGATATTGTGTTCCCACAAATAACGAGATCTAAAAAGAAAACATTTTTAAGATACTGGAGACATGAACCCAAAATATAATGAAGCACTAAAGAGAATTAGAAAAAAAGTATAGCTTGATTTCCAGTGAAAAAACTGACCTGATGTACATATGTGAGATTTTTAGCTCGAAAAAAAAAGATTCTCTATTGTTTAAAATAGCACTTAGAATTATTCTTTGGTATGTATACAAAGTAGAAATACAAAATGGAAAGAAGTGATCATTCCAATAGAGTTGTTCTTTAGAGTAAAAGTAAAAATTACACATGAATTGCTATAATGTCAAAGACTTTCAAAACGTTCTTCGATGGCAAAAGAACTATTAATCATAAAATTCTATTATCATGTTATATAAGAGGTTCTAACTTCAGGTCTTATAAGTTGTTAAGGCTATATTTTATAATAATTTGTTTCTGTATAGTGTAGTCACCAACACTGTCACAATATAACTGTGAATGGTCGACTATTTTTGTTAGATTGTTGAATTGTTCATCTGGGTTCAAGAATCTTTATCTGATGGGACCATCATACTTTATATGTCTCTACACATTGAACCCTAGACCCATGAGAACAAGTTGGCAACAAATTACTTGGCTTTTCTAAAGTACAAATAAAAATTTATTTATTTTAAACTATTTTTTTAAATCTAAATAGACTAAATGTAGGGATTGAAAACATACACAAACACACAGTTTTTAAAATGAATCAAAAATGAGAAAAACCCAAAGTTGTGACATGTACAAGCTTTCGCCTCAATTTGTTTTCACTTGTGTAAATAGAAAATAACATATAACTCTGGAATGTAATTCCATCACTATGGAAACTATAATGATTGAGCTCAAAAAGACATCACCAAAATAAACTTATTGCAATAAGTCTGTTAAACACATTGAGAATGTTTATAAATATGGATGATATCTTAACTGATCATTAATCTAGCATTGGTTTTATAGTTCAAAATTAGTTCAGTATATTCATGGCCTGAATAAAAGGTTAAGGAAATTAATAGATACATTCAAGTGTTTACTGATAAATTGTGTTGTATATTATGTCAACACAATATGGTACTGCCATCCAAACATTTTAAACCACTTTATAACAGAAATGTACACTAACAAGTTGCTTGCAGTATAGTTAGTATCCTCTAACCCTAGTAACTGAATTACAATAAAATTTAGTAAATATTATCAAAAATAATCCAAATAATTATGAAAAGAGTTAATTACTGTCTGAAATGCTGCACTGGAGCCGAGATGTCACTATTTGGCATTAGTTGTACACATATTGTTAATAAGAACAGAGGCTTTACTAAATTGATCAAGTCACATTTCAGCCATAGGCATGTTTACTTACACTATAAATGTTATTTAAAGATGTTCTGTCATTTAAAGAATATATTACACTTTAGCTCTATATACAAAATATTTCCAAACCCACTTAAAACTCACTAGCTTGTGAGATATTTACATGCGGCCTTTAGGATATTTATCAAAACAGTACATTCATGATAGTCAGCTTATTATGTGGGTAAACTGAACATGAGAAAGCAGTTTGAATTTATCTTTCCAAAAAAAAAACATGTAAGAAATAAAAAAACAACACTTGCAAAATAATAAACAAAGATAAAAAGGCTCATGGAATTCGATAAATGATGATAGCAAAAACACTTATGTAAAGCAGAAATGTAGCATTACAAACGGACAACTAACACAAACCTCTTCCAGTAGGAGCTAAGCTTGTACTGAAGGTTATGTTTGTCATTGCTCTGTGGAACGGGACTGATGAATATGCTCCTGGCGCTAGAACGTTGATACATCGGATCAGATACATTCATATACACTGTGTTAACCTTCAAGAGGGTACATGTGGAGTTTTCTCCGCACTCATCATTATATGTTCTGAAAATGTCTTTCTAGTTGTCAGAAGTTTATTTCCGGCTCGTTTCTCCACAACCTGCATTCTAGGAAACGGCCCAACCTATTTTTGTTCATTTTTTCCTCGTAACTTAAATGTGAATTTAATCCTTGTCACCCACGGCCGAGGTCAGATTGCGAAGGTTTCGTCCGCAAGCCCCCTTTCGTGTGTTATTTACATTACAAAAGACTAGTGCAGTTAAATTATTAGTTTTTGTTGTTATTCTTATTTTAGTGTTGTATGTCTTTTTAGTATCCAAGTTTCACATTTTACTGTTCCATTTAAAGAGGAGAGAATTCGTAAAATGCTATGTGGTGTCGAAAAAGAAGAAAATCAATAAATACTTTCTACTGGAAATTTTGTTAAACAGATCTTTGACGATTCTGATGAAAACAAGTCTCTTTGCCAGATGAACATGAAATTGTGGTCAATGAAATTGTAAATGAAACAAATGAAGACATAATAGGTGAATATGAAAATGACCAATTTGTAGAAATATTGTCACATTATACAGAGAAAATTCCGCCAGGAGGCTGTTACAGTGCAGTTTTATAATATAAAAGAACCTTTTATTAGTAGCAAACGAAAATGCTGTGGTATACTAAACCAGGAATGCAAGGGAGAACAGCAAAAACAAACATAATTCTCATGAGAGTGGGTCATGTTCACGCTACAGTAGTAGTGACTAGTAAGCTTAGAATGAACAATATGAATTGTTTTTTCAACAAAGACTATAAGATTCTGTTAGAACCTGTTGATATAAAGCCAATATTTTTTCCATCCACTAATTTCTAGGGTTATATATATGAATAAAAATATTCCTTATTTTCACTAAATATTGTAATTCATTTCACATTCTTATATGTAGAGCCTACCATCACGATAAAAATTTCTTTATGTTTGGGCGTTGAATTACTTTATTACAGAAAAATAACTTGCAAACACCTCTCCCGTAATGAAAACAGTGGTCTAGTATACATTGCTTACACATTTAAACAATTCAAAATATTTTTGGAAATGACTTTTAGAAAATTAAAATTGTACCATAATGATGTCTAAAATTATTTACAATGCATTTACATAGTACTTAATTGTGAAGTCACCCAAATATAAAATCGTAAACCGTTTAAATGTTAAAGGCTATTTGTGCGGAATAAACCTCCGCAAGCGCCCTCCCCCGTTTGAAACTCTATGCGCCCTCTCGAAGGTTAACAATCTCAAAATGCTTGATGTCAAGATTAGTTAGAGTAAAAAGGAATAATGAAAGTTAATCAACAATATTTCATCAAGCCTATAATCTAAATATTTTTTTAAACATATAAAATCAGAAATCACCTATACTCCTATATGTGTTTGTTCATAAAGAATTTTGTTACATTTATGAAGATAAAATTCTAAATTACATTAAATAACAATAATTTGGAAATAAACTACTTAGACTAGTTTAAAATTCCCAAAAATATGGAGTAGAGTAGAATCCAAACATTATGAACAGTCTCAATAGTTGAACCAAAGTAAAATTGTGTCAAAATATAGAATGTTTATTAAATAAATAAATGATAAACCGGTTGAATATTGAGTCAACATATTTATTTTAGTAGTGCAACGTTTCAGCAACTAGTTTGTTGCCCTTATCAACCCTGCCAGTGCTGTAAAAAAAAAAATTTATTACTTTTAACATTCAAATGTGTAATGTGAGGAACCAAAATATCCTTTCTTTTAATCATATAGGAAGTCCTTGGAGAAATGTGGAGGATTGATATTTTGACCTCAATCTTTAACTCAATATTCAACCGGTTTATCATTTATTTAGAATGCTCACAAAAAATGAATTGCATATGTTAGGTTTATATTAAATATCAGAGTTATTTCCTCTTTAACTTATTGCTCCATATTGTTAAATTGTTTAGCCTTGTCAACAAAACCCCTTGATAATTATAGACGACTTGATATAGATTTTGTTTTACTCACCAGGCGGGAATGAAAGTTTGGAAATAGGAGAAGCCAGTCCACTACCTATTACTGCAGATGTAGAGGTAGAAGCTTTTAAACTGGTGTTTTTTGCATTTTTTGCTACCTACAAATTATTAAAAAACAAATTTAATGCGTTTATAAAAGTATACTTTCAACAGCTACATAGAACTGATCAATAAAAAGTTACCATGCCAAGCAATTAAAAATCATATTTGTATATAGCTAGTCATATTGTATTACTTTGTTGCTCATTTTCAGGCTTAAAAAAATTTAAAATATTTGACTAAAACTAATAATTAGTTGATATTTTGAGCGGAAATGTCTTATAATGCAGACATAGAAGTACACTTTTATGTCTCAACCACTATACATATTGCTGCAGGCATCAGTTGAAGGGTCAATGTACATAAATATAATTCATAGTTATTTTCATGACAGAAAGCAGTAAAAAAAACTGTGATAAATAATTTCACCAATTTATAACTAATTTGTATGTATTAATTAATTAGTAAAATTTAGATTTGGAAGATATGTAAATTTCTATTTTCTAATTAATTAATACATACAAATTAGTTATAAATTGGCTCAAATAAAAGAAAATATGAAAATACCTTTGATATTCAATAAGATCACAAGTATATTTTTATGCCTAAAGAGAAATGTAGACAGATGTTAAATACCTATAATAATAGAACTATTATCATATCATATATTTAGCTATATATATGAATAATATATAATAATATGAGGAATTTTTTTTTTTGGACTTGATAGGAGACTGACAGACTTACCTAAAGGCAATAGTCCAAAACTGCAATCTCTTGGAAATAAGCACATATAAAAAACACATATAAAACACTTAATACACTTTTATTTGAGTGTATTAAGTGTTTTATATGTGTTTTTTATATGTGCTTATTTCCAAGAGATTGCAGTTTTGGACTATTGCCTTTAGGTAAGTCTGTCAGTCTCCTATCAAGTCCAAAAAAAATTCCTAAATAAGCTTTAAGCTCTACTAGAACTAACCATATAATAATATGAATAATATATGTTTTAAAAACTATTCTTCTTTTATAAATATTTTTAATTTATTAACTATATTACAAGAAAACATATCACCATATTTAATATTTATATTTTCTTTTTTGATTGATAAAGATCATTGTGCAATAGAAATATTTCAATAGTGCAATGTGTTTTTACGTGTGTCTATTTATTTATTTTTAAAAGATTGCAGTTTTGGACTATTGCCATTAGATAAGTCTGTTTTCTATCTAGCCCAAAAATTCCTGTACTCACACACACACACACACACACACACACACACACACACACACACATATATATATATATATATATATATATATATATATATATATATATATATATATCTTGATATTTTACGTTGCCCATTATTTTTCCGTCGCAATGACTTTATGAAGTTGATATATTACTATTGTAAATACTTTTATTCACCACTAAGTGCAATAATTTTACCTTGTTGTGATGAGGCACCTTTCGGTCACTTGACCATTGTCGAATCACTGACTTTTTTTTCCATAATCAGTTAAAAAAAATCAGTGATTCGACAATGGTCAAGTGACCGAAAGGTCCCTCATCACAACAAGGTAAAATTATTGCACTTAGTGGTAGATAAAAGTATTTACAATAGTAATATATCAACCTCATATATATATATATATATATGAAGTTATTTTATCCACCATTAAGTGCAATAATTTTACCTTGAGTCTTAAGTCTTCATAAAGTCAGTGCAACAGAAAAACAATGGATAACGTTAAATATCAAGAATATATATATATATATAAACTGGTCTTATTATACCAACCATTAACCTTCCTTTCATTATCTCACCCTAAATACACATAACTAAAGATCCCATTAACTCTTAGTTCTTGTCTGAATATTGTCAATTACAACATTTGATTAGAACCAACACAACAACATTACACTACACTAACTAAAGTGGTTTGGTTCTCTTTAATCTTCTAACCATTGAAGAGGTTCTGCACATGGATGAAGGTGAAATCTCTTTTCATGTCTTTTACCATCTTCTTTATTTCTTATATTATTGTCAGATCTTGGTTAATATCTTTGTTTTTCACATACCAAGGGGCATTAACCATATTTCTCAGTGCCTTATTTTGGAACATACGAAGAATTTCTATAATAGATTCTTTTGCACATCCCCACAGTTGCCTGCCATATAGCCAAAATATTTAATACAGTGTAATTTAATGTATAATTTCCAAATTTTATGGTAATCATTGTATAAATAAAGTGATAGTGTACAAACTTTCTACATTTCTAGTTTTGTTCTGTAGAAACGTTCTAAACGTTCTGTTCTGTTCTAAACTTAGTGACCAAGGTAGTGCAAATAAACAATTGATATCCTGGTCATTACCCAATTGTATGGATAATTCCAATTTACTTGGCATTAATTCAGGATTTCAGTAAATAACTCAAATTAACTTAAAAATTAGTAAAATCACCCAGAGTAACATGTTACTAATTTTATCTCTAATGGCAATTATAAGTATTAAATGTGCTTAGTTTGCATGAGACAATAATTCATTGTGACTACCTGATTCTGACTGAACATAATATAAACACAGAATACTGAACTTCCCTATGAAACTAATACATTTCTGAAAAATTAAAAATCAATTGCTCACCATTCTTTCACTACTTGTGCCTTGTTTGCTAGCTTTTGGTATCATTTGCGAAACATCAGCATCTGGATCTGCAACCAGTCTTGAAATGTATATATGTGCGTTCCTCGTTGCTTCAAAAGAACCCCTGAAAAAAATAATTAAATAGCCTGCTTATTTTAATAAAGCAATATTGTATTTTGGAAAACTTTATATCCTCTTTCAATGTCTGATAAAATCTCTCTGCTCTCCGATGAAGAGAATGAACTTACTAAAAAACACCAACTAGAATAGTTTTACTGATGAGTAATTATATTGTAAAAACCTGAGAATCTAAAGTAGAGAATTTTATAACAATAGAATTTTTAGCACTGTTTACTTATTCCAAAAAAGATCATTAAGAGGAATATTTACGCCAATTACATAATGAAATCAATCCAAACAAATTTTACACCTACAATAAAATTGAAACATCTTACAAATGCAGATGTAACTGATAACATAGTTATAACGCATTTACAGTAATGATTAATGATGCAAGACATGAGATAAATGATGAAACTTTGTAACTAAATTAAAGCAAATTTAAAAAATTAACAAACAAAGATTTTTTGAAATAATTTTGTTCTGCTTTATGTGGATTATCATCTCAGAATAAAATTCTAATGAATAATATTAACAAAAAACATTTAAATATCAATTATCAAATAGCAACAGAATACTGGTATAAAACAACAAAAATTGATGCACTGAATAGTTGAATAAAAATAAATAACATAATGATAAAAATGAAAATAAGACACAAATTGGACAACACAAAGCTATATACATAAACTTTAATTATAGACATATAATTGGATTGTTTAAAAATACAGATATAAAAGTAGTAAATAAAAGTTATAAATCTAACAATGATAAATTCATCTAAATAAAAAGGACCAGTCACAAATCTTTTACCAGTTCTAATATTTAAAATTCGGAAAATGTATAATATACTAAAACTAATTTATCAATTTCAAATTATGATGTACTAATTATGTAATGTACTGATACATACTTGATAGTAATAGTGCGTTCACCCTGGCCTTTACATTGTTTTTCCACTTCTATGTGAGCCCCAGTCGCACCTCTGATGGCGTTGATGTTGCTACCTCCTCTTCCGATTACTCTGCTGATTGCATTTAATGGCACAGACACCTTTTTTGATTTAAGAGGAGAGCTGTTTGTAAGATACCTAAGAAACCAACAATAAGAGTAGGCAGGTATATTAAATATACTATAAACAAGACTTGGACGTAATTACTAAAATAAAAGTCTATAAAAGTCAAGAAAGTATCTAAAATAACACAATGAGTACCTGTATACCTTTTTTTCAAGGTAAATTAAATGGTGTTATGAATGTAATTGATATGCTTGCTACAAGAGAGTTTATTTTCTGATATGTCACACACAAGACTAGATGTCTGTGCTTTCTAAGGAATATTTATCGGCCCTCGAAACTTATAGCATAAATAAAGATGTTTATGGCCCATTGACTTTCAGTCAGACATCTAAACATAATAGAACGCTTCAGTAGTTTTTATGACAACTGGAGTGAGAAGCTCAGTGTAGTTTTTACTCGGTGTAGCAGAAGTGTATTCTTGCGTATATATGAAATGAATAATAATTGTGGGAGCCTAGAATCTAAAGCAAATTTCAAACCATAAGTAACTTTTAATTTGTTTTTACTAATTATGATTACATATAATAGTCAATTAACAAATAATAAACTAAAGTACAAAATAACAAATAAAAAAAAATGCACCAGTGTAAAAAATATAATATTTAGTGCTTTATAAGTGAGAATATTTTTGTAGCGAAATATAACTCAACTGACACAAGGAATTAATTCATACCTGCTAGTGTCTGCAATTATTTAGCAATGGGTTAAAGAAACAAAGTTCTAAAATCATCTAAGATGTCCATATATGGGAGTTATCTGTTTTAACTTTGTCTTTCAATAGTTTTTGTTACAATATTTTTAATATTGTTATTATTAAGGATGCGACGAGGACCTAGAGGAAAGCCCAATCCACGTACTCTGTGAGTGTCCTGCTTTGGGAGCTGCAAGGAGAAAGTGGTTTGGCTGGCAGGTATGTACACCAGAGGATATCAGAAGATTTAGCATCAGGTGGGTACTTAATTTCTGCAAAGAGGTAGGTATCCACTAAGCTAGTCCTGTGGTAGGGATGGGAAGAGAGTACAAAGGCTGCAGCTAAGTGCTCTACACCGATAAGGTCCCTCCGAGTTTTAGTAATAATAATAATATATCATTAAGGAAGAACTATTTGTTAAGTAGTTTCTTTATTATTTTAATATTTTTCAAGTGAGTATTACACATTTGAATTTTCTCTACTGTAGACATTTGTCATTATTCTATACACCGGTTTGTTTCTACATTTCCTGGGAAGAGTTTTATTCTATTAACACTTTCAACACGTTGGAGATATTGGTGATCTCATCAAATTACTGTCTGTTTTTCGTTAACTTCCAGCTCTGACGGCAGTGGAACGCCATGCGAGTTGCATAGCTTGTCGTAGCATTTAATTATCGAGTCCGTTGTTTTCATCTCAATAATTTTATTTTTAACATATACATGTTTATTGGGGACATTAGAACAGTATATCAGACTCTAAAATATTGTTTTATTTATCGGGTCACAATTTAAAAAACACAAATACAAATGATAAATTACAGTGTGACAAATAAGAAAACACAATAAAAAAGACAGAGAAAAAAAGAAAACTTATATACAAAACTAAAGGCCCTACTACTAAAATATATTACATACAAAATTAAGCACTCAAATGTTTAACTCGGAATATTTATTTCTGTTTGTGCCAAGGTTTTTCGGAGATCGATAATGTAAACAGAGACATAGATAATACATATGTCACGTCCGAGACTATTTATAGCCGAGATAAGCTAACATTTGTTTACTACAATGTTATGTTGACACATTAGGTTTTTGGGCGTCTAAGCATTTTGTAATGACACATATTTACAAGAGTCTGTTCCCACTTCGAGTTGGTTCATTCACTCTAATAAGACAGTTATCGTTTATTCTTACATTAGTTCAGAAAGCTTAGTTAATTTTTACGATCATTGTTTTTACCGGATATTTTGCTGCGTTAAATGGTTCAAACTAAAAAAAACCATTAAAATATAAAAGTTAAACCAAATTAAATCTGTTCATAAAACTCCCTAAAACATTGTTACAGTTGAAGCATCAAAGTTAAATTGGGATGGTCGGATTTAAAAACGACTCAGACACAATATTTTCCAAACTCTTCTGAAGCATTGACGTAAAAATCAAACCTTTATACAAACGCGTATTGACAGTAGAGAAGTTTCAATTAGCCTGGGAGTGAGAGTGCCGGTGAGCTCGCCGTATCTATGAAAATAAGCTAGGAGCGCATCGGCATGCTCTCTGTACCTCGTAAGGGAACCCAGAGCGTGCTGGAACGCTAGCCGTGCTGAAAGTGTTAAATGTGTTGAGAAATAAAACTATAATTTTTTATATTCATAGGATCAGATGAGTTAAATTGGTCATTAGAAATCTGACAGGTAACAGCCTGAGTCACACCATAACAAGTCTGCCATATCTTCAACACAGTTGTTGTTAATGCTTCCAAAAGCCCAGAATCTTTTTGTTGTCCCGGTCAACAAAGCCAACTAAAGTAGCTATAGCTATTCAACAGATTTCCAATACTAACCACAATTCCAGTAATACTTATTATGAGACGTATAACGTTGTTACTTTTTTTATCATAACTTGTATGTTTGAAACTAACAGATGAAATAATAAATAATCTAATAGAAAAATCAAGTAATGTGCCAGAATCACTTCAGATAATAAAAAAAAACATTCTTAGAGTGCTTTTACTTACATTTTTTCTTTTAAAGCTGCATATTTACGAACAACTTCTTTCCAGCCTTCATCACGTTTTCCAGGTTGCTTAGGGCTAGAAGAATTATTCATTTTTACACTATTCATAGGAACAAGCTCCGCTTCCCTGAAATTTGCATACATTTTAAATTAATTTATATAACCGTGATAACAAACATTTTACCATTATGTATTTAATTGCCCTTTATAGAAAATCTTAATCCTTTTATATGACAAAGGAATATTTCTTAAACATATTACAAAACGGAATAGTTGTATTTGATTTTTTGAACATAAGTCATCAAATGTGGTTATATTTGTACAAGGTGTGAGAAGAGTTAAGCATTAAATATGGTAAAGTATTATTTATAGATGGAAATCTTTAATATAAATTTTCAATTACTAGTTGTTTCCTTGAAAAAATAAAAACTAATTTTGTAATTTCTATTAAGAAATGTTTCAACACATTCAAGCTTATGCCCGACTACAGAACTGGCTAGTCACCTATCGTGTATAGCTCGGGACTCATATTTAATTCCATAGCTAGACTGACGAGTTTGTAAATTATTGTGTTCTAGATTGTAATTTTGTAATAAGACCCTCTGACATGATCATTGAAATGTACGTAAGGGTTTAATCTTAGGTAACTTGTGATATTAGTTATTTTTTATAATTTTTGTGGTATTAGGATTTTTGCCAATACACAGCGTCATCGAAAAAAAGCACATATTTAAAAATTGTTCTACTTTAATTAAAAGAGAGATATCTAGTTAGTTGTGGTCTTGAAATGAAAATGAGTAGGAGTTTTTTTTACATTACCTTAATAAGTGTGCACCATTAGTTGCACGACAGACATCTAAAAGATAGTTAGATGGCAATACTAATAATGCATGGCATTACTGTTGCGATTGCAACAATTATCCCCTCTCTGAGGTATACCAAGTCACATATTTGTTAACTATAAACAATGTTCTTGATGTATCCCCCAAACAATATGTCAACTGGAGTGAAATCTGGACTTCTAGGTGACCAGGAAATGGAACCACCTCTACCAACCTAACCATCTACAAACTGCATTCAGTACTGTGAATATATTTCTTTTGCAATGTGGTGGTGCCCCATCTTGCATATAACTCCCGCTCTTTACCTTAATTTCAGACGACAACCAAGTGGATATGCCAATTCTAATTAAAGTAATACATTTTTTTAAATATGGGCATTCTTTTTCGATGACCCTGAATTTTTATTGTAATATCGTCTTATAAGAAATTTAGTGATTTATAAACCTAGCCTAGAGATTAAATCCTAAGCTTGTGTTGTTTTACAAAAAACCTGTTGAACTGGAAGAAAATGGAACTTTACTAAATCTTGTGTTTCATGTTTCCTTCAATACCATGTGGCTTACAGGCTCTACCTTATCTGTTTAAAACAATTGAAATGGTACAAAAATAACTATTATTTTTATTAAAAACACAAATTTTGAGTTATATAATTTGAAAACCGTAATAGAGTTTATGTAGGACTTTCCTGAACTTCACCTTTATTGGGATAATATGTACACAGATTAAAAATCAACTGTGCCAAGTGTCTTAAGTAACAGTATCAAGCAAATCCTAGCACGACTAAATGACACTGAATAGTTGAATGTGTTAACAAATCAAGATAAAAAACTGAAAAAAACAAAATAACATCAACAGGTTTTTTATCAATGGTAATAAACCATAGGGTCACTTTACATAAATAAATAATTACTTTACAAGTTTTTAATCTTTACAGAGAAATAAAATCAAATGCATAAAATGGGCGATTCAAAAATAAACTACATATACCAATTCTTAAATAACTCTAATGAGCAATGTATCATCTTCTGTACATAAGAACTTTGGAGGATTACACTGAGATAGTTTATAAAGAAAAAGAAAGTTATATATAGACATCATAATGCTGGAACCTTGCAGAAACCTCGGTTAAAAATTTTAATATTTACCAACTATTTCAATGATATTTAGGTTTGCTTGGTCAACTTATCAAATAGGGACATATATATACAGAAATATGTTAGTGCAACAGTAACCTTTGTCCAGATAATTTATGTAAAATTTTGTATCAGAATGTTTATAATAACAAAGGTTTCAATGTGTACTTGGTCAACCAGATAATTTGAAACACTAAGACAAAAAGCAGCGTATTTGTTTTTAGTGATTCATGTGTTCAGTGTATCTGAACATTTTAAACACAATATCTCACATATTTACAGTCAGATAAATATAACAATTGCTTTTATTCTTTAGAATTTAAAAATAGAAATTTTGTTTTTTAGATACAATAAAATTATGAATACCGTTAAACCTTTTTCACTTTGTAAGTTTGGATCTGAGACATGCATTAGAGAAATGTACTGGACTGTAGATATTTGTTAAAAATGACCAAAATGAATTAATGGGTGTTTAACTTTATAAAAGGGGTATTTGTTGAAAAATACATTTAAGTAGTGTATTGAACAAAAACATTAAGTCTGTGTATATGTTATATGAGAAGATCTGAACATTATTAATGTTTAAGAGATCGTAGTATGCAGGTTATCTCCGAGCCGCCAAATTTTTCAATAACAAAACTGTTTTTACTAGAGCTTGGTGTTTGCGCTTCGACTTATTTTACAACACCCTTTCTTGGTAATAATTATGGCCATACTAACACAATTCGGCTTTGGTTTCTTTAATCAAGCTAAGTTTCTGTGAATGACTAAATGTTACAACCATGTCAGACTTCTCATGTTACATTACAGAAAAGCATACAGTTACAATACTTATGATTTATTTTTTTAAATGATTGCCATTTTAAGGAAACTCACAAATATAAAATAGAATTTTGTAACATTTCTTAATTTTTCGTAATGCACTTTTCTTTAATACATACTATAAAGTAATGCTATTTAAACGAATTTGAAGTCTAAAAGATATATACAAATGTTTTATTGACATTTGAGTGTGGGAGGATTTCGTCTTAAAAGGAGGGGGCGTGGACCTGAAATGTTTGGGAAGCCCTGTTCTAAACCAAACGACCTCACAAAGGTTAATATTTGTCAATATTACTGGTACTTGTAGATAATAAAACACTATGTTACAGTGGATAACTATTATGTTTATTTTGCACAGCAAAATTAAACAAATTAAACCGTGATTTGAACAAATGTACAACAGGAACTACAATAGTCGTACCCTCTATAACTTCAGCTAGTCAACAATAACAATCCCCTCTGCCATTCCACAGATATGCCTATTGTATATATGTTTTGTAGGAATCCATATCCACTGACATTTTTGGACTGCCAATGGGAAATTTTCTTTAGATTCTTCTGATTTGCACAGCATGATAAAAAAAGTGACAAGCCAATATATTCAAATCCCAATTTAAAAAAAATATATATATATAGTAGTTGTAGACAATACAGAATTATAGAGTAATCTGATCTATATAATTGTGGCCCAAGGACTTTTTACTTTAAATTTGTATATCAGTATTTGAATAGCATTTTTTATAACATTTCTTACAATGCATGAAATATATTTGATGCAAAGCTGAAAATTTTATTATTATTAGTTGTTTGGGCAAATATTTTATGTTTATAAAATATGAAATTAATAACTTTAAATTAAATTAAATATTATTTCAAACTATACTTTCTAATATTTTAAAATTGTATTACAATAGAACCTCAACAAGATGGAATGATTTTGAGTACAATAAGAAATAATATCAAATAAGTACAGTACATACATAAAAAGTCTAACTCAACAATAAAAATGTCTAAGATCTACAGAAAAACAAAATAATGTTTTGTACTTCTTATGCTGAAAAGACAAAACTGACAGATTTGTTTGCCAAAAAATGAATTGCAGTGGGAATATCCCGGATGGCTCATGGGCTCAGTTAGTTCGACTTATTGAGATTCTACTGTATTAAATAAAATTTTTACTAAGACACAGGCAATTATAGTGAGTACAATCTACTCCCACTTAAATGTTACCCAACATTTTAAACTGGTTTGAATAAACTACATCATTCATTAACCGTATTTAATAATAAACACACTAAACCTATCTGTTTAGGTAATTCTATGCAACTTACAGATAGCATGCCTTTTTTCCTTTACTAACTGGAGTGTAGGTTTCATTGCCAGTTGCCTCGAAATCTTCTCTGTCAGCTGGATGTCTTGAAGCTTCAAAAATTAAATGCCCTTTAACTTTCTTATCTATATTAGGGGGTTTAGGTTTGATAGTTTCATGGTAATTTGTTTTAGTTTCTTTATGTAAAATGGGTGCGACCGAGCTGCTGCTTATCACTTTCATTAGATCTAATTCACTTGTAACACTTAAACTTGTATGTAACGAAGGCGAAGGCATGTTTCTTCTTTCCTGTAAATCAAGTCTCGTATTAGTAAGTATTTGCAAAAACTAATAAATGAATAATTCTTTAAAAAATAAAGCGTCAAGTTTTTTACTATTTTATTACCCAATACCTATTTGAAAATTCATGAGGTTATGTCTATGATAATACTTGATAATTACTGATATTGTATATTATACTAGTTAATTTTGCTCTCCCCAGTGATTGTTTCAAAATGAAAACTTCTATACAAATCAATCAATTTTACAAATTTTAATGTGAATACATTATAACCTCTGGCCCCAGTAACAACCACTAGCTGCTTCAACACCTACTTTAGACAATATATTCTTTTACTCGTTATTCCATGCTAACAGTCTAATATCTTGTCGGAACTGAGAGAACTGTCACAGTTTGAACTTAGTAAAATGCATCTCGAATAATCTTTCTGCACCAAAAAAGGAATCCTCATTCTAATATCTTCAACAAATTTGACCTTGATTAAACCCCTGAACATTAAATAGAATTTAAAACTATGCAACATTTGTCTAATTTAAAAAAACTAAAGTAAATAACTAAATTTTTTTTAAACTTTGTCTTGCCTTGAATTTTATATGAGCTGTAAGTAATGTGTAAAATAAATAAAAGTTATTTCTGAGGAAATAAAAATGATCATTTTGATGTCACTTTCACGCAATTAATATTCTTTTGATTATAAGGATGAACCAAATATTTCTTGCAGTTTCTTCTTCATTGGATCTAATAGTACTCTTCTTCATATGATTAAAATAAATGTAAGATATTTACACAAATTTTGAAGAAATCAACAGCAGTCATTTCACGAAGTTGCCTAAATTTGACTTATGTTATTATTCCAAAATGGGTTACTTAGACCATGGGTATGATCCTTATAGCCAACATCGTCAAATAGTATTAATTACTTTTGTGTGTCCTTTTTGTAGTCATAATTATTGACTTTTATGATTTATATTTTAAGACATCTTTTCGGGATTTTTTATTGATATTTTATTTGCTGTAATTTTAGAAAACAATAAAATCATTGTTTTTAATTTGGTGTAATGTCACAATAACACAACTATTGGTTGATGTTTGTTTAATAATACCTTTAAAAACTCTAACAATAAACACAAAATTTGGGTAAGTAATAATATAGAGCTTGCTTGTGAGTTGTTGTTGCAGTTGTAAATTTGTAGTAGTGTCACTGATGATGATGAGAAGTCATTGAAACGTGTATTATGATAAAGTATATCGTTTTACGGGTTCGTGTGCAGTTATTTGTTAACAAAATTCGAGGTTTAAAAATCTTACCCACGCCTATACCTTAGTTTTTATTTACTCTGTATCTTCTCAAGTGTGTTTACACACTCCTTTAAAACCAATATTCTGAATATTTAAGGTTTTAGCTACAGGAATATTTAATAATAAATTATACAAAAAATAAATGATATATATTTTACAAATTATAGAAAAAAGAACATTTTTTCTTGACTAATACATCTCACCTCTGTAGATAATTTGCTGGTTGAGGCAATTGGCAGTCTAGCGTCCTGAGTATGAATTACAGTAGTAGGAACACATATACCAGGTTTCTTCTTTTTCTTTTCTTTACGACGGTTAGAAGCAGCAGCTTTTACTTCATTACTACTACAACTTCCTTGACTGTTAGCATCGATACCACTGTCTCCTTCTTCACCTTCAACACCAACTCTAGCTGGTGATTGTTCTTCAGCGAGGTCCCGGCTAATTCCTTGGGTTTCATGATCTGTAACAAAACTCTAAATTAAATCTCAGCATAACCAATACTTATCAACTAAATAATCACTGAGACTTTTTTTCTACTTTCATAAAAGTAATTTTCATTTCTGAACAGCAACATATATTTTTCTTTTATACATTTTTTGTTCTAAGTATTAGAAATTTGTACTAACGAACATTTCTTTTATTAAAAGGTTTTAATGGTTTATGGTTCTACTTTTCACCAATAAGTAGATACAGAAACAAGTAATACACAAAAACAAATTTTAAGTCAATTTCTACTTATAAAAAGAATGTAAACTAATAGCAGGAATTGAAAAAATATAAAAATTAAATTAAAAAAGTACAAATTAAAAAGGTTACAAAATAATTGCTGGATACAAACAAGATCTGACTCACCATGATCAAGATCTTTATCATCATCATCCTCATCATCTTCATCATCTTCTACATACATCATTTCATTTTTTTTATTCTCTTCATGCAATTTTCTTTTCTCCTCCTTTTTTTCTAGTTTTTTCTTTTTCTTTCTTTCTCTTCTTCTTGCGGCAGCTGCTTTTTTACTTTCTTCTCTTGTTTTTTCCATATCTAATTCTTCTAACAAAATCGATGCATTTTTGTTTGCTTTAGCAGCTTGTTGGTCTTTGGCAGCTCTAATTATTTTAACACAATCTTGACATTTGTCTAAAAGTTCCTGAAAAATATAATTTAAATTTAAAAAATTGAATACAAATTTATATTCAATAAATATTTATTTTATCAGAGTATTACAATCACAAAATATTTTATCGTTAACCTTTATAAACCAATAAATTAATTAACTAAAAGCATTACTCTGGGATAATGCATTTTTTACATTTAAAACCATTGCAACCACTTAAATTTAACACTCTAATTCCCACTAGAAAGAAACTTGGTTTAACATCAGATAAGTTTTGGGAACAACATGACAATCCCTTGAAAGACTTATACTGCAAGTATCTCATTGATTATGGTAATGTCATTGTCAAATGTTTTTATTATTGAAAATTTGGTTTTAGTTTGTTTGCTTATACAATCTGGTCTCACTCAAAAACTCTAACCTACAACATGTTGATATTTCTTCTCTAGGTGTCCCACTCTTGACTGCTGTATATTGTTGCAAAAAAATAATTTCATAACAAGGGTGAGTGTTACCACAGTAAATTGCCTAGGCTAGAAAGGCGAAGTTAGCAAATAAAATTAAAAATGAATACAAATAAGAAAAATTGTTACAACCCTCCTGCTAGATAACCTCATCTTGATTAGTGAAAATGTAATCTTTAATAAAGGTTTTAGCATTGTATTGCCAATTTTATGTTATCTGTTGTAGAATCCTATACCTTGAAGTAAAACAGAAAACACACAAAAACAGAGGTCAGAACATATTTGAAACAATCTTTTCCATATAGGAATAATCTTGTCTGTTTTCATTAAATACACACACTAAAACATAAATTTTTGATGCAATGTATGCTTTGTCCTCAGATAGAAACTGAATTTTCACAGATTAAATTCAGATCTGTGACAAATTCAATTGCTTTCTGATTTTCAAAGGACACAAAATATATCATATATTTATAATTTAGTAAATGTATATCTACGTGAAAATAAACCAAACTGTATCCATGGTAGGTCTAGAAGTGTCCTAGTTATAAAAAGGTCGTCAAAAACCGATTGACAGTGGTGCAAATACAGTAGGTGACTGTTAGTTGCAACCTCTTATAGTTTATCGCTCAGAAAATCCAAGGGCATTAAAAAATATTTCTAAATCCAGCTTGTCTGTGATTTGGAAGTCGAATCGAAAGTTTTGGGTAACAGCTTCCCTATTTGAGGACTGGTTTGGTCATCATTTCATAACGTTATTGTCTGTCTAAACGAATTCCTTTTAAAGCAATTCCTATTAATTGACAATTCACCTGATCATACTCCTACTACTTTAACTAATATCGACACAAGCGTGAAAGTGATATTTTTGCCACCAAACACAACTAGTTTGCTTCAACTGATAGATCAGGTCATGAAAACATTTAAAGCTTATTACAAGAGAAATTTGCGCATCTGCATGAAGCTATGAGACAGAACAACGAGCTCTCTGTTGAAGATTTTTGCAAACAATTCAATGTTGTATATAATTTGAGAATCATTGGACAATCTTTAAATAATATTTCACAAAAAACTTTGAATGGCATTTGGAAAAAAGCCTGTCTATTTCTTTCGCCACTGAAACTCAAAAGGAATCAGAGCCAGAGTCTGATGAAATTGCTGATGTGAGTGAAGACGTCAGTTTTGCCAGACAACTAACTTTAGAAATGGATAATTATGACATTCAAGAACTGCCGGATTTACACAACCAGGCGCTGACAATTAATTGATGAGCTTATAGAAATGTATGAGCAAGACTTTAAAAACGCAGATTCTTTAGAACCAGTTGATGTAGAAGATGAAATGACGGTTAAAAACTTGACAAAAAGCCTTAATTTAACTGAGCAAGGCTTACAAATTTTGGAAAACATAGACTCCAAGATGAGGGTATTTCTGGCACAAAAAAAAAAAAAAACTAAGAGAAAATTCTGCATGAGAAGAAAAAATCTTCAATTCGTCATACGAATTTATTAGATTTTATGAAGTATATGTCAAAATAACTTCTTCAAAATTACATGTTTGGAATATGTATGTATATAATTTTTTGTTATATTATGTATTTAATATTTTTATACAAACACATTTTTCTTATAAATTATTAGTTTATCTAGTCTTTGGTCCCAATTAAACATAATTCCTATGTAATTGAATGTAAAATTATAACCCGACTTATGCGAATTCGACTTACACTGTTATCGCTGGGTCCCCTCTATCGCATAAGTACGGGGCATTACTGTATAATATATACATATATATATATTCTTGATATTTAACGTTATCCATTGTTTTTCCGTTGCACTGACTTTATGAAGTTAATATATTACTATTGTAAGTAATTTTATCCACCATTAAGTGCAATAATTTTACCTTGAGTGATGAGGCAACTTTCGGTCAATTGACCATTGTCGAATCACTGATGTTTTTCTGTTGTAGATGTTCGGTCTGTGAAGTTGGTGTTTGTTGACGCTTTTTCTTGATCTGTGTGTATGATATTTCTATATAGTATGTCTTCTGTGTATGTTGTTTGTAGATTCATTAAATTGTTGTGTATGTTTTTATAAATGTGGTATTTTTCTAGTGAGTTTAGTTCTATTGGGTTGTTATTTATTTCAAGTATGGTTAGGTTATTTTCGTAATTTGTTATTTCGTGTTTATGGGATATTAGGTGTGCTGCAACATTTGATACTTTAGAATTTTTGTTTTTGAATGCTCTTGAAATAAGATTTGAAAAACATTATAGAGAACACTATATATATATATATATATATATATATATATATATATATATATATATATATATATATATATATATATATATAACATATATATATATAGTTAATATATTACTATTGTGAGTAATTTTATCCACCATTAAGTGCAATAATTTTACCTTGAGTGATGAGGCACCTTTCGGTCACTTGACCATTGTCGAATCACTGATATTTTTCTGGTGTAGATGTTCGGTCCGTGATATTGGTATTTGTTGACATTACACGCACTTTCTCTTGATCTGTGTGTATGATGTTTTTATATAGTATGTCTTCTGTGTATGTTGTTTGTAGATTCATTAAATTGTTGTGTATGTTTTTATAAATGTGGTATTTTTCTGGTGAGTTTAGTTCTATTGGGTTATTATTTATTTCAAGTATGGTTAGGTTATTTTCGTAATTTGTTATTTCATGTTTATGTGATATTAGGTGTGCTGCAACATTTGATACTTTTGAATTTTTGTTTTTAAATGCTCTATAATGTTCTTCAAATCTTATTTTAAATGTTCTGGTTGTTTTTCCTATGTAAAAAGCGTTACAGTTGTTGCATGTAATTTTGTAAATTCCTGATAGGTTATCTTTTTCTGAATTTGTTTTGTCGTTTGTGTTATTAAGATATTTTATTATTTTGTTGTTTGGTTTGTATGTTGGAGTGTAGTATTCTTTGTTGTATATATTTGTTATTTTTTCTATTTTGTTATTGGTGTATTTATATTTTAGGTAGATTTTTTTATTTTCATTATTTTTGTGTTCCGGTTGTAGTGTTGTGTTGAGGTTAGGTTTTTTTGTGAATTTATTGTATATATTTTTTATAATGTGTTTGTTGTATCCATTTTCTATTGCTATTTTTGTGATGTTATCTAATTCTTCATTTAATTTTTGTTTGTTATCCTGTGTGTATTTTATTGCTTTATTCATCATGTTACTGTAAGTGTTAATTTTGTGTGTCCAGGGGTGGTTAGATTTGTAGTGTATTGTGGTGTTGTTGGAAGTAGGTTTCCTGTATACTGTAATTTCTATTTTATTATCATTTATATTTAAAGTGATGTCGAGATAGTTGATTGTTCTATTTGTTTCTGTTTCAACGGTGAATTGTATGTTTTCGTTGTATGTATTTAGTTTGTTTAATATTATGATGTGTTCATTGTGAATGGTAGGTTGGTATATTACAAGTATATCGTCTACATATCTTGTCCATAGTGAAATATTGTGTGTGTTTAGTATAGGTTTAATTATTATTTGTTCAAAGTGTTGTAAATATATTTCTGACATGACAGATGATATGGGTGAACCCATGGGGAGTCCAGTTGTTTGTTTATAATATTTATTGTTAAATTGGAAGTAATTTTGATTACATATGTGTTTGGTTAGCGTAATGATACTATCTATTATGTTTCTTTTTTCGTTATTGTGTATCAGTTTGTTTTTTATTATTTCTATGGTTTCTTCTATTGGGATACTAGGGTACATGTTAGTTATGTCATAACTTATTATTTTTGTGTTGCTGTTTGTTTTTATCGTTTTTATTTTATTAATTAATTCGTATCCATTTTTTATATTGTATGTGTTGTTGATATGTATTTTAGATCTTATGATTTTGTCTAGTATTTTTGCGATTATGTAAGATGGTGCTGTTGTGAAACGGTGCATATATATATATATTCTTGATATTTAACGTTATTCATTGTTTTTCCGTTGCACTGACTTTATGAAGTTAATATATTACTATGTAAGTAATTTTATCCACCATTAAGTGCAATAATTTTACCTTGAGTGATGAGGCACCTTTCGGTCAATTGACCATTGTCGAATCACTGATGTTTTTCTGTTGTGGATGTTCGGTCTGTGAAGTTGGTGTTTGTTGACGTTACGCGCACTTTTTCTTGATCTGTGTGTATGATATCATACGCACAGATCAAGAAAAAGTGCGCGTAACGTCAACAAACACCAACTTCACAGACCGAACATCCACAACAGAAAAACATCAGTGATTCGACAATGGTCAACTGACCGAAAGGTGCCTCATCACTCAAGGTAAAATTATTGCACTTAATGGTGGATAAAATTACTTACATAGTAATATATTAACTTCATATATATATATATATATATATATATATACACACAAATTTAATACCTGATATAAATAAATAAAACAATATTAAGTGGTATGTAATATGCTACATATCATACTAAATTACTTAGAATGTAACAGATACCTTATCACTTATTGTTGAAATATATCTAGTCATCTCCTGATCTGAAGGGAACTGTGTCACATGATTCACCATCCACTTGACCACCTTCATGTGTCCTTTCCTGAAAGCTGCCATCAAACACGATACCTACACAAGCACATTAATCACCAGCCGTTGTTTATTATGAAGTATATTGTACAAAATGTAAAACATATGCAGGTATAAAAATTTATTAGGTTACAAATATTGTGTCTAAAGCAATAGCATAGACTAATTTTATAATATGAATAATATTGGATAAGGAAAATTAGTAAGTGAAACATACTTGGTAAAATTAGAAATTGTATGACCGAGTAGAAATCAAGAGCATCCAGATTCCATTCCAATTAGTGTTTTTTAAAAACAGAAGTTAAATTTTTACATTAAAAAACGTGTTGGGATAAACAAGCAAGATACCAACCATAACCCTTCTAATATGTACCATTACGACTATTGTTGACAAAGCAAATTACAAAAGCAATTATCAGGAAAACAATGTTGTTTCAATAATATAAACATCTATTTTTTTTTTACTTAATGAACAAAATTAAGAATGACTGTCCGAAATTCGGCTAATAGTGTGGATTACTCTGGAAACAAGAGGAACTTTTGATTACTGATTAACTCCTGTCAATAAAGGACACTTTTAGTCCAGTTTAATGCAGTTCTCTGGATATGGATCAAAATAAGTGTTTAATGATTCTTCTATTGTGTATTTTAGAATAAATAACTGCTGATGCTAAAGGCTGGTAAATAACCCTAACCGTCATACGACTTATAAAAAAAGTAATATACAGCAGAACCTTTCTAATTCATTACATTTTGTAATTCGCCAAAATGTTTAGGTGCCAATTCGCACTTAGTTTAGGTGCCACCAAAAAAGAATACTTTAATACAAAAGTAAATGACTTTTTTTAAAACTAAAACGTAAATAAATTTAATATACCGTATTTTTTGCGGTTCTTATTGTTCTTACAAGGTACTGTATTGTGTTTTTTTTAATGTTTTTTATAAAATAGAGTATTTCTAATTACAAACTATACTGTAGGCTACTAGTGTTTTTATAGTGTTGTTGAGTTTTTCGACGACATAAATAATGTAAATACTACATTAATTACATTACATATATATCTAAGTTTTTATTAACTATCTTTACCCACAATTAAATGTTGATTTCATGACTTCTGTAATTTGTATTTTTCCAAAATTCGTCACCCCCGTCCCAAACAAAATTTGTTTTCTCCCAAAAATCTTACCTTGCGATTGTCTTGAGAATCAATGTCTGCTCCAACGTTGTATAGGATCTCTACTACTGGTAAATGTCCACCATTAGCTGCTAGCCATAATGGAGAATTGCCCTTCTTGTTCTTAACTTCCACTTGTGCATTTCTAGAAAAATAAAGAGAACAACAAATTAATATTTCTACATTTTATAAAATTAAGTTTATTTTCTAAATTTAAAGTCCTTTAAAAGTGTTTAGAGTAACAATAATAGGCTGCTACAGCCTGAGTCTAATACTTTTGCACCCGGTTACCTGGATTAGAGTGCCATAAAATCCATGTTAGCAAAAATCAGATACTGACTTAATAAAATTGCATAACAAGAAGTAAAATCTGCATTAGATAATAAATTAACATCTATTGAGCTTAACAATGCCCAATAAAAAATACTTATACTAACAAAAACAATATCTTACTTTTTTTTGAATTATTCAGTTCTATTTAATTCTGAATTATTAAATATATATTTGAGCCAAAAAATATTAAACTAGTCATTTTTATACAGATTAATCATTAAAAATTAACTTACAGATAAAAACATATTTGGCTAATCAAAGATACCAATAAATGGATTACAACTAAACAATTACCTATGGCATATTACAAAACTTACTAATATTACTAAATAGAAAGG
Organism: Prosapia bicincta; assembly: GCA_036971475.1. NCBI lineage: Eukaryota > Metazoa > Arthropoda > Insecta > Hemiptera > Cercopidae > Prosapia > Prosapia bicincta. The sequence continues at coordinate 12,206,057 of JBAIZL010000004.1, forward strand.
AGCCAAAATATAATATATATCAACTTTGGAACAATAACTCATGTTTCTGTTTCAAAATGTTTCCTGTGTATGAAAACGTTCAAAGCACTCGACTGGATGCAAGGTTGCGTTGTACACACAAGTTTTACAAAAGTAAAATATTTCTTTCCTAAGTCCCATTTTCAAACACAACACATCTTGTTTCTCATTTTTTCTTTGGTAAGAAGTGACGACCCTCATATCTTTCTACACGAGGTCCCTGTGGTTTCCATCCTGGTTTCCTTTTCTTTTGCTGGTCAACTCTTTCTTCAACCAGATCATTCACCAAGCTATTTCTAAATTTTTCATGGATAATTGTTTTTTTGTTGTACTGTGTTTGTACATCCTCGTACAATATGTACGAGTTAACTATAGCCATTTCCAGAAGTAAAAAAAACATTTTTCTATACCACTTCTTAGTTCTCCTCAGGAACTGGTATGAGGAAATGAAATGGTTTGGCCTATCAACTGCCCCCATGTTTTTTGTGTAATCAATTACAACATCAGGTATTTGGACTGGTGGTTTACCTGGCCACTTATTTGGGACTTCTTTCAATGTAGTCATGTCTTCTTTACTTCTTGAGCTTAGCATTGTAACGACTCGTTTGTTTTTTCAACACAAAACCAAAACATTTTCTTTTCTGTAAGATTTCATATTACCTTTTTTTATTTTTTTTACATTTCCGTATTAGTTTCACGAAATCATACACAATAAATTAATTTTACATTACAAACAAAGGTCACTCATGCAAACAGTAAACAAATAACTGTAGCAATCACAACGCGAACACAAAATACGACACAGTTGGCAGACGCTGGGCCCTGCTGAAAATTCTCGTCGTATGCATGCATGGAACTCGTAATAATGCCTGGTGGCTATGACAACGGAATGTGGATCAGTAGCAGGTGGCCAAGAACAATAAACGTAGCTGAGGAGTTTATTTACACCTAACAAACATTCTCACATTGTAATGTACTTTAATTAAACAAATTACTAGGACTTTCATATATAAAAAATTGTTAATACGCGATTTCCCATAATATGCGTGCAATGGGTTAATTCATTAATGAATTGCTACAATTTTATTTCATTATAGAACAGTGAAACTATACAATGTGTCACTAGTGATGTATTAAATGTGAATGAATCAGTGTGTAGTCTTTACAGAAATTGAAATTTCTGTATATTACAGAAATTGAAATTTCTGTATATTTTATTAATTAAAATAATATAAATAGGGGATAATCAAAATCAGATTATTAATTAAATTGATAATTTTTAAAATAAAATAGTTTAAAAACCTCTAAGTACTAAAAGTACGTGAAGCTATTTTATGCTTTAAATTAAAACCAATATTAACAAACCTGGTAAGAAGAAGTTCAACAAAACGACAATGCCCCTTGTCAGCAGCAATAGTAAGAGCAGTATCTCTAGAAGATGGAACGGGTGGTGCATTGACATCGGCCCCTTTGTCCAATAGAACCCTCCCTACTTCAACATAACCTCCACTTGCAGCCTCCATTAAAGGTGTTAAACCAGTCTTAAAACAAGAAACATAACGTGCTAAAATCTATACAATATTTTATATGAAGTTAATATATTACTATTGTAAGAAATTTTATTAAGTAATATATTAACTTCATAAAGTCAGTGCAACGGAAAAACAATGGATAACGTAAAATATTTTATATATGGTAGAAATACCATTCAAATTTGGTATTATTACATAGAGTAACAAAAGTACAAAAATTATTTCAGTAAAAAGTTCTTGGTTATTATTTACTTTCAACAGATACTATGCTGTGATAATCATTGTAACCGGAAACTTCAATATTTTGTAATTAGTTTTTTTTCCATTTAAAAGTTACATAAAGTTTTTGCTCTTAATAATTTTATGTTGAACATATCCTTTATAAATATAACACTTAATAATATTTACAATATGAGAGTTTCTTCAAACTGCCTAATATAATGTATTTATATTCTTCCAATACCCAAATTTTTTCTAAAGAAATAAATTCTTTAACATAAATAAAATGAATTTTAAAATTTGATCATGGAGCTTTAAGAAGTTTAAAAATTACAAATTCTAAAAGAAATACACAACATTATATTACAGTGTATTTATTAAGTCTTGATTCAGACTTTTATATATGAACTTTTTACTTTAGATGTCATTTCTCAAATTCTGGTCATGTTATCCATGTGTTTAAGTTTCCTAAATGAGAAATTTTTTATCGTTATTCGTAGAGATGAGCCGAAATCCTAAATTTTTTTATTTTGATTCCTCTCTCGACCCTAAATTTTTCCTTCCAATTCTTGATCCATTTAAAGTTATATAGGCCTACATGATATTCTCTAATAATGAATTTAGTCAACATCTCGATCATAAGGAGAATGCTTTTAAAAGTTATGTTTTTATTGTTTAGTTCAAAAGAACTAATAAAAATTTTAAACATAGTTGATAATTATTTTTTTAATAAATTATACTGCACATGTAATCCAACAATTAAGAAAACTTGAATCGGAAAATGCACTTTAATCAATGGAGAATTGAATATTAATGACGGCTTGATACCATTAGAATCAATGATTCCTGTCATCCAAAACTGGAATCGGCCTATCCTTAGGTTGTACTTCGAATAAAGTTGTGAAGCAAAATAACAAAAAAAAGGATTTCAAAGAAATAAATCTTACATAAAAGAGTATGAGAAATGTATTCCTTTGGCAATTATCCAAAGAAGAAAAAAACTACTCCAGAAACAACAGAGATAAAAAATAAGACTGAAATCGGTAAGAAAATATCATAAAAACAATAACAGAAAGTGTTTAGGAAAGTCCCTTTCTCTAGCTTATTATTTTTTGATATATACCACAATTATATAAAATGTCCACTTTAATGAAAAAATGTTTTCCAATATACTGAAATTGTCCACAAAGCGCCAGTGATTGTAATGGCAGTTTCACTGTATTTGTTTGCCTTATATCTCCCTTCACCAAAATAGTTTGCATAAAGTAAAATAATTTAGGTGATAGCTTACATGTATAAATTTAATATAGTAAGTATTATATGACTGATAGACAGACAGACAAGACGGTTTGTTACAAATACCCCGTGTTCTGAAAATGTTTAGGTAGAAAAGAATAAATATGATTCTGAGTGACAATACCATGTATATGGAATGTAATAACTAGTCTTGATTTTTAAAAAAATTTTGTTCAGTTAAAATGATAAATTAAAAACAATATCATTTTATACAAAGGGGTTTACTTCCAAATAATTCAAGGCATTAAATTCAGCATAATTAAATTTCTCAACTTAACACTAATACACTTATTGGGTAAACACTTACTTGGGATGTATTGAAAGGATTTACGATTTATTTAGGTCTACAAACACTATAAGCGTACCTCTGAAGTCACTTCCTTGAACAAGCCACTTATTGTCTTCTTGTATGGGATTGAAGGAAAAGGAAACAAACTAAGGGAAAGATAAACAACATTTTTCATTTAGAAAAATTATTGGTAATTATACTGTCACAAATGAATTATATTCCACAGATTCTGGAGACTAGAATCGGAATTGAGGATCGATTACAAAAGTTGATTCCAAACACCTCAATTCCAGTGCAGCCAGGGCTTACACATTTGGCAGTAAATATTTGTCGCCGCTTTTACATAACGGCTCGTTTACAAATCGGGCAGTAAAAACTTGTATCTAGCATAGTTTTGCATTTACGCATTTGGCGGTAAAATATCCGTCGAAGCTCTAAGATGTCGCATTTACACATTAGGCGGTAATATATCCGTTGCCGCTCTAAGATAATGTCGCGTTTACACATCAGGTGGTAAAATATCTGTCATCGCTTCAACAAACGTTGTGTTTTTCACATCGAGCAGTAAAATACCCATCACTGCTTCAAGATAATTTCGCGTTTACACATTGGGCGATAAAATATCCACTGCCGCTAAAAAATAATGTTGCTAGCGCAATTTTAACGCAGCCACTATAACAAATTTTTGTAAATGTTATCTATTTTAAAACATCATTAAAAAAAACATTTTTTTCTATTGGGTTGGTAATTGTGGTATTTGGAATCGAGAATTGAGATTATTATTTTCCTCATGTTCATTAAGAAATTTCAAATAACCAGATAAAATTTTTATTATAATATTGTTTAAATGTGACAATGATATAATTATCAAATTATTGTTTTTCAAACTACAGGATACTAAGAACTATTATTAAAATATATTATTTATAGGGTCGGGCCGATTCCGATTCCGATTCTCGATTCCAGGAATCGTCGATTCTGATTCCTATTTTGTTAACTATTAAAATATGTGTATAGAGTAATTTATTGGAAAAATAATTAATTACTAACTATGTCTTATTTATGTATTAGTTGACTTGAATGAATTAAATGATAAAAGTAAACGAAAATATTATTATTTATGAAGCAACAGCAATCAAGATCATAACCATTTCTGGTAGTTTGACATCGCTCGTCTCTCTCTCTCTCTCTCTCTCTCTCTCTCTCTCTCTCTCTCTCTCTCTCACTAGAGCGGGTTCGATACTCTCTCTCCCCCCCCCCCCACATGTCTTACTGCCACTGATTTATAGATGTCAGAACAAAACACAAAAAAAGTACAGTTAAAACTCGATTAACCGTGGCCATGATGGTTGAGCGAATAGACGGATAACAGAAACACTGTATTATTCCTCCAAAACTTAACCTCAATAAATTATATTATAACCAGATATCACTCTCACAGTAATGTAATATATTTGGGAGCGAAAAGAAAATAAACACGATTGTAATAGCAAATGAAACTATTTATTACATGATAAACAGATCCGCACAGTAGCTACAAATGTAGCAAAATGATGTACAGTAATATAAACTTACAGGTGAGATAGTTCGTATAGTTTAACAAACAAAGCAAACGTGTCATTGCACCTTAATACTTTAGCTGCCGGCCACAATATCGGCGTTTTCATAGAGAATTGCCAAAATATTTTAAGCTCATTTTAAATAATGTGTTCTTATACTTTGTTCCCCTATCATATCTAAGTATGAATATACGTTTTTTATAATATTTATAAAAATACGTGTCGGACCAAATGGCCCAACATAGTTTTTTCCTACCGTAAATGAAACGTAAATAAACTCCGTCGTCGGACCAATTGACCCGACATTATTTTTTATTTAATTAAATTCTATTATCTGTGCAACACTGTTTTGATATTTTTTGTGTTTTGTGTTAGCAAGAAACAACAAAACCATAATATCATGTCCCAGTTACCCAAATAATAAACTGACTGGTGATAAAATTGTTTTGGCGCCTCACTAAGACACGTAAACGTGTCACATGTGATTGATTTGTGAGTGTATAAATATTTTTAATATAGAACTAAAGTGTAATATATTCTCTCTCTGATAAGTAATGCTACAGGTCCAGTAAATACTATTCAAGGTTCATATTAAGTAAAAGTTTTAACACCAAATAATTTACTTGTTAAGGAATTTACGTTATAATTTACTTCTTAGTAAGGATGAGTTCATCTAAGTGTATCAATGTTTGTACTGAACTTTCACAAAGTCCGTTTTTAAGGATTATTTTACAACTAAATATTTAGTCACTATTTCCGACTTACTTTTAAGGTTTTGTGAAATTTTGAAAACAGTAGTGAAAATCATTACAATACCCTATAACAAATATGTTTGTCGGCCCGTAACTACGGACAAAAAGCTCTTAGAATAACATCATGTTTTTAATCCCGTCGGCGTTTATCTATCAAACAAAAACCATCATAATTACATCTATAAGTAGTGTGAAGCATGTTGTTAAATACTGTGCCTTAATTTTTCCAAAAGTAGCAACACCAGCTGAGTAGTACTAATAAACATAAAGCGTTAAGAGGCCTGACCGTATTCGGTTCAGGGTACTGGCCGTCGCGTCAATTCGATGACGGTTAACAGAAACTGACGGTGGAAAACCACATAATATATCAAATATGAAAAAGCACTTAACAACATTCATTTTGCCCAAATATATCAACAAAAAAGATCTATACTTGAAGAAACTTTATCCTCAGACACAGGACCTACAAGTGATAGTCGGTTAAAAATCAACTGGGATTGAGTAATAGATACAAAATAGGCCTGAATCAGTTGCACTTGTTCCAGACACCTGCAGAAAAAAGGTCCCACCAGGTGGTGTAGAGAAGGTATGCCCCACTAATCCAGAATGTTGAGGAAGAAGGTACCCCAGGGGAATTGACAGTAGAAGAAGAAGTAAACAATTATCTGGGGGAACCATTAGCCAGTCCAGATTGTGATGTTGGGAAGTATTGGGCAGTACAAAGTGCCAAATACCCTCAATTAAATGCAATGGCAATGAAATTCCTGTCTTCCCACTTGCGACAGTGTTTTCTGAAAAACCTTTCTCAACTTCAGGAGTTATATATGACAAGCGATGAAACTAGCTTGACCCACAACGTGTTCAAATGCTTGTTTTTTTTAACAGAAATGTACATTACCTGCCAGACTTTTAAATATTAAAAGCCTATTTGTATTTATTTTTTACTTTTTATGTTATTCGTTTGTTTTTAATGGTTGTTTTGCGAGACAATGTAAAAAGACTTAGGTATTTTTTTAAACATCATAAAATAAGTAAAGTTCACATTTTTAATTTTAAAATAAGTCATTACTTTTATCTGATACGTTTTTATGCTTTTAAAAATTCCTATTGATAAATCAAGGTTGAAGGTTTTGTGTAGCCTATTACATTAAAACAGAACTTTTAAAAGGTTTTGCCATATGCTAAATGACCAAGATGTTAACTAAATTAATTATTAGAGAACTAGGATGTAAGCTAATATAACTTGAAAGAATCGAGAATCGAACGGAAAATTTTAGAATCGGAATCGAAAATTTTAGGATTCGGCCCATCCCTAATTATATATATAAATTTCTATTCAAATTTCTATTCAAATCAGTATCAAAATAAGAATGATCAGGTTATAAAACATTTAATTTTTATTAACACGTTCATTGCAAAGCTGGAAATTGGAATTTTGTGTGGTGGCCACTATAATACTTCACTTAGAATTTGGATAGCAACTGCCACGCGATATCGTGTGATCGGCCATCCGCTGAGATCGCGATATCGCATTGCGTTGCGATATCGCGTGATTGGCAATGAACATGTTAAAGATGGAGAATTTGAGAACTAGCTTTTTCATATTTTAATAATATACATTGATACTCACTTTAGCTCTATGTTCGACATTAGCTTTTCTGTCCAACAGTAGGCTGACTACTTCATGGCGTCCTTGAAAGCAAGCTAGTGTAAGGGCAGTGTTCCTATTTGTCTCGATTTGTGCATTTATATCACTACCCATGTCCAGTAACAATTTTACAGCCGCTAAAACACAAAAACAAGTGATATAAAGTATATTTTTTAAAGTCAATTCCTACTGAGGTCAACAAAGAAACAATTTATTTGAGTTACTTTTTATTAAATAATTACAGTTAATATAAATAAAGGAACATAGCCTATGCCTTAAAACAGCTGATCTACCTCATAATCTATAACTTAAAATCAGCTCTGTTTTATGAAATCTAATGTTATCACTTATTTTAATTTAAGTGGGATAAAATAACTATATTGCATACATTGCCCTTTTTTTGAAAAGTTTTTAACCAACTTCAAAAAAGGAGGTTTTGTATTCAATCCGTATGTTTTTTTTGTGTTTGTTCCACCATAACTTTGGATGTATTTAACCGATCAAAGTGATTTTTTTGTAAATGAAATGGGAAACCTTCCCGGCGGTCCCATTATAGTTACATCCCAATCCGTCTGATTTAGGGACAATATTACGCTATTTTAAAATTAGAAAAAAAACTTTTTGAGAAAATATTAATTTTTTTTTTTAATAACGATTATAAATATAAGGTAATTAATAAGCAAAATAAACAATGTCAACCGACCTAAAAAAAAGAGAAGGTACTGATTCGATCAGTATGTTTTGTTTCTGTTTGTTCCATGTTAAGTATTTAACCGATCTAAGTGATTTTGCTTGAAAATGAAAGAGTAAACCTTACCGCTGGTCCCATTATAGTTACATTCTAATCCGTATGATTTGAAAACAATAATATGCTATTTAAAATATTTTTTTTCAATTTTGGAGGGAAATTGTGTTAAATTTTTTTTAAATAAGGATTATGAGTTATAAGCATGAATTATGATTATGAATTGATAAGCATAATAAACAATCACAGCATTTATTTTATGTAGTATTCTACAATATATAAATATAACACAGAAAAAATAAGTAAAAAACAAATAGGTTTTTTATTTCATGCTTGATAAAGCTGCTTAGAACGAGCAACATCATATACTAATGAATGAATTTTCCTCATTAAAAAGAATCTTCTTTGATGGTCTACCCATATTGATATATAGCTTGATATAACTCAAACGAGATAAACCAAAATAAATACACTCAAAATCTGATTTAGTTCATTTACCATAGTTAAGATATTCAATAATTAAAAGCCACAATGTAAGTAGTGATAGTTTTAAATTTTTAAAAAAAACTAAAAAAGAAAGGCCTAACAATGTGTTGATAAAACAAAGTAGAAGAATTGATGTTTTTATCTTGTTAGCAAATTTTCATTTTCACAAGTAATAAATATTTTAAGAATGGAATGATAGATACTGAACACCACCTTGCGATGCTCAAAAGACATTTTTCAGCTACAATAACCTATTTACCAGTAAGATAGAGCACACATTTTAGGAAGAACTCAAACTAACTGAGCTGATGCCAAATACAAACAAATAAAGTACCAGCTGGAATATTTAAATTTGTACGAAAAGGAATATTTTTATTTGTACAAAGAAGTGGAGAATTTGTGATAAAAATGCATATATTAAAGACACAGATTGGATCCTTAGCCGAATAAAATTTTCTCATTCTAGTAATATATTATTAAGAAGTGCTTTCAAATAAAACAAAATCTAAGAATTTAAAAAGTTAAATGGTTCATTTGCAGAAAGAATGTTGTTGGTGTACTGCTTAATTCTTTGAGCCTATTGGAATATTGGCAATTATGCCAGTAAATACTGCTGCAACATGGTTTAATCTTGAGTCAATACAAGACAATAATCTTTTAAAGATGATGAATGCTGTTACAACCTTTATATAGGAGCAGCAGCATGGATCAATGTCAAGTCCCTACATGACATCAAGGGTTTAAAGATAGTAAATGCTGTCAAAACCTTGATATTAGAACCATAACATAGTTCAATGTTGAATCTCTACAAGACATTAAGGTTTTAAAGATGGTAAATTCTGTCACAACCTTAATATTGGGAGACATTAGAGCACTTTAGCTTCAAGCGTTATTAAGTACAATTACAACATTATCTCATTACATCATCAAAGGAAAGTTTCAAAGCTTTTTATATGTTGTCATAATAGAGTCTATATGTGTTATTTTGTAATCTATTTCTAGATAAGCACAGTTAGCAGAACAAAAAATAATGTTAAATACATACAAAATGTATATATTTAAATTATACAACAAATTATAAAAAGATTAAAAGGCTAAGTGATCTGTACACATGACAAAATGAGACAACAGTGAATTACCTGTATGGCCATTCATAGCAGCTAACATGAGAGGTGATATTCCCAGCTTACTACCAGTTCTTGAATTGATTTCAGCTCCATGGGTTAATAGTAGTTTGATTATATTGACATAGCCACCTGATGCCGCAAGACTGAGTGGTGTGTAGTCAGAGACGTTGCGATGTTCTTTGTTGGCTCCTCTTTGTAGAAGCAACTCCACCACCTTCATAAAATAAACAAATAAAGATTAAACAAAATACGATATTGTTGTTAACCTTAACAATAAATAATACAATATTTGAAACAAAGAACTTTGATAGATATCAAGGAAGTAAACATGCCTGGAGGCGTGTTCTGTCTGACGGCCTTATTTTTTTTACCTTATACTCTTAAACAATTTAAATTTTTTAAGAAGTATAAAATTAAATTCATTAGATAAAAATCCAATCCTTTTTCATGGTGTAAGAAAAGATTATAAAACAATATTAATTTATAAAATTCTGGTTTTTTCCTCAAAATTGGAAACATTATAGCCACACAATAAAGCAAAATTATTGTGTATTCCTTTTAATTTATTTATATTTTTATTGAAAAAAAACACAAATATATTAGAAATTATTATTTATATTTGTAGAAAATGAAAAATATTATAAATATTTTCTTAATAATACATTATGGATATTTGAAGACTTCATACAAAAGTTCTAGAATCATAAAATTTATAACTGTATAGCAAAATATGTAATAAAAAGAATTTAAAAAAAGAAATATTCAAATCATGTCCCTGTTGCTGTGACAAGTAAGTAACTTTATGAAATTTAGTGAAAATCAATATTTTATGGGACATAAAATAGCTAGTATTTGAAAACAGCTAAATAATTCAAAATCTATACAGAGCACACTAGCATGAATATAATAAATAAACAACAATATACTCTTGCACCAAATATTTTAACACCTTTAATGTACATTTCGCTAACACTGTTCAAATATACTAGGTTCTAAAAACTAGAAAACTTAATGACTACTTGCAATGGGCATCACTCCCACTCCTTCGCCTAGCAACCGGTTTACCCAGTACCAGCTCTGCACGCAGCAACAAGTCCACGACCATCATTGACCTATCGCGACAGTTCTAACTTAAATAGTTGTTTACAGATCTATACTATTACTTGTAAAACTTGTGACAAAATGTACATTGGTCAGACAAGAAAGAAAGACTGTAACTAAGTTAAAAGAGCATCTAGACCATATTAAATTTGGGAGGTCAGATTAGTCCAGCGTGGCTAAACTTATCTTGACTAGTGGCCATGAATTAGATAATAGTGTTAAGGTGGGCCAAACGGTGTTTTCCAACAGGTTCCTTAGTTATGAGAGTATAAGCATTGGTAAAACTAAGGGAGATTTGTTGATGAACGCTGATAAAGGTCCAATTCCTGGTTCTAGTTTTTCTCTTTGTTACAACCAAATACATGACTTTTTTCTGTAGTTGTAATGTTTTGTTTTAATGTTATTGTTTTGTAATGTATTGTTTTTGATGTTAAGTTTATTATTATTCAATTTTAGTTTTATTTCATTATCATTATTTTTATTATTTTATTTAGTATTCCTACTGTATTGTAAATTAGTTTTTATGTTGGATCTGTCATGATAGGTCTTGTTCCTGCGTGCAGCACTGGTATTGGATAAACCGGTCGCTGGGGAAAAGAGTGGGAGTGATGCCCATTGCTAGTAGTCATTAAAAGTTTTCTAGTTTTTAGAACCCAGTATATCTGTAATCTTCTTACGATACTAACAGTATTAACAAAATGTACATCAAGGGTGTTTAAATATTTGCATCAATGGTGATTATTGTTTCTTTAGCTAAATAATTGTATTATACATTAAAATAAACATTTAAAATTACAGTTTTTCAATAGTGTAAATTTATAGTTTGATTTGACAAATAGTAAATTAGCAAATTTTTTATTTAAAAATGACAAAATACAGTCTGGCCCATGTAATACGGGTTTTCGAGCCAATAAAATATACCTGGCTAGATACGGAGTTAAGAACAGAGATGGCAGTGTTCTACAACTTAATAGAAGGGTGTTTAAGTTGTAGAAATTACTAGTACGGCATAACTTGTATAGCTATGAAAGCTTGGTATTTAATAAAGCTTGTTATACTATTTAATTTTTTTTTTGTTGTTCTACACAACTTTAAACACTAACTTACCTCATATCTGCCACCCGAACAGGCAAGCGAAAGTGGAGTGTCTTTGGTGCGCTCTGACTGGGCCTCCATATCAGCTGTATGGTTCATAAGAATTTCTACGACCTTCTCATGTCCTGCAGTGGCTGCTAGGATTAGCGGTGTGAAGCCTTTCTTATCTCTATGTTCTAAACATGGGAAAAAACAGAAATTAAATATCCATGGAAGTATTTAATTAAATGAGAAAGCGGTTGTGATAAAGTCAAAGGTATTTATTTTATTAATGCAATGTTTCGGCAACTAGTTTGTTGCCCTTACTAGTTTAAATTGCTTTTAATTGCACTTACAAAATACTAGTACCCTCATTGCAATAATTTAAAACCTTATATTATTCAATAAAACTTAATGAATAACCTACCAAAGTACAGTGAAACCTGTTTAAGCCGGAATCCATTGGGACAGGCATTTTTTTTCCGTCTAAGACAGGTTCCCGGCTTATACAGTAGTAGTGTACTGTATGATGGTAATACCATCACGAAACGTTTGCCAGGTCTATTTTTAGCGTTGGGGTAAGGGTAGGCCGTGGGAATTCTTAGCTATAAGACTATTATTTCTACTGATCAGCTGTATGGCGCTGTACCAACACCACATAGATAACGGACAATTAATTGTCATCGTGTCTACATTTGTTCTAATACAGTATTTAATTTAATTATTTATTTCCGATTAAGTAATGACTGTTTATTTCCTACAGAGATAACACTTCAATATATGAAGCAAGTGTATTTAAATCACAAGAAAACTATCACATTTTAACGTCTAAATAAACGTCATTCAACAGTAATATCGGTTATCTTGATTGCCTAATGACAGCCCGTAGCCTGTGCCCTGTGACGTCACAACTCGCAAAACTTGTTTTCTAGGTGGTATTAGCTGTGCACACAACAGAAAATGTTAAAACCTACATTACATAATAAAAATCTTTTAATGCAGCACCCTTTTATCCTTCCCTACAAAACATTTTTAATAGAAAACTATAAAACTAAAACACTTATACACTTATCAACAAAATTTATGAATTAATGATGCAATTTATTAAAAACTATATTTTCCCTCTTACTGCATTTAGGCTAAATACTATTCATAGTAGGCGTACGTAAAAATAAAAGAAAATCAATTACGCTTGAAAAAATCTAGCATTGACTTTTGTTTTAAAAGGTTAGTTTTACTTGCTTGTATTTCAGATATTGTTTTTAGTTGTAACAAATGGTGACGCATTTCTGGGCTGTTAATACGTACCGCGAAATCTAACTCACAAATTTTCATTAAAGCCTCAAATGTTTTTGTATTTGGTTTTCTACGACTGGTCCGTCTTCAATTTCTTCTTTTCCTTCTATTTGCGCATGTTTTTTGCCTTTTAGAATGAAGCGGTCTCTCGCCTTTCAATATGTCAATCAATATTTCTGGCCGTAGATGTTTGTAAACCATTCATTGCGTTATCTTGAAGGAAACGAGTGCTGATACATAGCCTATCGTAAATTATGGATGTTTGTATGCCATTGCGTTATCTTGTGCATATCAGCAATCCTTAACGTTGTTACAGAGTTCTCAGAAATAAATACGATCCGTTACAATTAAGCAGACCTATCTGTGAATTTTGTTATGGTAAAAAAATATATTATAAACTGTATTTTATCTAAATGGAAGTCATTATAACTTTATATTTTACAGCACGTATATGATAAGATTTTCCGGCTTATGCAGAACTAAGACGTAGTAAATACCTATCACTCATCCTTTTGCTAATTCCGCTTCCGCATTAGACAGTTTCCAGCTTATGAAGGTTATCAACCAGGTAAATTAAATAGGCGACAGTCGGGACTTTTAAAGTTTTCCGCGATAGACGGGATTCCGCCTAACACAGGGTCCGTCTAAGACAGGTTTCACTGTAAGACTCAATATCACTAAAAAAATTTTTAAACAGTAACAACACTAAGAGAAAAACAATATTTTCATATAAAACACACATAACAAAACAAACAACAAAAAGATCAACCATACAAATTATCACAAATAATTATTAATTATGATTTAAATATATCTCGAATGGCGTAAGCCAAGTGAGAAACATTGGAAGAAGAAGTTATTATTTAAATATGAGAAAGAAATTAAATATGATATATAGTTGTGATACTCCACCTAAAATGGGTGACCCTTGTTGATCTGACTAAAAAATTTATTTACAAAACGGATATTTTAGTTTAGATGACAAAAGTAATTTATTTGGAGATCACTAACTTGAAAATCACTAGTGGTGACTTATTATTTAAAATTTAACGATTTTATATTATTAATTTATGTTGAATTATTTATTTCACAACTGGATGTCACGTAAAAAATAAAATTTCAATTACGTTGTAGTAAAAAAACACACGGTACAATATTAATATTTATTTATTTAATCTATTATTTTTTAACTTCATTGAACCTTTTGGCTTAATTAATAAAATTATACTAAATACATTAATTTTTTTCATTATCAGGCTAGAAGACACTCTGTTCAATATGGCAAGTACAGCCAAGTAAGAATGTTTTAACATTTATTTGGAATACCAGTACCATATATCCCAACAGCAAAACAACTATCTACCTAATTTAGTGCCTGCAAGTATTGTATATCATTATATATTTGTTTTATTATTACAGTGATCTAAAATTTAATTCTGTTATTTAAAAGGTGATGGTGAATGATTCGTCTATACTCTGGCGAGCAGTGATAGGAAACTGTCACTGCACTATAATATTACACAATTTACTGTAATTTAGTTATTGATGAACAGAGCAGATATTAAACATTTTTGTTAAAAACCCGTTTTCTTTAACCCATTGCAGTTTAGGGACTAGGTCAGCTGACAAGTATCGGGTATAAAAACTAGCTCAGCTAGTACTGATTCTCGTCATTGTTTGATTCAAGATAATTTATTTTCTGATTTGCCATGCACAAGACTGGCCGACTGTGCTTTATAAGGGATATTTATCAACTCTTGATAGAGCATAAATGAAAAAAAATATTTATGGCCTATTGACCTTCTGTCAGATGTATAAGTGTAATAGAACGCTTCAGCAGTTTCTACGTCAACTGGGATAAGAAGGTCAGTATAGACTTTACTCGGTGTTGGACAATAGTGTGAATATTTTTATAAGTAGTTTATTTTTGGGTACATACGAAATGAGTAGTAGCGGGAGCCTAGAATTGTAAGCAATCTAAAATCCTAAGTAACTTTTCATTTGTTTTTACTAATAATTAATTTAATCATAATTATTATGATTAGACATAATAATCAATTAACAAATAATAAACTAGCTAAAGTTCAAAATAACGAACAAAAAAATATATTTTAGACCTTTATAAGCAAGAATATTTTTGTAGTGAAATACAACTAAATTGACGTGAGGAATTAATTCGTACCCACTAGTGTCAGCTGTGCATGTAATTAGATCCGCAATAGGTTAAAGACTTTGTAAATTGGCATTTCCCAACAAAATAGTGATTTACAGAGAAAGATCAGAATTTCAGTCAAAATTTATTGCATCTTCAGAACAATTAAGTGGGTGACAACTGGTAGCATTATTGAAGCCATTATTGTAACCATGCAAAACTGCTATCTGTGATTTGTGGACCTTATAGTATTGTATATTATGTTGCTGATCGTCTATTATTTTAAACAGGTTGTTTTAATGTGTTCTACTTTTGTGAGCTAAAATAAAACTCTTGGAACTACTATATAAGAAAGGATCGTGGTTCAGATGTATAGGATTGTATACTTGAGATAGTTCCATGTTTTATTCCGGACATAGGAAGATGTTCACCCACTAAGGGCCATACAAGAAACAGACACAAAGAAAAGGAATATGATAACATACACAAATAGCTTTTAATTAATTCTATTCTCATAAGAAGTAAACTTTCCTTGCGAAATGCTTTCATTTTATACCTACCTATATCTGCACCCCGAGAAAGAAGCAATTCCACAAGTTCTTCATGACCTCCAGCACAAGCCAATGTTAGAGCAGTGTCATGGTTACTATCGGTTTCTGAATCTACATCCATGCATGAGAACGGAGGTGTTTGGGGGTACTGTGCTTCTCCATTATTATACCCAACAGCTGAAATAACACAAATGTTTAGAACTACTAAGATTAGATACAGACAAAGGAGAAGTTCAAACATGTTTTTTTTTAATCAAGGTTCTTAATTTAACCCTACTTTTCCTGACATCTTTATGTTTTGTCTCTCTTGTTTATATGAAGACTTAGAGTAATGACATGAACCTCTGTGTGGACATTAAAACAAGTGGAAAAATTATTTCCGAAAAATGTTTAGTATCAATGGGACTGTAAATCTATAGATGTTTTGAATGAATATTTGAAAACTAACAAATGTTTGCAGTAGCTATAAATGCTTTGCTATGTCTGATTTTCAAAAATGCTCTGTAACATATTTAACCAAATGATATCCATAAATAAAGTTGTGGTGATATATGATTTTGCTTTGAGTTAATATATTAATAAAATGAGGAGAAAATCTCTTTTTTTATAAATAAGATAACCAATAGTAAATTATTAAGTCTTTCACAGAAATACACAAATGAAAATTGTATAGAAGTAAAGCGCACAAATGAAGAGGTACAAAGTTAGTTAGTAGTGTACAATATACTAAAAAGTGAAATTACATAATGAAAGTATGTTATAACGAATATTTGTAAAGGTGAAATAAAAATATTTTTTAAATGAGTTGGAGATCTGACAGAATTGCCAAATTTCCATTGTATCTAAAACATGTCTATGATTATCTTGAGCTTAAAAATTAAAATAGAAATGTCAATTCCAAATGCAGTCATATTTTTCACATGCAAAAAGAAAAAATGCAGCTGAAACTATTCAGTTGATGAAGTTTATATACTGGACCACTGTGAGCATTACAATGTTTGTGAATAAATGAGACACTTTAAAGTTTGAGTTGTGCAATATAAACATAAAAAAAAGGATAATTATATAAATAAAATATTTCTTTGCTGTACTATTGTGGAATCTCTGTGAATATTTGAATGTAGATATTTAACCTTTTTAGGCAGTTTGTTGATAAACACACGCACACACGAAGACACACATACACCCACATATACTTATATCAGACATTTTTTTCATTTAGATTTTACAAGTGCTAAATATCAGTGAAATATTTTAATAAAAATTAGATGTTTATATAAAAAAATTAACAAATATTTATTGCAAAGATGGAATGAATAAGTTAAAAGTAGCATAGCAAGTTAATAGAGATAGAGGAGTTAGTTGGTCAGGTTACATACTTGTGCTGTTAGTATCTAGCTGGAAGTTGGATCCAAAAGGTGGTGCGTTGGTCTGGGAATGGGTTGCCGAATGAACACGTTGCTGTAGTTGGTAGCGAGCTTTCTTTCCTTTAGTAGGCGGTGGACCTGTTGCAGGGGTGGGTACAGCTATCTGCTTCTTTGGGTCTGGTGTAGTCTGCGTTGCTGCGACTTGATGAGTACTTGCCCCGCCCCCGCTGCATTCTACTGTTGGAGGAACAACTGCAAAACCTTCTACTCAATACTTACTTTAATACTTCTATATTACTGTGCTATTCTATAATCTACTTGATAGCCAAAACATTACTATTGCTACTATTATACATCCTAACTGAAAACAAAATGTCACCAGTGTTGCAATCATTTAATATTTTTTTATTTTTTTAAATCTTTGTACATATAGTTCTTACAGAGAAATGATATACAGTGAACTCCCAATAATTCGTGCTAAATCTTGCAAAAATTGCTAATGAGAATGACTGAATTTTTAAATTGTCCACAAATAATTGTTTCAAGTTTAACATTAAAAAAGACCCTAATTTGTATTTTATAGGTTTACTGAAATAAATAACCAGCAAAATTAAATCCAAACTTATTACCAATTATCTATATATTTACAAAATAAATAATGTAATATTTTCAAAATCCTTTTACAACAAAAATTATTTAGGTTTAGCTATAAAACCAGTCACTTTTAATTGTATCTGTGCATATCTTTCATTTTTTTCTAACAATAGATTGTAAATTTTATATGCAAAATTGCAATTAGTTAGAGTCAGAATTTACTAAAATTTTCAATCTATAACAAGAATGCCAATATCATAGATATATAAAGTATCACTGCTAGCATAACTGTTGATTACTCCTTTTTATGCATTCAGTCTCCTAAGTTTTGTAAATAAAATAAGGGCTTATTTGTGTACTAATATCTGTTCTTAGTGATAAACCAATTGGTTTGTTTGTTATTAAATAAATGTCTACAACTTGTATTATGACAGACAAATATTTTGATGAGCATTTACCACAAATTATCCACAAAGTGAATATACTCTCCAGATATTATTGGGAGTAGGCTATATATAGCACATATTATTCTTGATTTCGTTCTATTCTACTAAGAAAGTATATCATACAACAATACTCCTATGAGTGATACAATTCAACTATGACTAAACGTTATAAAAATTTAAGTAAGGCATGTCACGATTTGAATATTTAAATCTGAATTTTTATTAAAAATTATCTCTTAAGAAATTAATTTTAAGAATTTAACTAGGCCTGAGCTTTAAAGACTAGAATTGACCGAGCTCTCTTACTGCCACTAGAAAAGAGAAAAATAGCCCAAATACCATACACCAAAACCTCCTTTTTATAATTTGATTCTTTGTATAAATTTTAATGAGATTGTGATGGCATTTTGAATTCATTTCCAAAGTAACATTTTCAGAATTGTTACCATATTAGCTCTTTTGAATACAAGTAGCTAAATTGGTACATCTATTTCCAGTTCTTTTTACTTCACCTCAGGAATTTTTATAGTTGGAGTATCCTTAATTTTATTGTTTACCTCATCTAATACTTGATATTTTAAAGATCAGTTCAGTTCTATTTCTAGATTCCTATGACCTGAATGAAACAAATTAAAAAATACTGACTAAAGCACAAAAATAGAATGTTGCTATAAGGTCATAACATCTTTTATAAAAATTTCAGTTTTTTAATTTTAACTATATGGCAGGTGGCTTATTAATATTTCGATGAATTTAATTAAAACTATTACTGAATTTCATAAATACTAATTATGTAAAATATATATAATTCTTTATATCTGTTTAATTTTATGAGTCGGTGAACAATATTTTAATATTTAAACTAATTATTGCTTGTTCTCTTTTTTTCTTTGGACCTTTTTTTCAGGAACTAAGTCCTATACTATTAAAATTTAATTAAATTGTTACTTTTTCAGTTGATCTCGTTCTTTTTTCTGAAAACTACATCAGACTGAAAGTCTAATATTATTTCATTCAGTTGTTTATCCTTTTTTTTGCTTTCAAGAAATTGAGCACATTAGACTAAAAATTTAATTTTGGTCAGTTGTTTTAATCTACTGACCTTATCATGCAAAAGGTCATAGATGAAATAAATGAGATTAATTTGTCAGATCTGTGCCTCATTACTAATGATGATTAAAATTTATTTTTAATATAATTATGACAAGACAAAAATAACTGCATACAAACAGGACATACCAAGTGTGGGTGTTGGCTGTAGAACAATTTGAGGGAAGGCAGAAGGCGAGGGGTTGGTAACGTTCTCCATTCTGTTTCGTGTTTTTATTTCAGTAAGGTGTTGCAGTTCTTGCCTTGTGACTTGATATTGCAGTTGAAACGTATTAGGACCTTGCTGCACCTACAATTTTTTCAATAAGTAAAATATATGCTGATATATAAATGCTAAAAATGAGTTCATTACAGTCTGGATTCACTCCAAAGACAGGCATTTGTATTTACTAATTTTAATTATTTGATAAAATTAGAATAATAAAACCTGACAAATTTATTAAATCTTTATTTTAGAAGTAAAATTAAATAAACAAATTTTGGTTAAAAAGATCTAAGATATTAATTTTACATACTGTCTGTACTTTGTTGCACACAAAAAACTAAATTGAGAGTCAAAAATAGATCATTGCAAAAACTCTTTTTTTATTAACAATTTCTCTAATGTCTAATAGCCATTGGCATGGTGTTTAGAAAGCCTTATTTATTTATAAGCTAAAATATTTTTCAGATATGAATTTTCTACCTTAGTTTCTACTTTCCTTATGAAATAGGTGCTAGAAACTTAAGTATACCTGAACTGGTCCTGTTGGCGAAGGAACTGTGAAGTACTCTACTTGTTCTTGGTCTGCAGATAGAACTTGTAATGGAGATTTAGTTAACATAGCTATTGCAGCTTCTGCACCTCTTGCGTATTCCACTTCCCCTGCAGCATACGCTGCAGCTGCTAACTCTCTCATGCGCAGCTGAGGTTCACTGTCAATAGCTATGTTAAAGGAAACAATACTACATTATCATAGGTATTAAAAATTGCAGTGGCTTAAACATTAAATGAATGAAATGGTATCTAGGCCGACTTGGTAGGAAATCAAATACAGTAGAATCTTAATAATTCAAGGTAGATCAGACCGAGATCCTGTCGGATTACCAAAAACTCGGATTACACGGAAATACGTTTCTGTGCTTTAGAAAAAATTGGAGTTTTATTAAACCCCAATACTAAAGGTAATTAAAAAAGCACTAAATAAGTTTATAGAACTTTATATAACATTTCTTGGATGCCTGACTCATTTCCTTTTGCAAACAGTATTGATATAAACATTTATTGGGAGTCCAACTCATCAATTTTTATCAAAACAATAAAATAGTCTAAAAAAATAGGCCTTAATTTAACAGAAGCTAGAAAAATCGGGACTCGGAATTTCAAGACTCTAGTGTATATTAAAGATATTCTATATTAGTCTTTGAATGTATAAAATATATTCCATGTTAAAAAAAGCTATATAGTTACAACAAAAGAAAACAACTTTTTAAGTAATATCACAAATTGTATAACATGTAGAAATATACAATAGTCAAAACTGTTTATTAAATTAAACAATTAATAATAAAAAATTTTAAACGGTGTTATTTGCGTAAAATTTAAAAGTAACAATTTTTTCAACTTGCTAGTTTCAAACAATATCTTAAATGTTTGTGAACCGTAATATAGGTTTTAATATTCACCGGCAGATGATCTGAAGAAATTTATTACTATAAAAATTTGGCAAAAACCCCAGTACCACAAAAATAATCAAAAGTAACTAATATTACAAGTTACCTAAAATTAAATAAATGCGTACATTTTATTGACCATGTAATCATCAGAGGGTCCTATTACAAAATTACAATCTATAATACAATAATTTACAAACTAGACTAGCTTTGTAAATCAAAGTGTACATTAGGGTTTAATCTTAAATAGCTAGTAATATTAGTTACTTTTGATTATTTTTGTGGTATCGGGGTTTTCTCCAATACTTTAATGTAATATATTGTGCTACTGCGCTTTTGATATTGTATACATTATTTGCACTCAATATAAATGTTTATAAGAGTCACATTGCCAGTAAATAAGATCACCATAATTATTGAACTGCAAATATTGACTAATAATATAATATTCCATTTCGACCAGAGGCAAAAAGGAAAGGTTATTTATATATTTACTTGTACTAGATGCGATATCATCAAGCGTTGTTAAGGAATCTAGAGAGTCCATGATATCAGACTGATCAGGTTTACCCCCTGCAAACATTGCAGCCTCTTCTGCCGCAGATGTAAGAAGCTGACGTTGTGAGGAACCAGTAAGGACATCGCAAGATGGACAGCAGATAGTATCCTGTACCACACATAGGATGTTATTAAAGGTTTTAATTTAGAAATAAATAACGTTTCTTACACAACAGTCATAAAATTAAATACAAACCCAATAAACATTCGATAGTATATAAGATATTTGACTTTAAAAGATTGACAGCAATCCTGTTTATATATCTATAATAATCGTACAAGTAGTGGTGATAACCATTATCCTTTATTAATTTTTAAGAGAATTACGATTAAGATGCTTCTACTGCACTTTTTTACTAATCATTTCATTTATTTTACTGGATACTTGATAATAATCCTGATTGCAAATGTATATAGCAAAGAAAACATCAGCATTATAAGAGAAACAAAGATCTCCATTCTTAATGAAAAAAATCATAATTTGTTTTGAGACAGCTCTTAAATCCTTGACCGCTCATGATGGGAAAAATATTTATAAAATGCTTATTTGTTTATGACAATAAATTTTACCAGAATGAATTGTAGTTTATAGTGGCATTATAATTTATGTTAAATACCTTGAACTCAGAAAACTATTACTTATGTATAATCAGGCAATTTTTGACTAAGTTTATTTATTTCGTAAAATGTTTGGTGTAACAACTGATTAGACACCTTCGAGACTTTTTTACAAAAAAATTTAAATGGTAAACTATTACCATTTGAAACAAATTACTACTCACAAGTATGAATAAGATACAACAAAAATTAGAACAATTACAGTTGTTACAATAAAGAGGAAATAGAAAAAAAATTAATTGCAATAAGAAAAATATTAAATAAAATTTAAAATGTTTAGAAGACATAAAAATAGTGAAGATGTGGTATTATTATCTTACAGTCGCCCTTTAAATTTCCTTGATTATTTTATTTTAAGTTATGATCAACATTCAATTCATCATACTCTCACAGTATATGCTTATTGAAATGGTTTCTGCACACAACTAACAACATGGCAGATTTTCGTGTTATATTAATGTGCAAACTCTTTCTCCTAACCTAACCCGAATAAAAAACTCTCAATGGACAGATGGTATTTTTGTAAAAGGGGTACATTTGATTTTTCTCAGTATGTTATAAGTGTTGTATATAAAATGGTTAAATTTCAATTTATTTAAACAAGAAAATAAGCTTGTTTTTATAATTACCAACCTCTCTCTACATTTTCCTCAACAATAGATATATATTGCAGTTTTTCTTAAATTTTGGGCATACTAAGGTGGATTTTCTTAATAACAGTTCCTTTATCACTGATGAACCTTATTAATAAAATAGTCATATTGATATAATTAGATTTGTAGTTATTTTAATTCATATTATGATTCAACCATGAACAAGTTTTCTACTCCTATTTTAATAACAATGTTTTTTTTGTTTAATTCAGCAGAACAACTTCAGAAGTTTCTTAAAATAGTGATTGAGAGACACTTGACTATTCTAAAGTCCACTGCACGAAATTGGGCGAGCGACTTGTTTAGCCCTGTTGCCATGTATGGAACTGGCCTTGTAAGGTATGGTCAAAAGTCGCTTACCCCTCAGCACTAATAGCAAACGCTGAGCGAACAGTGTTGCCTAATTCAAGCGTCAAGCTATCAGTCTATCACCTGTCCATGACTCGTCTCTTTTTGGCAACACTACATTTTTTGCCACTTGTGCAGTTTTGTGCAGTTGACTTTTGATAAATTTTGGTAGTTCAAGATCCAATCAGGTCAAGATAAATACTTCCCTGCATTACCTAATACATCCCTCTTAAATATTGAAATTAATAAGAAATTAACTGGATCCATGAAACTTCTTGTCACAAATTAGAATTACTTTTAATTCACTTACCGTATGCGTCAAAATAAACAGTACTGAAATTCTTGTACGATTTTATTTTATTTCATTTACATAGTTTTACAAACACATTCAAGTAAGAAGAAGCTAAATCGGTTAGACTCGGGTATATACATGTTCTACATGACCTCTGTTCAATTTGAAGCAACACTCATACTGTTCTTAAAGGTTTTGCATTATTTTAGTAAGGAAGAGTTTTTCATGCTCATTATACACATGGTTATTTCTTCCTGTAGTTGGATGATGGTGGGTGGTGAGTCATCACAGAAAATCTTCTTCATAATTCCCCGTACGTTGGCATCAGGTGATGTAAGCTCGAGAGAGTAGGTTGGGTAAGGAAAATTTGTTCTAAAGATGAGACAATTGTCAAGGGTTTCTTGAAGGAAATCAATGTTTTTTAAGGCCGAGTGGCTGATTGCATCATCTTGCTGGAGCTACTGTGAATGAAAAGGCAACTTTAGAAAACAACTAATCTTCTGAAGTCTCATATAATGATCAAGAATGACTATATCTGAGAGAAGGCATACTATAGCTGATTCAGTTTCAGTACTTTTTATTTTGGCACATACTGTACTTGCTGGCTCTGCTTATGGAAATGGAAAAGGGAAGACAGTATTAAAACTATCTCTTTCTTTATCTATTGACATAAGTTGAACATTTAAAAATAATCAATTCATAACCTGCAATCTAAGTGCAACTATACCTGAGTTAATGTTCTGATTTGCTTTTCCTGACCACTTAGAACTTTATGCACCTGATGGTGTAAATGCTGAGGGGGAGAAGTTAATGAGATACCAGAGTCTAGTTGTTGTATATGTGCCATCAACTGCCCAGGGTTAAACACATTTTTATTTGGTACGCCTCCAACTAAGCCACTATTCATCATGCGTTGCTGTTGTTGTTGCTGCTGTAATTGCAACTGTTGCTGCTGCTGCTGTGATGCTTCAACTTGTTGTGCAACTTGCTGCTGTTGTTGATCTATTTGTTTTTGTTGTTGTAGTACCTGAAAAGACGTTTGTTAAATACCATTGAAATTATAAAATAAGATTCAAATTATATAAATGCCATAGCAAGCTGTTCTATGGCATTCCTAATTGTAAAGCTATAAGTTCAACACTGTCATAAGTACTAATGTCATAACACTAGAAATCTATTGTTGAACCACAAATAATCTAATGTTTCAGGCCATCAAAGTTTTGTTAGCGTATGCACAGTAGACGGATTTAATAAAAACATAAAGATGAGAGAAATAGTAGTGCGGGTAGTATGGCAGTGGAGGGAGATTTGACAGCTGACTCGGTGGAATGCACAGCATAGTAAATACTTCCGTTATTGTTTTAGTAGGTATGAAAGGGATTGGTGATTCAACCAACACAGTATTTTTCAATGCTAAAGATGGCTCAACCAAAGACAAGTCTGTTCAGCAAAGGAGAGCCCCTGAGAAGCCAAACTAAATACATTAATATGAATGTATTTTAAAACACATCTTTTGATAGTCCCGACATGCCCTGCTCAGTAAGTCAAGATCATGTGGAAAACCTTTGTGGAATATATGTTCAATCATAATGGTAACCTCCAACATGTTGTAAAGGTTGAAGTTTCCTTGAAGACTTTACATTATTGCCCACCATATCATAAAATAGTCAACCATAAGAGCTAATATCCGTTCTCTACGACAGACGGAGTACAACAAGCAAATGCAGATATACGCACATATCAACATGTGACATCTGTTCAGTAGCAGACAGTATTCCCCCACTCACTTCTCATATCTGCGCTAACTACGCTTACAAACCTTTGATGGTCAGTACAGTGAATGACCATAAACTTGGATATAGATGAAAATTTACCGACTTTTACAGATATATGACGTTATGAATATTGGTTTCAGTTACTAAGAAGGGTAGATAAATTTAAGCCACCCTTCAAAAATATGAATATCTTTACCTGTTGTTGAAGCTGTTCGTTGAGTTGTGCCATATGCTTGAAGTGAATGTGATTGTGCTGCTGCTGAAGAGCAGCCTGGTATGCTACTTGCTGCTGTTTCCTTAAGTTTTTACCTTCTTTTTTAGAAACAGGTTTTGCTTTTGGACGGTCACTGATTGCCGTTGTCTAAATAGCAAAAATCTCTTTAAAACATTGACAATTTATTTTCGGTAGTAAAAGTTAAAAAGTTATTAGTAATTATAAAAGGTTTATCTTTTCTGAGACAATTATTTTACACAAATTCATTTTGATAAGAGACTACACAAATATTTCAAAATCTGAAATGTTTAAACGTTGATTAAATGTATAATGATTAAAAATATAATACTAGAAGAACTCTTTACAAAAAGATATATTGAGAAATATTTAAAGGCACGAGTAGCTGAAGCTGTTTCAAGAGCACAATAATAATTAAAATAATCTTTCACCAGTGTGAGCAAAACAAAAAAAAAGCCTTCATCAATCAAAGTTTGGAAATGGTATTCAAAGAAACACATTTTTAATACTGATGAATGGAACATAAACAATATAATTCCAAACAGCAAAGGGGATAGAATATTCTCTAAGAAATAACAATTTTAACAATTAAAATTACTCTCAATGCAGAAGAAATTCAAATGAGTGGAAAATCCCTGCTTTTTTCAAAAAGAATCAGTTGTAAAGAAAACAAGATAGCACAGGTGACTTCTCAGTTTTTTAAAGTTATAACTGAATGATAATAAATAATTTCTATTTAATTTAATAATTTCTTGATAAATGGAAAAAAAGAAGTAATTTGCCATAGGTTTAACAAATTTTAGCTGATTAAACAAACAACAGTTTTCATTGAGTGTTGTTTATGCAGGGACAACAATATTCAAATTCAATTTTACCTAATAACTTAATACTGTTTTTTATGTCCCAAATTTAATATCAGTAGACAGACAGATGTTATATATTTGAATTAATTAAAAATGTAGAAGGGAAGTTGTCTTGTGTTTCTAGTAGGTTTGAAAATAGTACAAAGGAGGAGATCAGGCCTGAATGAGGACGACAATTTAGTCGTTGCCAAATTCCTAATAAATCGGATTTCTTTGACTCACGCATCAACTGTGTTTTTATTTAATACAGAGGTGCATTCATTTATCTGCATTCATTCATTTATTATTTGATGTGACTATAAAAATATTTTCATAACTATTGCAGGAAAAAGTGAGATTTTTTTCTAAACTCTAGCCCAAGAAGAGTTTTAAGCCAGTGATCATTGGCTGACAATTTCAAAAAGAGATATGGAATTCAATGCTTTTTATACCATGGGAGAAAAATTTTCTAATAATCCGGATGCTATAGAACGGAGTAATCCAACTTTAAAAAGGTGGAGTTCTATTTACAAAAGGGGAGGTGAAATTAAAATTACTGGAGGGGAGTAACCTTTTAAAATTAGATGGAAAATGGTGCATTTTGAGGCTGTTAAATGATTTCAACTTATTAATACACTGATCCAATTTTGTATAACTTTATTAAATAACTATTTCTTTTAAGTTTGTAAAACTATTGGTAGGCCATATGTGGCCCCCAGGCCGCCAGTTGTACAATCCTGCTATAGAATCTTTTCGTCAACAATTTTTAGAAAACGTTAGTGAATTAAATTTATGTTCTGATCAGGTTTACAGTGTAGATGAAAGTGGCTTATTTTGGAAAGCTTTATCTAAACTAATCTACTCCTTACATTAGCCTATGAGTACTTTATAATACCATATAGGCATATATGTATCTGTATTTACGTTGTAGGATTACATTCTGTTAATCCGAAATTGTTGTACATCTATTATTTCAGATTACTGGGATTAGACTGTATATACAAATATTGGGTGTTTTCTTTTCTTTTACTTATCTCTTTTAAAAAGGTTGACCCATTACTACTACCATTATAGGTCTGTCTTAAATGAGCTTTGAGCTCTACACAGTAAGCCAATAGTACAATATTATAAAGTTATAAATACCTGTACAACATCAGCACTAGTACTGATTGGAGGATGAGGGTGTGTCGGTGAAGTGAGTGGTATATAAGGCATAGCATTGTTAGAAGAAGCATGCATACGCTGCATAACTCCTGAAAAATATACATTTCCTTTAAAATTAAATTTAAAACCATTTCTTTTTGATATTTTTACACTCATTCTGGTATGCTTCTATAACATAAATAAATTACATAATGTAATTTTCATAACTTTTCTTTTCATCTCAACTCACAATAACAATAATGTTTTTTGCATTTGTTAATTAAGAGAATTACACTTTTGGACCCAATTACAAACTTACTTGCAATTTGTCTTTTTAGGAAAAAATTTAATGTATCAAAGCCATGCTCAATGTAAAATAAAATTATTTATATACACTTATAAAAACCTAAAGATTCAGATTAAATTTTGTTACAACCTAATAAAGTTTTGTATACATTTAAATTCTAATAAAATTATTCTTCTAAAAATACAAATAAAGTTATTAATCTATTAGAACAATCATACTAAACAAAACCTAGTCTTGGGAGGCACAAATAAAATAGTATGCACTAAACACAATACTATTTATATTTAAAAATATATTGCAGCACAACCACTCTTAAACAGCCTCACATAAACCAGCCTATCATTTGTATTATAAGTTGATCCACAAAAAAGGTTAGAGCTCATGAGTTCCATGAGATATATGTTAGAAAAAAAAGAGTATTATCATCTTACACATCTGTATTTTGAGTGAATATTAATCAATTTGATTAAATATGATTACTATACTAACATTTATTAATTTTACAAAAGTAGAGTTTAGTAAGAAATGTATAAAGTTGCTTACCACATCTGGAATTTAGAAAGGCATTTTGAAAATGTTTCTTTTCAAAATTAATAGGTTGATGGTATTTAGGTTCTAATTATGTTATAAAATAACATTTACTGGGTCTAAATGAGATTTTTGTGTCTCGGAAGCTTTCTTAATAAGAGCTATCGGAAGATCTTACCATCTCTTACAGTTCCGTTCAAAGCATTTTAACCAATAATTTGCAATTGAGACGAGTGAGTGAAAAATTTGTTCCTAGACTTTAGAGTGATGAATAGAAGGGAAATCGTATGTCAGTCTCCACACACACAGTTGAAGGATTGTCTTCTACCAGATCCAGACTTCAGGGCCAAAATTGTAACTGGAGATGAAAGTTGGGTCTATGGATCTGACCCTGAGACCAAAATACAGAGTCTTCAATGGAAAACCAGGGCATCTCCTCGCCCTAAAAAGGCATGTGTTAAAAATCGAAAACAAGGTCATGCTCATTGGTTTTTGGGATAGTGAGGGCGTAGTGCGATCAGAGTTCGTTCTAAGGGGAACATCTGTGAACTGTGAATTTTATAAGGTCGTATTGCAACATTTGCAAAACGACATACAAAGAAAGACACCAGAAAAATAGGCAAATGGCTTTCTTCTTCATCATGATAATGTGCCGTGTCACACCTCGCTTCAAATTTGTGAGTTTTGGGCCGAAAAAAGTTTTCCTGTGTGTCCACATCCGCCATACTAGAGATTAAGCACCACGCAACTTCTGGCTCTTCCCAAAAATTAAAACTGTGCTTAAAGGAAACGTTTTGACACCATTCCTTACATTGAAAGGGTCACGACAAAGTAGTTAAACGCCCTTCTACAAGAAACCTTCCAGAAATGTTTCCGGTCATGGATTCAACGTTGGAATAAGTGTATTGGCAGCCAAGAACAGTACTTTAAAGGAGATTAAATCGAATTTGATGTATGTTTATTACTTTTTGAAACACAAGATTAGTCACCATATTTTTTGATCAGAGTGGTATATGATGAAAGTCTGAGTAACCAACCAGTAAATAGACGAAAATTTTTTTAAAGTTATTGGCATGTTACTTAACTGTAGGGTCATGAATTAGCTATACTATATTTTACTCTTTGTTTATAAATATAGAGTTAAATTTATAGAAAAATATTTGTTAATGTTCACAAAATTTTAGATAAATGAGAAAGCGGTTGTTATCAAGTCAAAGATATTTGTTTTCATAATGCAACGTTTCAGCAACTGGTCCGTTGCCCTTATCCAGCCTGTTGTGCAATAAAAGACAAAATCCTTCCATTAAACATTTAAATGTGTAATTCAAGCATGTATAGTCATGAAGAGCTACAGAAATGCTGAAAGTTAGTAGAGCTATAGTTCAAAGGAAGTTCTTACATAAGTGTACGGGGTTCAAATTTTACCTCCTCATATTACACATTTGAATGTTAAATGTAGGGACTTTGTTTTTTAAAACAAAACAGGCTTGATAAGAGCAAAGAACTAATTGGCAAAATATTGCATTACTAAAATAAATATCTTTGACTCTATCTTTGCTTAATACTTAATTCAAGTGCTTAGATAAACATGAAGTTCACAAAATTTAGTTTAAAGACTAAACAATATTCATGTTCTAAGCCGATATAAAAATTTGTTTTATAACTTTTTCTTACCAAGGTGGTAATCAGGTAAAATATATATACCAAGGTGGTAATCAGGTAAAATATATTTACCAAGGTGGTAATCAGGTAAAATATATTTACCACGGTGGTAATCAGGTAAAATATATTAACCCATTTTAGCATTACAATTCTGGCATAATATAACTATTGGTTTTAAAATATTTTATTCTAGTATGTTGTCAATATTTTTACTTAGAGGTTATTGTATTCAAATATATTTAACATATTTTAGAATGAATATATTATCCTACCACATGCAAATCCTTTAGTGTATGCATCCATACTGGATGTGTAGGCAGGCACTACGGTTGCTGTAGACACAGTCACTGTCTCCAACAGTTGCCCACACATGGAACTTGCACCTTGGCTTACAGCTTTTTCTTTTTCTTTCAACTCTTGTTCTACCCTCTAGAAGAAAGTAAAAGTACATATTAATTTTTTAGTTTAGTCACACAACTACTTAGTTCATTTAAAGCTTTCTTTTCTAATTAAAATTTTATTTTGTATTCTCTCACCTTTATTTCTATAACCTGCTGTTTTCCAACTGCTAACATTAGTACAGTACAGTCTTACTAATCCGGACTTGATGGGACCGAGCCCTGACCGGATCAACGAAAGTCCGGAATAGGCGGAAAAAGCCAAACAAATGCATACAATATGTGTTTTAGGCAGGGAAACATATTGAAATTGTAGTTTTAGTGAAATTGAGGCCTAAATATAGCTTACGGTATAGTATTCCATAGGTTATTTAGCAAAAAATTCTGTAATTGTAACAGAAAACATATGACATGAATAAATATCAAAGCATCTTTCTCATTGAATAAATGTATTCACATAAAGTTATTTACACTATACTGTATAAACGCACAAAAAACTGAAACAAAAATCAACTTTAAAAAACTTGGTGAAAAAAGTCTGTAATGTTCTTTTGGTTTAATGATGAATGACGTCGTTTCACAATACGATCTCGTAGGCGTTTCAAGGTCAGTAGCTCCGCAGTTGACGTATCACTTTGTTTCTCAAAGTAGGTTATTAACCCCTCCAGCATTGCAGCCGCCTCATCATGAGTTGGGTGACCGGTTCATCTGTGTATTCTTCCTCTTCCGAGCTGTCATTTTCTGCATTTGCAGTGCACACTGCGACAATTTCGTCCTCGTTGAGCACCTGATGACCAATGTCATTATCACTAATAATCCATTCGGAAATATCAGTGTCTTTCAACTCAGCACAACCCTCCAATTGTTGAAAAATCTGAACAAATTCATCGTCGTCATTAATAGGTTGACTGTCAGTTTTTTCACTTTCCTGTGGCATTTCAGGCTACAAATTTTTTCAGCTCTTTTGGAGTGTAGACGGTTGAATTTCCTTCCACGATTCTGCAGCCATATAAATGATATCCTTTATAGTCACTTTTTTAACTATTTCAATAAATTGTGTAGCTGGATCTGCTTCTTGTTGTTCCAAAAGCAATAAAATAAACTTTTTCCTATATCGCCGTTTTATCACCTCTATCACGCCCTGGTTCATCGGCTGAATGAGAGCCATGGCGTTAGGAGGAAGAAATTTAACAAAAATGTCACCATGACGCAATTCTTCTTCATTTGGGTGGCATAGGGCATTATCAATTAGTAAAACTGCTTTTTAAGGGAGTTTTTTCTCTTTTAAAAACTTTTCTGTTGTTGGAACAAAGTTTTCAAAAAACCAGTCCTTAAAAATTTGACTGTTCATCCACGCTGATTTTTGGAACTTGTATTGGGCTTGTAGAACACTTAAATTTACATTTTTAAAAACCCTAGGCTTTGCGGATTTCCCTATCACCAAAAGTGAAAATTTTAGATGGCAGGGCATCAAAGTCATACGTTCTTTCTTAACTTTATGGGCTTTTGCTACTGAATCTAATTTGGAAGCTAGAGTTCTTTTAGGAACATTTTATAATTTAATCCGGTTTCGTCAGCGTTGAACACCTGACAAGGTTGTAAGTTTTCATCTCTCTGAAAAACTTGCCAAATTTGTCTTTGAATTTTTCACTGGTATCACTGTCACCTGACAAAATTTCACCACTTATTCCGAGTTGACGGACGCCATGTCGTTCCTTCCACCGTGACAGCCAACCCACACTGGCAGTAAAATTAGGGTCTCCGTGAGTGAATAAACTTTTTATTCAGTTTCAGCGCAATCGTTTACAAATTTACACCCGATAATGGAACACCCTGTTCCCGTTGTTGGTAAAACCAAACATACAAAGCATCATCCACGGTTTCATTTTATGGTTTTTTTAAAGTGTTTCTGCCGCTTAAACTGTCTTTACTAACCATTTTTGCACAAAAATCTACAATTTCCTGTCGCTTTTTTTCCAATCGGAAACAGTTTGTTTTCCCACACTAACTCTTTTGCAATTTTCGTAAGCGATTCACCTCCATCAGCTTGGAGTTTTTGTTCCATTGTCACTGTCACCGACTTACGTTTAGTCGCCATTTTCACTGAATACTGAACGAGACGTAAATAAAAAACACAGATAAATTTTGCACTATAATTAAATGACAACTGAGCAGATATCTTGCGAGAAGCAGTAAAGGTGGCATCCGTCCGACAACACAACTGACCTGATGCCAGAGGAATAGACTGTCTATCCGTTTAGTCAGTGGTCCTTTATCTTTTGTTTATCGCAAGATGTCTCTGATGTCACATGCGTTGTAGTGTTGGGAGATCTAATGTAAATATATTTTTTCAAAGAAGTTTTCCTACTTTAATAGGCAAAAGAAACAAATAATATGGTAAATTCATATTTTAATGAATAAATTAGATTATTTGTCTATTAGAGTAGGAAAACCCCTTTAAAAAATAACAAATATAGACGTATAAAAATAAATATTTTTGTGGACGGCAGACTGATTGTGCACTGTAAAATACTTGACTAAACAAAAATTTTGGGCCATCCGGATTAGCCGGACGTCCGGATCATCGGCGATTGGATTAGCGAGACTGTACTGTAGAACATTTTGTAGGTCGAACAGTTCGGTTCTTATTTTACATTTTGCCTAATTGGATTTTCTAATTATATCATATTCTAATTATGTTTTTAACTGGTCTCCGGTCAAATAAATAAAAAAAAAAAGCCGAAAAATGATAATAACTGGACACCTCTTACAAAAGGTGGCTAAAAAAACTTATTTGGTATAATACATGTTCCGGGTGAAAAATCTAATATCTATATGTATTGGTCTAACAAAAATTACAGAAACGTATTTACTCAGAAACCATAACTATTGCAGGGTTTATGGCTATTTATTCTGGTTTCTGCATTTTTATGATGACTCCTTTCAAGATCCAAATGACAAATTTTGAAAAATCAGGTCTGTAATATATGTAATTTTTTTTTTCGATTGGCCATCTAGAACAAACCATATTTCTTGACGAGAGCCTTTTATTATATATATTAAATTTAAGAAACCAGTACTGAAAGAGAAGAGATATAATACAAATAAAATTATCAGTTGCTTGAAACATCTGATCTCCCGAATGAGATTCTCCTGCAAGAATCCAACCCCTTACGCCTACAAGCAAAACATTGTTTGCATTTTCCAATTCTATTTCTATAACATGAAAAACATAAAAATATTCAAGAAAAATATGAAGTTTGTTATGAGAATGGAATCAGATTCCACACAAGGTACAAGTATGATTACTGTACAGTGCCATTACATTTGGAAAAAGGCGTTTCAAACCTTATCATAATAAACTTAAATTATAAATTTTAAAATAAGTCTATGTGTATACATTTGTAATGTAAACAATTATGTGTATGAGAAATGAAGATCCTACAATCAACCCCGCACATCAAATTGTAATATATTATTAACTAATTTATTTATTTTACATAAATTTTACACTCATAATATTTCTGTAACTAATAATGATTGCAAATAAATCAATTAATGTTTAACTTTAAATTGCTAGTATGAGTATCTTTGTAACCTTCTGATGATGCTAACTGTGTTGGCGAAATGTACATCAAAGGTGTTTAAATATTTGTAGCAAGGGTTATTGTTATTTATTTATCATTATTTATCTTAAATTGCTAATTAAATATTTACTTAACTTAATTAAATAATTATTACTTAATAATAATGACTTGTAATACTAATATTTACAATAATACTAACAAAATTATTAAGGTTGCTATTCAACACAATTCAGATGCCATAATAACTGAATACAAAATTAATTCGTACCCGCTGGGCTTCTCAGAACTGAATCGCTTAATCCGCAATGGATTAACGAATAAACTAATATACTTCCAATAACTACATTTACCAACCTGGAGCTCTTCAACAATTTGTTGTCTTTGAAATATTTGTTGTTCCATAGTGGTAGTTCCAGCACCAGGTGGTATCTTTGTTGTACTACCCTTATCTAAGATATTAGGATCGTCCTTAGCAGTCATCACTCCTTCTCCAGGCTGATTTCGGACCTTTTAAAGACAATTACTTTATTATAATTATTATTGAAAATTACTTATAATTCATAGAACATTTAAAATTCTGTAGTTTATATTACTTGTTTTATAATAAATTTGATAATTTTACTTAATATCACTTACATTCAGAAAGACATAATATGGATTAATTTTCCACATCAACTTTAATATGTATATCTTAACTTTAATAATATTAATTTTCCCCTAATTGCCTTCACCTTTCCCCCTCTTTATTCCTGCTGTTTGGAATTTTTTTACTTTATAATTTTGCCAATATATTATATAAAAAAACTTTCTCATGTTCAAGATGACTCCAGCTATTTGGAACTTCTATTTATATTACCTCTGTATTGTATAAGAATTGCAGTTCTTATCTTGATATAATGCACACTTTTATTTATATTACCTCTGTATCGTATAAGAATTGCAGTTCTTATCTTGATATAATGCATACTTTTATTTATATTACCTCTGTATTGTATAAGAATTGCAGTTCTTATCTTGATATAATGCACACTTTTATTTATATTACCTCTGTATCGTATAAGAATTGCAGTTCTTATCTTGATATAATGCATACTTTTATTTATATTACCTCTGTATTGTATAAGAATTGCAGTTCTTATCTTGATATAATGCACACTTTTAAGTACTTTTATAATATCGACTAATGTAACTATTAGCAGCATATTTCAGATACATAAACATTTATACTTCTTCTATGTTTTGAGGTTTTTATTTAACCAATTTCATTTCGGTCGCTTTTTTTCTTATTCTGAAGACATTGACTAATTTTATTTAACCTCTATATTAAAGGTTACATACTTGAAAAGATTTTTGTGTGTAATGTCTTTGAAGATAAAATTATTACAAATTCTTATAGTTTATTTAACTCTTTAACTGCCAAACCCATACCATAAATGGTTATGGGGCGAGTGCCAAACCAGTTACAAACAAACTATTTTAAATTCATTCTCACTGTGTTACTATCGTAAATACAGGAGGTATTTAAAATGCTTTTAAATACGTACAATGTAGTGTTGCCAACCTAACCTTGTAGTTAACCAGTTTAAAATATCCTACAAGGAGAAGAAATCAAATTAATTGTAAATAAATGTTACACCACTTTGCAGCTATAGTCATAACCTCTTCTTTGTATTTATACATGTGTTATAAATAAATAGTATATAGAACAGATCACAACCATTCTAGTTACACTATCAGGGTGTCTAGTAAAACAGCTTGAAGAAATTCCCTGAGTTTTCCCTGACTTTTCCTCTTTTAGATGTCTATAGAAAGCCCAGTTTACATTGGGCCCATCCATTGATATATGAAGGATTTTGGATAAATCCAGACTTTGAACACCTTTTAAGAACGAATTGAGTAACTCTTTTGCTTTTGTGTCTGTAAGGAACACAGAATCAAAATATCGAGCTTTCACTTCATCCGTCTCTGCATCCCAATACCTAACACTCAAATCCATTTGGGCTCTTTGTGATATTTTGTTTAAACTTTCATCAAAGCCAATTACATAGTTAGAATTTGAATTTAATGATGTCAGTAACAGGTCTTTAATATAATTTGATAAACTGAATACAACACTATTGGAAATTTTATCTTTCCGCAATCTCATGTTCTGTGCACCGGTGCTATCAGCAAACATCCTTGGAAAGAGGCACACACTATTTTCTGCATTGCGTAAAGAAGTGTTGCATTACTAAATTCACGCACCATATAATCTCTGCTTCGGTCACTTCATCTTTTAGTTTATATTTATCCTAAGGAAGGAGGGGAGGTAATGACGACATCTGCATGACGCGATTGCCCGCTACGGCAATGAAAACTGGAACCTTCCATGTTGAAATAAACAGTGTAAAAATAATCACCGTCAAATAAAACACATACTATCACGAGTCTAGACAAATAGCTGGCTACAAATGTTTACACAGCGTTCTGTGTGGTCAGAAACAGACTAAGTTATCTGTTATCCCCTCCCGTCCATATGATAACAGAACCACTGCGCATCCCAAGGCCACGGTCCAAGCTAAAACTTCCCAGTTGTACCGACTCGACACATTTATTATTTATTGACATAAGTCCTGAAGTCATAGCAACGGGCTTATCAAATAAATAATGGGCATCTAAATAAAGAAGTGTTATTTCCTGACTGCCCTGCCCCTAAACCAGCCCGCTGGCTTACAATACCAAATATTCGAGAGCAATGGCCACTAGTTTTGTTTCTAATCAAAATAAATATTTTCCCGATTTTTTAAAAATTTTCCCTGACTTTTCCCTGAATTTTCCAGAATCTTAAAATTCCCTGACTTTTCCAGGTTTTCCCGGTTTTCCCTGTAGCTAGATACCCTGACTATTTCACTCACTAAAACTATTTATAATTGTTTATGCTTACTAAACAATATAAGATAGGTAAGACAAAAATTAAGAAAATTATTTTTAAAAAAACATCACAGCAAGATAACTTTACTTAAAAATCTGACCAGTTAAATAAAGGGTTAGTAAAAATATTTTAATATAGATAAACTATATCGAGAGTAACAGGTATTTTATTCTATTAAGCATGATATTACCTGTTGTGCTTCTGAAGAGGTAAGATTGTTGTCGGTTAAAGCTGATGACAGGCGACTTTTACGTAAGAGGGATTTTTGAGGCGGATTATGTTTTACAGTTGGACCTAGTTGTTCAGCTAATCTGCCTAGAAACACAATAACATTTTTACTTTAGTATGACTCAAGACGAATTGACACAAATCCGACAAATCCGACTAATCACCTGTATTGTCTTGGGTTTTTTATAAATTTCATGAATAAATTTCTTTACAATACATATATACAATTATTTATAGCATTTATGTTATAAATAACAAGCATGTTATTATCTATATTTATAACCTGATATTTTGAACATCTCCTTCATTTAAATGCCTCAAAAGGACATTGCGTTTTTAACCCTTATAAGATTGACAGATTTTAATTAATTATCCACATTATTAAGAAATTTTTTATCTTGAAATTAGTTAAAAGGATCTTAAGTTTAATAATGTTTTATCCTAAGATGAAATAATCACAGGTTTATGATTCACATACCATAACCCTGTAAAATTAATTAACTGTATTTTGTAAAAGTATCATTTTATATTGTTTATGTATAATGCTAAAACTAAAACTTCTATTTGCAGTTTTAGGCTACCTGCAAGTGAAGCTGTTTTACTGTTGAACTGGATTTCATCCTGTGGTAAAACACGGACAGCCTCGGGAACTTCATGAAGGCCTGTAGGTGGAGCTTGAGGGACTACTGCATGATGAGGGGATGTCATCATGATAGAGTGAGGATAATCTAGTAACAACTGTACTACATTCGTATGACCTCCTTTCGCAGCTTCAATTAACATTGTAGAATTATCCTGAAAGTAGACAAAAAGTATGACGTTAGAAAATGAATAAATAAAACCCCCTAGCCACAATAAAAAAAATCTTTATTACAATATTTAATATTTCTGAAGATGATTACCATGTAATGAAAATGTACACAAAGTAATTGTAATAAAGAGTTTTGTATTATGGTTAATGGGTTTGATTTAGTTAGTTAAAAAATTAGTCCACGGTACTCAACAAATTTTTAATTAGAAAGTGAATGTAAATTGAATACTGTACAAATATTTCTAGAGCACTAAGTTGACTCTTTACTATAAAAAAAATATTGCTAAAAACCCCAAACCACAATTTTTTTAAAAATAACTATTACAAGTTACCTGAGATTAAACCCTTCAGTACATTTTGATGACTGTGTCATCATTATCAAAGGTTCCTATTACAAAATTACAGTCTAGAATTCAATAATGTACAAACTTGACTGACTATATATAAGATGAGTCTGGTTTCTAAATTATTGTATTCTATATTATAATTTTGTAATAGTACCCTATGATGATGACATGATCATTGAAATGTAAATGAGTTTAATCTTAGTTAACTTGCAATAATAGTTATTTTTTTGGTTTTTGCCAATACTTTTGCTGTAATATATTGTGTCACTATGTTCTTGATATTGTATACCGACGTACCTTGAGTTTATGGAAAGGATCGGCATTATGTGCTAATAACAACTCTACAACATTCAGATGGCCTCCAGCACATGCCAAGGATAAAGGAGTGTGGTCATTGTTAGTTGTCTGCCTGTTTACATCAGCATTTTTAGAAATAAGGAACTGAACAGTACACAAATGTCCTGCACGACACGCTTTCATCAGAGGTGTCCTACCGCCTTCAGATTCATGCTCCTGAAATCAATAACATTTATGAAAGGTTTCATTACACAAAAATGTTTCTCCACTAATCTACAACTTCTTAAAAGTTTATTTTATTATTTTTTTTTAGATACATAGTATAGTAAAAAACTACTCTTGATTTTAAAAAAGCTAGGTAAACAATGATTTTTCACTTAATTTTATAAAACTTTCTTTTGGGTATCAAAACTAACAATGTTTTAATGAACTTACTTGATGATACTCTGCTCCTTTAGATATATGCAAAATTCTATCCGGAATATTTTAAAATCTAACATTTTTTTATAATTTTACTTTATCACAATAACAAACAATTATTGTAATTTTATAGATAATGTTTTATACTTTAGCCCATTGCAATTTAAGGTCTAAATATATTGGTCATTACATATTAGTAGTAGAGATCAATCGTTCGTCATGATTCTCACAGTTTGCATCAAGAGAGTTTATTTTTTTGTGTCACATGCAAGATTAGACACCTGAGCTGCCTGAGGGGTATTTATTGCCTTTCGAAAATTGCATCAAGATAAGGATAGATACTTATAGCTCAGAAGTTCTAGATGTTCTAGCTTGTATCTGACGTTCTAGGCAAGATAGACCTGTATTAAGTTTTTATCTCAAGTGGACTTTCTTATGCAGTATAGATATTACTTAGTACCTATCACTAGCTGATGCTTCTAATACTGAGTCAACATGGAAAAATTTCTTTCTTCTACAATATACTATTTATTGCTCTCATTTGGAGTGAGAGCAAGTGTTGTGACAACGAGGATTTAAAGATACTCCGTCCATCTTGGTTTCTAGTGGACCAATTTACTGATATGAAGATCGTGATTTTGGAAATATACAAAACAACTGAATGTTGCCTATTATAGATCCCTTACCAAGCCCTAGTACATCTGGGCTGTTGCCCCCTATATCAGGTTCAGTAAAAAACAATAAATTTAGGAAAGTAGGAGAAAAAAT
Organism: Prosapia bicincta; assembly: GCA_036971475.1. Lineage (NCBI taxonomy): Eukaryota > Metazoa > Arthropoda > Insecta > Hemiptera > Cercopidae > Prosapia > Prosapia bicincta. The sequence goes on from JBAIZL010000004.1 coordinate 12,245,797, forward strand.
CAAATTTTTTTTGAGAAGAAAACTTCAATGTAGTAAAAAAAGATTCTATTTACCAGACTTCAAGCTGTAGAACAAAATTTATACAAACAGTTAGGCCGTGATTTAAATGAATTTGATATTTTTTAGTTTATTTAGCAGTGATGAGTGTTTTGACAAGATTGTGCGGGAAACCATAATAAAATTCTAAATTTTGAAACAACTTAGTGTAAATATTTTTTTTATAATTAGTGTATTTTTATCTACATCCGAAGAGAACAATAACAGTGGGAGCCTAGAATCTAAAACAAACTGTAACGTTTTATTTATTTTTACTAATTATTAACAAAAATTATAAACCAAAGTACAAAAATAATGAATAAAAAATTGCATCTGTATTAAATATTATATTTAGTGCTTTAGAAGTGAAAATATTTTTATAAGGAAATATAATGCAAATTACTTTGAAAAATTAATTCATACCCTTTTGATTGCCTAGCATTGCCTAATCCATAATGGAATTAAATTGTCCATTATATATATTCTTGATATTTTACGTTATCCATTGTTTTTCCGTTGCACTGACTTTATGAAGTTAATATATTACTATTGTAGTAATTTTATCCACCATTAAGTGCAATGATTTTATCACTGGAGTGATTCGACAATGGTCAAGTGACCGAAAGGTGCCTCATCACACAAGGTAAAATCATTGCACTTAATGGTGGATAAAATTACTACAATAGTAATATATTAACTTCATATATATATATATATATATATATATATATGTGTGTGTGTGTGTGTGTGTGTGTGTGTGTGTGTGTGTGTGTGTGTGTGTGTTCTTGTATAATAATCAAAATAAATGAGAAAATAAAAATAGTCCCCATGAATAAAGAAAATAAAATAAGAGAAAAAAACATAATTTATCAATAGCAAAAGAAAATCGTTATAAAAAGAAAACTGTAGACAAACTTAATTATAATATTTTTAAAAAACAACATAATAATTTAATTTACAAAAATAATGATAGTAAAAGAATATGGACTTGACTTTTATTTACAGGTAATGAAATAAAAATTATCACAAATCAATTTAAAATACAAATGTTAAAATTGTAATAAATCTAATAATAAAATAATAAACATATTAAATGACAATAGTAAAATAAATAATATGCATGAAAAATGTGGTGTTAATGAATTTTAATGTGAAAGCTGTAGTAAAACTTATATAGGTCAAACCCAAAAATAAAGAAGAAAGATATAAAAACATATAAATCCTTATAAAAACCCAGAAATATATAGAAATAAAATTTTACAAATTATTGTATTAATAATAACCACAAATTTCCAAATATAGAAAATATGAAATTTATGATTGAAATTAAGAATGAAAATACACGAAACATTTGAAATAAATACAAACAGTATTAATAAAGGAACAAATACAAATACAATCTATTTGATGCTATTTGATATTCAACGTCTATAATATTATGGCAACAACATAAACTTGGCAATATTGTAATAAATTTGACAACAATGTTAATTCTAATTTAAAATATGTTTTATATTTGCAATATTTTGTACTATTTATTTTTGTTGATGTTAGTACTATTTACCAACAAAAAGCTTTGAATAATAAAAAAATAATAAATAATTCTTCAATTTGAATACACTCAGTTATTTTGATGTACATATACTATATTAAAATTATTTAAGTAGGTTTTATGTAAACATACCTGTTTTTAAATAATAAATAAAAATCCACATGAGCTTTCCTTACAATTGAACAACATATTTTGGCAATTAAATTGTCCAAATATTCTTAATTATAATAGTATTTGCCTTAAACACTTATAAGATGAACTTTTAAGACTTTTTCTCAACAATAGCCTAAACCTACAGTACAAATTTAAGTTACGTTTTCAATCATAATAAAGCTAAACAATTCTGAAAGTTGTCAAGAATATTCAATATCTGATAGATTATTACATTAAAAATATATAATAAACCTTCAACTGCCAAAATATTGCCATCTTCCATAATATCATGCAAAAAAATGACCTATATAGTAAACAAACGACATAGCTTTATAAAAAACTATTTTACACGATATTGAGTTTAAATAGCAGCAGATTTTTTTGGAACCACCAAAGTCCATAAATAGACATGAAAACCTCCGGCCCTGAAGTTAAACTCCAACACTCAAACATAGGCTTAAATACCTTATATACAAAAGCACATATGTGTCCATGTGTTGGTCCAACTATAGTTTAAGAACCAATAGACCAACTGATGTCATATTTACATTTGTTTGGTTAAGTGGGAAGGAGTACAGATATACATTCATAGCCTAACTTGTAGCAGGCTAGTTTGATATTGTTTTAAAAAAAAGCAATAATAATGCTACTTCTTTCTTAACTGAGCACTTAGTCACTTAAATTTTATATAAATGGTTTGTGTGTAGGGTCGGTCAAGCTATATTTAAGAACCAATGAAGGTCATTTTACACATATGTTTGATGGGTGTGAGGAAGACCTAATTGGTAGCCCTTGAATAAATATTAAAATGTAAAAAAAAATATTTTCAAGTGGGCTGGTCCAACTAACTTATCAAGCAATGGACCAATTGAGGACCTATTTAAACATATGTTTAAGTACGTATGATTGTGTCCAAATATATATTTGAAACTCAATTGATGGAACCTAAGACAATACTATGAAAATAAGCAATAAAATTACTAGTTCTTTGTTAATCGACCATCCAATCACCTAAATCCTATTCAAAAATATGTGTTTTTGTCTAACCATAACTCAATAGCCAATATCACCAATTAAGGTCATATTTACAACAAATATTTTGTAGGTATTAGAGTGCAGATATACATATTTAGCATAATTGGATGCGCCTAATTTAGTGGATATTCCTTTAAAAAAAATAATAAATATGCTACTACTAGCTTATCAGTCACATAAATTTTAAAATATTTTTTAGTGTGTTGGTCTATCTATAATTAAAAAACCAATAACCAATGAAGCAAATGAGGTCAAATATACAAAATATGTTCTAAGATATGGAGGCGAATGTGGATTTTTAGCCTGATTATTGGGACTTCAATTATTTCCTAAGTCTTGGGTAAAATATTTCTATTTATCAAACCAAGAATTTAGTCAGAAACTGAAATCTAAAAATTATAATACTTATGCAACTAATAATCAATAGATGGCAGTAATCGCACTGAGTTAGCTAATACTTGAATTGAGCTAAAATTTTGATTTCATATAAAACTGCTTTTAGATTAATTTGCATAGTAGCCGTTTTAGTGCATAAATTATAATACTTGAATTATTGTACATTATCAGGTTAAACTGCTTTTAGGTTGAAAACTTTTTTAATTTATAAGTTAATAAATATATTAAGAATAAATCTTAATAAATGAATTTCATATAATGATGATAAATGATTTTGTGATGTTATGATTTTGTGTTGATGTATTTTTGTATATTATAAATATAGAAATGAACTAATTTAGTGTTTTTTACTACAAGTCATAGAAATACTGGTTGAATGTTATTTTGTAATCTATGATGACCAAAGACTTTAATATATATATTGTGCAACGGCTATAATTTAGAAGGGAAATATTTGGTTCAAATTTATAAATTGGAGAAATGTTATTATTTATTTGAAATTTGCTTTTATTTAACCATTTAATACAAATTTGTAGGTTTTTTTTTAATATTTTGCTGAATGATATATTGGATCCTACTAGGGATGGGCCAATACCTAACATTTTTGATTACAATTACAAATTTTTCTTCTTACTCTCGATTCTTCTATTTTATACAAGCCTAGATGATATTCTCTAATAATTTAATTAACACTTGTGTCATATGGTGAAGCCATTTAAGTCATTTATAAGCAATTATTTAAAGAACCAAGAGAAAACTAATAACTGACAATCCTGATGGCAGTTTTGAAATGCAACTGCAAAAAAGTTGATAGTTTTTACTTAGTTCTTTAAATAATTACATTTAGAAAAGAAATATATGTCATTATTTTAAATTTATTTTAATTAAGGTAAACTGTTATTATTTATCAATTATTGAATATATTAATTCCTAATATATTCTGTATGTTAATATAATGTTTAGTGTAATAGATATACTTTGACTAAAATGTTATAAGAAAGATATTAGTTAGGTTATCCCTTACAAATTAATTGCTACATTGAATTGGGGATTACATGTTTTTGTTTCAGTAAATTGCATGTAATTGCACGACTGAGATTCATCTAGTACTTACATAAAAATGAAAATAGCTGATTAAGTAAACTAATTCAGTATGGATATAATTACATTCAATTTTCGATTAAACAATTCAATTTTCACTAACAAAAGATCACATAAGGTCAAACAAAATATTAAAAAAATACAAATAAAACACAAACATACTATAATATATTTAAACAAACAAAATAATGTTATACTCAATGCATGTAACACATTAGTTACAGTTGTAGGATACAGTAAATAACACTTTATAAATATACATATAATACGAGAAATATGTTTTCCAAAACTCAAACAAATATTTGGAATTATTTTTTTTTTAATTTTTAAATTGAACTGTAAAATGACAAAAATTAATAATGTTCTGCACATTTATTTATTAGATTGAATTTTGACAGTTTAATGCTGCATAATTGTTTGCATTTGTCAGAACAGATATCGACGGTTACAACAAAGCATTTTCGTTATATTATCTTAGAAACAACTCCTTACTAAATTAGCTCCATATTGCAACAAAAGGTCGGCAACGTCTGTATGTCCATTCTCACAGGCATAAGTTAAGGCTGTATCTCCAGTTTGTGTTTGGGCATGAACATCAGCATTAGCCTCCAACAAGTACCTGAAACCAATAATTTGCCGATTACATTTAAAGGTATATCAAGTTATTTGGAGGGGTCTTTCTTCTCAGAAGTTACATGATATAATATTAAGAATCCAATTACAAGATAAATTAACGCAAATTAACTTTTCCGTATACAGTGGAACCCTTCAAATCCGAACTAATTGGGGCTAAAAGTTTCGTATTTGCCGAAAAAGTTTGGATTTCGGATTTGCTGTGTTTTCCATTTGACAGAAGTACGTTTTTTTTATTAACAAACAATATTAGAGCATTCATCACATATTTCTGTATAAAAAATTGAACAGTTTTGCAGTGCTACAAGTGAATAAACTTTGGAATAACGCCATCATGCAAAAGTTTTGGTGAATGACAAAATTGGCGAAGCTGTATATTTATGCTTTGTAGAAGAGAGGCAGAAAGGAGTTCCTATTGGTGGCCCATCAATACAAGAAATGTCATTACAGTTAAACAAATTAATGGACGTTGATTTGGAATTTACTGCTAGCAAAAGATGCTTGGATATGTGGAATAGAAGGTACGGAATTAGACGACTAAAGGTAAGCGGGGAGAAATTATGAGTGTGATAATCTTGCTGCAAAAGAATATTTAGACGAATTCACAGATTTGATTTTGTCTGAAAATTACTTACTCCAGCAAGAGTATAATGCAGACGAGACGGGATTGAATTTTAAAGCCCTTCCCAATAAAAGTCTTGCTTCTAAAATGGAATCTTCTGCGCCAGGCTTTAAAACAAGCAAACAGTGAATTCAAGATGATTACATCAAGAAACTTCCCAGTTTTAGTCTGCAGTAATGCCGCGAGAACAAATAAATTACCATTAATGGTGATCGGAAAATCCGCCAAGCTACAAGCCCTTAGAACTTAATGCTTTCCCTGTTCATTACAGAAATCAGTGTAAGGCGTAAATGACTGGTAATATTTACAAGGAGTGGTTCAAAAATGAATTTCCTTCAGTAACAAAATTTAACCCTACAACTGGCAATCGCCGCATTAGACGGCGACAGACGCTTTACGTGGAGTGGCATCGCCGTCTTACACGGCGACCGAACGGTTGCTTTATAATCGATGTTTTTCTCGGCATCTAATAATCAGTTTGCGTAGTACATTACACAGTTAGTTTCAAAAGGATGTGGACTTTCATTTTATGTTCACCCAGAATATTTTTACGTCTATGGCCTTGCTAAATATCTCCCGACAAACAGACAGCTGTGAGCTGACGTAATGTTTACGTTTTTGACGTATATGCTCCCGTCTTTGTTGCTTGTTGTGCACTAAGGTTGTTGATCTGTTTTATTGTAATATAATCATGGACAACTTACTTCAAGTGACATTAGGGAACTATTAGAATGTGATAGTGATGATGCTGATAGTTGGAGTGACATTTCAGATGTAGAAAAAATACCGGAAGACGTCGGGGTCAACCGGGCTACGATCCCTGGCAAAAGGTTAGGCCTCTTCTTGATCATATGAATGCTGCAATGAAAAATTATTTCATACCCAAACAAAATATTTCGATAGATGGAAGTTTGATAGGCATGAAGAACCGCTGCAAATTTATACAGTACCTACCTAAGAAAAAACAGCAGATTCGATATAAAAAAATTTGAGACATGTGATAGTGACTCCAGTTATATACTAAATGTTTCACTATACAGTGGGAAAGATTTTTTGGCTAATGGAGATGATCCTTTTACACAAAAAGTTGTTGTCAATGGGTTGCAAACTTGTCAACTCCTTGATAAGGGATACCATGTTTTTACTGATAACTGGTATACAAAACTGCCTCTTGCCCAAGAACTAGCTTCAAGAAATACTTTTTTGACAGGAACTATCAATAAAAATACTAAAGATCTGCCTGTAAATGTAAAGAATGTGAATTTAGGAATTGAAAAAAGTGTTTATTACCGGTATAGGCCTAACAGAGGCAAAGTTTTATTGGTAAAATATAAACAGAAGAAAAGCCGTAAACCAGTTTACTTGATTAGTACCGGTTGTCATGCTGAGGATAAGATGATAAGAAGCAAGCATTGGTCTTCAGGCAGTGAAACCCATCATGATTGACAGATATAATCACAATATGGGAGTGGTAGACAATAGTGAAAAGGCCATCTATCATTTGTCTGTAAGTAGGCCTACCAAAAAATACTAGTAATAGGGAACATTTCTTGGAGCACTTACCCGTACGCAAATACCGTGTTTGTGCAATTTGTGTAGATAAAAAAGATGTAAAGAGGGTTAAAAGTGTATACTGGTGCCCTGGATGCAATGTAGGCATACACCCAATTTGTTACAAAACACTGAAGCACTTTTACAGGCCTACTAAGTCTGTAAAAAAAAGGAAAGTCTCTGAATCCGAGGAATCCGACTAAACTGACCGTTTTTTCGGTGTTGTTTTGGATATATGTTTGTGAATATAACTTTTTACCCGTTAGAAATAAGTGTACACATGACTGGAACCTTTTTTTTTCTACATAAAGTTAGCTTTATTTTGTATATGTTAAGTTTTGTGTATTCTTTTGTGATTCTTAGTGATAGACTGTCAAAAACCAAAATTTGTGCTTTCAAAATATGAATTTTTTTTTCTAGAGCTGTAACCATGGAAATAAAATGTTGAGTCACATATTTCCTTATGATAGTTTTATTCTGTGCATTTTTGTGATTAATTTGATATATTATACATCACTATAATTATTTAACTTTTTTTTTGACGTATTTTTAAAAAAAGCCTCTACGGTGGGGTAAAAACACCGCGCCACTACAGGATTTTTGACTGCCAGTTGTAGGGTTAATGAAAAAAGAACTGCCACCAAAAGCTCTTCTTTTGATAGACAATGCTCCTTCACATCATTCAGGCATTCAGTTGGTACGTAAAGACATAAAAGCAATATTTCTCCCACCTAGCATGACATCGTTGCTATAGCCAATCTATCAAGGTGTGCTGCAGAACAAAACTGAGCTACAGAAAAAAGCTTTTGCAAACATTAATTGAAGAAGATTGTTACAGAAAGACGATTACAATAAAGGATGTAATTTACTGGGTAGCTGAATTCTGAAATAATATCAGTAGCACTTTACTGCAGAAATCTTGGAAGAAGCTATAACAGGCCTAGCCTCGAATTTGTGGAAACACCACTTAGTACCAGCTCATTTAAAGAATAGAACAACATGCAGATGCAACACCCAATGATGTCATGCTAATGCGACGGTGGCGCAATATCGCATCCTCGGAAAGGTTTACGTCTCTTTACCAGATGAAGATTACTGATTTTAAGAGAAAAATATAGTAAAGTGTTTGTGTTTTTCTTTTTAAGTGAAACATTTAGTTTAGTGTTTGTCTTTTTTATTTTTCTGTCAATAAATTCTATGTTAATGAAGTGATACAGTAGTACAGTATAAGCCTTTGTATTATAACATGTTTTCACAGTGTCAATTCTAATATATTACACATATCAGCCCTGTTTTACGTAAGCAAACTATCAGTACATACTTCATTAAATTTTTAATACTTTTTTAAAATTTGGTTTCCATCAAATCATGTTCGGATTTCGCATGGGTTCGGTTTTGAGGGGTTCTACTGTATACTCAATTAACCTGCATCATAAAAATCCATTAACCCATTGCTGTTTACAGACTAAGTCAGCTAGTCACAGCAATTTATTAGTAACAGGTAAAAAGACTAGCCAAGCTAGTCTTAATTGTTTGATTTGTTTGCTTCAGGAGTTTATTTTCTAATATATCACACACAAGACTAGACGTTTGTGCTTCCTTGGGATATTTATCAACTCTTGAAACTTACAGCATAAATAAAAAAAAAGATATTTATAGCCCAATAACCTTCTGTCAGACATTTAAACATAACAGAATGCTTCAGCAGTAACTGAAGTGAGAAGCTCAGTATAACTTTAACTCGGTTAGTAGCTGTAATTCGTGTATTCTTAAGTACATATGAAACGAACAATATAGTGGGAGCCTAAAATTAAAGCAAACTTTAACGGTAAGTAACTTTTAATTTATTTTCACTAATTTGGATACTCATAATAATCAATTAACAAATAAAAATAATTTTGTTCTAAGGTACAACAAAATTCACCCATATAAAAAAATATAATATATGGAGCAAAACACAAAATTCAACTGACACGAGGAATTAATTCGTACCCAAAAGTGACTGTGGTAGATGCAATTAGATCAGTAATGGGTTAAGATAGCAACCATATGTCCATAGCGGAAAGAGAACACCAAGGTATACATTCATGAATGGTCAAACTTAGATAGATATAAACATATTGTTTAAAAAAATGAAATTTGTATGAAGATCAGAGAAAAAGTTGCAATTAAAATGAAAGAGGGATTCTTATTACATGAAACTAACTGAAAAGATCAAAAGTATAGAAATATCATCAACAATTACATAATAAGAGGGAAAGGTAAAAAAATTATGTTGCTGGTTCCAACATGAATCTACAACCAGGCATTTCCATTGAAATGTATTGTATACCGAACTAAATAATTACTTCGATAACAGCTTTGCACATCAGTTCAACAAGGCTTAAAAGAACAAATGTCAGTTCTGCAGTTATTATAATCATTAAAAACTAAATCAAAATGATTTAGATCTAAACAATTTGTGAATATAAGGAGATGAAGTTAGCAAAATGTATTGGGATTTGTAGTAGGAAATTCAGTTATAAATAAGAGCATGTTGATCTAGGCTTAACCTTTGAAAAATCTAATTTAAATAGAGATCCTGACAAGGCATCTTAGATATATACAGATATTCTTTTTAGGAAAAAAAGACAATAATATTAAGACAAGATCACAATCTTCATAATTTATAAATCATTTTAAAATAAATAATTGGTATTAATTCCTTTCTTTGATTATTCACAAGAAAAAATTAATTTAAAATATTAAAAATTACAAAAAAAACATTAATTACCTAACTAAGTCTAAATGACCTTCCTGGGCAGCCTCCATGAGAGGGGTTGAAGCTCCTAGTTCTAACTCTGCTCCATTCTTTATAAGAAAATCAGCAACTTCTAGAAAACCTCCACAACAAGCCAAAGTCAGAGCAGTTTCTTGTGTCTCTTCTGTCTGTGCATTGATGTTAGCTCCTGAAATCATACAATAAAAGAAATGTACTTTAGCTAAACTAACCTTACAACTGTGAGAATTCATTTTGTTTTCTTTATTTAGATATGCAAAAACAAACACAAATTTTAAAAAAATACAGAATTTTGTTGAGTTACAAACATTAACCTTCTTTGAACACTCTCCATTAACACCAAATTACTGTTAATGTTTGCACAGAGCAGAACAGTTTATACTCTTATTTTCCAATGCCCTAAAATATTCAATTTGTAAACATCTGTAATTACTCCAAACTAATTTTTTTTTATTTAATTAAAAACTCTCACATACCTAACGAGGTAATTGCTCACTTGAACATTTCAGATTTTATCATGAAGGGCGATTTTAAAGGGTTGAAACGTTTTAAACATATATTATACTCAATAAAATAATGATATATTTATTTTGCATATATAAACTATTTCAATATACAAAACACTTGAGTATATAATTTTTACATTTTTTTAGTAATGAGGGATAATTTTAAGAGTTGAAATTTTCTAAATTAACTACAACTTGTTTCAGAATTATTTTTAAAACAACAATAGTGTTTTATTATTACCTGTAAATGCACCATTAAAATACTTATTCTTTAAAAATTAAAATGTCTTCTATCTGAATTTTAAGAGGTTGTTTTCAAATATTTAAACTTTAAAAATTACATTAAAAAATAAAACTATTTATTTTATCGTCTTAAGATTTCAAACTTCAATAAGCTTACCTCTTTAGTTTTTGAACTCTTGTTATAAGGGTTAGCATTCACTCCTAAAGAGTAAGAAGCGTGTATCATGTGCATATAACTTTAACAAGAAAGAAATATGCCCTAGAGTTCACAAATAGGGAATGAATAGCATTACAATTCTTCTAAATTTATCTCTTCAACAAAATACATCAAAGTTGCTTGTTGTAATCATCTTGAATTCACTGATATAGGTATTTCATGACTGAATGAATACTTACAAACTTCCATGCTGACGTGTTACGAAACACATTGATAAAGCCGGCCCGCTACTGTCGGCAACCACTCAAATTTAAATCATACGCCAAAACCTTAGGCAATCACTGGCTGTAGTGAGTTGGCTTCGTTAATGAAACGACTGTTTAAAAATGCATCAGGAAGTAAGTTTAAAAGTATTCACTCAGTTAAATGTTAATTACCTATAGTAAAATATATTACTCTGAACTCTTTGAAACACCAGGTAATTTAGTGAACACCTACAATAACAAATGTTGCATTTGTCTTTTGGAACAGGCATGGTGAACTGCTGTTAGGTTTTTATGAGAAGAGACTTAATAATTAAAGTGAGACCTCAATAAAAATAAAAAGAAATCAGGAATAAATAATCACATAATGCCAAGTTCTAGTGTTGTGTTCTTGAATTATAAAGTATAACCATATGAAGGTGGCCATATATAAGAACTTTATTTGAACAAATTGAAATAAATAGGTACTTTCAACCACCCTCCAAATACTCTGGACTTAGCATGTAAATGAGTTTTCACCTGTTCCCTCTTATGAAAAATCCTGTTTTATACATCATTGTATAGAAAAACTCCAGTACATAATTGTTACATTGCTGAAATAATAAAAAGCATAAAAAGAACATGAAAAATTCTATCAATAAAAAAACATGTTATAATACAATTACAATTGAAAATACTTCTTTTAAGGGTTTGTTAGAACAAAATAATAAAAAACTCCAACTTTACTGATAACTTCAGATGATGTTATTGATAAAAGTAAAAGCGTTACAAATTGCCATCTGCCTCACTAAATATTGAGACAACAAAATTGAAACAAAAATTATTTTCAATAAGATTCTGTAATTTTACAATTGATCTTTCAATTACACAGCTTAATTAGTCCCCCCATAGCAGTGATATACTGGCTTCAATAAGCTGAGGTTTTCTGCAGACAAGAAATATTTTCTTCCAGGGATGGGCAAATTCTTAAAATTTTTGATTCCGATTTCGATTCTCAAATTTTTTTTATGATTCTCAATTTATTCAAGTTATGTAGGTCTTTATGATATTCTCTATAGTAATAATTTAGTTACCATCTTGGTCATTGGGAGAAGCCTTTAGAAAGTTTTGTTGTGATATAATAGGCTACATAAAACGTTCATCCTTGATTTATGAATAGGAATTTCTGAAAGCATGACAAACATATCACATAAAAGTGATAAACAGACCAGAAATGCGTCCAATCGTCCTTGTTGATGTTTCATAAAGAATAAACTCAAATCAGCATTTGATTTAATCGTTTAGTTCATTTAAAGCAACTAATATATAAACAAGATGAAGTTGATAATTATTTATTCAAAAATTATCACGGCACAAGTATTCCAACACTTATAAAAACAAGAATTGGAATCATCAATTTAATCAATAGAGAATCGAGTATTGATGATTGCTCGATACCACTAGAACTGACAATTCCTGGAATCGAAAATCAGAATCGGACTATCTCTATTTTATTCCATACATAATCAAACTGAGCATTAGCCCTAAAACAAACATAATATTATATAGTTTTACCTCTACTCAAAAGAACAGAGACCATTTCCTCATGCCCTTCTCTAGCAGCCTCCATTAACGGAGTGTAGCCTTCATCGTTAACTTCTTCAATGTTGGCCCCTCTGTCAATTAGTAAAAGTGCTAAATCTACATGACCTCCACAAGCAGCTAGGGTTAAGGGCGATTCAAAACTGTCAGTTGGCATGTTCACCTACAACAATCATTTTATAGTTTAACAGTCTCGTTCTCTAAAATAAACATAACATTATAATAATGCCTATGTACAATACCTGGGCTCCTGAATCAAGCAAGAGTTTTGCCACTTCTACATGACCGTCCATTGATGCTTCCATTAAGGCAGTATGCATTTCATCGGTCTTGTGTTCCTTAAAAAATATATACATATTTTTATTAAAATATTAAAAAGAAACTTACAAATTTTGTACTAATGTTTAATGAGTTTAGACAGATTTTATACAAGTAACATTTGAATTCTATTAAAAATTTCTTCTGTAATGACCAGTTTAAAGTAATGCAGCACTTTAATTTCAAAGTTCTCCATTAAGCTTATTCCTTGGAGTAATTATTGGCAGGTTTATGAATATCATGTAGTTTTTACAAATAGAAATATTTATTGGTATTGAACCATAGTGAGCCAGAGTTTCTAGATTCATAAGAGTCTACATTACTGTTGGTTTTACAAAGGAAAGAAATGAAAATGTCAGTATTTATTTTACCTTCTAAAATCATTCAATGTTTGATATTATTCTTCAGTTTTGTTTTTTCTTATTTTGTATTTATTTATTACAGTTTTGTTATCTATGCCACTTATATTATTTTAATAGAATTTAATACCAACAAAACTAATACATTGTATTGTATTAATACTTTTCAAATCTAGCTGTAAAAGATTTTTAAGTAGGGGTCTTTGATATAAATGGCAACTATACAATTTTATAAAGGATAAAAACAATAAAAACTGTGCTAATGTTATACAGTTGAGTGATAAAATTTACTAAACCTCTTTTACTGAGATTTCCAAGGCTAGAATCACTAAGACAGATTTGGAAACTAGAGAGAATATTACACGAATAAAAAACATCCCAGATCTAGAATCAAGAGAGGACATGTAATACATGAAAAAATAAAGTAAGGAATTTTTAAAGTAAATAAACATTGAAATAAAATCCATTTACAAAGCTTGCCAAGCAAATAATGCTCAAATAGTCTCTTACAAAATTTCTTTTATATTAGGCAAAAGAAGGTAATATTTTAGTGATGACAAAGTAATTGAATAAGTAATGAACATTCCTGATGATGAAAAGCGTTGAATGTATAAAATAAATAATTCTTGTATTTCTATATATTCATGTCTTTTCATTTGTATAAACACAAGAACTTTAATCACTACTGAGGTTTTGAATTAATTGTAAAAAGAAATACAATTTAAATATGATAGGACAATTTTTTTACAAATGTACCTGATCTGCACCAGCTTCAAGCAGGAAACGCACCATATCTAGATGCCCTTTATAACAAGCTAAAGTTAATGCTGATTCTTTAAATTCATTAGAATGAGTATTAATTCCAGCTCCATGCTCCAATAGAATCTGTAACAAATGTTTTTATTTGAAAAATAAAACATATAGCTTTCACCATTGAAAAAAGCAGAAGACACTAAAACAAACTTAAGATATAAATAAGCTTCTATATAGTTTAGTAACAAAGTTTGATGGCCTTAAATAATATATGTAACCCCACCTATAAGATGCTAGATAATATCATAGGTAAGGCTAAACAAGGCCAAATTTCTAAATTAATACAAGATGCAACCTTTGGGATTTGAACTAAAAAAATCTGGCAAATCAGATCAAAACATGGAAGCTCTTCTGGCTATAATGAGGCTACAACATAGCTGATGAATATTAGTTTCTTTACTCAAACAATATGCAAGGCTTTGCACCTCCCAAAAAAAATATATGCCAATAGACCCATGAAAGTTATTCTGCAAAGAACATAAAATTTCGAATTGTTATAGTACAGCCACCAAATATGTTTGTATATCCTGGAACAAAGACCAGTCCAGCTAATCTTGAGTGTCGTCAATGTTTGATTGATGTGTTTGCTTCATGAGAGTTTATTTTCTGATATATCATGCACAAGACTAGGCATTTGTGCTTTCTAAGGTATATTTGTTGACTGACGAACCTTACAGCGTAAATAAAGAAAGATATTTATGGTCCATTGACATTTTGTCAGACATCAATATAACTGTTTACATTCATACACAACTGATGAAGTTGGGTAATACATCAATCTGTAGAACACTACTGAACTGAATGATACAACAGAATGGGTAGGAAGAAAAATACCGCAATGAAATTAACATTTCTTACAAGCCTAGCTCATTTCCTTTACATGATGTATTAATATAAATATTTCTTGAATGCCCGACTCATTTTCTTTCAAATAGATAAAATAGGCTCAAATAGAAAAAGGCTTGAATTTAACGGAAGTTCGGAAAATCGGGACTCGGATTTCTGAAACTCTACTGTATACAGAAAGAAGAATTATCAGATGGATTGAAAGTGGCATAACCTGGTTTAATTTTATACATTAAAAAAAAATTAAAACTTGTTATAAAAAGAACAGAAAGGAAGAAAAGATAAGAGTAGAACATTAGCAATTTGAACTCTGTGATTCACATACTGTGACATTTAGAAATAAAACATCTACGAGAAATGCGAGTTATTTTTTTTCTAATTGACAAAGGGTGCAGCACAAAAAAAAACATCTTCTACTTTGTTTGTGTATTATGAGAACAGATCAAATTGTGAACAATGTATCCCCATCCTCTGATTAGAAAAATCTCATATATAAACAGTAAAATATCTTAAAAAGGCAAATAAGTTTAGATTTTTAACAGAACTTCTGTAAAACTATCATTGTATAATTTGTGTTATTATATATTCCGTTATGTATAAATATTTATCAATATCTGTGTATTTTAGTAAATTTGACAACAATGTATATTAGATAAGAATAATTGAAGTAAGAGTTAATGACCTTAGCAACGGTCACATGTCCTGCACTAGCAGCTTCCATAAGAGGTGTGTGTCCATTCTCATTGTGGTCTTCTACGTTGGCTCCTGCTTCCAACAGCACTCTTACAGCTTGCTCATGGCCACCAGCACAAGCATACATTAATGGTGTATTTCCTATAAAATATTAAATTACTGTTTGTAAAACGCACAAAATAATATTAATATAATCGTATTACATGAATGACAAGAAAGATACCTGAAGATGACTGTGCGTTAACATCTGCACCATGAGCTATCAAGAGCCTCACAATATCAACGAAACCAGCTGACGCAGCTTCCATTAATGGGGTGCAATCTCCTTTGATCCCTCTATCTTCTACATTCGCATGCATAGCTAGTAAAACCTAAACATCGGTAAATTTACACAATTTATTATTTTTTTAAATTATAAAAGGTATTTACAATTAGTTAACTTTAAAAAAAAGTGGAAGTTTTAGAAGGTTATTTCTTGAATAAATTTAAAATATAATGATCAATTTCTGGTTGTTGATCATTAAACAGTAGCAACTAACTAATTAACAAATTGTACCATTATAACAAATCTAAATGCAATTTTCCAGAAAGTTAACGTGGATTAGCAAAAATATATACCTAAACACACTGACACCAGCAGCGATGAGATACAAAACTGTTTTTCATGCTAGTAGCATTAATATTGTTTAAGAAATTCCTATTACGGCTCATTTTGTTCGGTTTAGTATTAGATTCCACATAATAAAGTCAGTTTCTAGGAATTGTGCCCTACACAAGACCAAAACCTTACTCCACTCTTAGTAGTTTAATGTTTTTTTTAGGAATAATGACATCTTAAAATTAAAGCAAATAGTTTTAATTTATTAAAATTTAAATAGTTTTGTACTCAAACTTCACAAAACTAGATTTCACTAATGATTTAAAATATTAATATTTTATTCTATTTAGTACATTAGCTGCACATATAATACAAACTATGCTAAAGCAAACACAAAATGTTACTGGAGTAGTTTTATTTTCTGTCCCTGTGTCTGGGATCCATGTGTTAACTTTATCAGTAGTGGCTCCAGAAACTCGCTGTTATTGTTTCTCTACATCAATTCCCAGAACGTTTAACTTAATAATTGAAGCGTATTTACTAACTACTAACATTGAGCCCCACAATGTTAAATATCAAGTTGCAACGCTAAATTAGATTGATATTTTTACTATCTTCGTTAGGTAGCACAGAATAAACTAGCTGTTTTTTTGTCATTTTATTTAAACACAATGGCTGACCGAGAAAAAAAAAATTTATGGTAAGACTGTACAAAGATACTGTATAAACCTTCTCTGGCAACTCATAACCTAACACTGAAGAAATGATGTAAGAGTTAGAGGGAGGGAGGTGTGGTTGCACATCATCCGTGTACATTGCTGGTGCCTTTGAAAGCAAATACATGTCATTCTGAAGTTAAAGCATTAAAGAGCATAGTAAAATAATTATACAAATAAAAAAACACTTTAGACCCACCTAGCCATAATTTAAACACTGACAAATAAACTGCCATTAAATGTATATAGACTGTTTGATTCCCACATTTCCTTTCTACATGCCATGCACAATGAAAACAGTTGACCCGTTTTCAAAACGGCTTACAACAAAAGAAATTGCAATACATGGACAAGTAATTACTGCATAAATAAAATAGTTGATTTGGTTATATTTTTACTCTGTACTTATTCACAGTAAATATAAGTATTACATATAATATTATTCATTATACCTAAGTTTGTTCTATCTATTCCACTATTTTTCTTTGTTTAAGAAACAATTTTATAAAAATGTATAAAATTAGTCGATTTGATTGAAAATGACTCTAAAGCATTACAAAATTATTCAAACACAGTGACCCTCACTATACTCATTAGTTCAAGCACATTTGACCTAATTATGGAACTCGCTATACTAATTAATTTTAACATTTGACTGCATAATGACAAATAATAATACCTGAGCCAGCTCATAATATCCAGCTGAACATGCTAAGGATAAAAGGCTCTCTCCCTCTTCTGTAGTCTCATGTACACTCCTTCCTTCAGTTAACAACTTACGAACAGTTCCCACATCACCATCAGTACATGCTTCCACTAGGGATCTGATACAAAATCATACCCAATTAGTTTTCCATGAGCAATCGATATGAATAATAAAACAAATATATAAGCTAATTCCTGTCTTAACCAATGAAATCAATCTTCAAGACTGTAAACCTGAAGCTCTTTTTATACATAAAGTGTCATACAGGAGTATTTACTATATATAACAAACACCCAAACTTCTAGCATTTCCCATAGTTAGTGTAAATAACAATGAATTTGTACATTAATATTTGCAATTTTGCTATTATTATCTACATGCAACAAAACCAAAACACAGACATTTTAATGTTAAAAAAATATATTTTAAAAGTTTAGACAGTTTCCGCTTCAACAGGCATAAATTTTAAACATTAAGACAATAAAAATAGATATTTTATTTGTGTAGATATAAATCTGTTTTAATGTAAATCACAAACTGTTTCCGATGTCAGTGCATATCAGCTTGTACTTTGAAATTAGATAACAGGTTCCTGAAAGGACAATTACAGTGGTTTACTAATATTTGAAATAATTTTCAACTTTGCATTCGATAAAGAGGATATAAATTTTTTTTCTATGGAATATGGTACAAAATAAGTAATAAGTATAAGTGAATATAAAAATAATAAATATGAAGATATAAATGAAAAAAATAAAATATATTAAGATAAGGGTAAATTTAAAGATATCGAAGAAATTAAAAACTGGGAATATTTTTTTGTAAGTTCTTACATTATAAAAGAATTTAGAATTAAGACAAATTTATTATTGCCATAAAACTTTGAGGTGAAGTAAAACCAATGAGGGATCAATATTAAAATGTGGTTTATAAACTTTTTCAAAAAAGCTGTAGCATAAATCATAAAACTAAAGGCTTGATTCTATATTGTATAACAGGTGCAATAAAATAAAACCAATCAACATTTTTGGTTTCTAAATGATATAATGAAAATAGTTGGAACTATCTTTATATAATGAATTTCATCTTTTATTAATTTTAGATCCTCCTTCATCTCTCTTATTTCGTCTCTATTTTCCTCTAATTTTTTGTTTAAATCCCTTATTTCCTCCTTTATCTCTCCTTTTACTTCGTTTATATTCTCATTTAATTCTTTATTTATTTTATCTAATTGTCTATTTATTTGTTCATTATTTATATCTAATTTTCTAATTAGATCCTCTCTCCCTTTTACACTCATTTCCATGAGAGTTTTTATCATCTGCCTTAAATCTTCATTCTCATTATTTCCCCGTTTTTTTTGTTGGGTTTGCATAGGTCGTAGTCCCCTAGCTTCTTCTACCTCAATGTTTCCTATTGGCATATCTGTGCCTTCCAATTCTATTTCTTGCACTTCCAAACTTGTCCCTCTTTCCTGGTCCCCTACAACTACCAGCTCGCCTATAATATTTTCCTCCCTGTTTTCGATCCCCTCCTGAAAACTAACAAATCTCCCCTGAGCAGCCCCTTCTGTTTCTATCACCCTTTTCCGCCTACCCTTTTCTAATTGTTCCCCTTTTTCTGTTTTTTTAGCTTTTTCTCCCCGCAAATTATACGATTCCCTTTCATCAGACATATTTTTTCTTTTTTTTTTTTTTAAGCTATTAGTAAACTTATTTTACAAAACAACCTAGCCTAGACTATTCAACTCAGTGTTTAATTTTACAGAATTTTGTCTAAATCTATTTCCAGTTCAAATGTTTTACATATAAAAAGTTCTAAATTAATTTTGTTTCAAAATCTCTCTAAATAAATTTTATCTCTTATTTTATCGAGCTCCCACGTTGTCGCGCCAATTATAAAGATATTTCCTACTGACACAACAACGGGGTTTTATTATTATTTTATTGAATGATAATATTTAAGTTCTATTTTCAACAAAACAAAAAAATTAACTACTCAGGAACAATTCATTATTCTTTACTATAACAATTTTTATTTCAACCTTTAAACAATACACAGAACAAAAATAAACTTAACAAATTTTAACACAATATACTAAACTCACTTTCTTTGATTTTTAGTTACAAATTTTCATATACCCTAGGCTAATTTTAAGATCTCTTACTATCTCGGGGTTTATAGCATGGGCTATATTTTTACTTCTTTTGTTAATTAAATAAATTTTGAAAAACAATATTAAATTTTGAAATTTGTTTTAATAAATATTTTCCTGATGGAAAAACTTTAATTTGGAATGAGCAAAAAAGCGAAACTATTTGAACTGGATTATGATCTTATTACTACTAATCACAAGATATTCTAATGTACAAAATTAAACTTCCCTATTATCCTAAGAGTCCACTAAAGTTTATTTTTTATAGCGCTATACATACTAAACTTATCAAATACCGAAATTCTGCAGGTCGCTTACGTAAGATTCCGTTCTCTTCAAATTTCACTTTTTACACACTTAAATTCGTTTTAGTTCCTTCAAATTATATTACCACTGTACTTTATCTTTACATTTTCTTATCCTTATTTAAATTTGCCAAGTTTCTTCACAAAACGGTATAATTTTGACGAATTCCTTCCAATGTAAAATTTTGACTGGTCATCCCAGGTCCCATCTCGTAGCGTCACACACGCTATCTCTAACTAAACTAACGCTTCGTTTTTCTTTTAAAATGTTACAAATATGGCGGCCTCCTTCTTAAAAAAAGAAATCATATGGCTTTAATTTAGTTCGATTCCTTCTCACTAGAGTCGATTGCAACTGACCTACTTCTTCTGTTTCTATAGCTGATGCAATAACACGATTGTTTTCACCAGTTTTAATTTTGTTAACATACTGTTTCAATTTTCCGATCCTTAACAAACCTTCCAGTGTTTATTTAATTACTATTATTAGTGTGTGAAGTGTCTTTGTGTTTTACTTTTGTAATAATTCGAATTGTGTGTGTTTTGACTGGACTTTTCCAAACATAACCTTTCAATTTTTTTGTTTACAATCGCGTTTTTTTTTTATATCTCTCCAGCAATTGTTTATGCCCTATGTTACTACAGTTTACAAATTTGTTTACACATAACTATTATTAGATTATCTTGTTTTTAAATTTTATTTGATACAACAAATTTCCTTATGCATTTACAGTTCAAATACCTTGTTTACATTTCTAGGCTTTTACCTAAATTTAGTTTCAATTTAATCTAACCAATCTTTTAATGAATTTCTTTTTAAATTTTGTGTGAGTTATTTCTAATTTATTTTTCCAATTCTTAAATAACATTATATAGCCCATTCTATAAATGTTACAATGTCCCCTAATTTAATTTAAATAAAAAAATATTCCTAATATCTACATTACACATTCTTTACATTTTACTAGCTTGATTAAATATACATATTTTTTTTTTAATTAAATTTAAATTAACATTTATTTCCTAATTGTACATTTTATTTAATAACTAATTGAACACATTTTTTATTGAGTAAGTACCTCAACACTTTGGCTAACTTATCGTCCATTGTCTTTACCACTTTTAGAATTGTCCACTTAAAAGTCATTTATACCTTCATCTGTCCACTTTCGTCCATTTATACTTAATTCTACGACACAATTTTATCTTAATTCTTTAACAATCAAATACTGAGCTGAAAACTTCAAGCTACATATTACTTAACTTATCTTCTAACAATACAATATACTTATAACTAACATTCAATCAACAATTCTTTAACAATTCTAACATATAGTAACAATAAATCATGTTCTGGTATTTACAATTCCTTCCATAATTATATATTTTTTTTTTTTACATTTATTACAATTGTAATCCTTCCAATCATAAGTCTGATTCAATATTTATTTAACATATATTCTCTGATACCGTGTCTTTAAATCCCAGCCTATCCGAGTCATAGTATGTCTAGATTTGGTCAAATTGGTTATAACATTTCTCTTTCCCTTATTTCTGTTTATTCCTTGTTTATTATTTGTCTCATATTTATTTTGCTTTTAGCTTCATCTAACTCTCAGTTCTAAGTTAGTATTTTATCTCCCCTTCCAATCTCACATCCAGTTCAATTATTTTCTTATATCATTCCAGTTTATTTTGTATGAAGTTTAACATCTAATATTTTTAAAGGTCGCAATCTCATATCCTCTATTTGATCATATCTATAGTTCCTTCGATTACACTATCCCTATATCAACGAATATAAATTTTGTTTTAATACTTATATATATCAACGCAGATTCTCCCTTACAATACGACGAAGTTTAAATACACAATTACCATATTTTTATTACAACGATGCTTCAATATTTATTAACATAGATTCATATTTATCTTTATTCATTATTCAACGAAGTTCCTAATAGATTATCGTAGATATAGTTACCATCCCTTAAAACTTATCTCCTGCTATCGTTTTCTTATACACATAGTCACCTAGAGTTTATTCATACTGCTTCCTTTACCTATATTTAATATCTCCCTTCCTATTTTATTTTTATTTTTCAATATCCAGTTCTCCTGGATACATGTCATATTATTGCCTGTGTCTATTAATGCCTGTAAACTTGTTTCCTCTATTTAATTTCTATTCCTGGGTTTCTTATTGTCTTAGTTTTCCGATTGACTGTGGGCACCATGCTCTTTTCTTGTCCCCACGCCTGTCCTTGCCTTAACACCGTTTACATCTCCATTGTATCTCTCATCTGCTTCATAAGTTCTATTTTCTCTGTTATTCTCATATTTAAATTCCATCTCCCATTTTCCAAACTCGAGTTGTGCCTCCACATTCATTAACATGTCCGTACCTCTGATAAATTTCCTCCATAAGCCTTGTACCACTAAGCATTGAGACGGATATTTAACTCCTCCTATTTCTCCTATTACCATTTTCATTTTATTAATCTTTTCAATTTTCTTATTAGTTGCGGTTTGAATGGTTAAATTTTTTATTAGCCATATTTCTATTTTTCCTATTTTATTTTTATCTCCTAACCTTTCCTGCTCTCCTAATATTTTCTCCCTATCATCTTCGACTTTCCTAAAACGCTCATGTGTTATCTCTCTTTCTCCTATCACCTTTAATTTTAACTCTCCTAACTCTTCTGTGTTTTTCTTTGTTATATTTTCTACCTTCTCTATCTCTTTTTTATTAATTTTTACCACATCAGCTATTATTTCATTTGTTTCCTCAAAATTTTCCTTAATCTCCTCCTCTAATTCTCTATCTTTCTCCTCTATGTCTCTTCTCACATCCTCTATTACAGTATTATTCTCTGTCCTCAACTGTCACCTCATATCCTCTATCATTTTCCTATTGTCCTCCCTAATTTCATCTTTTATTAATTTTAGATCCTCCTTCATCTCTCTTATTTCATCTCTATTTTCCTCTAATTTTTTGTTTAAATCCCTTATTTCCTCCTTTATCTCTCCTTTTACTTCGTTTATATTCTCATTTAATTCTTTGTTTATTTTATCTAATTGTCTATTTATTTTTTCATTATTTATATCTAATTTTCTAATTAGATCCTCTCTCCCTTTTACACTCATTTCCATGAGAGTTTTAATCATCTGCCTTAAATCTTCATTCTCATTATTTCCCCGTTTTTTTTTGTTGGGTTTGCATAGGTCGTAGTCCCCTAGCTTCTTCTACCTCAATGTTTCCTATTGGCATATCTGTGCCTTCCAATTCTATTTCTTGCACTTCCAAACTTGTCCCTCTTTCCTGGTCCCCTACAACTACCAGCTCGCCTATAATATTTTCCTCCCTGTTTTCGATCCCCTCCTGAAAACTAACAAATCTCCCCTGAGCAGCCCCTTCTGTTTCTATCACCCATTTCCGCCTACCCTTTTCTAATTGTTCCCCTTTTTCTGTTTTTTTAGCTTTTTCTCCCCGCAAATTATACGATTCCCTTTCATCAGACATATTTTTTCTTTTTTTTTTCTTAAGCTATTAGTAAACTTATTTTACAAAACAACCTAGCCTTGACTATTCAACTCAGTGTTTAATTTTACAGAATTTTGTCTAAATCTATTTCCAGTTCAAATGTTTTACATATAAAAAGTTCTAAATTAATTTTGTTTCAAAATCTCTCTAAATAAATTTTATCTCTTATTTTATCGAGCTCCCACGTTGTCGCGCCAATTATAAAGATATTTCCTACTGACACAACAACGGGGTTTTATTATTATTTTATTGAATGATAATATTTAAGTTCTATTTTCAACAAAACAAAAAAATTAACTACTCAGGAACAATTCATTATTCTTTACTATAACAATTTTTATTTCAACCTTTAAACAATACACAGAACAAAAATAAACTTAACAAATTTTAACACAATATACTAAACTCACTTTCTTTGATTTTTAGTTACAAATTTTCATATACCCTAGGCTAATTTTAAGATCTCTTACTATCTCGGGGTTTATAGCATGGGCTATATTTTTACTTCTTTTGTTAATTAAATAAATTTTGAAAAACAATATTAAATTTTGAAATTTGTTTTAATAAATATTTTCCTGATGGAAAAACTTTAATTTGGAATGAGCAAAAAGGCGAAACTATTTGAACTGGATTATGATCTTATTACTACTAATCACAAGATATTCTAATGTACAAAATTAAACTTCCCTATTATCCTAAGAATCCACTAAAGTTTATTTTTTATAGCGCTATACATACTTAACTTATCAAATACCGAAATTCTGCAGGTCGCTTACGTAAGATTCCGTTCTCTTCAAATTTCACTTTTTACACACTTAAATTCGTTTTAGTTCCTTCAAATTATATTACCACTGTACTTTATCTTTACATTTTCTTATCCTTATTTAAATTTGCCAAGTTTCTTCACAAAACGGTATAATTTTGACGAATTCCTTCCAATGTAAAATTTTGACTGGTCATCCCAGGTCCCATCTCGTAGCGTCACACACGCTATCTTTAACTAAACTAACGTTTCGTTTTTCTTTTAAAATGTTACAAATATGGCGGCCTCCTTCTTAAAAAAAGAAATCATATGGCTTTAATTTAGTTCGATTCCTTCTCACTAGAGTCGATTGCAACTGACCTACTTCTTCTGTTTCTATAGCTGATGCAATAACACGATTGTTTTCACCAGTTTTAATTTTGTTAACATACTGTTTCAATTTTCCGATCCTTAACAAACCTTCCAGTGTTTATTTAATTACTATTATTAGTGTGTGAAGTGTCTTTGTGTTTTACTTTTGTAATAATTCGAATTGTGTGTGTTTTGACTGGACTTTTCCAAACATAACCTTTCAATTTTTTTGTTTACAATCGCGTTTTTTTTTTATATCTCTCCAGCAATTGTTTATGCCCTATGTTACTACAGTTTACAAATTTGTTTACACATAACTATTATTAGATTATCTTGTTTTTAAATTTTATTTGATACAACAAATTTCCTTATGCATTTACAGTTCAAATACCTTGTTTACATTTCTAGGCTTTTACCTAAATTTAGTTTCAATTTAATCTAACCAATCTTTTAATGAATTTCTTTTTAAATTTTGTGTGAGTTATTTCTAATTTATTTTTCCAATTCTTAACCCTACAACTGGCAATCGCCGCATGAGACGGCGACAGACGCTTTACGTGGAGTGGCATCGCCGTCTTACACGGCGACCGAACGGTTGCTTTAGAATCGATGTTTTTCTCGGCATCTAATAATCAGTTTGCGTAGTACATTACACAGTTAGTTTCAGAAGGATGTGGACTTTCATTTTATGTTCACCCAGAATATTTTTACGTCTATGGCCTTGCTAAATATCTCCCGACAAACAGACAGCTGTGATCTGACGTAATGTTTACGTATATGCTCCCGTCTTTGTTGCTTGTTGTGCACTAAGGTTATGTCGATCAGTTTTATTGTAATATAATCATGAACAACTTACTTCAAGTGACATTAGGGAACTATTAGAATGTGATAGTAATGATGCTGATTGTTGGAGTGACATTTCAGACTTAGAAAAAATACCGGAAGACGTCAGGGTCAACCGGGCTACGATCCCTGGCAAAAGGTTAGGCCTCTTCTTGGTCATATGAATGCTGCAATGAAAAAGTATTTCATACCCAAACAAAACATTTCGATAGATGAAAGTTTGATAGGCATGAAGAACCGCTGCAAATTTATACAGTACCTACCTAAGAAAAAACACTGCAGATTCGGTATAAAAAAATTTGAGACATGTGATAGTGACTCCAGTTATATACTAAATGTTTCACTATACAGTGGGAAAGATTTTTTGGCTAATGGAGATGATCCTTTTACACAAAACGTTGTTGTCAATGGGTTGCAAATTTGTCAACACCTTGATAAGGGATACCATGTTTTTACTGATAACTGGTATACAAAACTGCCTCTTGCCCAAGAACTAGCTTCAAGAAATACTTTTTTGACAGGAACTGTCAATAAAAATACTAAAGATCTGCCTGTAAATGTAAAGAATGTGAATTTAGGAATCGAAAAAAGTGTTTATTACCGGTATAGGCCTAACAGAGGCAAAGTTTTATTGGTCAAATATAAACAGAAGAGAAGCCGTAAACCAGTTTACTTGATTAGTACGGTTGTCATGCTGAGGATAAGATGATAAGAAGCAAGCATGGTCTTCAGGCAGGGAAACCCATCATGATTGACAGATATAATCACAATATGGGAGGGGTAGACAATAGTGACAAGTCCATCTATCATTTGTCTGTAAGTAGGCCTACCAAAAAATACTAGTAATAGGGAACATTTCTTGGAGCACTTACCCGTACGCAAATACCGTGTTTGTGCAATTTGTGTAAATAAAAAAGATGTAAAGAGGGTCAAAAGTGTATACTGGTGCCCTGAATGCAATGTAGGCATACACCCAATTTGTTACAAAACACTGAAGCACTTTTACAGGCCTACTAAGTCTGTAAAAAAAAGGAAAGTCTCTGAATCCGAGGAATCCGACTAAACTGACCGTTTTTTCGGTGTTGTTTTGGATATATGTTTGTGAATATAACTTTTTACCCGTTAGAAATAAGTGTACACATGACTGGAACCTTTTTTTTTCTACATAAAGTTAGCTTTATTTTGTATATGTTAAGTTTTGTGTATTCTTTTGTGATTCTTAGTGATAGACTGTCAAAAACCAAAATTTGTGCTTTCAAAATATGAATTTTTTTTTCTAGAGCTGTAACCATGGAAATAAAATGTTGAGTCACATATTTCCTTATGATAGTTTTATTCTGTGCATTTTTGTGATTAATTTGATATATTATACATCACTATAATTATTTAACTTTTATTTTGACGTATTTTAAAAAAAGCCTCTACGGTGGGGTAAAAACACCGCGCCACTACAGGATTTTTGACTGCCAGTTGTAGGGTTAAAGAACATTATATAGCCCATTCTATAAATGTTACAACATATTGCGATATATTGCGATATATATATATATATATATATATATATAAAGAACATAAGTCAAAATACAAATACAAGAATTATAATTGAATTTACAATTCAAAGCTTTTCGTTGGCTAACAGTACCAACATCATCAGGAATATTAAACAATTAAAATTAACATATGTGCAAATTAGATCAAATAAATATTTATGCCAAATCAATTACAATGTTGTTAAAATTTATTTTGCTGCCCTAACATTACAAACACTGAATATATTATCAAATTTAGATTTTACTTGTATTTGTTCATTTATCAACTCATTATTAGTATTATATTTATGTATTTCTAAAGCTCCATAAATATTCATTCTCAGGCCTTTGTTAATTTCTTTTATAAGTATCATATTATCTATATTAGGAAATAAGTGATTATTATTAATACAATGACTAGCAAAATTTGATTTATAAATTTCTGGCTTTTTATATGGATTAAAATGTTGTTTATATCTATCTTTAAGTTTTTTCTTAGTTTGTCCTATATAAACTTTATTACAATAATCACATTTTTTCATGCAGCGTTTTTTTCATGCATATTAATAATATTATTATTATTATTATTATATTTATTAATTTATTATTAGTATTATATGCGAATTTTATGTTGCTACCTTTAAACAACTTTGTGATATTTTTTACTTCATTACCAAAAAATGTAAATGAAGTCCATATGACATTTTCATCATTATTTTTGTAAATTACAGTTTTCTTTTTATAGCCATTCTCAATTGCAATTTGATAGATAATGTTTTTCTCTCTTATCTTGTTTTCATTATTCATAGGTATTTTATGTAATCTATATAATAAATTGTATAATGCAGCCAATTTTTGATTATACGGATGGTTAGAATTATTAGGTATAATTTGGTTATTTTGTGTCGGTTTACGATATATGTTAAATTCAAATTCATTAATATGTCTTATAATTGTTATACCTTGAAAGTTGATCTTATTATTTTTCTCCATTTCATAAGTAAAATTAATATTTTTATTTATCATATTTATTTTATCTAAAATAGTTATTAAGTTTATACCATTATTATTAGACACATACAAACCATCATCTACATATCTAAACCAATAACCGTTTTTATCAAATGTCTGTATAATTTTATTTATTTTATCATCTATATATTGTAAAAATATTTCAGATATTATATTCGATAAGGGAGAACCCATAGCAAGACCATCTTCCTGTTTGTAAATTTTATTATTATATGAAAAATAATTTTGATTTAATATTATTTTTAATGTATTTATAATTTCTAATATTAATTTTCTATTTTTTTCATTTTGCTCTAATCTAGATTTTATAATATTGAGAGTCTCTTTTATAGGAATATTTGTGTACATATTTTTTATATCTAATGATGTTAATTTTGTTTTATTATCAATATTAATTATTTTTAATTTATCAATAAGGTTAATAGAATTACTTATAGTATGATTATTATTTAGTTTCATTTTATCTTTAAGAATAGATTTTATGATTTTAGATATTTCATAAGAAGGGGCATTCATAAAATTTACTAATGGTCTAATTGGTTTCTCAATTTTGTGTAATTTAATAAGTCCATTCATTATTGGAATTTTTGGATTACCGTTCATATAATTACTAATATTATATTTATTAAATAATTTATAAGAAGATTTTATTAAATTTTTTATTTCATTTTGATATTTCTTTGTAGGATCCTTATATATTTCACTAAATTGATTTTCATTTATATATTTTTCTGTTTTATCTATGTGTTTGTCCTTATCAATAATTACAATAGCATTACTTTTATCAGCCTTTACTGTAATTAGATTGTTATTTTGTAGTTTATCTTTTAAATCTTAAACTCCTAAATATGTTTGTCTATGGGTTTTATTAATTTTATTAGTTTTAATTAATTTTTTCATTTCATGAGCTGCTTCGATTCTGGTACTATCTTGTATATTTTCATTTAATTTACTAATGGCTATTTCTGTATCTATTATTATATTATCAATATCTTTATTTATGTTTTTTTTTATATTGATTTTATTATTTTCAAGCAGTTTTATTTCGCAATTATTAAATTTAGTATTAGATAAATTAACAACATTAGGGTGAAAGCTTTGATATTTAACTTCAGGTATTATTTTCATTTGTTTTTCAAGTTTCAAATTATTTATTTTTATTTATCATGAGGTTAATTTTATTGTATTTTTCTTCCCATTTTATACTATTCATTGTAGAAGCTAATTTTAAATGTAATTTATATATTTCAGTAGTTAAAATGTTTTGTTTTTTATATAAATTTCTTATTTCATTTTTAACCCATAATTTCTCTGCTTGTTTACAAGTTTCTTTGGCAGTATCACTTTTGTTTTTTATTGTAATTTTTGCATATTTTGGAATAATATTGTTTATAATACAATAAATAATTGTAATTTTCATTCCTGATGATGTTGGTACTGTTTACTAACGAAAAGCTTTGGATATAAATTAATAAATATTCTTGTATTTTAATAGCCTATGTTGGTTTAAATATAAATATATATAACTTTGCAACTATATCACTTGAGGCTCTCAAAATAAGCTTGAAAATGAAAGCACATAAATAATAATCCTCGAAAGTCAACTCGCAAATATACCAGGTAAGATTCTTAATTAAGTACATTAAAGTGTAAATGATATATATCATCAAGATCAATAAAATCAACGTGAAAAATTATCTTTTGCTATTGGAGCTAAGATGCAACTGAAGTTATTTGTCTTTACAGTTTATTTTCTTAACTATGCTGTTACAAAATAATAATAAAATATATGTATTCCAAAAGATTAACTTTGCTATAGTAAATGCTACATCCTTAGAATGTTTGTAATAGCAGCAAACAAAATTCTCAAAAAAATGTAATCCTATAAATATTCATATATACAACACAAATATTAAATAATTGAAACAAAAAAAAACTTTTCCAAAAATAATAATAATATTACATAAGTGTGGGTGAATTTGTTTATAAATTTTGGCAGTATGTGACTTATAAACTTTGGCATTTTTATAAGCTATTACTGTATATTATTACATTTTTGGGATTACTTAGATTAAAGGTCCAATCAACTATAAAATACCTTTCTGGTTGAGGCCTAGGATTCTCACTCCTCATCCGTGTCAGAGCAGCTGCGGCTTCATCTAAAGCACACGACACACTTGATGTTAACCTCCTTAAGACTTCTGGATCCGCTAAATGCTTCCCATCTCCTGTTGCTAGCTTCCCTATACCTGCTGCTTGGAGAAGTGCTTCAAGTCTAGCCTGAGTTTCTGGGTCTACAGAATGGTCAGTATCCTCTGGAGATAAGAGAAACTTTGAAGATTGCAATCTGCTCTCTTCTACTATTTCTTCCTGGTCAATCACAAAGGATTCAACCTATAGTTAAAACAAATATTTCCATAATATTCTGTATCACACAATTAGCAAAAAAACAACAACTTGTATTGCTTAACCTCATACATAATGTTTGAATAGAAATAAAAGACAGCTGCTTTGTGCGTCAAATATAAAATATTATACTTGACTCCCAAAACGACCATGTTTTATTTCTATTACCAAATCTGTGTGAATGCAATCTGAATTATAATGTTTAAATGTTGGAATACTCAATTAATAACCTTATTAATAACTTAATTAAATAAGATACTGTGTAAAACCTATAAGATCCATCTCAAAAGTAAGTTATACTATTTTCTCTAAATCCAGGTAATATGTGGTCAAAATTTAGGTGGTTTAAACTGTATGGTGGATGGGAAGGTCTGACAATCGTAGGAAAGTTGTTTCTGGGTGTAGTGGCACTAACATTTCTATGCATTGTGCTTTGATCGATCAGACTCCAGCCACTATTAAGACATTACTTGCTTCTACTGCGAATTGGTGTTATTAATTTTTGTAACAGACAAATATAACAAGACTGAAATTTATCAGAAGTTTTGTACTTATTATGGTGAAGTTGTTATGTAAAGACCAATAATTTATGATTATTGACATAATTCATTGAAGGGAGAAGAATCTTAGACAATGAACAAAAAACAGATGTTGCTCATTAGACATACGACCTGAATGAAGAGTTTTGGTGCGATGTTTCAAAAAATGCTTTACTTCTCTGCTGAAGTAATCTACCCTTTCCATCCTTTACAACTGTTTTGGGTAACAGGATGTTCTGAAGCCAAATTTTGAAAGATGGTAGGAGTATGGTATGACATAATGGAAAACGAGGCAATTGTATAGAAAAACTTTTATAAATTTGTTTTCTCAAAGTTTACTGTGGAGACCACACCAAAACTAGAAAGTAGGTTTTATTGCAAACAGATACTGTAAGTTTTTGCAGGTGTGTTGAAGAACGAGTTAGGCACGTGACAGAAACGAAAGATATAACCTGGCGCTCAATAAAGGGGGCAATCATCTGTTGCTTGGGTTTACCAGAAATTTCTTAAGTGAGGTTTTGAATTGTTGGCACTAACGTATGCCGGTAAAAAAATTAAAGACTCATGTGACAGTGCCAAGCCCTCCTATTTTTAATATAAGTACAAATATATATAATTTCTATAAATATAAAGTTAACTTACCAGTGAACAATAGTGTATTTGGTAATAAGAAATAGCTACCTTAGTTCCCAAAATACCTCTCTAAAAATTATTTTTTAAATTTTTTAAAGAAAAGTATAACTTACTTTTTAGATGACCTTTGTATTAAAACCATGTCAAACTACAAATTAAAATATAAAAATTGTTTTAACTGATACAGATTCTTTAAAACACAAATTAATCATCTGTTTAGTCAAGTACGTGTTAACTCAGCACATGTATTAACTTTACACAACCACACATATACATTTATTGTAAATCTTAATGCACAATTTTGTTATGTGGTTGATAAATATATTAATTTATCAATTTTCATGTTAGCCATTTTAGTGATTAAAAAAAAAAAATCACTTTCAATTTATCTGACAAATCGTGTGATGTTCAATTTTATGATTCTTTTGAAAGACATTGGTAATTTTCTAGTCTCAGATGGTGGAACATTAACATTTTTTCAGATTTATAGTTATTGTTTCAATTGTATAGTTATGTTTTTTAGTACTCAGTTTTAAAGTTTGTTGGTTATTCCAACTGTAAGTATTTTCAATAAACACAATTTGTAGGTATTTACAGGCACTACTGTAAATGTTTAAAACATCAACAAGGTTATTTAAATAAAATGTAAACTTATTTTCAAGGCTAAATATAAATTTTCTCAATTTCATTAGTCTATCAGATTCTGAGTTGTGAATGCAAATCTCTCAAGAAATCAAACATCAATTCAAAATTATTTATTATTTGTTCTTGGGACACTTAATTAAACTATTAAAATACACATGCAACACAGAATATAAAATAATTTTGAGGTTACTAAAGTAAAGAAGAATTAAATGACCAGGTGATGTGTTAAAAAATAAAACAAAACAGAAATATTGTTGCCCGTCAAGAGTATGTTGGAAGTATATAAAGAAGTATGGATGCTGGAGATTAAATGAAGTTACCTAAACACTGCAAAGAATCACTGGTATGGCTTGAACAAATGACTAATAAAAAGTTCAAGAGATATTATTTCGATAAAGTAGAAAATGAAAGAACGAGACTACAGTAATCCCTCCTTATCCGTGGGTTCGGCATCCGCAGGATTCGGTTATCCGCGAATTGAGCTGATACAAATTTTCAGTATGTAATTCTTAGGAGCGTAGTTATAAAGCAATTCGTGGTACCCATCCCCCTACCACCCCATCCCGCCAGCTTCTTTCCCATTCCACTCACTACCTTCGTCTGCTTTGCTTTTGTAGTCTGCGCGCGCATATTCCCGCCATCCGCCACACAACACGTCAGTCAGTTAGTATCACTCGCCAGAGACGTGTATGCGTTCAGCTCTTTGTGACAGTGTTCGAGTGTAAAAAGTAAAAGTGTGTTCGATGTGTCGTTGAGTATTCGAGTGTGAGTTTTGTTCTGTTTTCTTCGGTTGAGTGAATTAACATGTCTAAGATTGAGAAAAGAAAACGTGTTGTGTTGTCCTTAGTTGAAAAAATAAAAATTCTTGATGCACTGAAAGTTGACAAAGTTGCTCCAGTCGCAAAAAAATATGGATTGAATGAGTCCAGTGTTCGGGAAATTCGAAAAAACGAAAAGAAAATTAGAGACAGTGTGACAGAAGGTGGACTTCTCTGTGCAAAAACTGCTTCTGTTTCTCGAGACGTGAGAATTGAAAAAACTGAAAAGGCGTTGAGCATATGGATAGAGAATCAAACGAGGAAGAAAGTTCCTTTAAGCTCGCATATTATCAGAGAAAAGGCCAAGCATCTTCACAAGCATTTTGCTGAGTCATTGATGGAGAGCAGTGAATCTTCAGATCCGGTACAGTTTTTAGCCAGTAAGGGGTGGTTTGAAAGATTTAAGCATCGTTTTAGCCTTCATAATGTGAAACTCGTAGGCGAGGCAGCCTCTGCAGACCACACAGCTGCTGCAGAATTTCCTCCAAAGCTTCAAAATGTCTTGGAAGAGGAAGGTTACTGTCCGGAACAGGTGTTCAACGCTGATGAAACAGGCCTTTTTTGGAAAAGGATGCCTTCAAGAACATTTTTATCAAAATCTGAAAAAACAGCACCTGGCTTCAAGGCCGCCAAAGATCGACTAACCCTATTGTTTTGTGTCAATGCTAGTGGGTTTATGATTAAAAGCCTGCTTGTTTATAAGTCTCAAAACCCAAGGGCCCTGAAAGGTAAAGATAAAGATCACCTGCCTGTATTTTGGAGGTCTAACAAAAAAGCTTGGGTTACTGGGGAATTGTTTCGTGATTGGTTCACCAACTGTTTTATTCCTGAGGTGAAAGCTTATCTTGAGTCCAAAAACCTGCCTTTTAAAGTCTTACTGTTGGTTGACAATGCCCCTGGGCATCCTCAAATTGACCATCCAAACGTTAAACTCATGTTTCTTCCCGCCAACACCACATCAATCCTACAGCCTTTAGATCAAGGAGTAATCGCTGCTTTCAAGGCTTATTATGTGCGCAGAACATTTGAGCGTCTTTTGAAAGGAATGGATGATGCCCCTGATTCTACCGTTTCATTGATGTGGAAAACCTACAACATCGCAGATTGTTTGATTAACATAAAGGAATCCATCAATGAAGTGAAGCCATCAACTATTAACGCATGTTGGAGAAAATTGTGGCCTGAAGTCGTTGGAGATGTAGCAGGAAACATGGATGGAATTGGAGCACAAGTGGTGGATTCAATTTTAGAAATCGCTCACAACGTGGAGGGTGAGGGTTTCTCTCAAATCGACCACCAGGACGTTCAAGATATGATTCAAGGGGACAATCAAGAATTGACAGTGGAAGAGTTGGAGGAATTGATGATACCCCAAAATGAAGAAGCCAAACAGATCGACGATGATGAAGATCCTGATGATCCTAGAACGATGACAAGATTTTCTCCTAAATCCGTCGGTGAAATTCTCCGCATGGCAACACAGCTCTCAGACCACGTGTTGCAGACAGATCCTCTCATGGAAAGGGCTCTTCGTTTTAAAAGAAAACTCCAGAACCTGATGCTACCGTATGAAGAAGTCCAGAAGGAACTTGAAAAGGAGAAGAAACAAGCTCCAATAACGAAGTTTTTCAAGCCAGCCTAAATTCGGCTTACTGTACCGTACACGTTTACAAAGACTTAACTGTACATATGTAACATATGTAATTTTTTGTTTGTGTTTATTAAAAATTCGTAAATATTAGGCCTATTTTGTATAGTTATACATACATAATCTTCTAAAAAATTGATAAATAAATATAGTTCTGTACACTTAAAATACATTTGCCTTTGTAAATTTATTCTGGAAACCTAACCCTCATTTTACCATTCAAATAAGGTCCCGTTATCCGCGGTTTCGCGATCCGCGGCAACCCGCCGGAACCGAACTGCCGCGGATACGGAGGGATTACTGTATTGCTATACCCTAATTTTATTTCAGAATAATGAAAGTGCAAACATTAAATAACTAATGTAACAAGTTATATAATTTTCGCTTTCTTTTTTTTTATTTCTAATTTATGAAGGGGTAGTCTATAATTTCTCATTCTATCTATCTCTTGTAATGTTTCATTAATGAAAGGAACCTTATTCTAATAATTTCATATACGCCTTTAAGTAATAGATTTCGAGCTATAGGAAAGTTGGCTCGGTGCCAAAGTGTTGGATTTCAAACATGTAGTCTTTCAGTTAGAATACGGCCGATATACTAAATTAAAATTTAATTAATGATAAATATTTGACAAAACTATTAATATCAATTGTAATCTCCTATAGGTTAACAAATATCTATTTGCACTTGACTGGACGAATACAAATATATTTTATTAACGATTAAAAATTTGTACAAGATATATAAGGAGAGTGTGAGCTAATAGAAGGAATTGAAAAACAAGTAACAAGCTAATGAATACAACAAAATATAATAGTATGTACTAACTACAAATATTACATTGTTCGAAGCTTAAACATAGTTAGTGTTTAATAATACTACTCCTTAAACATTTTATCATGAAAAATAAATGTAAAGTTTTTCTTCAATTTTAATACTTAGTTGAATAATAAAATATATACACAAAAACCTCAACGTAAGTTTTATAATTTAATAAACAACTAACATAAGCAAAAATGTTTTAAAGTCAATTCCTACTTAGGTCAACAAACAATTTATTTTTAGTGACTTCATATTACATAATTACAATTAATGTAAATAAAGTAAAAACCTATGCACCCAAACACAAAAATGGATGTGTTCTGTATTCCATTAACCCTTTCCGTTCAAGAAAAGCCTTTCCTCCTCCAACGGCAGACAGACATTTAATAGGCTTTAATTTCAGCCAGGCCTCCATTCTAATTTAAAGTCGCTTTAATATATTTTGGTCACAGACAGTTACTTTTTTTTGCTACTATTGTTAATTTGTATATGTTAATGGCATTTCATTCAATATTTGTTGTTTATTAATCTACATGTATGTATTAAATAATTAATAGGCATAAAAGTTAAAGAGCTTTCACCCCAAAATATTGAATTTCTAGTGTTTATGCTGTTTATATATATTTATTGGATATATTATTTTGAACATTACCTCACCCTATTGAATTAAACCTAAATAACATATTTAGGTTTGCTTTTGTAACAATTTTTAAAAATTGCCAATTAAAAAATAATTGGATATTTTTTTTAATGGTGTGATCATGTTTCAGATAGTTTTATTTCAAGTTTTTAGTTTGGCTAATTTTGTCCAGAAAGTAAATAATTCACTCGTTTTTGTATGTCAAGATTAAAGTTTGTTTTAAAACCAAAGAAAACAACTCAACTCAGATAAAAATAAGGAAGCAATATTATTATTTCATGTGTTTAATGAAAATATTTAGTTTCTGTAATAAATAAATTTAAACAAAATACTTGAATATATATTTCCTTCATTAAAGACCAATCTATTCCTTATTTGTGCAAGAATATGGAAAAGAAAGTCCAACAGCTTTCTATAAGTGAAATAAACATTTATTTTTTTATAGTAAATAATGCTTTTCAACCTAAAATTAAATAAAACGTATCCAGGTCCAAATTAATTAGAGCAGAAAGGGTTAATCAAGTTGTTTCTCATGCAATACATCTGCATTTAAGCAACTCTTCTATTATCTATCTTTGTATATTCATTACTATTTGAAAAAAAATATTTTTAAACACAAGTCACATTATTGAATATACAAGTCTCTGTGTAATGCCATTTAATATTATTTGTTTGGATGAAATAGAATAAGTTAACAATAAACTTCATACTAAATGGGTTTTATCAAATTAAGTTGAGACAGCCAAAAGGATGCTCAAATTTGTTTTATCTATAACTGTATATTCATTACTATTTGAAAAAAATATTTTTAAACACAAGTCACATTATTGAATATACAAGTCTCTGTTTAATGCCATTTAATATTATTTGTTTGGATGAAATAGAATAAGTTAACAATAAACTTCATACTAAATGGGTTTAATCAAGCCAAAAGGCTGCTCAACTTTTTTTTATCTATAACTGTATATTCATTACTATTTGAAAAAAAAATTTTTTAACACAAGTCACATTATTGAATATACAAGTCTCTGTTTAATGCCATTTAATATTATTTGTTTGGATGAAATAGAATAAGTTAACAATAAACTTCATACTAAATGGGTTTTATCAAATTAAGTTGAGACAGCCAAAAGGATGCTCAAATTTATTTTATCTATAACTGTATATTCATTACTATTTGAAAGAAATATTTTTAAACAGGAGTCACATTATTGAATACACAAGTCTCTGTGTAATGTCATTTAATATTATTTGTTTGGATGAAATAGATTAAGGTAACAATAAACTTCATACTAAATGGGTTTTATCAAGCCAAAAGGCTGCTCAACTTTGTTTTATCTATAACTGTATATTCATTTCTATTTGAAAGAAAAATTTTTAAACAGGAGTCACATTATTGAATATATTAGTCACTGTGTAATGTCATTTAATACTATTTGTTTGGATGAAATAGATTAAGGTAACAATAAACCTCATACTAAATGGGCCTTATCAAATTCAGCTGAGACAGCCAAAAGGCTGATAGGACTGTTGTTTATTCATTCCTGTGTTGCAAGTGTACAAAACAAATCTCTGAAAGCTGAGATGTCAATCTAATAAAGAGATATCTATTTGTACCCACCTTCAACATATCAAACTGCAAAAAGTTATAAAACCTGACCCTTTTCTGTTTTTTTTGTAAACCAATTTTCTTTTTTTTTTTTTTAAATTCTTGAGTTAATTATAAATTTGACTCGATGTACATACTTATGAGAAATGACATTCTCATAACTAGAGATGTATGTAACTCAGGTAATGTATGTAACTGAAAGATGTATGTAACTCAGGTAATTACGACGATTTATGGAACTTCAAAAAATTAAATTAAATTCTTGAATCTTATAAGCCATGATGATTGGCAAAACGTTTTTGTTTGAACTTCATAAATTAATGACTTTCCAAGCTTATAATTCAAGCAAACTGTTATAAGTTCAGTAAGTCATTAATTTTTAAGTTGAAAGGTAAATCTATATATGTAGTAATCTTCATCAACTATAATTATTAATAACTTCAACAATTATTAAGTACTTAAATTGAAGAGTGATGTAGAATGAGAATGAGATGAAGTGTTTCTTACATGTCCTTGAAGACTTTACAAAGAGAAAAAATCTAAAGAAAAAAAAATTAGTTCATAAAGTTGCATCATGTGATTAAGTGAGCTGGTTTTTTTTTAATATTCTGGTGTCAAAGCCAAACTTTATTACATTTCCCATGTTTCCAAGGACTTTACATTTTTTTTGTAGTGGCAATTTCCTAGTATTTTTTTTTTGCAATGGCAATTACATTTAGAAATTTTATAATTACTAAATTAATATGAAAAAAACATGAATACTACTAAACTTTTGATGATGATAAATGTGTTAAGTTTAAGAGGGGCATTTTATATAAAAGGGACGAGGTACTAATATTGACCAGCTCAAAATTTCAATACTTTCATGTCCTACACTCAAAATGTATTTTAATAAAGCCAATACTTGGCAAGATTGGATAAACTTGAATTATTTTTTTGTTTTTAGTGGTTAGGATAATATTGGTTACAAAATAAATTATATCATTAACGGTAATAATGAATATCAAAATCTTGTTGCTGTTCATGACGAGCTGGTTTTTAATTACTTATTATACATTAGATATTAATTACTAGCGACCAGACTTTTTGTTACCTAAAAGTTGTCAAATTGTTAACTTACACTTGGAGGAAACGTTTTCATCTTATGACTTCTTATGGGAGGCAGAAGAAGTCTTAAGATAAAAACGTTTCCTCCAAGTGTAAGTTAACAATTTAACCAGTGGCGGCTCCTGCCCAATTACATTGGTGGGGCTCATGACAAGGGGTCTAGCCAGATTTACGAGGTGCGGAGACAATTTTAAAATTTGATACCCATTTAACTCGTTTTACATTCTAAGCACCTACAACTTTTATTAAGTTATACTTATTGATTAATATATTAACATTGCTATAACTAATAGACGTAATATAGTGTGATTTACGAAATGTTGCTAGGTTGGGTAGTTAAGTGACTGCCTATGCTAAAGCGTCGAGTACTCAACGAGTAATGTGAATCAAGTAATACTTTTAAAAGTATATTAGGCCACTGTGTATGCGCGCGCATCAAAGGATCTATAAATGGAAACATTGTGAGAACATTACAAATAAGCCTACAATGCTGCTTCCTAAATCATATAGAATTGTAGTAGCAGCACTGATTAGTCATTTCTCAGCACATGCGCATGACTACGGGACTCCATCCCAGACCACCTGTAACACGCGCGTTGAGTGACGTCACCGCACGATTTTGGCTGTTTCAGCTTATTCCACGCATACTCGATGCACTAGTCTGGGGTTCTCTGCTGTGAACGCGCGCTGAGCTTGCGGCTAATTTCATGCGTCAACTGCTAAATATTTTATGGTTTTAACATTGCTTAAATAATTCTAAGCTCTTCTTAACCTAATTTAAGACAAATGAATATTAATTAAAAATTAATTTTTGTAATTAGGAGGGCTGCGCCCCAGAGCCCTTTTGGACAAAAATCGCCACTGAATTTAACAATTTTTATTTAACAAAAAGTCTGATCACAAGTAATATCAAAAGTGTAATAAGTAATAACGAAGTCAATAAATACTTCATACGCACACAATACATGAATCAACTATTTATTTATCAATTTATTTGCCACTACAAATTAACTGTACAAACAAACTGGCCCAGCTTTATTACATATGGTAACATGATTTCATACCTTTCTGTAACATTATTTTTTAATACCTACTGTTAGCAATTAAAAACTTGAAACAATTATACTTTGTATTTAATTTAAACCAATAATAATTTTCAAACTTTAGAAATAAAATTAAAATGTAATTATTCCAGAAATTGTGGTTTTAGATAAAAAAATATCAAGAGGAAACTTGTTTGTGTAGAGTTTAGCCATTAAGGTCTTTAGATTTTGACAATTTATAAACTCAATGTGTATTGACGTACGTAGGCAACAGAGCCTATGTGCTTAAAGTTACTAATTGTTGAATTTAAGTACCAGGTTATGCTTTTATTGTTTTTTTTACAATCAAATCTATTCTTCCTAAATGTAATCTTTATACTTATATTGCAGTACAGCTATATTGTACTGTAATATACACAATACTGTGTTATTAAGAACCTTCCATTGGCAAGTAATATGCCAATAAAATGGAGCAAAAGCTATAAAAACGTAATACAAGGAATTGAACTGATTGAAAAATGAGCAAGTTTTATTTGCAGCAATTAAAAATCAGTTAACATACGGCTTATGTAACAAAATTCAATGACAGTGCTAAATTTTGTTTTCCTTACTTTTGGAGGTCTTCACATTGATATTAAAAGTAGTTTGATTTTGTTTTAATTACAAAACAATAGTCACATTTCAAGTCTGACATTTTGGTTAGGGCAAGGTGTAAATTTCTGTAGAAAACGTTTGGTAACATTTGATAGGTCACTATTATAGATATTATTGGCATGTCAGTTTTACTCCAAATTATTCTATTTACAGTTCTTTTGCATATTTGGGGGGGGGGGGTAATGGTACTTGACTGATGGAATAAGTTACTGTGGCTGTTTGAGCATCTCGCCAGTAAGGGTGATACCGTGTCTGTTCATGTGGCTAGGGGCTAGAGCAATCTCTATCTTGAAAACACAATTTGATGTAATAAAAGTGTGGTTTGATAGAGTCTGTTATATTATGGTTCTAGTGTAGATTTAGGATGCTCCTCAAGGTCCAATGAGTGGATTATGATGCCCCCCAACCCCTGTCGGTTATTCCGACCCTTAGGTAAGGTCACCCAGTAGTGGATAAAGGTCTGATTGCACTACCTGGACCGAGATAATCAGACAGGGTATAGAGGTACCCTGTACTGTTATAGGGTAACCTGGACAGGGTATAGAGGAATCCTGGTTGTTCAGAAAATTATAGTGGTCCTAAGTAGTTCTGGAAATGCGGTCAAACAGCTGCCCTTGGTTAAAGTCAGGAGCAACCCAGTGACCAGTCTAGGCATTTCAGCAAGGTCGAAAGACTCTTAAACCCCTCTCCCCTGTCTCAGGCCTGATGCTAGCCACCCGGACAGGAGTCATGAGTTTGGGTTCGCATGGGGTAGAGGTTTCACATGTTATATTGGAGATAATTTGAGCATGTAGGACTTACTCTGTATGCTTTTGCAAGGAGGTGGAGTTGGAAGACAGGTACTCCTAGCCACATTTTTCTCTTTTCCAACATCTTTCTTACTCTTCGTCTTTTTCACAACACACTGCTGCATGTACATTTAGGCCCAGCGCACATGGAGCAACTGTTTTGAGACCGAAGTTCCAAACCAGTTGTACTGTTGATGATTTTCAACTGTTTTGAAACCAAGCCCATGTTAAAGGGTGGAGAACCGCTCACGAGGCGACCAATTTGAGACTGGTCTGCAATCAGTTGAAAGTCGATTGCATGAAACTGTTTTCCGCGGTCGCGTTTTGGTTTAGTTGCACAGTTGCACCATATACGGAACTATGTCGGACCAAGAATTTAATTTAAAATTTGTCGGGGAGGTGGAGAAACAAGAAACTTTATAATATTATAAACGTCCTGGTTACTCAAAAAAAAAAAAAATTGGAGAAAACATGGCAAGATGTGGCACCCAAGTGAATTTTTCAGGTAAAAAAAGTTGAAATTTGTATGAAAAATTTAAGGCTCCCTGCTCGAATAGGGAACGCTTCATCTCCTACCAAGTAGTATGGAAACGGAGTCCTGCTATCATCGTATTGCAAGGGAGAAGATGAAGGGATGACAAAGCCCCCGTGGGTAATCCACCAGTTCAATGCACAGATTTTGAAAATACCTCCATCGCTATTACAACCAGCAAAACGTGATTCAATCATTCTGAACTTGCCATCCGCATCGCAACAGGCCATGAGCACCGTAGAATGGAAGTGCTTGTTATTATAGTTTTCTGAACCCGTGTGTGGAAACTTTTCAACTAGCCTTGATAATTCTAAGTAAGAATCTTTGGACATTCTATAGAAAGCCATAAGCTTTCTATCGCACTGCGACAGTTCTTCTGCTGCTATGAACAACCTTGAGTTTTTATTTTCCTTTATGTAAGGAAGGATCCAATGCTTCCTTTGATACCTGCGAAATCTCCGATATTGCAAATAATCTAAAACATCTTCCTCGTCAGAACTTGACATCTCAAACGCTCCACTGCACGAAATGAAATCAACTGATTTCACGTTCGTGTGCGGACAATAGTTTCATTTTGGTTTCAAACTGGTTGCAAGTTAAACCAGTTTGCAACTAAGGTCTCGAAACAGTTGCTCCGTGTGCGCAGGGCCTTAGGTTATATTCCAATTTTAAACGACTATTTATGTTTTCTAAAGCTTAAAGTCATTTGCTTAGAATTCATTTTTCTTGTTATTTAAAACTTTGTCTTTAAAAGCTTTTCTTTCATCATAACTTTTTATACCCAATAAATGAAATTATAATTTGTTTTTTTTTACACCATGCATTTGTTTTAGAGTCATAATTTGTTCATTGTAGAGATTGGATCCTTTAACAATGCACTTGACCTTAAGAGATTGTAATAGGCGAGAAGGAAAGTGGAGGACTGCGTTGAGTCAGTATAAATACTTTCCTACAAACAGGATAAGGACTCTCAAAACTCTGACTTCCATGAGAACGCTGATATTAGATAAATATGATGATAAATTAGCTTTGGTTTAAAATAACAAACAACTGTGAAATATGCACGGAACCTGTTGATGTACAAAACATTCTGAAAATTAACATGTTTTCAGAAGTGGCAGTACACAAGAAATCGGAAGTGAGCTAACACAAATAGCAGGATGTAACAGTATATCATATGAAAACCCATTTATGCAACCAAATGCTTATGTCGGGGTAGAAAATTTAAAGAATTTGATTTATATTTATGAGGATGCTGATTTTTCCTAGAAGTAAACCATTTCATCTTAAAACAAACACACAGCAACTGTGTCATGAGACAGTGAAATCAATTAAACTCTGCAAGTCACCACTGCTGAATACACTAATACCCTGTACTTACGCAATAGGTGGGACCGATCAATAACAGTTCAAGTCGAATTCGCGTAAGTCGGGGTATAATTTTACATACAATAAGATAGGAATCATGTTTAATTGGGACCAAAGACGAATTAAACAAATAATTTTTAAAAACCTGTGTATATATTAAAATCTTAAATACATAATACAACAAAAAATTATATTATATACATACATATCGCAAAGAATTAATTTGACAAAGAAGGCTTCAAAATCGCGGAAGTGTGCGGAATTTAAGATTTTATATCTTACACAGAATTTCCTCATAATTCGCTATTTTTTTTCCAGAAATACGCTCATTGTTGGAGTCTATGTTTTCCAAAATTTGTAAACCTTGCTCAACTAAACTAAAACCTTATGTCAAGTTTTTAACAGTCATTTTCATCTTCTACGTCAACTGGGTTTAAAGAATCTGCGTTTTCAAGGACTTGCTCTTGCTCACGCATTTCTATGAGCTCATTAATTATTTGTCAGCTCCAGGTTGTGTAAATCCAGCAGTTCTTGAACATTAAAATTATCCACTTCTAAATTTAGTTGTCTGGCAAAACTGACAACTTCTTCAATCCATCAGTAATTTTATCAGACTCTGGCGCTGATTCCGCTTGAATTTCAGTGGTGAAAAAAATTGACACACCTTTTTCCGAACGCCATTCAAAGTTTTTTGTGCAATTTCATTCCAAGATTGTCTAATGATTCTCAAAGCATCTAAAACATTGAATTGTTTCCAAAATTTCTAAACAGAGTGTCCGTCGTTCTGTCTCATAGATTAATGCAGATGCGCAAATGATCTTGTGTAGTAAGCTTTAAATGTACTGATGACTCCTTGATCCATTAGTTGAAGTAAATTATTAGTGTTTGGTGGAAAAAATATCACTTTCATGCCTATGACAAAATTAGTTAAACTAATAGGAGAATGGCCAGGTGCATTGTCAATTAATAGGAATTACTTAAAAAAGGAAT
Source organism: Prosapia bicincta (assembly GCA_036971475.1). Lineage (NCBI taxonomy): Eukaryota > Metazoa > Arthropoda > Insecta > Hemiptera > Cercopidae > Prosapia > Prosapia bicincta. The sequence goes on from JBAIZL010000004.1 coordinate 12,290,218, forward strand.
TTGTTTAGAAAGACAATAACGTTCAACTTGAGGAATGAAATGATGACCAAACCAGTCCTCAAAAAAAAGCTGTCACCAAAGCCTTCCAATTCGACCTACAAATCAAAGCAGGCTAGCTTTAGAAATATTTTTAATGTCCTTGGGTTTTCTGAGCGATAAAACTAAGAGTGATTTCAACTTACAGTCAATAGCTGTATTTGCACCAAATATCACTGTCAATCAGTCTTTGGCAGCCTTAAAACCTGAAAATATTTTCTCTTCATGATCTATAAAAATTTTCATAAGTATTTTCCTTCCAGAACAGGCCAGTTTCTATGTAACTCGGACAGCACGATTTAAAAGCGCATAACTTGGGAATCTTGTAAAACGAGGTAGCGCAAGTCGAGGTATTACTGTATATATAATTAAAAAATATATAATTCTCAGAAAAATAATATAAACAGACCATTCATTTGGAGGTAAATTCTATAAGATGTGTCTCAGATAGACAAACTGTAACATGAAAATAAAGGATTTAAGTTTTAACAAAAATGAACAAACATGCAGTCTATGACCTCTAAATTCATGGATGATTTAATATTTAATATTAACCAATATCCACTATTTAAATGGCACATTTTCAATAATTTTTTTTTTCAAAACAATCTTTAAAAAAATTCTTCAAATGTAAACAGCCGGCCAATTCTGACATTTCTTAAAATATTTCTTGTCCAGAAATTGTACACATCATTTTATGGTTTGGTCTACAGTTTTTAACAAGCCCATACAAAGCATTTACACTATACGTGGTTTTTAGAAGCCAGTTAGTTTACAATTTTGGTGTACAATGTACACATATACTTATGGGTTCCTTAGGGAGAAGAAAATTACTAAATTTCAAGGACCGGTTTTCTGTTCAAAATTATATTCTTTAAACAAGATTTTCTCAATCCATTTAAAAAGAAACATTTTAAAGATGAGCATATTATGAGTACATTGAAAATTTGCCTTCAACGTCATTCGTAATTTATATCCACTCGTAGTAGTCAGTTAAAAACTAGATAGAGAACAGGTGTGCTTATCGCTGTCAAAGTGGCCGAAGTAAGAGTAAGCATTTTGCAACAATCTCAGTTACCCTCTTGTATAGAGACCCTGAATATTATTTTTATGATTATTATTTTATGACAATTATATAGGCAACATACTCTATCATTTGTAACCATGAGAATATTGACTGTCTATTTTGTTCAAGTTCAAGTATTACATTTCAATTAAAAGAATCCAAAAATTGAAACTAAAGAAGAGTATCAATTTGAATAAGAAATTACAACTTTTAAAGAAATTAGTCGGTTTAAACTATTTAAATCTAATTACACAAAAAAATCTAATAACTTATCACAGTACCATTAATACACATCAAACAACGTAATCGTTTGAACCCGTACATAACTGTTTCATTTAGTGCTGTGTAAATGTAGAACACATCTGTACAGTATACAGAGACCTAAGTATAATAATGTTTAGGCCTAAAGTACTGTATGTATTTTATAAAAGTATACATTGACTTTAAAATTTATGTATATGGTAAAAGTACTACAGTATAATAAGTATAGTACTGCAATTGCAAAAAAAAAAAAAAAAAAACAAGAAATAATTGTTAACACATAACGTAGGAAATGCTCTCCTAAAAAACACCAACCCTACATCATCTCCTGTCTGTACCCAACATCGTGTGGTCTGCAATAAAAATATTTTCTTTCATCGTATTTTCCATGTTCAGATAATCTACTTTAATCTTTAGTAATGTTTAATAAAAATATTGTTTTCAAGATTGTCAAATATTAACTCTACATCTTGAGTTTGGCTGATCACAAGTGGCACCATTACTGAAAAACATAGTGCAGTCCGGTCATTGGTGACCAAATGCTCTAACTACTATATTTCATATCGAATATTGCAGAGGATACTTAAAAGAATATACAGTAAACTCCCGATTATCCGTGGAATAGGGTGGCCCGGCAACGCCGGATAACGAATTCCCCGGATAATCCGCTATGAACAAAGAATATGCAAAACGATCGTGAATCGATTATTATACCATAAGTTACACAAATAATGACCCCGGTTAATGCAATTCACAAATAATCTTCAGAGGACAAAATAAATACAGAAAATAATTTAAAATGTCGATGTATTTGACGGATTATAACATGTACATTTATATGTCTAACTATTTACAATATGTACATAAGTATATGTCAAAAGTAAGTAAGTATATGTCAAAAGTAAGTAAGTATGTACATATGTAATTTCCTTTACACATAATACTTTCACTTTTTAACAAAAAAATCTGTCTCTTTCGTCTGTTTTTTGTGAGCATTGATTTAGCTTAATGTGAGATCTAAGTTTCTTGAGAACCATTTTGTCACACAGTGTCTACTTGTGTCACAAAGCCATAAAGATCGATAATATATATGACAGACATGGATAATGCATATGTCACGTCCTAGACTATTTATAGCCGAGATTGGCTGACATTTATTTACAATCTTATGATACACATTAGGTTTTCGGGCGTCCAAGCATTTTGTCATTGTCTCTTATATACAGTAGTCTGCTAGCCCCTTTTATTTCGCTGGCCCGCGTCGGGATGCTTCCCTTTCAATGTAAAATTTAGTACGTACATATTTACATATCTATTCCCTTCATCTTAACTTCTATTAAGCCTTATATGTATTTACGTCGTAATTCACCGTTTGGAAATTTAAACACATGAGTCTGATTGGAATAAAAATTGGATATTTGTAAAACAATGGCAGACCCCGGATAATCCGCAAACCGGTTAATCCGCCCACGGATAATCGGGAGTTTACTGTATTAATTTTATTCATTAATTTATCACTTTTGATTTTCTTGTTTTTTACATATATTACTTAAAAATACATTCTAAAAACAGAAAAAATTTAAAACTTAGAAGCCATAAACAGTCTTTAAAATGTTTGTAAAATATTGAAATCCAACATAACAAAGGTTAACAAACCAACTTCTGTGAGAATTAATGGATGACAAATTATCATACTTTGTAACATCACACTACATTAAAATAGTTACAAAATATCTAGACAGGATAGACTTGGTATTAATATACAGAGTTATCATAACAGAATGGTGCGGTTTTAATAATTCGTAAGAAGATTTTAGGGAATTTTATTTAGGGAATATTGGTTTCCTCAGCTAGATAAACTCGAAAACATTCATCAACTTCATTTCCAAAAAGATGGTGCCCCCACACTTTAGTGCATTGGCCATAGATGCTTTGAACAAAAATTTGGAGATTTGTAGATAGGCCGGCAGGGACCTATGTTGTGGCCTCCAAGGAGTTTTCTTGTAGGGGCACATCAAAAGCATTGTTTATTCACAAAAAATTCGCAACCTGAATCACTTGAAAAACAAGATTAATGAAGCAATGAAAAACATAACCGAAGAAATGTTAATGAATGTTTGGAAAGAAACTGAGTATCGTTTGGACATTTGTCGAGTAACTAAGAGCGCAAATATTGAAATTTATTAATTATGTAAAACAAACCGTTTGAGACGACAAATTAGATGACATACATTGTGAGTAATTCGGTTTTTCTTTAAACCACGCTCAAAACTGCACCATTCTTTTATGATAACCCTGTATTACGAACAAGCAAAAAATAATAAAACTTTGTGCTGACACCCTAAATATTGAAAAAATTCATTTAACCTTAATTCTAACACCATTGTACAATATCTGTTTTTTTTATTTTTGTAAAATACCAGGTTAGGATCTATTTGGTTTTCAAAAAAAATTAAAATTATCATAGGTAACATGATAATATAGTCATATAAAATCATGTGTCACAGATACATGATTGAACTAAAATAGGGATGGCCAAAGTTGATGTTTTTACTCAACTGATGCGCATGCAACAGTTGCCGCTAAACACCAGTTCAAAACAACTGATGCGAAACATTAGGTTGCAAGTGACTTGCTTGAACTAATGCAATCATATCAGTTGAGTGAAAAATATCAACTTTAGCAATCCCAAGTAACGTGGGCTACTGCTAACTAATGTATTGATTATTAGTTGTAAAAATAACCTAGGAATAAGTCTTAGATTTCTATTCAAGTGGCTGAATGTCAGGTCAAAAAAGTAGTCGCATTTCAATTTCAATAAAAAAAAATTATCAATTTCGATTTTCTGACTTTTCCTTTTGAAAAATTATTTTTACTTTTTAGTAAGAAGAAATTATATATTTCTTTTTTCAATAATATTTTTATCTTGCAATGAAACAATCAGTTTCTGTAAAATTTTGCCGGTTAAGGTAATCCGGATATAATACTCATAGAAATTAATTATTCACTAACATTAGTCAACATATTAGGAATTATGCTTGAGGTTGGTAACCAACAGCAACATCCCACTTAATAGACATTAGGAGCTTCCTATGCATCAGGTTGGCCAAAAGCAACAGTTCGGAAACAATTGATACGCATGCGTTTGCTGCTACAAAAAAAGTTAGCAGAAAAGAACTGATGTGCGTGCATTAGTTTGCCACACATTAGGTCAGACATTAGTACTTTCTCAGCATCAGATCTGCGCGCAATAGGTTCTACGGACACAACTGGTGTTGGTTTTGGTCATCTCTAAACTAAACTTCGCGAATGGAGGCAAGTAAGGTTCTACAGAAAACAATAAAACTGTAGGACCCTTTCACAGGTAATAAAACACTACTGTCAACCTTTGTGTAATGAAGCGTTAGCCCCCATTGAGATGCTTCTAGGTACTTTCATTTTGGAAATTCCATAAACTCTATCGGTTGTCCGAAATACTAGACTTGCACTAAACAGTCATTTGCTCTGAAACTCTCGGTAAAAAATGGAGTTCCTTCATAGTTTAACAAAATGTGAAAAATATTTAAACCAGGAAGGCATAATTACGTATTTATTAATGTACAGATTAATTGCGCAGCAAAGAATATGTCCATCGTGTGGTAAAAACCAAACTATACAGTCAAATGGCAATTATTTTATAAATTAGTATAATTATTAATATTGTACATTTTATAAATCGTGGTATATTTTAGCTAATATTATAAATAATAGAGAATAGATTTGCTGGAAATCATGATTTTATTTTGCTCTTTTTTAACATTTTTTTTATTAACTGTTCTGTAATTATTGTAAAACATAATTTTGAACAAGAAATTACACTATCAAAGGTTAATAAAATATATTAATTTATTTCTTTTCCAGGTAACGGATCTGAACAGAATATGAGATGCAATAATAGAACCTGCTGGAGGAAAGATTCTATTCGAAATGGAACTATTTTTGCAAGCTATACAATTTCAATGTCTAAAATTGTATTAGTTTTAGTGGGTTGACTTCTAAAGTACTCAAAAAATACCATAGTTAGAGAAACGGGGTTAAATGAAAAGACTGTGCAACGGCTTGTGAACGATTTTTGGGATTTACTAACGGTTTGGTTGATTGAAACGAGTACTAAGTTGGGTGGTGTAACAGCGTCGTTGAAATTGATGAAAGTGCTTTTGGGCGTCGAAAATAAAACAGAGGGTGAGTAACAAAAACAAGATAGGTTGTTGATACTTTCTCAGCATCAGATCTGCGCGCAATAGGTTGTACAGAGGCAACTGGTGTTAGTTTTGGTCATCTCTAAACTAAACTTCACAGTTTAGTCTCTAAACTAAAGTAACCTATTTTTCCATCTACTATTTTGCAGTTCATTTTGTGAAATATTCCCTTCAACATAATTTATATATATATATATATATATTCACATATATTCCTAGATTGTTTTTAACTGTGAAAATACTTTAATTGTTATTTTTGTAATAGACACCTCGTCAAATTAGCTATCCTGTACTCTAAAGACGAGATAACTATCCTCAAGTTTTTTTCTGTTGTAAGTCATACTTTACAATTACGAAATAAGGAAACTTCATTCCTTTTTTTTCTTGTGTATATTTATAGTACAGCTACAAAGCACTGAGTTAAGATAGATTTGGTTTTAATAATAAAACCATGTTACTAATCTGCAACATAAATTCACTCCTTGCGTGAACTCCTGTATTTCTTCAATAAGATGATTTTGAAAAATGCGCAAATACACTTTTGCCTATTTATTTTACATATTAACCATTTACTATGTGTTGCTACAGTTTATTTCTTTTTGTTTATAAACAGTTTAACTTAACTAGATACTTGGTAGCTAAATTTTAATACACCTTTATAGTAATGTGATATAAAATGTAGTAATTATTAATCAATTCGTAAATTGAAATCAAAATTTTATAATAAAACCTGTCGGTGTTAAGGGTAATTCCATAGTTTGGCAAACTATCGAAACATGGGTATGAAAACATTCCTTGCATGTTCTAGAAAGATATTGATAATTGGGTTTTTTTTAATTGTGTTGGAAAGTAATTTTTTTTATTAAATTTCAGTTACGACTACTTTTTTTTTCTGCATGCAGTAGCAACTAACAGCATGCCCCTTATTACATGTCTGCTTCCATAGAGTAATATCTTTTGCCAGCTGCAAAATTACTCAAAAGGATAAAACACAAGCTTATATACACTAATCCACGCACAAAACAAAATATGCACTGGAACATTTACAGACCTTTTATTTCTAGCTTTGGTCTAAAAACAATAAAAAAAATAAAATATAATAATATATAAAAGTAAACAAACAACTAACTGAATATTAATACGTTTTTTAATTGTTTTATATAAAAATAATGTTTTTGTATGAAAAGATAATTTTTTGTAGAGCAAATGAATGAAAACCTAACAGAAAAAGACAAAACAGAGTAGACCACATGATGTTAATCAGCAAAAGATATTACTCCACGGAAGCAGATATAGTAAAGCACCATCAATTGCTACTATTGCTCACTGAAAAAAGTAGTCCCAACTAAAATCTTATAAAAAATTACCTTCCAACACCAATCGAAAAAAATCTATCACTGATCTATGGACAAGAAAAAGTAATAAAGCCTTGTGCTGACGCCCAACAATTTAAAAAGTTTTAAAAAAACATTATACCCCCCAACACACCCAAAAGGTATTAAGCTTTTCTAAATAAAGGGAGGGTTTTATTTTTCTAAAAGCGCACCAGATTAATAGTTATATTAGAATAAGACATATAAAGTATTCGGTTAGGATAGATTTGGTTTTTAGAAGAAAAAAAAATTACTAATCTTTAATAAAACTAGTCCCCGTACATAAAACTCTGCCTTTTAGTTGTTAAATGCATGAAGCAATAACGTAGTCTATACTAAAACACACTTTTTGCGATTTATTTATAATTAAGTTACCATGCAATGCTAAAGTTTATATCCTTTTTTTACTACCAAAACTAACCTAAATAGAAATTTTGTAGATGTATTTTATTACATCTTTATAATAATAAGATAGAATGTGCCAATAATTTAACATTTAATCATTCAGAATTATGTTTTTGAAATTGAGTTAACAAAAATTGTATTTCGGCCCATTAGTATCAAGTGTTATGTTGTTTAAAATAAGATTTACTTATAAGGAACCATGGTTAAATTGCACATTGACCACCACCTGAGAAAGAAGTATAAATCTATTCGAAAACATATGTTAATACCATATCCTTAAGAAATTTTGTTTTTTACTTGAAAGGTTATTTTTTATCAAATTAAAGTTGGGTAAAATTTTTAGTGCAGAGTATTCTTCATTTACACTAATACGTATAAAATTTTAGTGCAGAGTATTCTTCATTTACACTAATATGTATCTCCTTAGGTTAGGTTCAATTTTTTTCAAAATTCTTCTTGATTAAATAACACATGTGGAAAGCAAAAATGTCAAAGGCGGTGGACTAAAGGTAATAGACTATTACCTTATTTAATTACTATAGTCGATAATTATTTTCCATGCCCACATGTACAATTTCAGTAGAAAAAATTATACCGGGTGATGCAGAAAATCATCAGAGATACAAAAAATATAACTAAAACTCTCGTTCATGGAAATAAATATCATTTTATCAAATTAAAGCTGGGTAAAAAATTCAATGCGGAGAAGTATGAAGTACTAAGTCCGCATACCAACAGCATGCTATACTACTTATACATATATTTAAATATACCTATAAAGTGTCCAGTTAGGATATATTTAGTTGTAATTTTATACATTACTATATACCTATATTACAATATACCTGTAGAGTGTCCAGCCAGGTTAGATTTAGTTGTAATTTTATACAACATTACCTAATTGAACGTCCACTTCCGCGGAGCAATTTCTTTTGTCAGGTGACGTCACGTGATCTCTATTCTAGCCTTACAAGTCTACATTTAGTTAAACGTATAAAATTACAAACAATTCTATCCTGACTAGATACTTCATAGGTATATAAAATTTACCTTCCGTGGCAATAATAAACAATAATTATCAATATAACTTCAGGACATGTTTTTGATTCAATTTATATGCATTGTATTGGGGGTGAGCAATTTTCATTTCTACCAGCACTATTAGCACCACCTATGGGGGGAATTTCAAATGTCCAAAATTGTTAATTTTTGGGGCGTGGGCGAGTTATAATAATTTTTTTTGTAACCCTGATGACTTTCTGCGTCGACAGGTATATTTTTGTTTGCTAAAATCTTACACGTAGACACGAGAAATAAATACCCTGCAATCATATTTATAACAATTAAATATATATAACAAATTTAGGTACAAAAATTATTTTGGGTTTCTTTACAATGCTAAGTCTACTTTGAGATGAGCAAAATTATATTTATTTATTTCAAATTTTAAAAAATATTCCAAGTATCGTAACTGTTAAATCATTACAAAGAATTTAATGTGAGTTTCAGGTTTAGTGGAGGTTTTGATTTGTCCATAATGTATCAAGTATATTAATTAATATTTATAAAATATAGGATGAGTAAGTAAAGTAAACATTTACAAGATACACTCCTATTAAAACGTTGCTACAAAGAAGTGTAATAGATGTCTTTTAAAAAAATCAATTCTAAAGCTTTAGTTAATATAGTAAAGAAATAAAGTGACAAAAGTTTCAAAGCACTATTCATTTATCAAACCCACTTTTAATCCTTAATAATAGAATATTAAAATTATCATTATATATGAACAGAGAATAGGGCATTTAAATACAAATCTTCATTGACGAATGTAATTAAAACTGGTAATGTACTTAATTTAATCATTAGTTATGATTTAAGATCATGAAAATAGTTTAATAACAATGAGCTATTTTGCTGTTATCGAAAACTTTTTTATATTACTACAGTATATCAAACACCTTTATCATATTAAGTTATTGTAATATAGCCTAATATAATAATTTCATAATTATGTTTAACAACTTTGATACTCATAATAAAAACTACAAGATAATCATTTGAAGTTAACAAATAAAGCATGACACAATTCCACAAATAATTAGCCTATGTAAGGATACACCCTACAATATAGTTTTGTTGGAAATTATTCCCTTTCACAACTTTTTGAATTCATACACTGAAAATGTATAAATATACTAGAAAAACTAACTGTTTGTTATAAATATTGGTACAATATCATAAACTCAAGACCCAATTATAATAGGGTCACTCAGCATTTATTACACAAGTATTTCTTATTTACACAATATAAATAGGAAAGGAAGATTCTGTTACGAAATTCGTATTATAATAACACAAAGAGAATGTTCATATTATTTAGTTTTTCAAATGGCCATGAATAAAATGAGCCTAATTTATAGGCTACATTGTCTCGAACATTTGTACGGTCTAGGCCTATGCCACAAGATGTCTCTGCAGAGTTCACTTTGTCCATTTAATACAGTAAATAACAGCTATATTAAAAGATTTATAAAATTACCTCAGAAACATCTTCGTCCTCACTTTCCGAAGAATCTGACATATATCTTGGCTGATGTCCCGAATAAGTATCCGTTTCGGACTTGGTCGGGCTCGAGTTGGAAGATTGGGGAGTCGACGATTTCCCTACTTCATGGGCATTTATTTTTTCAAGTTTTTGATTATCCGTAGTCGATCCCTGTGCCACATTCTGCATTTTTTAACTTTCCTATATACTATATAACGTTCGTAAAACTTTCAATTACAAGTATATCACTTACGCACAATATATTAGAGAAATGTTCAATTTACAAAATTTATTATTCACCCGAGTTAATTCTCGCCATGTCTACGGTATATTCATTCGCTTACCCCTACCACTGTCCCGGATGCTTCCGCTTTTGTGATTACACTGCAACCTAGCGGATGAAAAATATCTCCACTATTGGTTCCCTCTATAGTGAAAAATGTCAAGCTTGCTTACTTTGAAATTATACATTATTCGGAAATTGATAAAGTTACTTATTACTTAAATGACTATACTAAAAACTGTAATTTAAAAACCCACTGTTATATATAATGTAAGGCTTGTGTAGTTACTTTTATAAATTTAACTTTGGAAGAGTAATGTGGTTTTTTTAAATTGTGGATAAAACGGATCTGAGTTGAAAGTAGCTACTTCAGTGACTGCTTTTCATGTCATTATCCTATATCTTACCTACAACAAAATATATGCATATTATCTATAAATATTAATAAACTAATTTTGGAAAGATAACCATTATTAATTGATAATACTGTTTCCTCCTAAAAATATTGCATTACCTATCTTTTTATTTATCCAACACAGTTTCCTTTTTCTTACTGCAGTAATTCCAAATTACATGTGACAAGATTTACAGTGATCATACATCCTTTGTTGCTTAAATAAAATGCATAAAAATTATATGACTGATTATTATAATATACTACTACATTGCCAAATGGTTACTGTTGAAACTTGCAGTTTTTGTGTTGTACATCTTGAGGTTTTTATAGAAAACAAGTGTCTTTATAGAACAAACAAGTGTATGGTTACTGTTGATAATTAAAAACATCTAAATAAAATAATATACATCAAAGGTAAAGAGAGTAAATTTAAACAAATTGGGCAAACACCAAATGTTTTAGAGATTTTTACCTCAAAATTTCTCAAAAGAAATTTATCACAATCAAATAAATTAATAAAACATCAAATTAGATTCCTTAACCATTCCAAAATTCAGTTTAAGGAATCAATACCTGAAACATTTCCCAATAGTTGACATTCATGAGAACTAGTTAAATTATTCTAATTAAACCTCTATAAAGAATAAGTGATGCAATGGAACATTCATGTTTACTGACAGTAATGAATTTTAGATCCATCTGAGTTGGAAGTGACAAAAGCTATTCCAGCCGTAATATGTACAGATCTCATCTTAATTATTTCTTTACAAATAGTTGTCATTCAAAACTTTTTCAATTATAAGCTCACAATTTGTGTCTATAAACTACCAAGGTCACAGTCTCTTATATTCAATATACACATTTCTTAAATCTAGTTCCCTTGGTATTGACTCCATTTTGTATGTTGTTTGTTAAAAGTATAACTATTATGACCACCTTTAAGGGGCTTATGACTCCTGAATGACAATTTTCTTATTCATCCAACAGAGTATACAGGTGGATAAGTAACTATTAAACTCTTAATCTTGTAAAAGTTTTCGATTTACGTTGCAGCTTGAATAGTCAGTGTTGAAAAATCTACAAGGTACCGATCAATCTCCTTATGTAACTTATCATTCAACACCCCTGTTGAATCTTAAAAAAAACTTACTGGAAAGAGTTTAATAAAAATATGTTGCCTGACACAGATTATCTGTCTTACTTGGCAATTGATAATATCACACTTGCTTATAGTAGCACTTACTTTTATGATTGAGTACAGCCGTTTCGGGAGATGTGACCCATTGTCAACTTAGACTGTAACTGACCTTTTGGATATTTTAAGTTAGGGTAGGGTGGGATATTAGGCTAGGGATGTAGGTGTATTAAAAATAATCATAAAAGTAAGTGCTACTATAGATAAGCACATATATGTTCAAGAGTGTTTCTGTTAAAAACGTGAAGGTGGAATCAATTAATATTGCTAATATAATCACATTAGTATTTTAGGTAATAAATTATATACCTGAATCCTCCATATGACTCTCCTTTACTTACCCTGTTGTTCATTTTCTTTAATCAGCACTCTCACCAATATGCCAGATCTTGACATTGTACATTCCACTTTTAAATATCTCCCATCACTGTAAGGACTAATCCTACAAATACAATATTTTTTGTTTGAGAATTGTTTTCTATTGTATAATAGGAAGTCACTCCACTTCTCAAAGACAAACCCAATGATATTAGCTGCCGCCAATATCTCCTACTATTAGCTTTATATAAGCTATTGGATAAAATTATCAACCACAATCTCATTGGCCTCCTAAAAATCAACAGGCTTTTTACTAATACAAGGACAGTCGGTGATTAATTGGGTTTATTAGAGAAACAAAATCCTTTTCTCTTGTATCAAACACTAGATATATTTTTTTATATTAAAAAGGAATGTAATTTTTTAGAATCATGAAGATATTTGCCTAGTAAAGTATAAAATTGTTCTTTAACAAAATTCGTATTGCAGTCACAATGTCAGACCACTGTGAACTGGGAAATAGTGTTTCATGCAGTAACATAATATTGGACCTAGGGGGTATGTAAGGGGGTGGGGTCAAACCCACCCAAAATTTCAAGAAAAAAATAGATAAACTACCATTTATTTTATATAAGCCGACCTTCCTATAATTATATATATTCCGTTACTATATATATTTAAACTATCATTGTAACAAAAATCAAAATATACCTAAAACCTGTGTTTTTAAGACATCAATATAAAAAATTTTCTGGTGGAGTAGGTCCACTAGAACCCTCCCCTGACTTTGGGCACACACCAAAATGTTTGTCTACATAAGCCAATGGTTGAACCTGAAGTGCTTTAATGTTGCTAGACATGATACTATTTCCTAATCATTCTATGTGGAACCATTGCACTGTTCTGACTTGTATGTATCTGGCTGGTAGATTTATGGCAACAGCAGGACTATTCTTTCCTAAGTTACAGGTTTAATGTTGTTGGTCATGATACTATTTTCTAATCATTCAAACCACTGAACCCATTCTCAAGACTTTGTGGGCCTTTTAAACTGTTCTATGCTTAGTATGTAAACAGTTGATGAATGTTTGTCAACAGCAGGACTATTCTTTCCTAAGTTACAGGTTGAATGTTGTTGGTCATAATATTTTCTAATCATTCAAACCACTGAACCCATTCTCAAGACTTTGTGTGCCCATTAAACTGTTCTATGCTTAGTATGTAAACAGTTGCTGAATGTTTGTCAACAGCAGGACTATTCTTTCCTAAGTTACAGGTTGAATGTTGTTGGTCATGATAATATTTTCTAATAATTCAAACCACTGAACCCATTCTCAAGACTTTGTGTGCCCATTAAACTGTTCTATGCTTAGTATGTAAACAGTTGATGAATGTTTGTCAACAGCAGGACTATTCTTTCCTAAGTTACAGGTTGAATGTTGTTGGTCATGATAATATTTTCTAATCATTCAAACCACTGAACCCATTCTCAAGACTTTGTGTGCCCATTAAACTGTTCTATGCTTAGTATGTAAACAGTTGATGAATGTTTGTCAACAGCAGGACTATTCTTTCCTAAGTTACAGGTTGAATGTTGTTGGTCATGATAATATTTTCTAATCATTCAAACCACTGAACCCATTCTCAAGACTTTGTGTGCCCATTAAACTGTTCTATGCTTAGTATGTAAACAGTTGATGAATGTTTGTCAACAGCAGGACTATTCTTTCCTAAGTTACAGGTTGAATGTTGTTGGTCATGATAATATTTTCTAATAATTCAAACCACGGAACCCATTCTCAAGACTTTGTGTGCCCATTAAACTGTTCTATGCTTAGTATGTAAACAGTTGATGAATGTTTGTCAACAGCAGGACTATTCTTTCCTAAGTTACAGGTTGAATGTTGTTGGTCATGATAATATTTTCTAATCATTCAAACCACTGAACCCATTCTCAAGACTTTGTGTGCCCATTAAACTGTTCTATGCTTAGTATGTAAACAGTTGATGAATGTTTGTCAACAGCAGGACTATTCTTTCCTAAGTTACAGGTTGAATGTTGTTGGTCATGATAATATTTTCTAATAATTCAAACCACGGAACCCATTCTCAAGACTTTGTGTGCCCATTAAACTGTTCTATGCTTAGTATGTAAACAGTTGCTGAATGTTTGTCAACAGCAGAACTCTTCTTCCATAAATCAGTAACAAATTGTTGACTTGTTCCCAAGTTACAGATGTCACGTTTCTGCTTTCAAAAGCACCATTTATCATATTTCACCATCACACTGCACAAAAAATCCTTCTTTTATCTTGAAGGGATTCAGCTTCATACAACACAGTGTTAAATTTATAGGACTTATTAATAATCCTTTTATTGTGTGATTTCAAAATTCCCTGCCATAACATAAATGTTAAAAATTCTTAGTGGTATCAGTTGAAAATAGACCAAAGTTATATGTATTCCAATACTACAGGATTTATGATTATATAGCCTAACCCTCTGCACTACCTAGAGTGGAAAATCACTTTTACACCTATGTCAAGTTTCACACATCATTGGTCTACTCAGAAAACACATTTGGCATTCAATGGTTATATGTCAAGGGCATTATGATTTAATTATCACTTTTACATTAGTTTATGACTATCCGAAATTTAAATTTAAATCACATAAATATAAAATTGATAATTAAGTTTCACCAAACGTAATGGACCACAAAATTCAAGAATAATGATTTATCATTAAATTGCCCGCTATGACCAATCTGCTGCCTTACTCTACCGATCATAGAAATACTATAGTTTTTTCTCAGATTTTCTATTTATATTAAGGAATACAAGGTTTATTAGAAATTTGTAGAACTTGCCTCTTCATAAAAATTATTTTTACTGATAGTTTAAAACTAAAGGGTGTTGGACAAGCATTTAATCCATCTCCTTACATGTTATCCTTGGTTTATATATTGTTTCTCCCAGCCAATGTAAAAAAGTTACTAAAGAAGCTTTAGTTTGATGCTGTTTACACTATGTGTCATTACATTTTAATTGTTTACACAAATTAAAATACATCCTCTGTTGTAAATAGAATGAGGAATGGAGTGCTTAGCATCATTACTAATGGGAACCAATTGTACTAGATCCATGGAGATCTCATTCATTTGCCACATAAAGAGAAAGTAGTAGTTGCACTTTATGAATCATGTTAATTCAAGAATATTTAATGGGGTTAATTATCATTTTGTAATTTTTGTGACAAAATCAAGCTTACACCAAGTAGTGGTATAAAGTTTTGACCACACAATTTTAAATCAAATAAATGAGAAAACGATTGATAATTGAGTCCAAGATATTTGTTTTAATAATGCAATGTTTTCATAACTAGTCCATGCCCTTATCAAGAAAAGTAAAAAAGCTTTTCTAATGCTTTGAGTATAGATTGTTATACATATATCTTATTCAAAAAATTTATATTTTTAAATTTTTTTATTTTGGTATGTTTTTTTTTGAAATTTTGAAAAAAGTAACCTTGCTTACTAGATTAAACCTAAATAATAGTGTATTTAAGTAGCTAAAAAAATAGTTTACTATTTAAAAAAATTTGTTTCAGAATTATTTGTCATAAATTATTTTTAAAAAGGAAAATTTTGTAAATCGCTTGATTTTGTATGTCAACATTACATTTTGTTTTCAGGCCAGAAAAAAATATATTAATTCGGTCAAAATTTTGAAAAAGTTATTTCAGTTTGTTTGTAACAAAAAGTTTCTGTAACAAATAAACATGAAACAAAAAAATACATGACAAACGTAGTTTTTGCTATTAAATGTCAGCCTCATCCTTAGTTGTATAAGAATATAGAATGAAACCATTTGCCTTCCAGAACTGTAATACATATTTGTTTAAAATAAGTAAGGAAAATATGTCTTTTATTTAAAAATTATTAAAGTAGACCTAAGCACAAATGGGTCCAAATTAATTGGAGAAGAAAGGGTTTTAAATGTACATAAAGATGAGAGAAAGCAGGTCCCAATTAATTGGAATATAACCCTTAATCCCTATCAGTAAACAGACAAGGAAAACGGGTTCCAATTAATTGGGGTAGAAAAGGTTAAATGGAAACAGACCTCAGGGAACATGGGTCCCAATTAATTGGAACATAAAGGATGAAACACAAATAGACATGAGGGAAAGTGGATCTCAATTAATTGAAATAGAAAAGGTTAAACAAAGAGACTGTTGAATAAGTTGATCACACAAACTGCTCAATGTTTATTTCCAAAGCAGAACATGGCAACGTAAGGTCAAACTTCGTTACAACATCAGGGTGTAAAACACCCATGATTCCAATTGTTTTACCATAAACCACAATTTCTGCACATCTCTGTGGAAAGTACGTTGAATCTAAAACAAATTTAAAAATAAGATTTTACTTTATATTATAAAAGCAGACGGGATTGTTATCAAAGTATGTAGGTTGTTCTCCTACCTAATCGAATAAATTTCAAATAAGCTTTGATCTCTACCAAAGAGATAATAATTTGATTACTGAGTAAAATAAAATTTTGTTGTGATTAACTTATTTTTTTTTTATATATTCATCATTAGATTCATGATTCTTCTGAACTAAAGAAGTTAGAAGTAACGTCCAAGCAAATATTGACTAAACAAAAGAAAGAAAAACTTACTAAGACATAACGTTTTCATTGAAATAAATCTAGTGGAATGTAAACAAATTATTCTACATTCTTTTATATAATTATATAAACTGTGTTTAAATATGCATGGGGCAAATTGTTGCGTTATTATGGGTATGTTGTTGAAGCTTTACTTTAAGACAAATATAGTGGTACCAATACTGTAGAACCCAAGTGATAAATATGCATTCTAGTACAAGGGTCAAGCAAAATACAAAGTATTGAAGTTTATGAGGCCTTTTACTAGGGCATAAAGCTTCAACCTTTGTCCTATTTTAATCAAATAACACTTCTGGCAGAACACTGCATATTAGTAGGTCATATGATAAAGTTATACTATATGCAGTGACGCAACAAATAATAAAGCTAGTTAACACGCATGCATGAACGCCAGTGCTCTACTGGGGTCCACAGCAGTAGGTGTTCATACACGCCCCTTCTTAATCCATTCGTTTAGTATGAGATTAGCCATTGCCGGGAAATGTTGTATCACTTGTCGGTTATTGTGCCAGTCTTTGTGAACATTTTGTGTTTTGTTCCACAATTCCTGACAGATTAGGGACAGTGTTATCGTATTAGTGTTACTTGAAGTGTGTTATAGTAGTGCTTATTAGTTTTTGTAAAATAAATATGGAAAAAGAAGATGATTTATTGGAGACTGTCTATTCTGACAAATGTTGTTATAGTTGTTATTCTCTAATAATTTATCCTGATTATCCATTCATTGTACAAAAACTAGTGAACACTACGAAACACAATTTAACTAACACTAATACAATAACACAGTCCCTAATCTGACAGTAATGGTAAAAAATAAAACAAAATGCACCAAATTGTTCACAATAGCCGACAAACGATTCAACGTTTTCCAGCAACAGCTAACCTCACAATGAACTAATGAATTGAGAGAGTGAGGTACATGAACGCCTACCGCCATGGGCAACAGTAGGGCAAGGGGCGTTCATGCACACCTGCCGCACTCAAGGTGTTAAAGAAGAAAATATAGTTAAGACAGTGAAAACATGTATGTAGTCACTTATCAAATACTTAATTACAGTGTGGTACTCAGAATAACTTTATCATTTTGAATTTATCTGATGCCTTTCAGGATGATCCTATTTAATTGAAATAATACATACAATATTCAGTGTAATACATCAATAGAAGGAAGTCATAAAAAAGTGAAATAGAACAATGAAAAACTTATGAATGTTAGATAAAGTAGTTCAGCAAAATATTCAATTATTAAAGTTATTTTGTCAATATGACAAATTACCTTTCTTCATAAATTTTTAGAAATGAATGTTATTTTTAATTTTTTGCCTCAAAAATGAAAAAAAGTAATAAGATAATATATCTTAATAAAGTATGATATCTTATATGTGTCATAAATTTAAATTGTAATTTACCATTAATAGCACGAATAAAGTAACCTTTCTCTTTAGAGTGAGGTATTTGCAGTAACTGCATGAAACGATCAAGAAGGCCATGAATTACTTCAAAACCTGGAGATTTGTTATAATTTATTGCACACAGATGTCTTTCATTACGGGCTCCCACTTCTACAACACAAACAGTAAAAAACAAACTTTTTTTAAAAATAAAAACAGATTTTATTTACCTGTAATCAACATTACTACACATGATAACTGAAAAACATTTTCCTAATAACATATAAGATATACACTATTGAATAACAACAATATACTTTAAAGATAAGTTAATTGATCAAAATTGTTTTATTAATAGGGAGTTCTAACTATTAAACGAGACACAATGAACAGTGTGTTTAGAGGACTAAACAACTTAATGCTTGACAAGAAAAATTGGTTTTCTGATTTTTTAAAATTAGTCTCTCTTAAAAATTGTTTAAAAATATAAAAAAATTTGTAAAAACTAACCAAATAAGCCATGTTGAAGAATAAAAGCACAACAATGAAACAAAGAAGAGTTTTTGACAATTGCTTTGTTTGACAATACATTGTATTACTTAAAAGTAGATTATTTTCTATAACATTACATTTGACATTCTATGTGTCAGGACAAGGCCTGAATGTGTTTTCAGGACAAAGACTGATATGATCCATCAGTATTGTTATTATCAGACATATGTTACATATATTACTTACCTATGTTACTATCTTTCAAGACAATGTCAGAAATCTCAAATAATTTTATTGGCAGAGGCATTTTTTTATTAGCTGCAACTGTCTTCAGTAGCCCAGGTATTAATGTTGTACGAGCTACTTGAAATTCCAATGTTTTCGGATTACTTATGTGAACGGCATTACATTCCTCTATTTTTTTATACAGTTTTGTTGAAATATCATCCTGTGAGCACTGAAAAGAAACGGTTCTTAATATATTTAGATAACTAAATTAATTATATTTTACTGAATACATTAGAATTATGTCAAGAAATGAAACGGACCTAGAAATGAAAAATAAATAGATTATGACAATTAAGTTTAAATAAATTACAAAGTTATATATTTGAATACACTTTTTTTTAATTTTGTAGTTCATTACGTTTGGTGAGACTTAGTTAATCACTTTAACATTAGTATATGATTATCCGAACTATAAATATTGTAAATTTGTAAAAACTTACTGAGACAGAATGTTTTCGATCGCTGTGTGGCGATCTTCATCAGTGTCTGCTGCTTGGAGTTGTTGGATTAAGCGGAGATGGTTTTAAAGGCAGGTCTTTGATAGTATCAAAGAATATGTGTAATCTGTATTGGGTTTATTCGTTTAATATGTTTGTACTTTGTGTTTTTGTGTGTCTGTAAATTTCATATTGTTCTAGTCTGTTGAGATGTGATCCTTTTTTGTTGATGTGTAAGATTTTTAGGTTATGGTAAATGTCTGTGTATTTGTGTCCTGTTACTTGTATGTGATTGTAAAATGCTGAGTTGGTGTTCTGTATGTGTTCCTTGATTCTTTATTTAAAGCTGTGACCGGTTTGCCCAATGTAGAATTTGTTGCAGTTTAATTTGTATATGCCTGGTGCTTGTAGTTTGTCTTTGTTGTTGGTGTAGTGATGTATTTTGTATTGTAAATTGTTATTAGTTTTGTATGCTATTTTGTATCCTGTTTTTTGAAATTTGTGGGCTATTTTATTTGATGTTCTGTTTGTGTATGGTATTGTGATGTATTTGTTTCCCCCCTATCTAGTGTTAATTTTACCGTTTTTTTTTTTTTTTTTTGTATATTGTTCCATAGGTTGTTTACTATTGTGGTGTTGTACCCTTTTGTGAATGCTAAATATTAAATGGAGTTTAGTTTTGTTTGTTTTCTGTGGTCATTGGAACTTCTTTAAGTCTATGGATCTGAAGGCAGCATGTTTGTGTTGGGTAGGGTGGTTTGAGGTGTTGTGGATAGGTGTGTATGTTGTTGTGGGTTTACCGTAAATGTTGAAGTTGTGTTATTGAGTGTGGCTTTTTGTTATGGTGAGGTCGAGGAAGTTTAGGGATCGGTTGGTTTTAATCTTTGAGGTGATGTTGAGTTTTGGGTGTATTTTATTAGTGTAGGTGTGGCGTTTTACGCATTGTTTGCTGTTGCCTCTAAATAGTTTTATATCATCGATACAGTTTTGCTGTCGTGATACACTTTTTTGATTTTTCTAACATAAAAATATTTTTTTTTCTTGACACATTTCAAAATTTTTGAAAATGGAGTCATTCTGAAATGTGTCAACAGAGGAAACTATTGTGATGTTAGGAAAAATAGAAAAATGTATTCAAATATATAAGTATTCTTAAGAGAAATGAAGATGAGTATAATAAGAATTTTATCTGCAAAGTTTATCAACATTGGCAAAAATCAGTAAAATAAGTTCACATTAAGTGTCATCAGGGAAAATAACACACCAACTGACCAGATTCATAAAGAATCAGTAAAGCTCAATCTGAAGCCTAGACAATAATCACACAAGGGGAGAAACTAATCACACGGCTGAGCCTGAAGGACCAAAATGTGAAGTCAGAAAAAAGAAGACAGAGGAAAAGATAGAGATAAAAAGAGACTAATCAAAGAATCATAAATTCTGGCATACACACACAATTAAATCAAATTATGAATTATAAAAATAAATAATTAAATCGTATGAAGTGAAGAAACCTTAATCACCAAAGAATAAGAGGAATAAAGTACAGGTATTAAAAAGACAAGGGATTAAGGATAGTTTTGGAAGAAGAGACACCTTACTTCATGGCAATTTTCTGGATCAAGACCTCATCATGCCCTGGTAAACTGAAAGAGAGGACCGCACATATCAAAGGTCTAATATCTATTTGAAGCAACAGAAAAGACTTCATTAAAGCTTAGTTGGGGAATTCTATAAGTACCAGTTTAAAATTTATTATACCAAATTTAAATTTACTATATATATATATATATATATATATATATTCTTGAATTTAATATTATCCATTGTTTTTCCGTTGCATATACAATAAATTCACAAAAAAACCTAACCTCAACACAACACTACAACCGGAACACGAAAACAATAAAAATAAAAAAATCTACCTAAAATATAAATATACCAATAACAAAATAGAAAAAATAACAAATATATACAACAAAGAATACTACACTCCAACTTACAAACCAAACAACAAAATAATAAAATATCTTAGTAACAAAAACCACATAACAAATTCAGAAAAACATAACCTATCAGGAATCTACAAAATCACTTGCAACAACTGTAACGCTTTTTACATAGGAAAAACATCCAGAACATTTAAAATAAGATTTGAAGAACATTATAGAGCATTCAAAAATAAAAATTCTAAAGTATCAAATGTTGCAGCACACCTAATTTCCCATAAACACGAAATTACAAATTACGAAAATAACCTAACCATACTGGAAATAAATAACAACCCAATAGAACTAAACTCACTAGAAAAATACCACATTTATAAAAACTTACACAACAACTTAATGAATTTACAAACAACATATACAGAAGACATACTATACAGAAACCTCATACACACAGATCAAGAAATAGTGCGCGTAACTTCAACAAACTCCGGCTTCACGGACGTAGCATCCACAGCAGAGAACAATCAGTGATTCGACAATGGTCAAAGACCGAAAGGTGCCTCATCACTCAAGGTAAAATTATTGCACTTAATGGTGGATAATATTACTCAAAATTAGTAATATATTAACTTCATATATATATATATATATATATATATATATATATATATATATATATATATATATATATATATATATATATATATATGAAGTTATATCTTCATAAAGACTTATAACTTCATAAAGTCAGTGCAACGGAAAAACAATGGATAATGTTAAATATCAAGAATATATATATATATAGATTTTTTGGACTAGGAGACTGACAGACTTACCTTGGTAAGAGTCCACACTGTAGTCTTGAAATAGAAACACATAAAAGCACTTAAACAATGATATATTTCAACCACACAGTGGTCTTTATCAATCGAAGAGAAAACACAAAAAGAAATATGAGAGAATGAAATAAAATAAATATAAGTTGTAATCACAGATTGTGTAGAGTAGAAATCAGATGACACAGATGCACAGATTAAAGATATATATATATATATATATATATATATATAAATTGTTTCCATGAGCATATGAGTGATTATAGTTTATATAAGTCTGTCAGAGGAAAAGAGATAAGGTTATTGGGGGAAAAAAAAAAAAAAAAAAAAAAAAAAAAAAAAAAAAAAAAATGATTTATCTGATGTTGAGGTTAGGGGATTCTCTGGACTTGGTATACCACTGGTATGATAGTTCCCACCTTCTCAGTTCTGAGGGATTGCAATCAGGGGGGAGTGATTTAATTATTTTTGTGGTATAGCAGTCATCAAAAGTTGCGATGTTGTGATTCGCAGCATGTTGAGCTGTTGGTCTATCCATATTCATAATTTTAACATCATGTCTGTGGCCATTCATTCTGATATTCAGACCATCCGTGGTCAGGCCTATGTACTGTGCTGAGCAAAGTTTGAATGGCCACAGACATGATGTTAAAATTATGAATATGGATAGACCAACAGCTCAACATGCTGCGAGTCACAACATCGCAACTTTTGATGACTGCTATACCACAAAAATAATTAAATCACTCCCCCCTGATTGCAATCCCTCAGAACTGAGAAGGTGGGAACTATCATACCAGTGGTATACCAAGTCCAGAGAATCCCCTAACCTCAACATCAGATAAATCAATATTTTTTTTTTTTTTTTTTTTTTTTCCCAATAACCTTATCTCTTTTTCTCTGACAGACTTATATAAACTATAATCACTCATATGCTCATGGAAACAATTTATATATATATATATATATCTTTAATCTGTGCATCTGTGTCATCTGATTTCTACTCTACACAATCTGTGATTACAACTTATATTTATTTTATTTCATTCTCTCATATTTCTTTTTGTGTTTTCTCTTCGATTGATAAAGACCACTGTGTGGTTGAAATATATCATTGTTTAAGTGCTTTTATGTGTTTCTATTTCAAGACTACAGTGTGGACTCTTACCAAGGTAAGTCTGTCAGTCTCCTAGTCCAAAAAATCTAAATAATCTTTACCAACCAAAACTAACCTAAAAAATATATATATATATATATATATATATATATATATATATATATATGTGTGTGAAGTTTATTTGAGGTGTTGTGGATAGGTGTATATGTTGTTGTGGGTTTCCTGTAAATGTTGAAGTTGTGTTTTTGTGTGTGGCTTTTTGTTATGGTGAGGTCGAGGAAGTTTAGGGATCGGTTGGTTTTAATCTTTGAAGTGACGTGGAGTTTTGGGTGTATTTTATTAGTGTAAGTGTGGCGTTTTTCGCATTGTCGGCTGACGCCTCTGTATAGTTTTACATCATCGATACAGTTTTGCTGCCGTGATATCCTTTTTTGATTTTTCTAACATAAAAATATTTTTCTTTCTTGACACATTTCAAAAAGTTTTGAAAATGGAGTCATTTTCAAGCAACGGAAAAACAATGGATAACATAAAATATATATTATATATATTTAAATGAAGTTGATATATTACTATTGTAAATACTTTTATCCACCACTTAGTGCAATAATTAAAATGGACGACAAAAAATATCAATATATATATATAGAATATATATAAGAAAAATAATTCAGTGATTCGACAATGGTCAAGTGACCGAAAGGTGCTTCATCATATAAGGTAAAAATAATTGCACTTGGTGGTGGAATAATTGTTTATAAGTAACAATAATAACTTTATAAAGTCAGTGCAATGGTAAAATAATGGACAACGTGATAAGTAATTATTCCATAACTGAGTGAATACTTTAGAACTTATGTGCTGGCTTGTTTTGAAATAATCGTTTCATTTACGAAGCTAACCGCCTACTGACTACTGTCCCAAAAAATAAAAGGTTTTTGTGGGACTTAGTATTTATAAGTGTAGTGAAGGTAGGTTTAGTTGGTTATTTATTTTGTAATGGAAAAGAATATTTTTTTAATCTGTTGCATGATGTTTGTATATTTTATATTTTTCTGAAGTTGTTTACTATGGTTTAAAATGTGGAGAATATTTAAATTAGTATGTATGTTCGTGTATGCATGTTGCATATGTATTGCGTAACTGGATTTTAGATTTATGTTTTTTTTTTGTCGTACTTTACTTTACTTTAGCCAATGCCTGCACTTGGCTGTTGAGCCATTCGACGTCGAGCCTCCCAATAACAACCGATTCTGGACAGCTGGTCGTCCACCTCAGGGCAGGTTGAAATGTGGTCCACATTCATGACACCATCGAGACAAGGCGGGCACGTATCGGATTCCATTAGGCCAAAACGGTAGAGGTGGACCTGGAGATAGTTGTTTCTCGTCATGAGTCGAAAGTCAGGCATGGCAGTTGCCCTATCTCTTGTAGGCACCACTAAGTGATGCCCACTAATTCCCTCTCCTGACTTCCTCGTGCCCTGTTTGTTTTTTATGTTGCTGATGTATTTTTTGAAGCATGTGTTGAATGATAACAATTTGGCCGATATAGAAGTTAAGACAGTCACTACATGTTATTTTGTATAACAGATAGATTGTATTTGTCTGTTTGTTGTATGTGTTGTTTTAGAGTGTTCATTGTTTTGTATGAAATTTGGTAATAGAAATTTTTAATGTTGAAGCAATTTTGTATGTGTTTGTAGTTTTATGTAGGGATATGTATGTATTGTTTTTTTTTGTGTGGTTTGTCAGTGTAACTGTTTGATGATGTTTTTGTTTAATTTTCTTGAGTATATTGTCTATAAATTTATGTTGGTGGCCGTTTTATTGAGCAATGTAAATACAATACAATAAAATACATCACTCCAAAACTAAAATTAATCTGAAATCATCACAATTATTTAAAATAATGTTTAAATATTTACCAAATAATTTTTAAATAATTACAAAATTATTTTTAAAAAGATCAAATTTAATTTAATTTTATAAGGACTCTAATAAGTTAGACTAAAGACAATAGCTTTAAATTTGAATCACAATTTTATTATAGTTGCAAATATGCTATTTATTTAAATGTTGATTTAATTAATAAAATTATGTTTAACTTCGTTAAACTATTATTTCGAAACACAATACATTTTCTAAATTATTCAAAAACAAACGTTTGTAGTAAAATTTATAAAGTAATTTGATTAAGGAAAGATTATTATAACTACTGTATGCACAAAAATAAATACTACTGAAACAGTCGTAAGATTTTATTTTATTTACATAATTTCACAGAGACATATAAGTAAAAAGGAGCTAAATCAGTTAGACGTAGATATAAACATATTCTTTATGACTTCGTTTAATTTGAGGCGACACTTGTACCATTATTGAAGGTTTTCCAGTAAAGACAGTAGGTGGGTCACCTGAAAAGTTCTCCTGTCGAAACACTACATTATAACAAAATATATTCAACAACACTAATGATCACAGTATTACTATTTATGTTTTTGTAAAATTGTTCCTGAAAATGTATTCCAGTGGGTGACGAACTTGGGCCGTTCAATTTGTCCAATTCCAAAGGAGCGAAAATAATACTCTACGATAAAAGTTTCCTCTACATTAGTTAGTACAATGTCGGCAGAAACTACCCTGAAATGAATTATGTCAACACAAATACCCAGCAACAATCAAAAGTCAACACACCAGATCACGAAGGTAACTACAGCTGATTCAGTTTCAATACTATTTATTTTGGCACAAAGAGTATAATGTTATAATTGGCACACAAGGGATTTTTTATATTGTATCTATTACAATGAATCTATAAGTGACAATATATCTATACAGATATCTAATATTAAATAAATTAAAATAATTGATAAAAATAAATTATAATGCACCATGTCAAAAAGTATTGAACTAGATGAGTGTACATTAAAATACGCAGTTTTATATTTACATTTGAAATTCTGGCAACTAAAATTAACTGTCTCGGTTCACACTTTGAACAGATCTTATAGCAGATATGTTTTGTTTGAAATGATGGTCTGATGTATATTTTAAAGAATTCAGTCATTATTTAATTGGAACTTTTGAGTTTGTGAAAACAATTTACATTGACAAAATTAAGTTATTTTTTCTATCACATAAAGAGCTTTGAGGTATTTAATAAACCTTTGTTCCCAAAAGTATACAGACATATAAGAGAAACACACATTTAATTACATTGAGAATAGTTAGAGAGAATACCAATGAATGCAAATTGATAATATGAATAAACATAAGGAAAAATTGCGACCTACTTTCTTCACTGTTATGAAGTTGACTAAAGATAGAGTCAACAATTATAGATGCAGGCCATAGCAGATGAAGAACTACACATAAATATGTCTGAACATACAGGTTTAATGTGACTGTCTACGAAGTCAATTTCTAAAATATGTATTTAGTTGCTATTTCTGCAATTTACCACATTTTGTAAATCATCATAAAAATAAAAAAATTATATTCAAAACATTTTATTATTATTATTATTACTTTGCTATTATAAATTATATTAACATGTAAAACAGCGAAAAAAAACGTTTTGCAATTATATGGTACAAGAATGTTTAGACTATTCCCTGGTATATTGAATGGGGAAGAATATATTTAGAAATATGAACTAGGTATGATTTCACTCATACAGTACAGACTCACTTTAAATTTCAGGCTTAAGTGGCAAGTTGTCAATTAGAAAGTTTACAGATACACATTAGATATTATTTTAAAATTACACATTATAGCTTAAAGATCAAACTGTGTTACTGCCTATAACTACTAATTCAAAGTACATTACTTTAAAACAGACAGTTTCTCTATATTCTATAAATCTGTTTCTTCTTGGTACATATACAATCATACTAAGTTTGTTTTAATAAATATAAAACTTTAAACTTTTAATTATTAAAATTGTATAAATATCAAAATTCAAAAGAATGTATTTGCTTTTAATAATTAATACTTTTAAAACCATGAGCTGTATCAGCTCTCTGAATAGCAACTGTAAAAGATCACGGGCTGATTTATCAGCTCAAAATTTCAAACCATTTTAGTTCTCTTAAAACTTAACAGATTGTTTTATTATTAGTACCATAGGAAAGCCTATTTCATATAGAATAATATGATTCTTCTTTCACACATAAACAGAATAAATGAGGACAATATTTAGATAGCTGCAACCATCGTAGCGACGTTTGTCTATATTTTCATTATTCAAGTTGTCTTTTTTGTCATGTATTATGGTGATCAAGTGCACATTATCTTTAAGCATTTCAAAATTATTCCTTATAAGAATATTTTTAAACTCATTTAATATTATTTCCATCAAATTTTAATTAGTTTTCTAATTTCGTTTTTCAATGTCAAGCTATTTTTCCAGGTACTATAAAACTATCACGGACTGTATGCGTATGATGTGAGGTAGTTACTTCATGGGGGATGTATCTCAAAACATACATGTTGAAATTTCTTTTCACATAAATTATAGAATATTTATAGATATTAGGAAATAATATATTAGATAGACTGTAAATAGGTTTATAGTGTAGGAATTAAACAATATAGGCTTAGTGAAATTTAGACTCGTAATAATGTTAGTGAATATAGACTAAATTTTTAAAAGTAAGATTTCTGTTAGTGTATACAGTTTAAATTCTCAACATATGTAGATATCCTCTTAGTTACGAATATAAGAAAATTTCAAGGAGACAGGATTTTTTAAAGATTTTATACACTTGCGAACCTGGAAAATCAAGAAATCTGATTGCAAGGAAATATTGACTCTGCTTGAAAATTTAGGAAAATAAATTATTTATAACATAAATATTTTATAATCAAGGTAATTGTGGAACAAATAACACAAAAATCAGATTTCTATCTATATTTATATGGAATCTACCCATCACTTAAAAGTAACATATAATTAATTATTGTAATTTAAGAAAAAACCCGAATCATTAATACACTCTATCTCTAGAATACACTTTAATTATTAAACCCAATTCAACACAACATGGCTATTAATATATCACAATGTTGCTTCAACTCTTTTTCTTTTCACAATGCACACAAACCAAACAAAAATTACAATAATAATTAAACAGATGACCTAGCCAACAGAAATTAAAAAGAATTCATTGTAAGTTGACTTGGGAGTATTATAATACAATAAAATACTACATCAAAAGAAGTACTACAAAAACAAAACAAAAAAAAGTCTGGTCTTTCTCGTGTGCAATTTGACAACAATGGTCTTAAAAGGGTTAATTACATTTAAACAATAGACATAAATACGAGGTCTGTTCAATAACTACGCGGACTGTTTGAATTTCGCGGCTCAAGTTAGTTTCAGGAGAATCCGCTTGGTGTCGCTAGGTTCGTATAAATCAGTTGATTAAAACACGGTATTTCAGTCGCAGATATCTTCATTCGTTGATGAGTTACACGCAGTTTAGTAAAGAGTGTTTTTTTTCATTTGTCGGATTGTAAAATAGACAGCCTGAAGGAGCAACAAATTGCTGTGAAGTTTTGTGTAAAACTAGGGAAATCTGCAACAGAAACATTTGCCATGCTTAACACGGCCTACGGTGATGTTGCAATAAAGCGTACTGCATGTTTCAAGGGTGGCAGACAGTCGATTGATGATGATGAGCGTCCTGGACGTCCTTCAACGTCAACTGACGGCCCACATGTTAACAAAATCAATACTCTGGTGCGCGAAAATCGATGTCTGACCATTAGGGAGCTTTCCGAAGAGTGTGGGATATCAGTTGGATCTTGTTACAAGATTTTGACCGAAAAATTGGAGATGCATTGCGTCGCTGCGAAATTTGTGCCACGCCTGATGACCGGCGTCCGGGTTTGTCAGGAACTGCTTGATCGTTCAAATGAAGATGAAAACTTTTTGTCAAGATTTATAACCGGTGATGAATCATGGGTGTATGGCTACGACATTGAAACGAAGGTCCAATCATCCCAATGGGTGAGTCAAACGTCCCCAAGACCCAAAAAAGCTCACCAAGTTCGGTCGAATGTCAAGGTGAAGCTGACAGTTTTTTTTTTATGCTAAGGGTGTTGTTCGCTACGAGTACCTTTCTGAAGGTTCTACAGTCAACCAGATTACCTACATTGAAGTACTGAAACGTCTGAGGGACTCTGTCCGATGCAAAAGGCCACAACTGTGGAGAAGTGATAACCGGTTTTTCCATCACGACAACGCTCCAGCTCACTCAGCACCCAGAACTCGTGAGTTTTTGGCCAAACACTCGATCACTGTTCTTTCTCACCCCCCCTACTCACCTGACCTTGCTCCTTGTGACTTTTTCTTATTCCCAAAACTCAAAAAACCGCTCAAAGGAAAAAGATTTGAAACGATTTCGGAGATTAAGGCAAATGCGACGAAGGAGCTGAAAGCCATCACAAAAGAAGTGTACCAGGACTGTTTTAACAAGTGGAAACACCGTTGGGATAAGTGTGTGCGTTCGGGAAGAGAGTACTTTGAAGGAGACCCAGACGTGTAACTTCCAAATAAAGTACATTTTTTTTATGACCTCAGTCCGCGTATTTTTTGAACAGACCTCGTATAATCATTCATTTTAGAATATGGTTCCATATATGTACATGATCTATATTAATTTGATATCAAGTCTAGAATTTTAGTAGTTAAAAATCAAAATGTAAACAAAGACATTTAGTTTAATACTGTTTGCTTACCAATGAAAATGTAAGAGTCTCAGTAAAACCAGCCTGGGCTACTTGTTCTCGTAGTTGGTCAGATAGTTTATTCAGGGGGAACTGTAAACATACTTGGAAATTATATCAAAGCTAATAATAAAATATGAAACAGATTTCAATTAATACTAATAACAGTAATCTGAACAGCTTAAAGAAGACAGAATAAATAATACGAACAGTTAAAATCAGGGGTATGCTGATTCCTTAAATTGTTTAGGTTATAAGGCCTACATGATATTCTCTAAAAATGAATTTAGTTAACATCTTGGTAATATAGATTAGCCTGTTAAAAATTCTGTTTTAATGTAATAGGCTACACAAAATGTTCAACCTTGGTTTATCAATAGGAATTTCTGAAATCATGACAAACATATCAGGTAAAAGAAATGATTTATTTTAAATTACAAATGTGAACAAATATGGTTCACAATTACAACATAACTTCAGTATTAACCACTTCAGTTTTCATAACTGGAGAAATTGTAACTACTTTTCTTATGTGTTTGTTTTTGACATCTATGAAGAGGTGGTGGCCAGAGAGAGAGAGGGGAGAGAGAGAGAGGGGGGAGAGAAAGAGAGAGAGGGGAGAGAGAGGGGGGAGAGAGAGAGAGGGGGGGAGAGAGAGAGAGTCGAGCGGTGACAAACAAATGGTCCAGAAATGCTTTTGATCACCTTTAAGATTGCGTCATTAATAATAATAATATTTTTGCTATCTCAAATTGGCATTTGCTCTAATCATTTAATTCATTCAAAGGAACTAATATATAAATAAGTCATATTTGATATCTAATTATTTTCCCAATAAATTACACCACACTCATATTTTAAGTTAAAAGAAAAAAAATCATAATCGGCACTTATATCAATGGAGAATTGAGTATCGTCGATTGCGCAATACCATTTGAATCGGGGATTCCTGGAATCGGCCCATCCCTAGTAAAATAATTCACTTTATTTACAGATATATAATAACAAATTTTCCATCGAAGCAGAAATAAATTAAACAAGAAACAATTACATTCCTTGGAGTACAAGGATTATTATAATCATCTTAAATAAAGAGAAACGCAAACACACTGTAATTAAGTAAAGGTTAAGGCTTTCCAGAATACTTTGTTGGAAGTAACGTTAGCACTTTTACATGAGTGCTTTGTCTGGTTCTCTCAAAGCATTTGCTTTGACTTGGATCTTGAACTTATTGAATGCTGAAGCAGCCTGACCAAGTAGAAGAACATTAATCCTAAATATTTTTAAGAAACTGAGTTACCTCTTTCTGACACTCAAATTAATTGAATTGAATAGCAGCTAACCAATAGCAACATCCAACAGAGATATACACCAAAGAGACTGCCCCCTTGAGCTTTCTAACAACTAACTCATTGAACAAATATTGGTAGGATCAATACTGTAGGATCAATTAATGAAAATGATTATTCAGATACCATTTATTCTTCTGTTTTTACATGTTTGTTTCTGGTCAGTAAATATTTCCCAACAAAATTGCATATCGTCTGAAAGCATTAGGCCACAACACAACTTCTACAAAAAAAATATTAATAAACACTAAAACAGCAATACAGAATCTTCACACATATAAAAACAAATAATAACTGAATTTACCAAACTACAATAAATTTTGTATTACAAAACATATGCAAAACAATTATCCTTCAATAGATACGATCACATATTGCACTACTAAGAGTGAACTAGCAAATGGATTAGCTAAGAAAGGTTCATATCACTTTCAAACTAGTTGAAGTTTGTGTATTATTTTAGAGATCTATCTATATTTTTAATACTATCAACTACAAAGAACAATGTTGCTGAAGCTAGTCTTCCATTTACATTCATGTTTATTTGACCACTCCTAATAAATATTAGATAAATGATTAACCGCTTGAGTCAAAGATATTTATTTTAATAATGCAATGTTTTGGAAAGTAGTTTGTCACTCTTATCAAGCCTGTTGTCCAATAACAAAAAAAGTCCTTAAATTTAAAGTTCAAATGTGTGTGAGGAGGCAAAATATCAAACCTCCTACACTTCCCCAAGAATTTCCTTTGAGCTATAGCTCGGCGAGCAAGCTTGATAAGGGAAACGGACTACTTGCCAAAATGTTGTACTACTACTACAAAAAATATCTTTGACTCGATATTCAACAAGTTTATCATTTATTTAGTCTTCCGTTTTGTTGATAAATCTCAGCTTGTAACACTATCAACAACTGTGAACCATGTACCTAGTTTTGGAAGCTCATAATAGCACTGTACTTTGTTCATACATCTCTATTTGTAATGTTAAGAAATCATACTGATTGTTTTATGAGATAACAAATTGCTAGTTTATTATTTTAATTAACACTCTAAACAAAAAACCAAATTGACTTTATTATTTAGGTTTAGTTTTAAATTGGATACTTATTTTTTTATATAAATAAATCCAATTCATTTAGGACCTAAATATTTTAATATTAAAAGTGAAAGTGATATAGTCGATAAATATTGATTTTCAAACTATAAATATATTTTTCTGATTCTAAACAAATAAATTATTTAATAAATAAGCAGATATTAATTCTGAATATATAAAAAAATATCTGGAAAAAAGACTATATTGTCAATTACCTTCCATTTCAAGTCAGAGAGATTTAGTACAAGTAAAGGATAAAAGGGACAGTTTTTTCATCTAATAACATTTACTTGTGATATCAGCTGGAAGTTTATGATCTAATATCGCATTAAATGGGCTTAAGGGAATTGGTTTGCGTTCAGAGGATATGCCTAATGGAAGTATGATATTTGATTTTTTCCCTTTTTTTTAGTAAGAGTATTAATCATTGTAATTTCTAGACTAACAATCGTAAATGAAAAACTATTTTGGTTCAAGTCTGACTTAAATAAAAATCTCTTTATTTATACAATTTTGTTTGTAAATATGTTTCTAGTGAAATGTTGTTCTTATAAATAAATCTAAATTATAAGACTTACTTGATGGGCAATAGTGCTGGTCTTGGGAATAGTCTTAACAATGTTATTATAGCCAAATGCAATGGCTGCATCTTCATAAATATCTACTGGGTGTATAATGTCATGTCTTGTAGGAGGGACTTGGACGTGGATGTCACTGCCACTAATAACTTTAGAAGTGAGACACATTTTAGAGAGAAGAGAAGCCAAGTGCTGAGGACTTTCACTAAGCACAATATAAATAACCAGTTATAGTGATCTTGTGATATTTTTCCTGTACTCACTTAAAAGTATAATATTAAAGTATTAAGTAATAAGGTGTTACAAAAAAAATCAAAATATTACTGAACAAATACATTAAATATTGAACAACAAGAAGTAAATGTTTTTCTCATTAAAAAAAAGTCATTTTAATTTTATAAAAATCTCAAAACGAGTTTATTCAAGTTTGTAAGAGATAAATTTTCAACAAAATTTTAATTGAAAGATCAAATGATAAATAGTAGAAAATGCTAATAGATGCAACTTCAATGTAGTACATGAGGAACATCTAGCTTTAAATTTACAAAAAAGTACCAAAATTTTGAAAAGTAGAATAAAAGAATGTGAAAAATATTATGAGTGAGTCAGGTAATCATAACATCGCTTTGATGATTTTAGCAACCAGTTGCTTAAGAACAGTTACAACACGGACGGCATGTATAAAACTACTTTATATACTTTGCTTATCTCTACCTTCTGTGGTATATAGTATTTATTTATGTGGTGTTAATGCAGATGGACCTTGTGAAGATGCTGCGGGGTAACACATTGTGTTTGATAGAAAAAATGTGCTCGTTACGACACATTACTGGTAGAGATCATATAGATGTCAGTTGCTTGTCATGATTCTCTTTGATGTTTGTTTATTTGGAGAGAGTTTATTTTTATTAGTCATTGACAAGACTAGATATCTGTTCTATTTATTGGCTATTTATTGCATCTCAAAATTTGCAGCATTGATGAGGATAGTTATTTATAGCCCATAAGTTGTCCTTTTATCTAATGTTCTAGACATGATAGATAGGCCTTCATCAGATTTTATGTCAAGTGGACTATCTTGCTCTGTTTAGTAATACTTGTTATCTAAACATATAGCATTATAGTTATGTAACTGATGTAGTAAAGTTGCATTAAATTTAAAAAAGGGTGTGCTTCATACTCTATCACACTAAAGTAAATTTCTAAATTTAACTAAAATTCTATTTACTGTAAATGTATGTAATTATTTTTTATAATTAGTATATTTTTGTGTATATCCAAAGTGAACAATAATAGTAGGAGCCTAGAATCTAACGCAAACTTCAAACGGTAAGTAACTCTAATTCATTTTTAATAATCAGGATTACAAATAATAATTAATTGACAAATAACAAACTAACTCATTTACGAAATAATGAATTCAAAATTAATCACGTATATAATAATTAGTGCTTTATAAGTGAGAATATTTTCATAGCGAAATACAACTCAATAGGCAAGAGCAATAAATTCCTGTCCTGTACATCATTTCAGATTGTGATTTATTCCGCCATTAGTTAATAGGATGACTACATTAAAATTAATAATATATTGAAAAAATAGATAACAGAATAATATGCAGGAAAACATTAATAAATTGTAACAAGTTAAGCGAGTATTAACAATTACAGTAAATTACAGATGCTTACTTGATTCCAATGTATTTATTGATCTTTTTAGCACTAATGGATTCTTTTCTGTATGACAGTTTTGGACTCCTGACTAAATCCCCATTAGGTTGCTGAACCTCGACTATTTCCACTTCATACTTTTTAGTACAATACTGAGAGAAAGCACATACTAATGTGTCCAAAACTACATTAGCCTGCAGCAAAACAAAATTTAAAAGGACTTTTATATTTAAAACATCTTAAAATCATATAATTTTATATACTGGTAAAAAGTTATACCTTTGTTAAGTCTTTTGCTGTGCACTCTATGAAGACGTTTTTCGTATTAAGGGTGATCCGACTATGATGGCCATTTATTATTGGTGGCATGGAAAGTACAACGCCATTACAATCTTTGATTACTGGATACACATGGCTATCTCGAATAATAGGTAAATACTGTTTCAACTGAGGATGAGTCTGTAAAAACAAACAATTTAATTTCAGTTATTAGAACAATTTTTAAAAAATATTCTGTAAATTATTGAAAGAAAACCGCTTTATTTATTAGATATAAAGTAAATTAATCTATAACACAAATAAAAATTAATATTCTCTATTAACATATTGCTATATTCATTTCAGACCATAAACTTATACAGTATTATAGAGATGTAATAAGTAAGAAGCAACCCTCCTCCCCTTCTTAAATCACTTAAATCTCCTACCTTCCTTAACATTTACAGGATGATTTTAACTCATTCAAGACCATGAGCTGATATACTGGCTCAGAAAGTTGTAGTTCTCATATTACTCTTACGATCATAAGAAAGTTTAATCTATGTAGAACAAATTGGATATTCTTTCACACAGATAAGGTGATGAACAAGGACAATATTCAGATCGCTGTAGGCATTCGAACGACAATACGTAGTCATTTGTTTTCGTTGTTCAAGTCATCTGAACTATTATGTATTACAGTAATCATGTGTATATTTTCTTTATACATTTATTAATTATTTATTGTAAGAATATTTTTTAACTCATTTAGTATTATTTCCATCAAATTCTATTTGTTTTTTTTAATTTCCTTTTTCAATGGAAGTTATTTTTCTGGGTGCTAGGAAACGATTACGGAGGATTGTATGCGTATAATGTGATAAGAGACTTCATGGGCAATAGGTCTCAAAATATACTGGAATTTCATTTCACATATATTATAGGATACTTATAGATTTTAGAAAATAATATTGATAGATAGAGAGAGTTATAATTAAGGTTATAGTGTAAGAATTGAACAATTTTGGCAAAGCGAAACACAGACTCATAATAATGGTAGCAAAAATAGTCCAAACTTTAAAAAGTAAGGTTTCATAAGTGCAGACAATTAAAATTCACAATGTATGTAAAGCACTTTTTAGAGATGAATGTGTGCAAGTTTTAAGATGACAGGCTTCTTCTTGAAGATTTTATATGCTTGGAAACCTGGAAAATCAAAAAAACTGATGATAGTAAGTAGGCAAAATTGACTCTGTGCATCAAAATTTGGGAAAATGGTTGGTTGATTTATAACATAAATATTGAATAGCCTAGGTAATTGTGGAACAAATAACAAAAAAGTCAGATTTCTATCTACATTTATATGGAATCTACACATCTTTTGAAAAAATGCTACAAAAACCAGAAAAATAGTGTGGTCTTTCTCGTGTGCAATTTGACAAAAATGGATATTCTTAGAAGGGTCAAGTGCAGAAAACACAGAAAGTAATGTTGTCAATATAATATTACTAATTTTTTTATCCAGTCCTAGAATCACTCTAAAAATGATTGAAACATAAAGCTTCTTATGTTGCTATAATTATTGTATAAAAAAAAAGAATCTGAGGAGACAAGCAATAATGTGAAATCATCCTCTCTTACAAAGATACTTTTCATTCTGTTTTTTGAAGACCCAAAGAATTGTTTCAATGTTAAAAGATGAATTCTTAGTCAAGTTCCTGAGATCTCATATTATTGCTACATGATATTGTAGCACAGCATGGAATAAGGAGAAAATGTTTATATTTTATTATAACTGTATAGTCGGGACTATTTGACCATGCACTTGGTCTTGAGAGATCACAATAGGTGAGAAGGGAAGTAGAGGGTCAGTATAATTTTCTACACACATGATAAGGACTGTCAAAACACTGATGGTTAATACTTACAAAACTATAGAACTAGAGTCTCCTTAGTTTCCATTCAAATGCATTGCTGATCATAGCCTCCTGTAATTCTGATCATGTATAGCCTTCAGAAGCTGTTGATGTATAAAACATTCTGAAAACATTTTCAGAAGTGGTAGTACTAGAGAAAGCAGGAGTGAGCAACTGGACGCAACAGTATCTAGTTTTTATTATTTCACAACTTTTCATTGATGAACAATATGTGATGTAGTGGTCATAAAAAAGTAAGTCATTTCTGGAAACCGACATTTTAAAGCCAATGTAATCTATAGTTCTTTCCAAACTCATGTTATGGAGTACTTATACAAAGGAGATTCAAATGAAAATTTAAACATTTGCATTATATATTGAAATGTTGTGTAGAGTTGGTAGATGGTGGAAGTGTTCCTTGAAATTCACAAAGTGACCAACAGATGAAAGAGTGATACTTCAACCCAGGAGAGAGCATTAGCAGTGATCTATGATGCGTTTCTTATGCAGTGAAGGTGTCAAAACTGATTGAAATTTATTGCAAAATGACAGAACAGTATGGTGATTCATGTTCATTGATACGCCAACTGTAGAATTAGTGTATAAAGTTTTAAAGCGGGACAATTTCTGTGGAGGATACCCAAAGACCAGGCTAGATTCACCACGTAGTAATGGTAAAAAACATAGCGTTATTGGTTCAGCACAGAATATTGTTCATAATGTACTGCACTTCTATGAATTGTCTGGAAAATAGATGTTGTGTCCGATGACGGCCAATTGAAAGATTGTCATGTTAATATCTATGAAGAACTTTAGCATAGTTTCCTCCACTCACAGAAACAATAGAATCCAGGCATTTCAGAAGTGACGAAGATGTCAGTATGGTGCATGACTGGCTAGACACAAACCAAAATAATTCTTTCATTGGGGTGTCCATGCACTTCCGTAGCAGTGAAATATTATCATATTTAGAACAGAATCATCAGAAAGTTACAACTGAATGACTTAACTGTTTTATTTTTGTAGCTAAGAGACTATAATTGTTAAATAAATTCACTCCGCTGTGCTACTTATTTATTACTGTAGCCAACCTATAACATGTAGATTAATTTAATCTCAGAGTATATCTATGTATCATGCTCCCCTCATTTCAAGTGGAGAGACATATTCAAAAAAGGCTTCTTTCAGGAGTGCTACAACAGGGTGTCTAGTAAAATAGCTTGAAGAAATTCCCTGAGTTTTCCCTGACTTTTCCTCTTTTAGATGTCTATAGAAAGCCCAGTTTACATTGGGCCCATCCATTGATATCTGAAGGATCTTGGATAAATCCAGACTTTGAAGAACGAATTGAGTAACTCTTTTGCTTTTGTGTCTGTAAGGAACACAGAACTAAAATATCGAGCTTTCACTTCATCCGTCTCTGCATCCCAATACCTAACACTCAAATCCATTTGGGCTCTTTGTGATATTTTCTTTAAACTTTCATCAAAGCCAATTACATAGTTAGAATTTGAATTTAATGATGTCAGTAACAGGTCTTTAAAATAATTTGATAAACCGAATACAACACTATAGGAAATTTTATCTTTCAACAATCTCATGTTCTGTGCACCGGTGCTATCAGCGAACATCCTTGGAAAGAGGCACACACTACCTTCTGCATTGCATAAAGAAGTGTTGCATTACTAAATTCACGCACCATATAATCTCTGCTTCAGTCACTTCATCTTTTAGTTTATATTTATCCTAAGGAAGGAGGGGAGGTAATGACGACATCTGCATGACGCGCTTGCCCGCTACGGCAATGAAAACTGGAACCTTCCATGTTGAAATAAACAGTGTACAAATAATCACCGTCAAATAAAACACACACTATCACGAGTCTAGACAAATAGCTGGCTACGAATGTTTACACAGCGTTCTGTGTGGTCAGAAACAGACTGAGTTATCTGTTATCCCCCCCTGTCCATATGATAACAGAACCACTTCGCACCCCAAGGCCACGGTCCAGGCTAAAACCTCCCAGCTGTACCAACTCGACACGTTTAATATTTATTGAATAAGTCCTGAAGTCATAGCATTGGGCTTATCAAATAAATAATGGGCATCTAAATAAAGAAGTGTTATTTCTTGACTGCCCTGCCCCTAAACCGCTGGCTTGCAATACCAAATATTCGAGAGCAATGGACACTAGTTTTGTTTCTAATCAAAATAAATATTTTCCCGATTTTTTAAAATTTTGCCTGACTTTTCCCTGAATTTTCCAGAATCTTAAAATTCCCTGACTTTTCCAGGTTTTCCCGGTTTTTCCTGTCACTAGACACCCTGTACAACATGAAAACCTACATATTTATTGAAGAGAACATTTGCGAATATGTTCTATAACAAATTATGATGATGATTCTGTAGACAGAAGAAATTGTTCATTGTTTTTAGAGGGTACATTTGATAACATATTTTATGAAATAATGATGCATGAGGCATACTTGGACAATATAGTTCATAAAGTTTACTTTACTTCTTTGTACAGGCATCCAGCTTTCAAGAGTAGGCGACAGCTCGATGCCCATGATCCTTTCCAGCCTTCTGGTTCATGAGAAAGCCTTGCCATTTTGTTACTTCGGCTCTCAGGAAGTCCCTCATTGGTATGGGATATGTGCAGACAAACAAAATGTGCTTTACGCTTTCATCTTCATTTTTACAAAGTGCACAGATTGGAGAATTCGAAAGAATAAACCTAAATAAATATTCCTCCGTCACTAGATGACCAGATCGTGTTCGAGCTGCAATCGAATGTGAAACTTCTCTGAATTTGTCCTCATTCAACGGTTCAGGTTGAAATTGAAAAAGGTGACGACCTGTTCCAAGATTCAGTCCAACATTTATTAAAGTATTTATTTGCCAAGTTTTCAGAATACATGATACTTGGCTATAAATGTTGGGTACATATGGGATTCTGCTTTAGCTGTTTCATCGGCCCACTTGTTTCCTGGTATTTCACAATCCGCAGGTACCCATTGAAGAGTTATGTCCTTCCCCATCTCCTTCAGGTCGTTTGCAAATTTTATTATTTCAGCAATGCAAAAGTGTATGAATTTAAGAGAGCCTGGAGGGCAGATCTGGAGTTA
The DNA here is from genome assembly GCA_036971475.1 of Prosapia bicincta. Taxonomy (NCBI): domain Eukaryota; kingdom Metazoa; phylum Arthropoda; class Insecta; order Hemiptera; family Cercopidae; genus Prosapia; species Prosapia bicincta. The sequence goes on from JBAIZL010000004.1 coordinate 12,330,268, forward strand.
GTGACTATCCATATTTTCTCCTCCTTTGTTTCGAAGCAATTTTCCAACGCAGCATTTAGTGCCAGAAGCTCTGTGTCCATACTAGAGTGCGAGTTTGCAGGGACATAAAAGCAGACATCAGTAGATTTGTTGAAAAAACCTGCTCAGGATGTTCTCTTTTGTTGGTCAAGTGAACCATCACTGTTGATTCTAATATGATCATTGTAGCTGGTATGTATCATTTCCAATGTTTCAGTTTTCAGAACTACTGGTTGGTCCTGCTTGCTCCCCTTCTGCTTGCCAGGTTCAAAGTAATTTTTATTCCTGACCAGGTAGGTCGCTCTGACCTTGTTTAAATGTGTCTTTGTGGGCGACCCCCAGACTTCAAAGCATAGGTGGCTCTAGATCTGACAAAAGCCAGATAAAACGTTCTTAGGGTAAATGTGTCTGCTCCCCATTCCTTGCTAGCAACAGCCTTAAATGCGGTTAATCTTGTGGCACACTTTTCCATAACGTACTTTACTTGGGGTCCCCATCTGAGTTTTGGATCCAGCATCACTCCCAACAATTTAGGGTTTGAGTTGTGTTTAATATCTCTTCCATTTATGATGAGTTTAGGTGAAATTGACAAGATCATTTTGTCGAGAGAAAAATGAACATTCGGTTTCCTCCATTGAAATTCTTAAAGACCACTTTGCACTCCAATCTGATATGGCAACAAGGGCTGGTAGAATTATTTCTCTTGCTTTTTCCTGGTCTTTAGCTGTAATCCAACATTTATTAAATTCTTCAGATTTATCTTTATCATTTAATAGCAGGAGACCATCTTGGCTCTTAATAGTGTTTCTCCGTTTGTCGCCTTAAACTTCTTCCAGACTGTACTTGAACTCTCTCCAGGATTTTCTCTTGGCCTCGATGACAGTAGTTTAACTCTACGTAGTTTAGCGTTGCACTTATTATATTCGATTCTATTTTAACTTATCCTGGATTTTTCCCGCTCTTCCAAGCCTTGATCCTTTTTAAACGTAGTTCTTGGTAGTCCACCAGTTGTTCAGATATTTTTGTTACCAGATCATTTAGGAATAGACTTTTCAGCAGCTGATATAATGGATGCTTCAATCATCTTTTCGTTTGGACTCTCCTCAGAACTAATGAGTTCTGTCTCCTTCGTGAAGAGATTCCACTTGGCTTTCCCAACCTTGAACTTGCTTTGAACTAACTTAGTTTTAACTCTCATTTGAAAGAAAACCGGGAAATGGTCACTACCCAAATCCTGACCAATATGACAATTGGAAATTTTTCCCCATTAGAATGGAGAGGCAATAGTTAAGTCCAATGTGATCAAACACCCAGTGGAGGGAGACTGATGAATAGGAACAAATTGTCTGTTTACCAAGATACTATTGTTGTTAAGGAGCCAACTGTACAGTAAAGGTCCTTTATGGTTTTCACTGCCTTTGTTCCAGATGTGGTGCTTACTATTTAAGTCTCCAACCCCCAGAACATTGTTATCTACAGGTAATAATTTGTCAAGATCGGGAAAACTGATTCGTTGATCACGGATGTAAATGTTGAATAGGGTAAACGAACAGTCATTGCTTATTCTTATTTTAAATTTAGCAAGTTCAAAGTTGTCTTTGATAATGACTTCTTGCTCCTCCACATTAATAGAGCCATAAATTAAGGTCAGTAAACCACCTCCTCTTCTATCCTCTCTTGAAAGATTGAAACTTTGAAATCCTCTAAACGTTGGATGGCACTTGCTGTTTTGTGGTAGGAAAGACTCTTGAATGCAAGCAATTCTCCTTGAATGCAATCTTGACTTTCTTCTCCTTCATAACCCTGTTCAGCTCATCGGATTTACCTTTTATATATCTAGCGTTCCAGTGTATAATTATTATTTCCTCTGATCCAGCTCCAGCAGAAATCAAATCTTCTGTCTTTTTTTTCGACTTCCTTTCTCGGAAGGTTGTGTCAATTGATATATGCCCTTATGCCTTAAATTGAAATTGTAAGTGTTACAGAGCAAAATTTAACTTTAAAAGCATACAATTTTAATTTTGGATGTGAAATAATAAAAAAAAAATTATTAATACACTGCCATAAGCAGCTATTTCAAAGAATTGTATAGTGTAAAACCCTTTTTAAAGGTGGTAGATTTTTCATTGTTCTGAAGGAGGTAGAAACCAACCAGGAAAAATAGAAGAAAAGTCAAAATGTCACTGACATTGGTAAATGTTCAGAAAGAAAAATTATGAAGAACATAAAGAATAAGGAAATCCCTTAAATCCCAAATTTAAAAAGTTATGACCAAATATAAATTCTATACTAAAATGAGTAAACTGTCATCAAAAGGAAGCTCTGACGTCAGCCTCAATTGGGGAAGGAGTCACACCATGTTACGTCATCTTTACAAGTATGTTGATTAAACCAGAGACAACAGATGAGAGAGGATCAGCGTGTGTCGAACTGTCGTAAACGGCAGTTGGCATTTCAAACCGCTCCGCTTTTGATGATTTAAAAGTGTAAAATTCCAACATTATGTGCTAAGTGCAGAGAAAGGTGGCTGCCAAAATGTAACGGAGGGATTCACAAGCCTTTTTTTAAAATTAAAAAGAACTGTAACATTTTAATAATTAAATTTGCAGTGACGCGTTACAGTGAAAGATGAAGAAAGAAGATCCTTGAGGGATGTTGCATGTCGCCAAATCAGGACAGCCCGATCTGAGAGGAAACTGGTCATGATTGGCGAGTCCAGGAGACAGCTCGATTTGTAATGAGGTTAGCTTACAGAATGCACTGCGAAAGTAGCAACCGAATGAGGTATATTTCTGTATATGTCATCCTTTGGTTGTATTTGGTACAGGTTACGGTCTGGGGTCCCTGACTTCCAAATATCTGTCCACTTACATCTGAAATATCTTCCTTTTGAGCTCTTGCATTGCAGAATTTGTTTCGATCAGCCGGACACATTGAACAGCCTCCCAGACAGTTTTGTACGCTTTTGGGTTTATATTGTATTAATTTTATATATTATATTATGTATTTATATTATTATATATATTATTATATTTATTATTATATATATATTTTATTATTTTAAATGTTAGTAATTTTTAATTGATTCCGAAGATTGGGTTTAGAATAAGGTTCATATTAAAATTATTTCCTAAAATACATAAATATTCAAGAATTACACAGAACAAAAACACAGTCTTATATAATTATACAAGAAACATTGATAAATATTCTACTTACAGAGTATACTTCCATTATCTCCTTGCCATTGTATTCTTTGTTTAAGTTCAGTGGTCTAAACTTTATCTGTTCAGGAGGTAACGCATCATAAGTAAATGGACCTTGGACTGTATCTAGGTCATGGGTCCCTATAGCTACCAAAGTACGTTTGCGTGCAATGTTTTGATGCAATTTATCTTGCAGATCTATAAAACTAGCATAGCTGTCAGCAGTGAAACAAATCCCACGAAGCACCGCTGCTACAGCATAGGGACGAACAACTTGTGTCTAAAAGCAAAATAAATATAAATTTACAGTTGTTCTTACAGTAAAAATAAGAACAATATCTGTTCTTACATTACTCATTAAACTAATTTGTTTTTGCTTAGAATTTTTTAAATAAAGGTTCTGTTTTATTATACAGGGCATTCTAAATAATTTAACATCATAAAGTCACCTCATACATTAGTAAAAACTATTTCCCTAACACCTAAAGCCTATATGAAGAAAAAATAGATGAATAGATATAGTCCTCCATGCAATTAGACTCATGACCAAAAGAGGCTAACGTCTAAGGATATACTGTAATAATGTTCACTGTATTTGCAGAAATATCACTGTATATGGCGTATTTAGAGATGTGAATTTTGTAAAGAAACTATCATATGAGATTATATCTACAGATTTTATATCTGCAGTAGAACCTCGATAAGTTGGACCCTGTTTACTCAGATAACCAGGAATGATTTTGAAGTACATTAAAAACATACAAAAATAAGAAATAACAAAAATCAAATTAGTACAGTATATACATAAAAGGTCTAACAAAACAATAAAAAAAGTCTAAGACCTACAGAAACAAAATAATGAACTTAAATGTTTTGTGCTTCTTATGCTGAAAAGACTACGGGATCGCACAGCACAAAAGTGGCTCACAAAATTAAAACAATCAAAATTGACAGGTTTGTTAGCCAAGGGAGTGGTGTTTATTTGTATATACAACTTGTATGTTCATATACTCTACATAATAGTCTTTGATAAATATAAAGGAGTTTTCTGTAAGTGCAATGTCTTCTTTTTATTTTTTCCTAGAGTCCACCTAACCCGGATTTTCAATAACCCGATTTTGCCACATTCCCAATTAGTCCAAATTATCGAGGTTCTAATTTATTGCAATTAGAAATAAACCACTAAAGATACTAGAAAAGGCACAAACATTGCAATAAATACCAGAGAGTATTACAAAATGGCGTTACCAAGATCCAAACTTTAAAAGCTGATAAAACTGAAAAGCAGAAAATGTAATTAAATTAAATATTTTCATTTAATAGATAAAAACATTTTAACAGAAAAATATTATCCAAGATAATGGAGGGAGAAATCAATAGTCTATTATATATATATATATATTCTTGATATTTAATGTTATCCATTGTTTTTCCGTTGCACTGACTTTATGAAGTTAATATATTACTATTGTAAGTAATTTTATCCACCTTTAAGTGCAATAATTTTACCTTGAGTGATGAGGCACCTTTCGGTCAATTGACCGAAAGGTGCCTCATCACTCAAGGTAAAATTATTGCACTTAATGGTGGATAAAATTACTTACAATAGTAATATATTAACTTCATATATATATATATATATATATATATATATATATATATATATATATATTGTAACATTTTGAAGTAGTATATATATAAAAGGCACTTACAAAATAAGATAAATATATATAAATAAATTCAGTATGTAAAAAAATTACTAAAATATACCAGTAACGAAATGTAAACATAACCTAATTTCACTTGTGTAGAAAATGCACATGGCCACATTTTAGATCTAATCACAAGATTTTATATAAAAAGAAAAAAAAACACACAAATCACTATTTATAAGAAAATGTATTAGAAGTAATTGATAGATAACAATTTGAATAGAACAATAGAACGATATAAATACACTTAAAACTTTCAAACAGCAAGCTAGTGAAATGTGCTGAAGTAAACAATATGGAGAACGAATTTGTGGAGTTGCGTGCGCATTGGCCGGCAAAAGATATTCGTTTTAAATATTTCTCGTGGAGATATAATCTAAAACAGTTTGGGAAATAAGATTTAAATGCAATTGTTTTGCAAAGAAATTTAAGTGCAGTTGTTAAGAAGAAGAAGTGTATCAGAGGCGGTGAACAAGACATCCGTAAAGCTGTTACAAGGAATAAACGAGAAAATAGCGGAAATTGACGACTTGGCCATTTTTATTGCTAAAAAGGGAGCGTCAGTTAGTTGGAACAGAGCATTTGAACGAGGCAGATGTGTTCAGAATTGGCTGTAGAAATTTTATTTTTTTAACTGGTGCGGAAAGTGCAGTATCGTATTCAAATCATAATTACAGAATAACATTAAGCCAAATCATTGAACTGATCGATTAAGAAGACATTATTCAGGAAATTATTTAATTAGAAATCAAATAACTTGTAAAAAATTTTAGCTTGTAAGAATTGTAACTTAGATATTTTTTTGAAAGTGCCAACTCAAATTTTACTATTCAAAATTTAGAAAACCCACCTATTAACCCGAGATAAGGAGAGCTCAAGCTCAAATTAAAGTAATTAAATCAAATTCAATTAATATTAAAATTTATAACTAAACTTCTTGCTGCCATAAACAAATTTTAGACTTAGGCTAATAAAGCTTAATTTTTTTAATTCTTTGTGGATGAAATAAGACTTTGTAATTAGTAAGTGACTTTATAAAAGAAAATAAGGAATGTCACATTAAGATATTAAAAAAAATTTTGTAACAAAAGCAGCATTGAATTGTTATTTCTTTTAACTTATAAATTTTTATTAAGATTTATAAAAGTGAAATTACCAATAATTACAATATATATAGATTTTTTGGACTAGGAGACTGACAGACTTACCTTGGTAAGAGTCCACACTGTAGTCTTGAAATAGAAACACATAAAAGCACTTAAACAATGATATATTTCAACCACACAGTGGTCTTTGTCAATTGAAGAGAAAACACAAAAAGAAATATGAGAGAATGAAAAAAAAAAAAAATTTATTTCATTCTCTCATATTTCTTTTTGTGTTTTCTCTTCAATTGACAAAGACCACTGTGTCGTTGAAATATATCATTGTTTAAGTGCTTTTATGTGTTTCTATTTCAAGACTACAGTGTGGACTCTTACCAAGGTAAGTCTGTCAGCCTCCTAGTCCAAAAAATCTAAATAATCTTTACCAACCAAAACTAACATATATATATATATATATATATATATATATATATATATATATATATATATATATATATATATATATATATTGTAACATTTATAGAATGGGCTATATAATATTATTTAAGAATTGGAAGAATATATTAGAAATAACTCACACAAAATTTAAAAAAGAAATTCATTAAAAGATTGATTAGATTAAATAGAAACTAATTTTAGGTAAAAGCCTAGAAAGGTTATAAAACGGTTGTAACATATAAATAAGATATTTGAACTGTAAATACATAAGGAAATTTGTTGTATAAAATAAAATTTAAAACAAGATAATCTAATAATAATTATATTCAAACAAAATTGTAAATATTAGTAACATAGGGCATAAGTAATTACTTGAAGGAAAAGTGAAAAACGATTGTAAACAATGAAAGGTTATGTTCTTTGAATCCAGTCAAAACACACACATTTCGAAATATTTTCAAAAGTAAAACACAAAGACACTTCACACACTAATAATAATAATTAAATAAACACTGGAAGGGTTGTTAAGGAAGGAAAATTGAAACAGTAAGTTTCAACTAAAGTTTAACCAAATTAAAACGCCATTGTAAACAATCGCGTTATTGCATCAGCTGTAAAAACAGAGGTGAAAGCAAGAAGTAGGTCAAGTGTGCAGTCGACTATAGTGAGAAGAAATTGAACTAAAATATAGCAACATGTGTTTTAGAAGAAGGAGGAGCCGCCATATTAAAAAAACAAACAATTGTTTAAAATCTAAGGACGCGTAGTTAGAGCGTTCTGGCGTGGGACGCCGAGTAAGGTAGCGAATCTGCCAGGACCAGTCAAAATTCTATTTATTAGAAACTTCGTCAAAATTATACAGATTCGTGAAGAAACTTTACAAGATTGAACAGGGATAAGTGAATTGAAAGAGTTAATAAAGTGTAAATATAATTTAAAGGAACTAAAACGAATTTAAGTGTGTAAAAAGTGAAAATTAAAGACAACGGAATTCTACGTGTGAGCAAGCAGCCATTCGCCGTTATTTGATAAGTTAAGTACCTAGCGCTATATAAAAAAATAAACTTTAGTGGACTCTTAGGATAATAGGGAAGTTTAAAATTGTACATTAGAATATCTTGTGATTAATAGTAATAAGATCATAATCCAGTTCAAATAGTTTCGCCTTTTTGCTTATTCCAAATTAAAGTTTTTCCATCAGGAAAATATTTATTAAAACTAATTTCAAAATTTAATATTGTTTTTCAAAATTTATTTAATTAACAAAAGAAGTAAAAATATAGCCTATGCTATAAAACCCGAGATAATAAGAGATCGTAAAATAAGCCAAGGGTATTAAAATTGTGTAACTATAAAATCAAAAGAAATAAGAGTTAAACCGAGTTTGTTAAAACTTGTTAAGTTATAAATTTTTGTTTTGTGTTTATTGTTTAAATGTTGAGATGAAATTGTGATAATAAATGTTAATGAATTGTTCCTGAATGAGTAGTTGTTTTCTTTAAATAGAAATTTGATATCATCAATAAAATAAAAATTTATTAGTAAAAAAAAAACCCGTTGTTGTGTTGGAAATATAACTTTACAATATATATATATATATATATATATATATATATATATATATATATATATATATATATAATGATACTAACCATTAATTTAAATGGTTAAATAAAACCATTTACTATAACCAAGAAAATTTAGAAATATCCCCTACAAAATTAAAGAAACAAAAACAGAAATAATAAAGAAATTTCAATATAAGAATTATTAAAATTTTACTCAGAAAAAAATATAGCATGAGTTTAAAATGGAATAAAATTTAACGGATATATGCACAAGAACTAACAAATAGAAACTAGAATATACAAAAAAACAAGCCTGATTCAGAATATAATGTAAATGGAAGGACCAGATAAGGTTATTTATTATGTACTAACATCAGTGTATATTATATACTGTACTTCCATTATACATGGTTCTGTCCATGTCAAGTGATTCAGAAAATGATTAATTGTTTGTTTGACATTTTATAATCAAACAGATTCTTATATTAGTAAACCTCTTGTTAATTAGTGAACATCAATACAAATTCAGCAGGATTTTTTGTAGTAAAAAAAAACTTAAACCAGAGTATTATGCATGAAAATGTAAGGTTGGAAATGTTAGCTTTTTAGTGATATATGTTTCATAACATTTCATAATGATAAAGTATTACATCTTTTATCTAAAGATATCAATATCTAATATTGATAGAATAAATCAGAATTTTGATTCTATTATAAAATATCTGCCCAAATACAGTTAAGAGCCCTTTTCAAATATTTACTTTTCTTACATTTGTTTCAAACCATGTGTTTTGTAATATTGTAAAATAAACTTTATGATAAAATTTGATAAATAATTAAGCCTCAACAAAAAATAAATAGATGAAACTTACTTCTGAAGTTATGATTAGTTTTTGTATACTACTTCTCTCTGCAGGACATACTGTCTTGTACATTGGAGGTTCTAATCTGGAAAAACATTATTTAGCTACTATATTTAGTTATCATTAATTTGAAAATTATTAAACGGGTTATATTTAAAAAATTGTGTACAAAGCAAATATTAAACTTAAAATACAATACCAACTATTCTTTGAGCTTAGCTTGTGAGATTATGTTAATAACAAATAAAAGACTTACACAAACTCACAAATTTATAATTTATTCACTCAGACCTTTATCAACAAAGTCATCATCATCAGTGATTATTGATACTAATTATAATTGTTAAGAATTTTATTGTAATTAATAAATTAGGCCTCAGTATGCAATTTTTATTTAATGTAATCATTTTAAATATTGTAAATAACTGTTGTGACCAGTAGGCGTGGCATATCCATGGTATAGATATTAATGTAACCTTACTTTCGTCTTCGTTGTAAGTTGGACTTTGCAGTATCAATACTCACTGATGTTGACGACTTTATCATTGAAATGAGAAAATAAATTATTAATTTGTAAGTATGTATACATCTTTTATTTATTATTAAAATACACATTTTTGCAAATATTTATGAGTACATTTATGAGCCAGATTGTAAACTATAAAAGAAACAAACCGATGTTGGCGTACACTCTAAGTAGAAAATAAAGAGAAAATTTTAATTTTCTTCAGAATCATGGCACGACTGATTTTTCTGCTACAAAGTACATCAGCAATTCATTGAAGGTAGTGTATGATCCTATAAGTAATTATTGGATAACTGAATGAATACTGTAGAACTTAAGTGCTGACGCAATTCGAACAGAGTAGATGGTTAGGTTAGCTATGAAAATAGAACGATTTTTTTTAAACGTGTCAGCACTTAAGTTCTAAAGTATTCACTCAGTTATGCAATAATTACTTATAGTTTAGTCAGTGAATTCAAGATGATTACAACAAGCAACTTTATTATGTCATTGTGAGCATTTTGTGAGTATATTTAAAAGTGTATTCAAAATAAGTACTCCTTTGTCTGATTTCACTATAGAAGAAAATTGCAAGCAGTGATATGTTTTTCACTATAATGCTTGTCCTTATATGGTTAAAAACATAGTCCTGTACCTTCAAAATCTCAGTTTTTCCCTGTTAGTCACCCATTATAGATTGTGGACAAAGTTTCGAGTGATTTTCATCTTTTTGACCTATTAAAAGAGAAATTACAAGGAAATCAAAATTGATATGATGAAGAGACCTTTGAAGCAATGCAAATGTTTCTGAACATCCATTTGGAAATATTATTCCAAAAAGAGAGTTAATGATTGTTGGAAGATGAACTTAAGTGAAATGACGGTGTAGGGGATTATGTTGAAAAGTAATGTTAGTTTTATTTATAATAAACTATTTATATTTTTAATTCCTTTTACTTTTCTTCACTTTCCATTATAGTTTCTAGTTTCACACACCAAATTAGCGACAGTAAACAAGAGAATGCAGTTATTGAGAAATAGAACAAATGATAACTTTTAGTCACAAAATATTTTTGATAAATATTTAAACATTTTGAAAAATTTATAGAATTTAGAAATCACAAATGTTACAACCATAAAGTCCAGAAATGTTGCTCTACTACAAAAAGTAGAATTGTTTTTGAGACTTGAAGTTTTTGTGTTGTACATGGTGAGGCTATTTTTATATAAATTGCTACTTTTGGTATCACTTGGCAAAACAAAAAACACTACTTAATAATATTTTTCAGCAATATTGGTTTACTTGGTTCTTGACAATTATTTTTTTAAATACCAATGTAATATAGAAATTATGTAGTTTAAATTCCAGGTTTTATACAATTTTAAATAAGAAAACATTGAATATAAATTTGATTAACACTTAAGCTGCCGGCCACAATATCGGCATTTTCCTGGAGAAGAGCCAAAATATTTTAAGCTTATTTTTAAATAATGGATACTTATTTTTTTGTTCCCCTATCATAGCTAAGTAAGAAAATATATTTCTTATCACAATATTACATAGAAACACGTGTTGGGCCGACAGTTTTTTATAGTGCAAATGATACATAAATAAACTCCGTCGGGAGAAATGGCCTGATATTGCTTTTGAGGTAATTATATTTTCTTATCTGTTCAAACTTTCTTAATATTTTTTGTGTTTTGTGTGTAAACAATAAACAACAAGACCATTATCTTATGCTTTGGTTACTCACATATTGACTGGCAAGAACAATTTTTGGTTCTTATCACAAAGACATGTAAACGTGTCACATGTGACTGATTTGAGTTTATAAATATTTTGTATTTAGTAACGTAGTTAAAAATAGAGAGGAAAGAAAATGAATTAGATTAGCTTACCAAACAATCTATATCTATTATTACTAAGACTCAGAGGGACCTTATCGCTGTAGAGCACTTAGTTACAGCCTTTGTACTCTCCACCTATATCTAACTTGGCTAAAAAAGCTTTATAGAAAAAAGGTAAAGTTAGTTACAGGAACTAACATAAAAAGTCTACTAGGGAACCAGAAAGATACAATAAAAAATGAAAATAAATCGGGAAGTTATAGTTCACAGTGTGCAATGTGCCAGATGAAATATATTGGACAAACTAAAAGAAACATACAAGTTAGAGCGAATTAACATTTTTTCCCACTTTAAATATAATAGGCCTGAAAAGTCAGCTATGGTGAAGCATTGTTTGGACGAGAAACGAATGTTTAAAAGTAAAAATGTTATCCTTTTAAAAATTTGATAAATTTTAATGAATTAGATGCATAGGAAACTTTATTTATAAATAAAAATAAAATTGTTAATAATGAATTAGGACCAATTCAAAATTCAATATTATTGTAAATTAATTTATTGTTAAATATTATCTTTAATGCAAGTTATTTGAATAAATTTGTTAATACAGTGAAACCTGTCTTAGACGGACCCTGTGTTAGGCGGAATCCTATCTATCGCGGAAAACTTTAAAAAGGCCTGACTCTCGCCTATTTAATTTACCTGGTTAATAACCTTCATAAGCCGGAAACTGTCTAACGCGGAAGCGGAATAAGCAAAAGAATGAGTGATACGTATTAATTGTAACGGATCGTAGTTACTTCTAAGAACTCTGTAACAACGTTAAGGATTGGTGATATGCACAAGATAACGCAATGGTATACAAACATCCATAATTTACGATAGGCTATGTGTCAAGATAACGCAATGAATGGTTTACAAACATCCATGGCCAGACATATAGATGTCATAATGATTGACATATTGAAAGGCGAGAGACCGCTTCATTCTAAAAGGAAAAAAAACATGCGCAAATAGAAGAAAAAGAAGAAATTGAAGATGGACCAGTTGTAGAAAACAAAATAAAAACATTTGGTGAGGCTTTAATGAAAATTTGTGAGTTAGAAGATTTCACGGTACGTATTAACAGCCCGGAAATGCGTCACCATTTGTTACAACTAAAAACAATAACTGAAACACAAGCAAGTAAAACAAACCTTTTAAAACAAAAGTCAATGCTAGATTTTTTCAAGCCTAATTGATTTTCTTTTATTTTCATGTAAGCCTACTATGTACAGTATTTAGCCTAATTACAGTAAGAGGAAAAATATAATTTTTAATAAATTTCATCATTAATTCATACATTTTGTTGATAAGTGTATAAGTGTTTTAGTTTTATAGTTTTCTATTAAAAATGTTTTCTGGAGAAGGATAAAAGGATGATGCATTAAAAGGTAAGATTTTTAGTATGTAATGTAGGTTTTAACATTGTCTGTAGTGGCATAGCCAACACCGCCTAGAAAAAAAGGCTTACGAGTTGTGACGTCACAGGGCACAGGCTGTCATTAGACAATCAAGATAACCGATATTACTGCTGAATGACGTCTATTTACACGTTAAAATGTGATAGTTTTCTTGCGATTTAAATATACTTGCTTTATATGTTGATGTGTTATCTCTGTAGGAAATAAACAGTCAGTACTTAATCGGAAATAATTTATTAAGTTAAATATTGTATTACAACAAACGTAGACACGATGACAATTAATCGTCCGTTATCTATGTGGTATTGGTACAGCGCCATACAGCTGATCAGTAGAAATAATAGTCTTATAGCTAGGAATCCCCATGGCCTACCTTCACCCCAACGCTAAAAATAGATACGGCAAACGCTTCATGATAGTATTACCATCATACAGTACACTACTACTGTATAAGCCGGAAACCTGTCTTAGACGGAAGAAAATGCCGGTCCCAATAGACAGGTTTTACTGTATTACGTTTTATTAATATTATAGGTTCGTCCAAAAATAAATATTTGTAGTTATCATATGTTATTTATATGTAAATATATTAGTAGCTGTGGCTGTAAATTTGTCAATTCCCAAATCCAGTTCTTACTTTTGTTAAAATATTATAGGTTATGTTCAATTTTTTAATTAAGTTTCGATTGTGTAGATGATGACATAATGTCATTGAAACACGTCTGATATTAAAGTTTTTATAATTGTGAGTCGTAGCCTATTTATTCTTATGTTTATGACCTTTACTCATAAGCCAGCTCGAATATTGCTTATTTTCACTAAAATTGTTAACAAATAAGTGTGTTGGGCTGTAATTCCTGACAAAAAGCTCCAAGAATAACATAATGTTTATAATGCTGGCGACATTTATCTTAAAAAAACCACCGTAATTATATCTGTAAGTAGTGTGAGCTGCATTAATTTAAAAAAAAGTAGCAACACCGCTTAAATAGTACTAATAAACTATAAAGTATTTATAAAACTCAATACCATATACTTTTATTTTATTAAATGAAAATATATTATTTCTATTTAATAACCAAAACCAAAAAACTACTCACTCAAGAACAATTCATTAACATTTATTATTACAATTTCATCTCAACATTAAACAATACACAAAACAAAATTTTACAACTTAACAATTTTTAACAAATTATACTAAAATTCGATTCTTTAAATTTGAGTTACAAGGTTTTTATACCCTTGGCTAGTTTAAGATCTCTTGATATCTCGGGGTTATAGTATGGGCTATATTTTTAGAAATTCTTAGGTTAATTAAATAAATTTTGAACAAACAATATTAAATTTTGAAAATGCAAAAAGGCTAAACTATTTGAACTGGATTTATTTCTTACTATTAATTAACTACAAGATATCCTAATATACAAATTTAAACTTCTCTATTATCTTATAAGTCCATTAAAGTTATTTTTATAGCGCTATTACTCAAATTAATAAATATCAAAATTTTGCTGGTCGCTTACGTAAATTCCCGTTCTCTCCAATTTAAACAATTCACACACTTAAATCCGTTTTAGTTCTTTCAAATTATATTTTCACTGTATTAACTCTTTCAATTTTCTTATTCCTGTTTAATCTGGCCAAGTTTACTCACAAAACTGTATAATTTAGACGAACTCTTTCCAAATAAATAGAATTTTGACTGCACAGCAAGGTCTGCTATTAGAGCGTCACCACGCCATCCCCAACTCAACTACCAACTACGCGTCCTTTTTTTCTTTTAAAATGTTACCAATATGGCGGCTTTCTTCTCCAAAAAACACATATGGGTTATAATTTAGTTCGATTTCTTTTTCTTCACTACAATCGATTGTCACACTGACCTACATCTGTTTCACAGCTGACATACCAACAAGTTTGTTTTCACCAATTTTTATTTCGTTAAACTTTGGTTGAAACCTGATTGAAACTTACTGTTTCAATTTCCTATCGTCAACAAACCTTCCAGTGTTTATTTTATTAATATTATTAGTGTGTGAAGTGTCTTTGTGTTTTACTTTTGAAATAGTTCTGAATTGTGTGTGTTTTGAGTGGATTCATAAACATAACCTTACATTGTTTACAATCGTTTTTTCACTTCTTCCTTCAAGTAATTACTTAGCCCTATGTTCCTACAGTTTACAAATTTGTTTACACATAACTATTATTAGATTTTCTTATTTTAATTTATGTGTTAGGTTATTTGATATAACAAATTTCCTAATACATTTCCAGTTCAAAAACCTTGTTTACAATTCCTAGGCTTTTACCAGAATTTAGTTTCAATTTTAACCTAACCAATCTTTTAATGAATTTCTGTTTAAATTTTGTATGAGTTATTTCTAATTTATTTTCCAATTCTTAAATAATATTATATAGCCCATTCCATAAATGTTACAATGTCCCCTAATTTAATTTAAATAAAAAAAATATTACTAATCTCTACATTACACATTCTTTACATTTTACAAGCTTGCTTAAATATACATATTTTTTTTTTTAAATTAAATTTAAATTTACATTTATTTCCTACTTGTACATTTTATTTAATAACTACCTGAACACATTTTTATTGAGTACGTTATACCTCAACACTTTGGCTAACTTATTGTCCATTGTCTTTACCACTTTTATAATTGTCCACTTAAAAGTCATTTATACCTTCATCTGTCCACTTTCGTCCATTTATACTTAATTCTATAATACAATTTTATCTTAACTCTTTACCAATCAAATACTGAGCTGAAAACTTCAAGCTACTTGTCTTACATGGTTTATACTAGTTTAAAACTCGCATAATACTATTTCATTAATTTTATATGTTGTTATTTATTATTCTATTTACTATCTCTTTTTTCGCATCCTCCCAACTATTCATCATAAATTTTTTTTTCAATTAAAATTAATTTGTCTTAACCTTGCCTCAACCTCACTTCAGTTATAAATCTATCAACTCTATCTGAACACAACTATATTAAATTTAACCCCAATTTCATATTACTATTATTTTATTATTATTATTATTTTTTTTCTTTAAAACTCTTTATTATACTATATACTTTGTTACATATATATAGGACGGTAATTCACCTTACCTCCACTTATTAACGTAGACATTTATTTTATTTTAACATATTTTCGACGACATCAACATCATTAACACCCTTATTCACGTAGACATTTATTTTATTTCACATATTATCGACGTTATTTATATATTTCATTTTATTTTCAAATTCCCCTTTTTCCAAATTATATTTCCCCTTTTCATATTGTTATGCTCATCCAGTTCAATTATTTTCTTATATTATTTCAGTTTATTTTGTATGAAGTTTAACATCTAATATTTTTAAAGGTTGCAATTTCATACACTCTATTTGATCATATCTATAGTTCCTTCGATTACACTATCCCTATATCAACGAATATAAATTTTGTTTTAATACTTATATATATCAACGCAGATTCTCCCTTACAATACGACGAAGTTTAAATACACAATTACCATATTTTTATTACAACGATGCTTTAATATTTATTATCATAGATTCATATTTCTTTTATAATATATAATATATACGACGAAGTTCCATTATTTATCAACGCAGATTCTTCCTTACAATACGACGAAGTTTAAATATACATAATTTTATCTTTATTCGACGAAGTTTCTAATAAATTATCATAGATATAGTTACCATCCCTTAAAACTTATCTCCTGCTAACGTTTTCTTATACACATAATCACCTAGAGTTTATTCATATTGCTTCCTTTACCTATATTTAATATCTCCCTTCCTATTTTATTTAAATTTATATATTTTTTCTTTCTTTATTTTTTTTTCAAGTGTTTGTTTAATTATTAAGTTATTTCTGGTCCATTGTCATTTCCGGTTTATTTGTTATCTATCCCTCCTACATTCGCTTCCTTCTCCTTATACTTTTATATCCTGAGTCATTCCTGTTGTTTCCATCTTATTATCCTTTGTTATTTTCCTTTCTCTCGACTTCTCCTTGATACCTGTCATATTACTGCCTGTGTCTATTAATGCCTGTAAACTTGTTTCCTCTATTTAATTTCTATTCCTGGGTTTCCTATGGTCTTAGTTTTCCGATTGACTGTGGGCACCATGCTCTTTTCTTGTCCCCACGCCTGTCCTTGCCTTAACACCGTTTACATCTCCATTGTATCTCCCATCTGCTTCATAAGTTCTATTTTCTGTGTTACTCTCATATTTAAATTCCATTTCCCATTTTCCAAACTTGAGTTGTGCCTCCACATCCATTAACATATCCGTACCTATGATCATTTCTCTCAACAAGCTTTGTACCACTATGCATTGAAACGGATATTTAACTCCTTCCATTTCTCCTATTACCATTTTCATTTTATTAATCTGTTCAGTCTTCCTTTTAGTTGCGGTTTGAATTGTTATATTTTTTATTGGCAGTACCTCCATCTTTCCTACTTCATTTCTTAATTTTAACTCTCCTAACTCTTCTGTGTTTTTCTTTGTTACATTTTCTACTTTCTCTACCTCTTTTTTATTAATTTCTACCACATCAGCTATTATTTCTTTTGTTTCCTCAAAATTTGTCTTAATCTTCTCCTCTAATTCTCTATCTTTCTCCTTTAAGTCTCTTCTTACATCCTCTACTACAGCATTATTCTCTGTCCTCCACTGTCGCCTCATGTCCTCCATCATTTTCCTATTTTCCTCCCTAATTTCCTCTTTTATGGATTTCAAATCCTCCTTCATTTCTTTTAAGAAGTTTGCATTAATTTTTATTAGAGTTCTCATCATTTCCCTCAAATCTTCATTCTCATCATTTCCCCATTTTTTTTGTTGGGTTTGCATAGGTAGTAGTCCCCTAGCTTCTTCTACCTCAATGTTTCCTATTGGCATATCTGTGCCTTCCATTTTTATTTCTTTCATTTCCAAAATTGTCCCTTTTTCCTAGTCCCCTACAACTACCAGCTCGCCTATATTTTTTCTTTTTTTAGCTGTAAGTAAACTTATTATACACATAAACCATTTTTATATATACTATAAACCTAGCCTTGATTCGATTCAACTCAGTGTTTAATTTTACAAAATTTTGTCTAAATCTATTTCCAGTTCAAATGGTTTTCATATAAAAAGTTCTAAATTAATTTTGATTCAAAATCCCTCTAAATAAATTTTTTTTCTTATTATAAGATATTTTATTTCTTATTAAAAACACAAACTCCTGAATAATTTATTCTTTATTATTATTTTTCTAATAATCGTACCCCACGTTGGTGTGCCAAATATAAAGTATCTATAAAACACAATACCATATACTTTTATTTTATTAAATGAAAATATATTATTTCTATTTAATAACCAAAACCAAAAAACTACTCACTCAAGAACAATTCATTAACATTTATTATTACAATTTCATCTCAACATTAAACAATACACAAAACAAAATTTTACAACTTAACAATTTTTAACAAATTATACTAAAATTCGATTCTTTAAATTTGAGTTACAAGGTTTTTATACCCTTGGCTAGTTTAAGATCTCTTGATATCTCGGGGTTATAGTATGGGCTATATTTTTAGAAATTCTTAGGTTAATTAAATAAATTTTGAACAAACAATATTAAATTTTGAAAATGCAAAAAGGCTAAACTATTTGAACTGGATTTATTTCTTACTATTAATTAACTACAAGATATCCTAATATACAAATTTAAACTTCTCTATTATCTTATAAGTCCATTAAAGTTATTTTTATAGCGCTATTACTCAAATTAATAAATATCAAAATTTTGCTGGTCGCTTACGTAAATTCCCGTTCTCTCCAATTTAAACAATTCACACACTTAAATCCGTTTTAGTTCTTTCAAATTATATTTTCACTGTATTAACTCTTTCAATTTTCTTATTCCTGTTTAATCTGGCCAAGTTTACTCACAAAACTGTATAATTTAGACGAACTCTTTCCAAATAAATAGAATTTTGACTGCACAGCAAGGTCTGCTATTAGAGCGTCACCACGCCATCCCCAACTCAACTACCAACTACGCGTCCTTTTTTTCTTTTAAAATGTTACCAATATGGCGGCTTTCTTCTCCAAAAAACACATATGGGTTATAATTTAGTTCGATTTCTTTTTCTTCACTACAATCGATTGTCACACTGACCTACATCTGTTTCACAGCTGACATACCAACAAGTTTGTTTTCACCAATTTTTATTTCGTTAAACTTTGGTTGAAACCTGATTGAAACTTACTGTTTCAATTTCCTATCGTCAACAAACCTTCCAGTGTTTATTTTATTAATATTATTAGTGTGTGAAGTGTCTTTGTGTTTTACTTTTGAAATAGTTCTGAATTGTGTGTTTTGAGTGGATTCATAAACATAACCTTACATTGTTTACAATCGTTTTTTCACTTCTTCCTTCAAGTAATTACTTAGCCCTATGTTCCTACAGTTTACAAATTTGTTTACACATAACTATTATTAGATTTTCTTATTTTAATTTATGTGTTAGGTTATTTGATATAACAAATTTCCTAATACATTTCCAGTTCAAAAACCTTGTTTACAATTCCTAGGCTTTTACCAGAATTTAGTTTCAATTTTAACCTAACCAATCTTTTAATGAATTTCTGTTTAAATTTTGTATGAGTTATTTCTAATTTATTTTCCAATTCTTAAATAATATTATATAGCCCATTCCATAAATGTTACAATGTCCCCTAATTTAATTTAAATAAAAAAAATATTACTAATCTCTACATTACACATTCTTTACATTTTACAAGCTTGCTTAAATATACATATTTTTTTTTTTAAATTAAATTTAAATTTACATTTATTTCCTACTTGTACATTTTATTTAATAACTACCTGAACACATTTTTATTGAGTACGTTATACCTCAACACTTTGGCTAACTTATTGTCCATTGTCTTTACCACTTTTATAATTGTCCACTTAAAAGTCATTTATACCTTCATCTGTCCACTTTCGTCCATTTATACTTAATTCTATAATACAATTTTATCTTAACTCTTTACCAATCAAATACTGAGCTGAAAACTTCAAGCTACTTGTCTTACATGGTTTATACTAGTTTAAAACTCGCATAATACTATTTCATTAATTTTATATGTTGTTATTTATTATTCTATTTACTATCTCTTTTTTCGCATCCTCCCAACTATTCATCATAAATTTTTTTTTCAATTAAAATTAATTTGTCTTAACCTTGCCTCAACCTCACTTCAGTTATAAATCTATCAACTCTATCTGAACACAACTATATTAAATTTAACCCCAATTTCATATTACTATT
This sequence comes from Prosapia bicincta, assembly GCA_036971475.1. Classification (NCBI taxonomy): domain Eukaryota; kingdom Metazoa; phylum Arthropoda; class Insecta; order Hemiptera; family Cercopidae; genus Prosapia; species Prosapia bicincta. Next base: position 12,350,373 of record JBAIZL010000004.1, read on the forward strand.
ATTTTATTATTATTATTATTTTTTTTCTTTAAAACTCTTTATTATACTATATACTTTGTTACATATATATAGGACGGTAATTCACCTTACCTCCACTTATTAACGTAGACATTTATTTTATTTTAACATATTTTCGACGACATCAACATCATTAACACCCTTATTCACGTAGACATTTATTTTATTTCACATATTATCGACGTTATTTATATATTTCATTTTATTTTCAAATTCCCCTTTTTCCAAATTATATTTCCCCTTTTCATATTGTTATGCTCATCCAGTTCAATTATTTTCTTATATTATTTCAGTTTATTTTGTATGAAGTTTAACATCTAATATTTTTAAAGGTTGCAATTTCATACACTCTATTTGATCATATCTATAGTTCCTTCGATTACACTATCCCTATATCAACGAATATAAATTTTGTTTTAATACTTATATATATCAACGCAGATTCTCCCTTACAATACGACGAAGTTTAAATACACAATTACCATATTTTTATTACAACGATGCTTTAATATTTATTATCATAGATTCATATTTCTTTTATAATATATAATATATACGACGAAGTTCCATTATTTATCAACGCAGATTCTTCCTTACAATACGACGAAGTTTAAATATACATAATTTTATCTTTATTCGACGAAGTTTCTAATAAATTATCATAGATATAGTTACCATCCCTTAAAACTTATCTCCTGCTAACGTTTTCTTATACACATAATCACCTAGAGTTTATTCATATTGCTTCCTTTACCTATATTTAATATCTCCCTTCCTATTTTATTTAAATTTATATATTTTTTCTTTCTTTATTTTTTTTTCAAGTGTTTGTTTAATTATTAAGTTATTTCTGGTCCATTGTCATTTCCGGTTTATTTGTTATCTATCCCTCCTACATTCGCTTCCTTCTCCTTATACTTTTATATCCTGAGTCATTCCTGTTGTTTCCATCTTATTATCCTTTGTTATTTTCCTTTCTCTCGACTTCTCCTTGATACCTGTCATATTACTGCCTGTGTCTATTAATGCCTGTAAACTTGTTTCCTCTATTTAATTTCTATTCCTGGGTTTCCTATGGTCTTAGTTTTCCGATTGACTGTGGGCACCATGCTCTTTTCTTGTCCCCACGCCTGTCCTTGCCTTAACACCGTTTACATCTCCATTGTATCTCCCATCTGCTTCATAAGTTCTATTTTCTGTGTTACTCTCATATTTAAATTCCATTTCCCATTTTCCAAACTTGAGTTGTGCCTCCACATCCATTAACATATCCGTACCTATGATCATTTCTCTCAACAAGCTTTGTACCACTATGCATTGAAACGGATATTTAACTCCTTCCATTTCTCCTATTACCATTTTCATTTTATTAATCTGTTCAGTCTTCCTTTTAGTTGCGGTTTGAATTGTTATATTTTTTATTGGCAGTACCTCCATCTTTCCTACTTCATTTCTTAATTTTAACTCTCCTAACTCTTCTGTGTTTTTCTTTGTTACATTTTCTACTTTCTCTACCTCTTTTTTATTAATTTCTACCACATCAGCTATTATTTCTTTTGTTTCCTCAAAATTTGTCTTAATCTTCTCCTCTAATTCTCTATCTTTCTCCTTTAAGTCTCTTCTTACATCCTCTACTACAGCATTATTCTCTGTCCTCCACTGTCGCCTCATGTCCTCCATCATTTTCCTATTTTCCTCCCTAATTTCCTCTTTTATGGATTTCAAATCCTCCTTCATTTCTTTTAAGAAGTTTGCATTAATTTTTATTAGAGTTCTCATCATTTCCCTCAAATCTTCATTCTCATCATTTCCCCATTTTTTTTGTTGGGTTTGCATAGGTAGTAGTCCCCTAGCTTCTTCTACCTCAATGTTTCCTATTGGCATATCTGTGCCTTCCATTTTTATTTCTTTCATTTCCAAAATTGTCCCTTTTTCCTAGTCCCCTACAACTACCAGCTCGCCTATATTTTTTCTTTTTTTAGCTGTAAGTAAACTTATTATACACATAAACCATTTTTATATATACTATAAACCTAGCCTTGATTCGATTCAACTCAGTGTTTAATTTTACAAAATTTTGTCTAAATCTATTTCCAGTTCAAATGGTTTTCATATAAAAAGTTCTAAATTAATTTTGATTCAAAATCCCTCTAAATAAATTTTTTTTCTTATTATAAGATATTTTATTTCTTATTAAAAACACAAACTCCTGAATAATTTATTCTTTATTATTATTTTTCTAATAATCGTACCCCACGTTGGTGTGCCAAATATAAAGTATCTATAAAACACAATACCATATACTTTTATTTTATTAAATGAAAATATATTATTTCTATTTAATAACCAAAACCAAAAAACTACTCACTCAAGAACAATTCATTAACATTTATTATTACAATTTCATCTCAACATTAAACAATACACAAAACAAAATTTTACAACTTAACAATTTTTAACAAATTATACTAAAATTCGATTCTTTAAATTTGAGTTACAAGGTTTTTATACCCTTGGCTAGTTTAAGATCTCTTGATATCTCGGGGTTATAGTATGGGCTATATTTTTAGAAATTCTTAGGTTAATTAAATAAATTTTGAACAAACAATATTAAATTTTGAAAATGCAAAAAGGCTAAACTATTTGAACTGGATTTATTTCTTACTATTAATTAACTACAAGATATCCTAATATACAAATTTAAACTTCTCTATTATCTTATAAGTCCATTAAAGTTATTTTTATAGCGCTATTACTCAAATTAATAAATATCAAAATTTTGCTGGTCGCTTACGTAAATTCCCGTTCTCTCCAATTTAAACAATTCACACACTTAAATCCGTTTTAGTTCTTTCAAATTATATTTTCACTGTATTAACTCTTTCAATTTTCTTATTCCTGTTTAATCTGGCCAAGTTTACTCACAAAACTGTATAATTTAGACGAACTCTTTCCAAATAAATAGAATTTTGACTGCACAGCAAGGTCTGCTATTAGAGCGTCACCACGCCATCCCCAACTCAACTACCAACTACGCGTCCTTTTTTTCTTTTAAAATGTTACCAATATGGCGGCTTTCTTCTCCAAAAAACACATATGGGTTATAATTTAGTTCGATTTCTTTTTCTTCACTACAATCGATTGTCACACTGACCTACATCTGTTTCACAGCTGACATACCAACAAGTTTGTTTTCACCAATTTTTATTTCGTTAAACTTTGGTTGAAACCTGATTGAAACTTACTGTTTCAATTTCCTATCGTCAACAAACCTTCCAGTGTTTATTTTATTAATATTATTAGTGTGTGAAGTGTCTTTGTGTTTTACTTTTGAAATAGTTCTGAATTGTGTGTGTTTTGAGTGGATTCATAAACATAACCTTACATTGTTTACAATCGTTTTTTCACTTCTTCCTTCAAGTAATTACTTAGCCCTATGTTCCTACAGTTTACAAATTTGTTTACACATAACTATTATTAGATTTTCTTATTTTAATTTATGTGTTAGGTTATTTGATATAACAAATTTCCTAATACATTTCCAGTTCAAAAACCTTGTTTACAATTCCTAGGCTTTTACCAGAATTTAGTTTCAATTTTAACCTAACCAATCTTTTAATGAATTTCTGTTTAAATTTTGTATGAGTTATTTCTAATTTATTTTCCAATTCTTAAATAATATTATATAGCCCATTCCATAAATGTTACAAAACATAAAACATTACTAGACAACAATGTCGAGCCTAGTGGCCCAACAGTATTTGTTCAGCCTACTGGGCTCTCAGGCCAATTGGCCCGACAAGGCACCAAAAGTGTTAAACATAACATCAGCCTTACAATAAGACCAAAATAGCAATGTTTTTTTTTTGGATATTAAGTGTTGAATCAAATTTAACTATTAATAATGGGCTTCACATGCATCTCCCAAAATGGAACACATGTAACCACAACTTATGTCTATATATTTTTATGGATTATATTAAATTCTTGCTTGAGAAATTCAAGAACAATGTAATTAAACTCAGAATTGTTTATTTTAACATAAAATGTATTTACAACAAACAACTTATGCAGCAATCCTGTATCCAAACCACAAATAAATAGATATAACTAATTCTATACTGTAAATGGCAATTATTCCAGGGTTCTACAGTCAGCGACTTTCAATATTCTGGGATCTTTGGAAGTAGGGCATAAAACTTAATTTGTGAGTTATGTAATATAAGTAGAGATGAGCCAAATCTGATTCTTGATTCCAGGAATCGTCGATTCTAATGGTATCAAGGAATCGTTGATACTCGATTTCCCATTGATTAAAGTGCCTATTCCGATTCTCGTTTTTTTAATTTTTAAAATACATGTGGGGTGTAATTTTTTGGCAAAATAATTCATAATTAACTATGTCTCATTTTTGTATTAGTTGCTTTGAATGAATTGAACGATTAAAGCAAATATCAATTGAGGTCAGTAAAATATTATTATTGTTTATGATGCATCAACAAAGGCTCGCAGAAGTATTTCTGGTCTGTTTGTTTGTCAACGCTCTTCTAGCTCTGCTGTCGTACTCTCACCTATGCAGGCTCAACTCTCTCTCCCTCTCTCTCTCTCCATCCCTCTCCGGCTGCCACTGCTTCATAGATGTCAAAACAAAACACAAAGAAAAAGTAGTTCCAATTTCTGCAGTTATAGAAACTGAAATGGCTATTACTGAAGTTATATTGCAATTGTGAACTACAGTTCATATTTGTAATTTTAAATAAATCACTACTTTTCCCGATATATTAGTCTTGCTTTCAGAAATTCCTAATTATAAATTGAGGTTGAACATTTTTTGAACCCTATTACATTAAAACGGGACTTTTAAAAGGTTTCACCATATAACCAAGATTTTAACTAAATTTACTATTAGGTTAAAGAATATCATGTAGGCATATAACTTAAAAGAATCGAGAATAAAGTTAAAAATCGAGAATCAAAAGAAAAATTTTAGAATAAAAATTGGAATCGGAATCAAAAATTTTAAAAATTGGCCGATCCCTAAATATAAGCTATACTTTTATCTCTTTGAGTTCTAGCTGATAATATATCATCGATAGAAAAACATGCTAAGCTCTCAGGGAAAAAACTTCAGCTGAAATTGGTCATAAATCAAGGAACAAAAATTTAATAATTGGCAAAAACCTTGCCGAAGTGTATGAAATCTAAAGTTTTTCTATTTGTTGCTTGTTCAGTGCCTGAATTTTAGATCATTATTGAAATGTAATGTTTCCTTAAAAAATAAATCAATTTTGTTCTAAAAAACAGTTTTTTTTAATGGTTTAGAGCATGAGTATGTTTCAACTTCAACCAAAATTTTTTGAACAGAAAATTACTCCACAATTTATAAAGAATTATCAAATATTCTAAATAAATCATGATCAAAACTATTAATTCAAATATCAAGTCATGAGGCAAAGACCATTGATTTGTGAGCTAGCAAGCAACAGAACACACTTCCAATAACCTGGCATTTTCAATAATCTTGCATAACCAAAGTCCTGAAGGTGGCAGATTAGAGACCTGCTACTGTATTGAGATGATAATTAGAGCATTAGACAGTTCTTCAAGTCACTATTTTAAAGTAAAAAATGGGAAGTACATAAAGAAATAACTACTTACTTATTTTGAAAAATCAATAATCCTAGAGATAATCCTTCTAAACAAAGCAAGTCATATCTGTTAGCAGGAATATCGATTTTGAATATAATTTCTTCTGATGCATCTTTGGCACTATCTTGTCCTGTCTCATTTGATATCATCTGTTTTTCTGTTGTCTGAAATAATCAATACTTTTATCTTATTTTAAATAATATAATTACCTTAAAATAGTTTGCATTTTACTCTTAATAAATTATAACATCTTATTTCTTATAATTGTTTGTGATAATGTATCTGTATCAACACAATGGTTAGTGTGTTTCAGTTTTTAATAATTTTCCCCTCTTTCTCGTATACAAGTTTGCGTATTATCTTTGTGTCAACATTGTCAACACTTATATAATTTGAGCAAACGTATTTCAAAGCTAGAAAGATTTTTGAGCAACTATTCCAAATCACCTGAGAAAAATCTACAACAACCATCACCTTCTTATATGTAAATGTAGCACTCAGAAATGGTAATATCTGACAGGGCCCTGATCAAACCTACAAGACATTTACAATACTTATATTTGAAAAGCAATTATCCTATTATTATTCAGACTATAAAATGAACTATTCTATACAGCCAAACAATTAAAGAAAAATAATTCGCTCCAATGATAGGAAATTGGAAGACTCATAAAAAGATATAATCAGCCTTTCAAAGAAAATGATATCTAAAGTAACTCGTTGAATATCAAATTTGCTTAGCACAATTGTCTATCACCCTAAACCATGAAAGAAAACAAACTATAAGCTGCTCTTAATTATAGATTACCACCTCAATCTACAAAATATTAAACTGAACAAAATATTAAGAGATGGCTTCAAGATTCTTTAACCCTTTACCAACACCAAAAATCTATTTGCTGATCTACCACAAAGCATCCTTTCTAGTTCAAGCAGCCTTTCAATTAAAAAAAAATGTTGGTACATCCTAAATTATCATATCTATCAAAATAAGTCATTTACCAGCTGTAATGTAAATATTGACCAACACAGTACTTTGGCCTAACCACTGATGGTCTAAATAACAAAATAAATGGCAACAGACATGCCATGAATATAGCTAGGCTAATATCTCAAAACACTGCAAATCACAACATCACATCTTATGATTACTGTTATACCACAAAAATAATTAAAGCTCCCCCCTCTGATTACAACTCCTCAGAACTGAGAAAATGGGTGTTATCATATTAGTGGTACACCATCAATAGAGAATCCTTTAACCTTAATATCATATATGCGGTGTGATAAAAAAATACGGTGAATAATGTGTTATTTAAAAAAGCAATAAACTTACATCGAGTTCGATTTGATCTCCTTCAAATTACTGTCCTTGGCAGGCAATGTACTTATCCCAACGTTGAATCCATGACAGGAAACATTTCTGGAAGGCTTCTTTCGGATGGGTGTTTAGCTACTCGGTTGTGGCCCTCTCAATGTCAGGAATAGTGTCAAAACATTTTCCTTTATGCATAGTTTATATTTTTGTGAAGAGTCAGAAGTTGCATGGTGCTAAATCAGATGTGGACAGACAGGGACACTTTTTTCAGCCAAAAACTCATTAATGAGAAGCGAGGTCTGACATGGCGCATTGTCGTGGTGAAGAAGAAAGCCATTCAGCCATTTTTAAGTCTCTTTCTTCGAACTATATGTCAAGATCTTTCGATAGCTCTCGAATAGTCTTTCGCCTATTTGAACCCATTTCTATTTAAGCCTATTTAACCATTGTTTCTATTTTTTTGCACATTATCATTTGTTTATGAGATTAATGGAAGTCCTGTGCTAGTCTTCAACCGACTCATTTTCACTTTTAAATCGGTCACACCACTTGTGCACTGTCTTCAGAGTTACCACATTATACAGATTTTAACATTTTGTGAGCTTCTTTGGCATTCTTTTGGAACGTAAAACAAAACTTAATGTTAATGTATTGTTCAAAATCCATGACCCATGACAAACACGATAAATACAACCTCACTCTAGCGGGAGTCGACTGACAAGCTCCAGCGTGTTGAAACTTGTCGCTGCCTGTCAACAGATCATGCAACTAGGTAAATTAAATTATATGGATGTAGCGTCAGCAGTTGCTACTATAAAAAAATTTATTCACCGTATTTTTTTATCACACCTCATAGCTCTATCCAGCCTTTGCCTGAAGACTAACTTAATATACAAATTAATATCATCAATATCTGTTAGTTCAGAGAAACAACATATTAGAGAATATATCATTGTAAATTATACATCTTGCACATATGACATTTGAATATCTATATTTCTATACACATCTCTGACATCCTTCAGTTTCTATCTCTGGTTAACAAAGGTTACATTGTCATTGAAATATATCATCATTTATATTTATGTCGTGTCCATTTTATGATTACAAGTTGAACTATTACCAAACTAAATCTGCTGTTGTCTCATCTAGTCTTAAAATCTCTAATTAGGTTTTAAATAAGCTAAAAATTACATGTACACACTGTAACGGGCTTAAATTGGGAGTTTAAGAGTTAATTTAAAAATTTTAAATTGAAACTTTTTAAAGTTATTATAATTCATAAAAATAAAGAGTAATGCAAAAATAAGCATAAAATAAATGATCTCAAAAATAGAAATGGGAAACAGACAAAGCCATTTGAAACGAAAGGGGGTTTCTGTAAAATTGAAAGAGTTAGAAAAAAGTCAAAACCATGTTAGTAATACCACTGACATTCGAGGAGAAACAGCTGGAAAAATGAAGAAGAAAAGCAAGAGAAAAAGAAGCTAAAAAAAAAGTAATTATAACGTTATATCAAAATAAAGTTTTTGGACAAATACCTGTAGTGCTTTAAAAAGATGAGAAGGTTTTGAGGTAATGATGTAAAACCGCCAGGCACATCACACCACCTCACAAAGCATAGCATTGGTTGAAATCAACAAAGAAAAAGTCCGCTGCTGAACTGTGGATAAAGAGCCAAAAATGTGAGCATGGATCGAATGGTCGAAGAGGAAAGACGGTGACTCTGCTTTTTCAAAATTCGTTTTAAAAAGTGTACGAACAGAAAAATGCAGCGCTACAAGAGTTCAGTGGAGGAAGCCTTAAAATGTAATCTTGTGTGTTGGAGAGGAAGCTCCCCAAAAGCAGTTTTTAAATTAACATTGTGTTGTGTTGCATTTTTCCAACTAAAGAAGTCTCAAAAAATAATAAAAGTTTAAATGAGTAAAGTATAAAGTTTTTAAAGATGAACAGTGACTAAATTATAAATTAACAGAAGTGAAATTTAGATGAAGTAAAACAGTTTGTTAGAGAAAAGTTTTGATAAATGTAAATTCGTAAATTTGGACTAAATTAGTAAACAATAAAAGACGAAAATAGATTTAAATTAGAAACAGGAACATACTCAGTTTGGAGAAATCTAAATGTCAGAAATTTTAAAAGTTTAACAATTTACCTTGCTAAAATGCATAAAGGGTAATTGGGAAACTGAAACCAAGAAGCTATGACGCTAACTCAGCTAACCGATGGCAGAGGGAAGTGACAAATAGGAAAGATGGCTACCCATCAGTCCACCTTCAGTTTCTACAAAAAAGGAAAGTGTGTGTTCAAAATTAAATGTCAGAACTTAGCTTCTCACTCTTTTAATTAATATTAAAATTAGGTTTAACTCTGGACAAATTTTAAATATTAAAAATTTATTTAGTAAATATTTAAAAGGTGAAAATTAAAACTAGGTGGCTTTGTTAAACTAAAACAGATTATTGTAACATCACTTTGACGTAGGAAACTAGTCAAAATGGCAGACACCGAATAGTAAACAAGACCATAGTCATAAGTATTAAAATTAATGCATGAATTAAAAAACTATATTTTGAGTAAATAATAGAGAGATAGTTTTATGATTAACAAATATTAATCACTTTAACATTAGTTTATGACTATCAGAACTTTAAATTCTGTAAAAACTTACTGAGACAGAACACTTTCGATCGCTATTTGGCGATCTTCATCAGTGTCTTCTGCTTGGAGTTGTTAGGTAAAACAGTGACGGTTTTAAAGGCAGGTTTTCAATCGTATAAAGAGTATGTGAGATTTGTATTGGGTTTGTTCATTTAATATGTTTGTACTTTTTTTGTGTGTTTATAAAAGTTCGGGTACAAAATTTAAAGTTCAGATAGTCATATACTAATGTTAAAGTGATTAATTAAGTTTCACCGAACGTAATGGACTACAAACATCAAGAATAAATAAATATGATATAAATGTCAGTCAATTTCAGTTTTAAATTGCAGTTAGAGAGACAAAAAAATGATAAAAAGTTATGTAGGAATCGGAAATGTCCGTTTTAAATTGTAATTGATTAGAAAATATGTCTATTTCATAAAGATGTTTAATATAACAATTTAATTTTGCTTCCAAAATATGGGAGACTTAAATAAGTGAATTAGATCTGTAATAATTTGTTTTGTGAATATTTGATTTTTTCTTTTTATGTATTTGATTTTATAAATTTACGTTGATTTTACAAAAGGTCTATGAGTTAGATATTATTTTGGTTCTCAAATATGTAGGATGTCTGATTTATTTTAAGATTTAATATAAGAGTTTAAATTAATTTAAATGTTTTGAAATGTGTGTTTTTATGAGTTAAATTGATTAAATTTACGGTTGTTTTCATGTTTGTTTTTAAATTTGTTTTGTATAGGATTATAGGATAAAATAGAAATTTTAAATATGCTTGTTTGGTAATAACTTTGTTTTTTTTTAATATGTCTATTTTGGTTTCAAATGATGAATTTTAAATATTAGTGATTTCATGATTAAATACCAATTTGGATAGATCGAGATTAAATTTGAGATAAAGTTTAATTTGAATTTAATTGTTTCTGTTTTCTTATAAATATTTTGGAGTCAAATCAGAGTAAATTTTGAGTCAAATTTGTAATTTTAGATATGTCTGATGTTTAAGGGGGAAATTTTGTGTTTTCAAGATGACAAAAAAGGGTTAAATTTATATTTCAATTAAATATTATAAATAAATTTATAATTTAGTTATATGATTCTACAGTTAAGATGAGGTTGTAAGAATTTCTTTTTGTTTCTAAAGTGGGGTTAAAATTTTAAAAATAATGAGCTAACAAACTTAGAAACATAGCAAATAAATTTTCTGAAACGAATTGTGTTAAGGAATTGGGAATTATAAAATGGGGTAAGAATATTATAAGAAAACTAAGAGTCTCACATTTTATATTTTACAAACTGTGTTGTTATGGAAATTTGATTAGAAAACTAAAAACGATAATTTTTACTAACTTGCAACTTGAGTAACGATTTTATTTTATTTAAACAAATTACTTAAACAGCCTTAATCATTTGGTTATTGAGCTGAGGTTTCCTGTAAGATAATTCATTCCCCAGGAAAACAAACATAAATGGTTAAATAATATCCATGCGTTAAGTTTTTTAAATAAAGTCCAGTGACTGGTTCTCTAGCAGATTTAGGCAAGTAGTAAAACAGGGTTCAACTTCAGGCCGGATGAGCCTGTTTCAAAAATGTTTACCTTGTGGCAGTGACTCGGCGACTGTGACCCACTTCCAAGTAACGGTAGGTTTGAGCAGCCCGTCGCAACACACAAACACAATACAGTAGTTTTATATCAAAGATTTTACAGAATATTCAAGCTTTACAAAATCTCTTCACTTACCACTTCATCTAATTCAAGCCCGTAGTTAAAGCAAAGCTGACTGAATTCATCCTCAGCTAAAACATAAAAACAGATATAGGTCTTCACAAGCTTTCTACAATGAAGTAATAATTTATTTTATCCAGATGTTTAGTTTTAATTGAGTTAAAAGTATAATGAATGTTTCAATTGAAATTTGTCTTTTACATGGTTTCTTGAAAACAAAATGGTCATCATACCATTTTGAGTTTTTTTCAGTGAGCAGGTAAGCAGATCTGCTTTATGGGGGATGATGTTGATCCCCTGCTTGTGGTGCCCCCTGCGTAACCTAAACAACCAACCAAACGCCCCTAAACACGCTGATCAGAATGACTATGAACCTTACTCAAAACGGCCCTTTTCAGGGCTCCGACACTAGCCTTCACATCATCTTCTGAAATGCAGGAGGCCTTGACAATATTAAATTTTTACAATTAAAACAAAACATCTACCATGCCGACGTGGATTTTATAGTTGAAGCAGGAGCAGCTACAGAAACTCCTGACTTCAATCAGACAAAGGGCTACGTGGTCACTGCTTTAAAAAGATCACGACAAATAGTATCTGGTATCTATATAGGTGTCAGAGATACTCTCCAGCAAATTTCAAGATCATGCATGAGATGAATGATAATGATAAACTGGAAGCTGTTTTGATTGAAACATGGAAAAACAAACAAAATATTAATGTTGTTTGATGTAATCATCTTGAATTCACTGATTAAACAATAATTAAAAGATACTTAACTACGTCAATACGTAATTGGCTTACTTGCTAATGTGTTTTGAAACAATCGTTCCTTTTACGAAGCAAAGCCTCTCCAGGCTTTTATGAGGCTTTGCTTTGTAAAAGGAACGATTGTTTCAAAACGTGTCAGCGAGTAAGCCCATTATGTATTCTCTTAGTTAAGTATCTTTTAATTATAGTTTAACATTTTAATATCGTCAGTCTCTATAATCTCCCAAGAAACACACCATTTTTTGAAGAAATAGATAGAACCATCCAACCCAAAAGGCATAATTATTGGAAATTTTAACAGTCCGTCACCGAGATGAGGGTACACACATTTGTCACCGGTTGGAAGGATAACCCAAGAATTAATCGATAACAATCAACTCCAAGTCATAGACGCCCCTCCAACATTCTTACCATATACAGGACATTTATCAAGACCGGACATAGTAATAATGCTGACAGAACCAATGCAAAACTACTGAACGATGGAGGCAGTTGCGGCCATAGGCAGCCATAGACTCATAACCATAGCCACAAATAAAACCGAATATATAAATACCTGAGCTCCCAGATGGAATTTTAAGAAAGCAGACTGGAGCAAATATCGTAGGGTTAGAGATAGGGCTCCGGGTAATTTAGAAATACTTTAGAAAGCTGTATAAATCAAATAAATATCAAATGCTCTCTTAAATGTGTACCCAGAAGGCAATTAGAGAAGTTTAGACCCTATTGGAATGCAACGTTAACCTTGCTAAAGAAAAAACGCAATCGATAACGTAAAATAGCCGAAAGAACAAAAACTCAACAAGATATGAGATGCCTTAGAAAATGCCGAGCTGAATTACACCGCGAAGTAAAGACGTCCAAACGATTGGCCTTTAAATCTTTTATTGGTAATTTAGACTATCAAAAGGATGGCACCAAAGCCCATCTCTATATATCTCGGCTCAATAACCATGCCCCAAAAAAATTTGACAGCCTATACAGTACTCAAGCAAATCTTTCACAGACCCATATGATGCTGCAAATGCACTAAGTAAACATTACGCCAAAATCAACATGGGGTGCAAGCCAGAATGTCCTAACAACCACCTATAAGTCATGTATCAGACCTGTTCTTGACTATGGAAGTGAATTGACCATCACAAGCAACCTTAATACCTTCAGTAAATTGAACATTGTGCAGAACATAGTGTTAAGGATCATAATAAGTGCACCTAAATCCACACCCATTACAGCAATAGAGACACAAAGAAAGTGTAGTTCAATGGAAAGCCATAAAGAGAAAATAGCTCTCCGATTCTGTCAGAGACAGAGGAGTATCCACTCATTGGATAAACCACAGACAAGCCACGGCCCGACTACAGACTCAAATAACCCCAACGGCATCCTATGAGGGGGGTGGCTTTAAAGTATGGAATAGCCTTAGAGAAATCAGAACTTCTTACAGATTGCTGAGTTGTTCCACAATCTACCAAAAGCTAATTGCAGATTGAAGAATCACAGTTAGCCGAAATCAGCATCCCAGGGCATAGAACTGAAGCAAGCATCCCTGCATACAATCAACGAAGAGTACCCACAACCAGAATGGTTACATATATACATGGATGGGTCATCAATACTGGAAACAGGTGCAACCGGAGCTGCCTACTACAGTCGCAATTTTGAGGGATACCTAGCAGTGGGAGCTCCCCAGACAAACTACGATGGAGAAATAGCAGCAGTAGCTGACCTAAACAAAATAGCCTCTACACAAGCAGTTTTCTTCATCAATTCACAAGGGGCTATTCAAAACCTATCGCGCAATACGGATACAGACTGCAAAAGAACAATGGAAACAAGAAACGCCCTAGAACACCTGGCAAATAAAGGTTGTCATATAAGTTTACAATGGATCCCTAGCCATGTTAGCATCTATGGAAATGAGAGGACAGATTTTCTGAGCAAAAAAGGCACTTCCATAGCACAACCCATTTGTATGCCCTCGTTGTAAAGCACAAAAGCAGTCATCAATGCCACTATCAACCGGGAATCCCACAGCAATCAGCAGGAAGAAAATGGGAAAGCCTTGTCACCACAGGACCCACGGACAACAGATTTCCACGAGCTGTAGGCGTGTTACCAAGTTGAAAATGCAGACCTGCCACGACTACTTGGTCGCCCATCTACATCGCATTGGTGTGCTCCTAACACCTGAATCCTCTCTCTGAGGACACGATACGATGGATGCGGATCATCTACCGAAGTGGAATGCACTCAACCATTCTGGAGATGATGATAATAATAGTTCAATGTTTTGGCTTATTTCTTTATTCAAAATGTAATTAAACTTGTTGTTTACTCCCACAAAATTACAAATTAAAAAAAAACAAATCTACTTTAAGAAAGCACTATTAGCTCCTCGTTTCACCTGGCACCTAAACTTTATAGAATTATAAAACTTACAGACACTATACCACAAACTAAACAGAAAATGTTGTATTGAACATTTACGAGCCTCATATTTCTAGCTTTAGCCTAAAAACTATAGAAACGCCCATGCAATACAATGTGAAATTGAAGTATTAAAAGTTATTTTTTTATTCAAAATTTGTAATTTTTTGACAATCAGCGGCAAGTTTAATTACATTTCCAGACATTTTGTAAGTTACTAAGTCACAAAAATAAAGCCAAAACGCAGGGATGGTCGATCAAGTGACTTTAACGGATCGGTGATTTTAGTGACAGCACTAGGCTTGGATCGGTGACTTTAACCGGTTACTTTAGTATCGGTGACAAGGAATACTGAGACAGCTCTGTATGCGCCAATAACAGGCAGGCATATCACACTGGTGACGAAAGACAGTGCCAGTGACATTTTTATTAGGTTACTGCAACACATACACTGGGGTAGTACATTAAATAATCTTATATGAAACTACAAACTAACAGTATATTTATAACATAGGATTTAATTACAAAATACAGTGTTATTACAGTGATGGATGTTTTATGAGCCGAGCAGTTTGAGTAGATCTAGTGACAGCAACAAATAAACCAATGACAGCTGCATTAAAGTATCAGTAACTTTCCAGCCAATAACGACGATGTTTTGCTTCGATTGATCTATTATCACTCGAACTGGCATTTTCCCAATTTTGTCACTGGTACCACCAGCAACAAATGAATACCAGTGACAGAAATATCGACCATTCCTACAAAAACATTGAATCTGTAATATTTTAAGTGTGCCGTGGCGGGTGGGGTATTAGTATTTCCCAAAATTTGTAATATTTGTGGCATGAGTGGAAGTTTTTATGGTTATTGTGCATTAGCTCGGCAACATACGATATTTTGGGAAATTGTTCGAAACCATGAAATAGGACAATATCCAAAAGAATTTTTTTTATTGAAGTAGGAAAGTTACTTTTTTTTCAATTTAAAGTAGGGTAATAAATTCAGCGCGGATGTAGAAGTTGTGAATGGGCGCAGAGTGATACTTACGTCACAGTGCTGCGCATAAGGTTGTATGCATCGACCGCGGTACGTCACGAAACCTTACGTGTGTAGATATTTGAGAAACCACTTCTCCAGTTGGTTTTAAATTTATACAATACTGTATACCTATATTAAAATATACCTAAAAAGTGTCAAGTCAGGTTAGATTTGGTTTTAATTTTATTCATTGAAATACAGTTGTAACATCACGAAGCATTTGTATCACTCTGCGCCTATTGACAACTACTAAATCCGAGCTGAATTTTTTACCCTACTTTAAATTGAAAAAAAGTAACTTTTCTACTTTAATCAAAATAAAATTCTTGTGGATATCGTCTTATTTGGTGGTGTTAAACAATTTCCCAAAATATCGTATAGTGCCGAGCTAATGCATTTTTGCGGTTTTTATAATTTTTTTCATGTTCCTGATAACCTTCTGAATCACCTGGTATAATTTTGTTTGCTAAAATTAATTACATGAGTGGGAAACAAATACCAATTTTTTTGTTTTCAAATATTATTATCTTGATAACATATCTTTAAAAACATTTTACACATTTTCTAACCTCAAACCAAATATTTTAGACATTTACCATACTAAACTTTATTCCAAAAGCCAGACGTTTTAGAATTATAAATTTTTACCTTTGTAATTTACATCACAACTTTAGTGTTTTTCTATTTGGAAAATCATATTTAAAATGTAATTGACAATGATGTCAAAACCTTAAATGTTATTACGTTGTTCAATAATGATTTATCTTCTAATTTAAAGGTTCTAAATTGTAACTCATATCTAACTTTATCCTTTATCAGCGGGAATTTAAAAATAGGCATATAACTAAAGAAAGGTAAAATATATGGACCTACAAAGTTCATTATCCTACGTTGCTTACAGCAAAATTTTATTTTTAAAAATTAACTACAGCTATAATTATGAATGAAATATGATTAGGGTCAACTCACTATATTGCGTTCCTAAAGCTTTGAAAAGTACATCTCTTTTAACACCGATTGTTGGCATTTTAAGATATTAAAAAAACAAAAATGTTTATATATCTTTAATATGCAGCTAATGCACAACACGTACTGCAATCCACATGTATGTCCACATTGTCGACAAAAAAGAATGTACTTTTAATCTACCAGACATTAGGAGGGTTACTAGGTGGTCGAAACTGTGTACACAACATAGATTAAAATTTGAATATATATAGTATTATTCTCAAATAATATTAATATACACTATCTTTACATTAATCACAACGGCCGTTTTGAAAGATTTTTCATAATGGTCGTAGTTGACACTACTCCGAAAAAAGTAAATGTTATTCACGCAGAAACCAAGTAGTACTATATGCAAGACTGATGAAGATCGCCACGGTGCGATTACAAACGTTTTGTCTCAGTAAGTTTTTATAAATTTACAAAATTTAAAGTTCGGATGATCATTAACTAATGTAAAAGTGATTAATAAGTTTTACCGAACGTAATGGACTACAAAATTCAAGAGTATATGCAAGTGTTTAATGCATATACAACATATTAATCACTTTAACAATAATTTATGACTATCCGAACTTTAAATTTTGTAAAAACTTACTGAGACAGAATGTTTTCGATCGCTACGTGGCGATCTTCTTCAATGTGTTCTGCTTGGTGATGTAGGGTCAAGCGGTGACAGTTTTTCGATAGCATCAAAGAGTATGTGTGACTTGTATTATGTTTGTACTTTGTGTCTGTAAATTTCATATTGTTCTACTGTATTGAGATGTGGTTTTTTTTGTTGACATGTAGGATATCTAGGTTATGGTAGATGTCTATGTATTTGTATCCTGTTTTCTTCAGGTGATTGGAGAATGCTGATTTGGTGTTCTGTTGTGTGAGTGGGTGATTTTGTGTTCCTCGCCTTTCTGTTAAAAGCTGCAACCGGTTTGCCCAATGTAGTATACTCCTTTTGCTTGTCTTTGTTGTTGGTGTCGTGTTGCATTTTATTAGTTTCGTATCCTGTTTTTTGAAATTCGTGGGCTATTATATTTGATGTTCTGTTTATGTATTACTTTTCCCTCTCTTTAGTGTTTTTTTTTGTATGTTGTACCATAGTTTGTCTATTACTGTGGTGTTGTATCTATTTGCTTATGCTAAATGTTTAATGGTGTCTAGTTCTTTATTTGCTTTTCATTTTAGTTTATACTGCATTAGAACCCCTCATCTGCAATAATCCCAATTTCAGAAATACACTGCCCATCATATCAACTGCGATTTTGAGGAACCAGTTAAGTGTAATAGCAAGGAAGGGGCAACAAACACCGAGTTTCATACAATTTTATGGATCAAGAACTGGAGAAACGTTGCAGCTACATCTAGAAGTGCTAGACCCAACTCTATAACTGATTTTTTACAGAACTGTAAGTATAGGTTCTATTATAAAATTATAATTGCTTTTGAGCAACTCCAGGTTTTAAGGCTGTCAACAGTTTCTCCCTGTGGTACAAACTCAAAATTGACAAATCCCGGCTGTTGTTGAACATCCAGAATGGGGTTCATCAGTGATTTCGTCACAGACTGTGACTGGGAAGGCCTAGAGGAATTTTCAATTGAATTCTTACAAAGTTGTACAGAAAAATAGATAGTAGTATATCGCCGCTCAAGCAAACACCTCATAGTTCTGTATTATTAAGTAAAAAAACACAACACAAAGGCATGTCTCACCACACAGTCTGCTTGGAGCAATCTTCCAACCAGATAAAAGGCCAGGCTCTCATATCTCGGATCATTTTACATCACTGTGATGGATGGACGCATCAAATTTATGTTTAGTAAATATAATAACAGAATACCCTACTCCACACTCAACTCACCAATGATTAAAACCCAATATCATAGACATTCACAAATTTTCAAAATTATAAACCCATAATACCCTAAAAACACTCCTAGTATCACTATCCTACCCCACCCTCACTCTAACCTACTACCAAGAGGTCAGTTATTGTGTAAATCGACAATGGGAGACATCTCCCGAAATGGCCATCAATATAAAAAAAATAATTGCTACAATATGCAAGGTAACATAATAATACATGTTCAAATGTTTTAATTATGAACTAGTAGCTCAAGTGAAGATGGAATCGAAGATTTGATTCTACCTTATCTTTAGCATAACTATTACTAATTATTTACTAAGTGAAAACTATTAACTTACTATCTGAAACGTTTCTGAACTGTAGTTTCATTGATGAAGAATAGTTTCAACACATATAAAAAAAAAACAGTTTCAAAACATGTCAGCATAGTAAGTTGAAACTCAGTAACTTAAATAATTACTTATGATTTAATCAGTTATATCAAGATAATTACAAAGACCAACTTTATTTGTTGGACTAATGAAAATGGGGGAGGGATAGAGAAAACCTTCTAAAATAATAACTAGACTTCAATCCACAAATGTTTACTAAAATAACTAAACTAAAGAGTAGAGTGTTAGCTTTGTAAAAGGAATGAATGTTTTGAAACGTTTCAGCAAGTAAGCAATTACGTATTCACTTAGTTATGTATTTTTAAAATTAGTTTAATCAGTGAATTCAAGATGATTACATCAAGCAACTCCAATAACTAAAGGTGTTTATTGTTATAAAATGAATATTCATTAAATTGTTCAGTTTCAAAGCTAAGGTGAAAATGAAAAGTACAAAAAATATGCAACTAAAAGAATATTTATTAAACTTTTCCTTAAATTTCGATATCTGTGGTTATTATAGGTTAGATTTCAAGTCCTAACAATTTGATTGGCACCAAAATCGTTTATAAAATTTGTAAACCATTCAGAATGAAACTAAACCTTAAATTATAAAAATTAAATAATGAGGAAGGTAATTAAATCACAAAAAACCTAATATCCATACAAAATTAATTCTAAATCAGAAATTAATATTAATTTCAATTACCATTAAGAAGTTTTCTCTAAGGGCAATTACTTTGTAATTGATATGTGTATTAAGTACAGATTTATAATAAATCTATTGTTGTGGATATTGGGTTGTTATTGTTATTAATATTACAAAAGTGCTTGAAAAAATAAATAATAAAGAAGGTAGTTTATTAAACACAACAAACATCATGATGGTGTAAACGTTTATTAACCAGCAAAACAGACATTACTGCATTAAACCATTCGTCTTAGCAAGTGATTGATCTTATCTTCTCTGCAACCAAAATCACCACCCTCAACATAATGGTTTGTCTTCTTTCTCCATCCTCCAGTAGGTGTATTCAGCTGAAAAATATTTTAAACGTTAAAGTTTAATGTTTACAATACAATTTTTTTATGCATACAGAGTAATCCTAGTTTTAAACAAAAAACATGCTCTAACCCTAATAATTTATTACTTACCTTACTTATCCATTTCGGTTGAAAACAACTTTATATAATAATAGTGTTACTATTATAAATTTATTACCAATGTGTTCCAAAATTGTCAAGATCAGTTTTTAAACAAAAAACCCATGGACTGGATTTTAAACCTCATTTAAAAACATGTAATATTTAGAGAAATCTTAGAAATACTTCTTCAATCAATGGCTATCATGTTGACCAATACACACACACACACACAGTGTCAAACCTGGTTCTAACATCCTCTAATATAATGTCAGATTTTTTGTATGATACAATGCAATTTCCTTATGGAAAATCTCTGTTTTTGTGTCAAGAAAATGTAGCGCCAAAATGCGGCATATAAAAAATTAAATGTTTCATCAAATTAAAAATAAAAGGAGGAAATATCTATTACATTATAGTATTTCTATTGTTATTGCTAGTAAAATTAAATATAATATGTAATGGCGCTGCCAAAATGATTGCTTCCTTGGAAATGAACAGTACTCGCATAGTAGACCTACTGTAAATTCCTTAGAAAGGCAACCGTAGAGAGCGTTAGAAATCCATAGCAGAAGCTGTTTAGTTAGTTCACTATCGTATCTCATACTGTACAGACAAAATTCTTTTGTCAATTTGTTCACACAAATTCATGTTTAAACAGCATACAGCTGTAGTAATTGAGTTTTAAAAAAAATTATTTACTGTTAACACGTAACAAATGAATTGAAGGACCTTAGATCAGAGCATGAAAAATAACTTCAAGAGTATTTTCTACAATTTATTTGTACAGTGGGACATTTAAGATATCCCTTTAAAAATCAATGTGGAAATACTTTCAGATTACAATCAACCTGAAATGTAATGCTTGAGAAAAAAACAGCACTCCCAAACTCAGATAAAAGTCTTTGGTTAAGCTATTCTCCTGTTTAACATTTGCTTGGTACCTGTAAAGCCAGCATATTTTCATGAGTAACTCTGAAAATCTGGATTTGTCTAATTAGCATATATCTAATAAAACCTCGAATAAGGCTGGATGTTAAAAATGAAGACTTGTCCTCTGTCACAATTGTAAAAAAATGTTAAAAAGCTTGTCAAGGACAAACCTCATCATAAGTGCAGAATATGTCCGATACAGACAGTGCATAGGTCAGGGGAAATCTCAGGGATACTCTTGGGCTTCTGAGGAAATTTTGGAGGAAATATAGTCAACACAATTTTTTTAAAATAATCTGTTTCCTTTGTGAGAAGAATTTATAAACTATTTCTGGGTAAAAGAAAATTCAAAAGGTACCTAAACAAGTTAACAAATGGACCGATAGGATAGAATTCGTATCTAGTGGTCTGTATTATTTTTGTGGAATTACAGTAGCGTATTATGATCTTGATTCGCCAGCACAAGCCAGGTTTCACGGCTCCGCACGAAGATTATACTCAGGGCGGCAAAAACAAACAAAGTCCTTACACTCTGCGATGCATTGCGGGTTTTTGTATTGTAATAAAATTAGCGATTTGTTTTCTCTCGCCTTACGGCAACATTCGCCCATGTATTGATATTGTTTCGTATCTTTATAAAATAAGCGATTTAGTGCATATTAATCATTTGTTTGTTTAATAGTGATTATTAAAACTATATGATGTGAATATTTTTTTAAAAACAAGATGTAAAGCCTCAAGTGTTCTGTTCTCTATTGCCTTCCAGCAACATTTGGCAGAGTTCTGCGTGTTTATTTCATAACAATTAGTGAATATTTATTACAATTTATTTAATAATGAAATTATATGATGTCAACATTTAAAAGCAAGCAAGAGATTGGTTGTGCTTACTACGATTAGAGAGGAAAGCGTAATAAACTAGCCTCACATACATCAAACTAAACATGAGGCAGAAAAATCAAGGCAGTATATTGGGATGTTTGTTCCTAAAGGTACTGATTAACTTCTAATGGGACATTAGATGAACTGACATATGGTCCTGACGAGTCCTCTAATAAAATTAGAAGGGTTAAAAATGAAGATAGGCCTAATGTTAAGTCGGAATTTCATAAAGAACCTTCACCTTGTATTAGTAGTGATTGTCCTAGAACTCCTATTGATACACAATATGTCGATAGTAATACAGATATTAAAACTCAACTATTATCCATAAATCAGGCAATTTTAAGCCTAAACAAGACTTACTGAATTTTACAAAAAAATCAAGCATATTGAAATTGCTTCTTGTCCAAACACTCCAGAAATAGAGGAATTTGAAATAAAAATCAAATTTATTAGAGTTAGAAGATCAGTAACACAAATATGTAGTCTGATGCTTTGCCTTATTGAAAAATCAGGAATGATCAAATGTGTTTCGTGTATTTCAAATTCAAAAATTGTGCCTAAAGATGTAGCAGTTTTGAAACAGGTTCATTTGGTCAGTCTACTCTGCTGGAAGAGCAACAATTACTTCAGGAAAACCAGAGCAAAAGATTTGGTAATCTCAAAGGACTTATATTGATCATCTGAAATCTAGTGCTCATAAATGGTGTTGTAACTTTTCGGAATCATTAAAAATTAAAGAAAAAGAAATCAATGAACAACATGAGAAGAATGGATGTAGGGTAGGTAGAACAGCTTACAATTCTGTTAAATAAGGTAAAAGGAGCATGATTTTTGAAAGGCTGTTGAATCCAACTGATTTAAATAATCTTGATATTAGTGAATCATTCCAGAAAATTTTATAGAGAATTCAGAAAAAAACAAATTTTCATGAAGTGAAAAATTATAGATTTTTTAAATAATCGAAATCCTGCTACAAATCAACTATTTTTATTGCCAATTACAGCAGATAAAATAACAAAACTACATAGGACTTTCCAATATATTTAGTTGATGGTGTTAAGACATGTATTACCATTGCCTTATCTCCCTGTAGCATTTCTCACAACAGCAATTTTTTTTCAAAAAAAAAAAAAAAAAAAAAAAAAAAAAATTTAATTTGCCCTTGACAATTAAACACTTTAGCTATTGGCCCAACAGCGCAGTAGGCTCAACCAAATAACGTTGGGCCACTAGCCTCGACATTGTTGTCTAGTAACGTTTTATGTTTATTCGTACTACTCAACCGGTGTTGCTACTTTTGGAAAAATAAATGCACAGTATTAAACCACAAACTTCACACTACTTACAGATATACGAGGGGTCCAAAAAATAAGTTTTCCATGTGTGTGTCACCAAGCGTGAGTGACGGAGCATCTTTCTGAGAGCAGGGACTTTTAGTTCGGGTGTAGTGGTACCGATTCCCACCACGCGCTTGACTGTACGCCGTTTGACCTTGAGTCATGGGCCATTCGACATGGAGACGCCACTGTGATCTGCCGCCAGTTGTGAAGTGAGGAGTGTTATTCGTTTTTTGACTGCCAAAAGTGAATGTTTCATCACCAGTGACTATTCTTGAAAACAGATCAACACCTTTGTCTGCAAAAGATTGCAAGAAAGATTGTGCAGCTGCCATACGCTGTTGCTTATGGCCGTCAGACAGTAAATGAGGAACCCACCTTGCACACACTTTCGACAGCTGAAGCTCTTCAGTAATGATGTTGTGAAGAGATGCGTGGCAAATTTCAATGTTTGGTGGAAGCTGATCCATAATTTCGTCAAGTGTCAATCGCAGATCAGCATCAATAATGTCGCACCCCGCAGAAATGACGCCATCTTGCTGAGCGGTAGCTGGGCGTCCATCTAGCTGTTTATCATGAACATTCTCTTCCTTCCAAAAACAATTTTCGCCAACGTCGAACCATTTGTACAGTCATTACATGTTCACCATACACCTCACATAACTGACGATGAATTTCAACGGCAGATTCACGTTTTGCAGTCAAAAACGAATAACACTCTGCACTTCACAACTGGCAGCAGATCGCAGTGGAGTCTCCATGTCGAATGGCCCGTGACTCAAGGTCAAATGGCGTACAGTCAGGCGTGCGGCGGGAATCGGTACCACTACACTCAAACTAAAAGTCCCCGCTCTCGGAAAGATGTTCTGTCACTCACGCTTGGTGACACACACGTAGGAAACTTATTTTTTTGGACCCTCTCATAATTACGATGGTTTTCGTTTGATATGCCGATGGTAATATAAACATGATGTTATTTTAGGAGCTTTTCGTTGGGATTTACGGCCCAACACACACATTTCTTAACAGTTTTATTGAAGTTGAGTTAATTATTCCTACCAAACAAATTAGTCCATTGAAGGAAGTTTATCTTTATAGACTTTCACAATAAAACAAATAATTTTTAATGATGTATTATATTGATTTTCACTATTGTTCTCAAAATTTTACAAAAGCTAAAATTATTCAGAAATATCAACTAAATATTTAGTTGTATAATAATTCTTACGAAAACAGCCTTGGTTGAAATAAAGTACAAATATTGTTACACTTAAATAAACTCATACTTACTAAAAAGGAAATTATAACGTACATTCCTTAAAAAGTAAATTAGATACAAAAACTAAGTTGGGCCATTTGGCTCGACACGTGTTTATATATAGATATTACGATAAGAAATGTATTTTCGTACTAAGATATTATAGGGGAACAAAAAATAAGTATACATCATTCAAAAATAGGCTTCAAATATTTTGGCAATTATTTGGGGAAACAGCAATATTGAGGTTGGCAGCTAAAGTGTTATAAAATTGTATGAAATTAGAATCACAACTGAATGGAATATCTTTTGAAGGGAAATATTCTGACATTTTAGTTGTAAAATTATTACTACTTTGGTAATAATATTGAATTTATGTGGGCTTCTATCTATATGTACCATAATTTTGAAACTTGAAATGTTCATATACTTGATTGGGGTTAAAACATTTTTTGCATTCCTGCCTCTCATTACCTTTACTGAAGCATAATTAACTTACAGATTAATTGGAAGAGATTTTTTATTTAATGTTATGTATTTCTGATTTACAAAAAGGCTATAATAATGTTCAAAAAAGATTATGTAATATCAAGTAATTTTAAAAGTATTCTAAAATTGTATTTAGGACCCAGCTTCACATACATTTTGACTGTACCATAAACACTGGGACAATACAATAAGAGATGACTTTTTGTTGGTGATCTCAAAGAGGAACACAAGCCTGAAATTTGAATACCCCTGGACTAGCTCTAAGTGTTTTTTACTCAAATGTTAGGAACTAGCACAGTAAACTAGCTATCCTTTTGTCAAAATATCTCTATGCTCAGTATCTATGAGCTGAGATAGCGGGGCGACTCTATCTACCTTGTCATGGTTATTAGTTAAAATGTGCACTGCAATTGAAAATCCCACTACTTATAAGTATTTGGGTCTTGTTAGCAAAAATATACAAGTAACTTTTAATCCATTGTTAACTTTGTGAATTTTATAGAAGTAGAATAATTAACGAATCAGAGTGAAGCAATGGTGTATTGATTTTAAAAATGGCCGCACCAAAGACGAGGATCACAGAACTAGCCTGGATAGTTGGAACTTAAATCAGCGGTTAAGGTCTTTATGCAGCAAATTTCTTCAAAATTGGAATCGAAAACTTGTGTCATGCTGTAATAATTTCTTCATGTAATTGGGGATTACATTGAAAAATAGACTAAACAAAGGAAGACAGGTTTAAAATGTATATAATAAAAACATTTTCTTTTACTTTTTGTTAAGTTTAAATTTCAAAATGTCTGTTACTTTCTAGATTGCCCACATAATTAGCGGAAAGGCTATATTATACTTAATAAGTTTTTTACTAAACCTTCAATTAAATTTAGGAAGTTAAGACTAATTTTAAATGGCTGAAAGACTAATTACATTTTGTATTAGTGAATGCAATACAATTTAACTATGACAATCTATTAAAAATTACCTTGAAAGGCCATAAAAAGTTGGATGCATATTTAAAATTTGGCCCAACTGTAAAAATTTCATGCACCATGTCTTCTACGCAGATTATGTTACTGCTTTTCCCTGAAATAAATTCAATTTAAGTTAGCTTTTCAATCAAAGAAACATAATGGGAGTGAAAATTCTATATAAAAACTAAAATTTCATAAATACAATATCAATCACGCCCAATTAGTATTTTGTGATCTTGTTAAAAATCACAAAAGTACTTGTTTCATATCACTAGGTAAATCAGATATTCATTATGCATGTCCAGTATGACAACTCTTATAATTCAATTTTTTAAAAAGTTGTATGTACCATTCATATTAAAGAGAAATTATGAAAAACCCATGTAACTCACCAAACATTTTTTAAAGAGACAAAATTTAGAATTAAAAAAAGTAATTTACACATGCTAATATTATAAAAGGTTAAACATAACAGGTGGCTGGCATAACTAATGTTTTATTTTATTCCTTTGTACTAGAACCAGCTGTTTTGATAAGTAACTCAGCTAGTTGAATTTTAAGAAACATGTATTTTATATTATGATTTCATTTCAACAACTAGCAAAAAATAAGTAATATAAATAGTGTTTAAAGTCAAGTCCTACTTAGGTCAACAAAGAAAAATAGTTACTTTTTATTAAATAAGTATAATTAACATAAATAACGTAACATAACCCATGAGTTAAAACATCTGCTGTACCACATAACCTATAACATATCAGGTATTTAATGCAATAATATTATCACTATTTTAACCCAAATGAGACGAAATAACTATATTGCATACCTTGCCTCTTTTGTGAAAAGTTTTCTTTCATATAAAACTAAAATTAATTAATTTTAAAATTAATATTTAAAAAAAAAAAACTATAACAAGTGTAATTATAGTGGGGCCCACGGAGAGGGTTTCCCCTTAAATTTGCAAGCAAATTCACTTTGATCAGTTCAATTGTGGAATACATAAAAAAAACCTACAGATTGAAGAGTACAAAACCTCCTCCTTTTTTGAACTCTGTTAAAAAACGTAATTGAACTTGAGTGGATGAATAAGAAGTATTTTATTAACGAATGAAATTTTTTGAATATATATATTTTACACTGTCCATTATTTTTCCATTGCACTAACTTTGTAAAGTTATTAATGTTAATTGTAAACAAGTGGTGGAATAATTGTTCACAATTAACTATAATACCTTTAAATATATATATACACCACCAAATATATATGTATATATATATATATATATATATATATATATATATATATATATATATATATTTAGGTTAATTTTAGTAGAGCTTAAAGCTTATTTAGGAAGTTTTGGACTAGATAGGCGACTGACAGACTTACCTAATGGCAATAGTCCAAAACTGCAATCTCTTGGAAATAAATAAACACATATAAAAAAGGAGTTATCTCAATTTGAGGTTAGGAAGTTCTCTAGATTTGGTGTACCACTGTTATGACAACTCCCATCTTTCATAATATCATATCTTTCAATGATTGTTATACCACCAAAATAATTAAGGCTCTCCTCCCTGATTGCAACCCTTCAGAATTGAGAATGATAGCTGATATATACCTTCTGAGTTGTAAGGTATTGAAGAATCAACGATTTCAGACACTGAAAGGAGCAAACTTACTTTTAAAATTAGTGTCAATGCTTGAAATTTATGATGAAAGTTCTGAAAAAAAACAATGTTTGCAGTAAAACACTAAGAATTAGAAGATGCCGTTTACAGGTTGTTGTTGCAATTTTCTATGGTAAACCCAATTTCGGATTCAATCATTTGGGAATAAGCTAATCTTAGCTCAGAAGCTTATGAGAAAATATAGTTTTTCTTTCATTTGTAACATACATACAGTAATTAATTAAAACTGATCCTTAAAAAAAATCCATTATCCAAAAAGGGGTTTCAATCAATTCAGATAGTTTGGAGTTCTACTGTAAATCATTTGAATTCTGTTCCCTAAATTTAAACAGATTATTGAAGAGTATATAGATCAAATGTAATCCTCTCTGGCATAATTTAATAATATTAGTAATAACATTTTGTTCCAAGCTATATTCAATTCCCTGAACCACATAAGTACATCCACAATACTAACCAAGTTTCCTTTCAATGATCTGATTGGATGTAATTGGTATCCGTTGGGCCTTTACTTTAGCAAATCCACGCTTGTAGATAAGTTCTCGCACACTTTTCAGATTAGGATATCCCCATGTGATGTAGGGTTCACAAATTCGTAACATGTTGATCGTGGCCTATATAAGAAAAACGTAAACAAAAACTATTAAAACCTACTTAATTGAAAAAGAAGATTAAGTGTGATTTTAGTACAAATGAAATTTTTACCAGTAAAAGAATGACTTAAAACTTAACGAAGATATGTTTGACTTTTATTCAAATTATTTTGTGGTCCATAACTTTAAATGAATTTAGGAATTTTGAATAAACATAGACGATGATTATAAAAAAGTTCTGTAGAACAAGCCTTTTAGGAACCCCATATACTTCTACCATGCTACTAAAATATAGTAAAAATATCCAGCCAAGTGTTTAATTCTCTGGTGACTTAAACTTTTGATTTTAAAGAGTATTTAGGTAGTCAACATTTTCAAGTGCATCTGTATAATTGTAATTTTGGCACTCTTGTCTGTAATGAGAGGTTGTACTGTACAAGTTATAGAGCGTAGTTCAAACAATTGACAGTAACAACTTGCTATTTGAAGGGAGATTTTAGAGCACCATTTAGTACATTATACTGGGGGCTAACCAAAAGCAGAAAAATTTTGGAAATATTATAAGATATTTATCCCTTAAAAGTTTGACAGTTATACGCTTCATATACTGATTATTATTAGAGTAAGAGAAGAATAAAATATTAATATAACAGCCATTCTATTAAAGCAAGAGTTACTGATGTATATGTGCTATATCTAATAAGGATATCACGGTGTGTCCTCAAACAATGCTTACCTTATTTAATTTGACAAAAACACCATTATTTATCTGTTTTAATCTAAACAGCTGCAAAACCTTACGAACTTTTGGTGCTACTTGATTCACACTGTAACAAAGAATAAAATGTATTAACTATATAAAAATATATGTACCCTGAGGATATTAAATTATTGTCTAGTAAAGCGGAAAATATATTTCTTACTATAATATACAACACTAAAGAGTACTGGGTAATCAAGAAAAATATAAAAGACATTTTTTATTAAAGAGAAAAACAAACAAGAGATAACATGGTATATATAGTAGCAGTCACACTAAAGTAAAATGTAGATATGGGTGTAAACAGATAGTTAAGTTTATGCAGGTGTGTTGAAGAAAGCATAAATATATTATAAGTAAAATATATATAGTAAAGTATATATTAATATAGTATTATAAATACTATAAACAAACAACTGGACTTCCCATGGGATCACCTATATCATCAGTCATGTCAGAAATATATCTACAACACTTTGAACAAATAATAATTAAACCTATACTACACACACATAATAATTTACTATGGACAAGGTACGTAGACGATATACTTGTAATATACCAACCTACCATTCACAACGAACACGTCATAATACTAAACAAATTAAATACATACAACGAAAACATACAATTCACCGTAGAAACAGAAACAAACAAAACAATTAACTATCTTGACATTACATTAAATACAAATAATAATAAAATAGAAACTACAGTACACAGAAAACCAACTTCCAACAACACCACAATACACTACAAATCTAACCACCCCTGGACAGACAAAATTAACACTTACAGTAACATGATAAATAAAGCAATAAAACACACACAAGATAACAAACAAAAATTAAATGAAAAATTAGATAACATTACAAAAATAGCAATAGAAAAAGGATACAACAAACACCTTATTAAAACATTTACAATAATTTTTTTAAAAAAACCAAACCTCAACACAACACTGCAACCTGAACAAAAAATAATAAAAATAAAAAAATCTACCTAAAATATAAATACACCAATAACAAAATAGAAAACTTAACAAATATATACAACAAAGAATACTACACTCCAAAATACAAAACAAACAACAAAGTATTAAAATATCTTAATAACACAAACCACATAACAAATACAGAAAAACATAACCTATCAGGAATTTACAAAATTACATGTAATGACTGCAAAGCATTTTACATAGGGAAAACAATGAGATCATTTAAAATAAGATTTGAAGAACATTACAGAGCATTCAAAAATAAAAATACAAAAACATCAAATGTTGCAGCACACCTAATATCACATAAAGATGAAATAACAAATTAGGAAAATAACCTAACCATACTCGAAATAAATAATAACCTAACAGAACTAAACTCGCTAGAAAAATACCACATTTATAAAAATATACACAACAATTTGACAACATATGCAGACGATGAACTATTCAAAAACATTATACACACGGCTCAAGAAGAAATATGTACGACGTTCAACAAATACCAACATCATAGACCGAACATCCACACCAGAAAAATAGAGAAAAATTAATCAGTGATTCTACAATGGTTAAGTGACCGAAAGGTACCTCACTCACCACATAAGGTAAAATTATTGCACTTATGATGGAAAAATTATTTACAAGTAATAATAATAACTTCATATATATAGATTTTTTGGACTAGGAGACTGACAGACTTACATTGGTAAGAGTCCACTCTGTAGTCTTGAAATAGAAACACATAAAAGCACTTAAACAATGATATATTTCAACCACACAGTGGTCTTTGTCTCGAAGAGAAAACACAAAAAAATGTGTTTCTCTCATATTCTTCTTTTATGCGATTCTCTCATATTTCTTTTTGTGTTTTCTCTTCGATTGACAAAGACCACTGTGTGGTTGAAATATATCATTGTTTAAGTGCTTTTATGTGTTTCTATTTCAAGACTACAGAGTGGACTCTTACCAAGGTAAGTCTGTCAGTCTCCTAGTCCAAAAAATCTATATATATATATTGTAACATTTCTTATAAAACACAATACAACTATGTTTTATACTATTAAATGAAGATATATTATTTCTATTTAAAACAAAACAAAAAAAACTACTCAGGAACAATTCATTAACATTTATTATAACAATTTTTATTTCAACATTTAAAACAATACACAGAACAAAAATTTACAACTTAACAAGTTTTAACAAACTCCGTTTAACTCTTATTTCTTTTGCTTTTATAGTTACACAATTTTAATACCCTTGGCTAATTTTACGATCTCTTAGTATCTCGGGGTTATAGCATGGGCTATATTTTTACTTCTTTTGTTAATTAAATAAATTTTGAAAAACAATATTAAATTTTGAAATTAGTTTTAATAAATATTTTCCGGATGGAAATACTTTAATTTGGAATAATCAAAAGGCGAAACTATTTGAACTGGATTTTGATCTTATTACTATTAATCACAAGATATTCTAATGTACAATTTTAAACTTCCCTATTATCCTAAGAGTCCACTAAAGTTTATTTTTTTATATAGCGCTATGTACTTAACTTATCAAATAACGGCGAATGGCTGCTTGCTCACACGTAGAATTCCGTTCTCTTTAAATTTCACTTTTTTCACACTTAAATTCGTTTTAGTTCTTCCAAATTATATTTACACTTTATTAACTCTTTCAATTCACTTAACCCTGTTTAATCTTGTCAAGTTTCTTCACAAATCTGTATAATTTTGACGAAGTTTCTAATAAATAGAATTTTGACTGGTCCTGGCAGATTCGCTACCTTACTCGGCGTCCCACGCCAGAATGCCTCTAACTACGCGTCCTTAGATTTTCTTTTAAAATGTTACAAATATGGCGGCCTCCTTCTTCTTAAAAAAAAACATATGGATTATAATTTAGTTCAATTTCTTCTCACTATAGTCGACTGCACACTTGACCTATTTCTTTACTTTCACATCTGTTAATGTCAACGAACTATTTTCACCAGTTTTAATTTTGTTAACATACTGTTTCAATTTTCCGATCCTTAACCAACCTTCCAGTGTTTATTTAATTACTATTATTAGTGTGTGAAGTGTCTTTGTGTTTTACTTTTGTAATATTTCGAAATGTGTGTGTTTTGACTGGACTTTTCCAAACATAACCTTACATTGTTTACAATCGTTTTTCACTTTTCCTTCAAGTAATTACTTATGCCCTATTTTACTAATATTTACAATTTTGTTTAACATATAACTATTATTAGATTATCTTGTTTTAAATTTTATTTGATACAACAAATTTCTTTATGTATTTACAGTTCAAATATCTTATTTACTAATCTAGGCTTTTACCTAAATTTAGTTTCAATTTTAACCTAACCAATCTTTTAATGAATTTCTTTTTAAATTTTGTGTGAGTTATTTCTAATATATTCTTCCAATTCATAAATAATATTATATAGCCCATTCTATAAATGTTACAATATATATATATATATATATATATATATATATATATATATATATATATATAAGTAGAAATATAAATAAAGGTAATTTACCAGTGAATGATAGTATATTTGATGATAAGAAATAACTACTTTAGTTCCCAAAGTATAAAGAGAACTAGACCCGCAAACTAGATCTAGTGAAAAAGGTAAGTAGATCATTCTATATCAACTTTAATGCTAAAGGAGCTGCCTTAATTAACTATATGTGACATCTGATGTCAAAACTTTTTCAAAAGTTCAAGAACATTTGTAGGTTTTACAGTTATCGGACCCTAGATAATATTCTCGAACAAAGCATTTACAGTTTAGGCATATAAATTATATTAAATACTAGCGCACCCGACACATGGCCTGTTCAAATGTTGTAGATTTAGTATGGTGAAAAATGTCAGGATGGTATCGGTCTTTTTTTTAATGTTATTTTTAAAACATCTTATACACATATACAATTATCACAACCTGTTCTATGAATCGTGTGAGTGTAGCTGCAGTATATAAACTTCAGCCCATTGAGTATAAACTTAACACTGTCTTAAGTAATAGCAAGAAAGAGAAATATTGAAATTACTTTAATGAAAAGTATATTTTTTTTACAAAAAATAAATATGTTTACATAAATATTTCTATCGTAATATAAACATGAAATAAAATTTTCATAATTCTTATCTTGATTTGATGAATAATTTCTTTTGTTAATCCCTGAGGGGTAAAAACAAACAAACGTGATGGTTTGCCAACCCTTGTACACGCAACATATAACTGGCCATGTGAAAAGCACGGATTTTGTAGATCCAACCCACAAATTGACAATGTTTGGCTTTGTGACTTATTGATAGTCAATGCGAATTCGTTATTGGATTTGAATGGGAAGGGTATGTTAAATGGAATGATTGGGATCCATGGTGAAAGAATTTCACCTTGAAACTTGTGTAAAATAGTAGCATTAAAAACTTTGCCCATACTTTTTTTTTTATGACCAATTTTCAACTCCAAATTATGAGGTGGCATTGCAGGTATATCTAGTGAATTCAACAGAATACTTAACAATATCCTCAGGATCAACAACAGTGTTGAATTAATTAAATGATTTCATTGCCAAGGAATGATGGTTGTACTTTAAAATTTATAGCATTGGCATCTATATTTTTGCCGCTAAAATAGATCGCTCACACATGATTAGTGTAATTATTTTGCAAATCTGGAAATAATCTTTCAGTCAAAGCATCTTTGTTACCCACCATATGTTAGAAAAATTGCCTGCAAGTCAGATTCAGTGTGTATTTTCAAGCAACAGAATTTTTCCGTTGCCAA
Source organism: Prosapia bicincta (assembly GCA_036971475.1). Lineage (NCBI taxonomy): Eukaryota > Metazoa > Arthropoda > Insecta > Hemiptera > Cercopidae > Prosapia > Prosapia bicincta. The sequence goes on from JBAIZL010000004.1 coordinate 12,384,104, forward strand.
TGTCGAGTAATTGTTCAGAGAATGCCAATGCCAATTGATAATTTTGAACTTGAATACACATAATTATGGCAAGATATTTACTGACATTTTGCCACAGCACTGACAATTTAAATTCACAGGTCAAGTTGATTGCTCGTCCATACATCATTAAAAAATCTTGAAAAATACTTACTTTAATACTGCATCTTATAAATTTACACAACATATGTGTTAAATTACACTTTAAAACATTATAATAATATTAATAAGCGTTCAATTCAATAATGAAAGAAGTTTTCAAAACAATAGAATTTCAACTTAATAATGTACATTAAAAAAATAAAAACTTAAAGCAACAGTTGTTATGCAAGCTAACATAACCAGATAGACCTATATAAAAATTGATGTAGTATTAGAATCAAAGAGTATTTATTATTTATACTATAAATAAAAAACCCCAAAAATAAAACACTTTGGAGGGACATTCAAGATTTCCCCCATTATACAATATAATTTTTACTCGTGAAATACAATATAAACATAATGGATATGTAATTACTTTACTGTTAAGTAATAAACTATTAAGAAACAATATTAGGAAAAAGAAGTTTGAAAGATAAAAAATTGCTCACAAAATTATATCACTATTGTGACTCAAAGTGGAGTTACTTAGGTATAAACTTTAAAACATTACTTGTGGAAATAAATGTTTATATTTTTAAGGAAAATGACATAGAAAAAATTCCTACCAAATAAGCGTTTATAGAAGATCCAAACACAATTGATCAAGTTAATACTGCTACATGGTGTCTAGTAAAATAGCTTGAAGAAATTCCCTGACTTTTCCTCTTTTAGATGTCTATAGAAAGCCCAGTTTACATTGGGCCTATCCATTGATACCTGAAGGATCTTAGATAAATTCAGACTTTGAACACCTTTTAAGAACGAATTCAGTAACTCTTTTGCTTTTGTGTCTGTAAGGTACACAGAACCAAAATATCGAGCTTTCACTTCATACGTCTCTGCATCCCAATACCTAACACTCAAATCCATTTGGGCTCTTTGTGATATTTTGTTTAAACTTTCATCAAAGCCAATTACATAGTTAGAATTTGAATTTAATGATGTCAGTAACAGGTCTTTAAAATAATTTGATAAACCGAATACAACACTATAGGAAATTTTATCTTTCCGCAATCTCATGTTCTGTGCAATGGTGCTATCAGGGAACATCCTTGGAAAGAGGCACACACTACCTTCTGCATTGCGTAAAGAAGTGTTGCATTACTAATTTCACGCACCATATAATCTCTGCTTCGGTCACTTCATCTTTCAGTTTATATTTATCCTAAGGAAGGAGGGGAGGTAATGACATCTACATGGCGCGATTGCCCGCTACGGCAATGAAAACCGGAACCTTACATGTTGAAATAAACAGTGTAAAAATAATCACCGTCAAATAAAACACATACTATCACGAGTCTAGACAAATAGCTGGCTACGAATGTTTACACAGCGTTCTGTGTGGTCAGAAACAGACTGAGTTATCTGTTATCCCCACCCGTCCATATGATAACAGAACCACTGCGCACCCCAAGGCCACGGACCAGGCTAAAACCTCCCAGCTGTACCAACTCGACACATTTAATATTTATTGACATAAGTCCTGAAGTCATAGCAACTGGCTTATCAAATAAATAATGGGCATCTAAATAAAGAAGAGTTATTTCCTGACTGCCCTGTCCCTAAACCAGCCCGCTGGCTTACAATACCAAATATTCGAAAGCAATGGCCACTAGTTTTGTTTCTAATTAAAATAAATATTTTCCCGATTTTTTTAAAATTTTCCCTGACTTTTCCAGAATCTTAAAATTCCCTGACTTTTCCAGGTTTTCCCTGTCACTAGACACCCTGTGCTATTAAAAACTTTCCAAATAGAAACTGAAAGATAATTGAACTTAAATTAAATAAAATTTTTTTTTTATATAAAGACCATATACCTTGGCATTAAAATCGAGGTTAAAAAAATTTCCCCTGTTTAAAAACTAAAAACAGGGTCTATAAAATTAAACATTTAAAGTCAGGACTATAGGTAATTGGAAAACAAAATATACTGAATGTATTTGTCTATAATATGATACCTATAATATTCTTTTAAAAAAATTAACATTTTTGTTATCACAATATTCCCAAAATAGACTTACCAATAATACAGAATATAGACTTATACCATAAATATAGAAATATACGGTATTAAACTGAAATGCATAGTGCTTTTCAGTCTTAATTTAAAACAGTAAGTCTCTTCAATCATGTTTCAAAATTACAATTGACTAATAGACTGGGTATGTGGTAACGCTTTAACTATATTGAATCATATATTTATAATCATATAAAACACTACCCTCTGATTCTTATAACAAAAGCGAGTCTGGCTTCACCAGGAATGTAATAATTCCCTTTATTTCTGGCCTGGCGGGCTAATCTTACTTCATCCCTTTCTTTACTGCGATATTCCTTCACATATTTTTCAGCTCTTTTGAAAAATTCCTTCCTCTTTTTGTAATTTTCTTTTTTATTCTGAAAAAATATCATAAATTTACTACAAAATCTTTAAATGTAAACATAATATTACAATACATACTAATTACTTACAAAAAAATAAAATTACATTAAAAAAACTTACAATGTTTATACTTCGTTTTTAAAAAATATGAATATTCAACCTATGTTTTATCTAAAAATCAGTTCATGATAAAGGTATAACTTCTGTAGGGAAATTAGTAATAGATCAATCCTTGAATTTTTTTAGCTATTCACATATAAATACATTCTGAAATTATTATTTTTTAAATCTTGTAATCTATAAATAGCGCGTACAATTTTTGTTAAATATTGGAATATAAACATAACTTATTTTCAAATAACTAGACACCTTGTATGAACTGATAAAAAATTACCACACTATTACATCACATTACATGAAAGCTATATTAAAATACAGTTTACAAATAATGTGATTTGGAATTGAACAAATAAAAAATTCACTCAGGCAACATTAAGACGATTTTCTGTAATCAGATGTCATCAATTTTATACACAAAAACAAATATGCCTACCTTGTAGGAATATTTATTGAACAAGAAAAAAAACTCGTACAACAAAAACTCGCTTCAAAAATAATTTTTTTTTTAGAAAGATACTCAACATCACTTCTACCCAAAAAGGTATATAATCATATTTTAATTTTTATAAAACAGGGCACTAGATTATAATGAAGAGTTACATTTGAATACCTTTACAAAGTGTGGTTAGGATAGATTGTTTCCAACAAATTTTAAAAATGTTCTCTTTTTTAAAATCAAATCTAGCGAAACCGGTAACCAGTAGCTGCATTTTAATATACCTTTATAATAAAGTTAATATATTACTATTGTAAATACTTTTATCCACCACTAAGTGCAATAATTTTACCTTGTGTGATGAGGCACCTTTCGGTCATTTGACCATTGTCGAATCACTAATGAATTTTTCTCTATTTTTCTGGTGTGGATGTTTGGTATTTGTTGACGAAGAACATTACAGAGCATTTAAAAATAAAAATACAAAAGTATCAAATGTTGCAGCACACCTAATATCACATAAACATGAAATTATGAAAATAACCTAACCATACTTGAAATAAATAATAACCCGATAGAATTTAACTCACTCGAAAAATACCACATTTATAAAAACATACACTACTATTTAATGAGCCTACAGACAACATATACAGAAGACATACTATTCAAAAACATTATACCCGCAACTCAAGAGAAAATGCGTGTAGCGTCAACAAATACCAACATCATGGACCAAACATCCACACCAGAAAAATAGAGAAAAATTCACCAGTGATTCGACAATGGTCAAATGAACGAAAGGTGCCTCATCACACAAAGTAAAATTATTGCACTTAGTGGAGGATAAAAGTATTTACAATAGTAATATATTAACTTCATAAAGTCAGTGCAACGTAAAAATAATGGACAACGTAAAATATCAACCTTTATAATAATGCGACATAGTATACTGTGACAAATCTTCATACAGAACTATGGGTAAAAGTTAATTTTCTGCATATTTTTAATGTTAGTCTGTAATAGCATGTTTAGCGCGAACCGGCCACGCAGTAACCACAGAGCACTGCACTACGCCAAAGTCAGTTATTTTAATACTAAATATAAAAACTAAATATTTAACTTTTGGTTAATTTTATACAACATTACTATATACCTACATTAAAATATAGTAACCCTCTATTCAGTCAGGATAGATTTGGTTATAGTTTTATACAATATTACTATATACCTACATTAAAATATACTTATGAAGTATCAAGTCAGAATAGATTTGGTTGTAATTTTCTGCATTAGCAATAAAACTAAATATTTATCAAAATTACAATCAAATCTATCCTGACTGAATACTTCGTAGGTATACTTAGTACACGTAAATAGTAATGTTAAATAAAATTATTACCAAATCTATCCTGACTAAAATGTGAAAAAAGTAACTTTACGTATTTTCTGCAGAAAAAAGCTGATATTCGTGTTCTACACATTAAAACGAGTAATTTAAAAACAATTTTTTTTTTTTTAAATTAACGTCATTAAGACTATATTTTTACCCAATTTTTTCCGCAAAAATACGGAAAGTTACTTTTTCATTATTTTAAATGTTAGTCTGTAATGGCATGTAGCCCTATACCGTGAACCTGGCACACAGTAGCTACAGCGCACTACACTATGTCTAGATTTGGTTGTAATTTTTTACAACATTACTATACACCTATATTAAAATATAGCTACGAAGTATCTATTTAGGATAAATTTTGTTGTAATTTTGGTAATTCTTTAAACCTATAGCCGATTTAGAAAATTACAACCAAATCTATCCTGACCGGATATTTCGTAGGTATATTTTAATAAGGGTATATAGTAATGTTTTATAAAATTATAACCAAATCTATCCTGACTGGATATTTCATAGGTATATTTTAATGTAGGTATATAGTAATGTTGTATAAAATTATAACCAAAATTTAAATATTTAGATTTAAAGTTTAGAATTAAAATTAATTTATTTTGACGTAGTGCAGTGCGCTGTAGCTACTGCACAGCCGGTTCACACTATACGTGCTATTACAGACTAACATTTAAAATGTGAAAAAAGTAACTTTCCTAATTTTTTGCAAAAAAGTTGATATTCATATTCTACACATTAAAAATAGTAATTACTTTTTTTTTTTTTTTTTAAACCGACGCCATTAAGACTATATTTTTACCGAACTATGAAATTAAGTTATCAAAATTTTATATTTCGGTCAGTCAGTATCAAGTTTTTTTACACTGTATTATTATGTTATTTAAAATAGTATTTTCTTCTAATATACATTTTTGGTATACAGTTATAAATGTTCTAGAGCGTTTTGCTAAAGTTCAAATTCCTTTAAAAAATTAGGCACTATTTAGTTAAATTTTTCCATGTTTACTATTTTTTTAAAGTAACATAACAAAAAAAGAAAAAATAAGATAGTAAATTATTGTAAACTGGGATATTACTAGATTCATAATACAGTAATACCCTGTACTTACGCAACAGGTGGGACCTGGCGATAACCGTGTAAGTCGGGGTATAATTTTACATACAATCAAATAGGAATCATGTTTAGTTGGGACCAAAGACTAAACCAATAATTTAGAAGAAAATGTGTATGTATTAAAACCTTAAATACCTAATACAACACAAAATTATATTCATACATATTACAAAGAAGTTAATTTGATATAGAAAGCTTCATAAAATCAAGAAAATTCGTTTGACGAATTGAAGACATTTTCTTCTCAAACAGAATTTCTTCATAACTGGCTAACATTTTTTTTACTCCTTTTTTTTGTAGCAGAAAAGTGTTCTTCGTTGTAGTCTATGGTTTCCAAAATTTGTAAGCCTCGCTCAATTAAACTAAGGCCTTTTGTAAAGTTTTTAACCGTCATTTTATCATCTATGTCAACTGAGTCTAAAGAATCTGGGTTTTTAAGGTCTTGCACTTGCTCATGAATTTCTATGAACTCATCAATTGTCAGTTCCTGGTTGTATGAATTTAGCAGTTCTTGAACGTCATCATTATTCACTTCTAAATTTAGTTGTTTGGCAATTGTTAAAAAACATCAGCAATTTTGTCAGACTCTGTCACTGATTTCGCTTGAGATTCTGTGGCAAAAAAAAAAAATGGACATGGCTTTTTCAAAACGCCATTCAAAGTTTTTTTGTGAAATTTCATTCCAAGATTGTCCCAATTATTCTCAATGCATCTAGAACATTGAATTGTTTCCAAAACTCTTCAACATCGAGCTCGTTCTTCTGTCTCATAGCTTCATGGAGATCTTCTTGTGTAAAAAGCTTTAAATATTTTGATGACACCCTGATCCAACGGTTAAAGCAAACTAGTTGGTGTTTGGTGGCAAAAAATATCACTTTCACTCGTGTGTCGAAATTAGTTGAAGTAGAAGGGGGGTGGCCAGGTGTATTGTCAATTAATAGCATCATTTTAAAATGAATTTGTTTAAACCTACAGTAACATTCGACCTGATGTATGAAATGATGAGCAAACCAGTCTTCAAAAAGCCTTCCGATTCGAACTTCCAAACCACAGGCGAGCCAGCTCTAGAAATATTTGTTAATGTCCTTGTATTTTCTGAACGATAAACTATGAGAGGTTGCAGCTTGCAAATATCAGCTGAATTTGTGCCAACGATCACTGTCAATCGATCTTTGGCGGCCTTAAAACATGGAAATGTTTTCTCTTCCCGCGCCATAAAAGTTCTTCTAGGCATTTTCTTCCAGAACAGGCAAGTTTCATCCATGTTGAATATGGTTTGGCTGGCATAGCCACCTTCTTCTATCATAGCTTAAATATTTTTATCTTTATCAGCACTTGCTGCCTCTTCACTTCCTGCAATATTGTGCCAGTTACAACTTTTAAATATCACTGAACCGACCATGGCTAGCTTTAAACATTTCATCCTTAGCTACCTATCCAGCTTCTTTTAAATTGTCAAAAATCAGTTTAGCTTGAGAACAAATATTCTGGTCAACAGGGCAACACATAACCTGAGCCTACTGACGATGTGGACTGAGAGAGACACACTCTCGCGACGCTACCATGCGACAGCCACCGGTGCCTTAAGGTTGAGCCATCATGATTTAAAACTGTGTAACTTGAAAATCGCGTAAGACGGGGTAGCATTAGTGGAGGTATTACTGTATATAAAGATTTATATGTGACAAACATGTAGTACATAATTGATACTAGACATTAGGAGCATCCCAGTTTATAACAACTTCATTATGCACAGTAAACAAGAATATGCAGAGCATTTTTAAAAAAAATATATTAAAATTACCTTAATATTTGTGCTGTATATAAAAAAGAGCTTAAAATTAAGGCTTTTCATTGTATTTAATAAAAGTTGAAATATCGTATTTTGTATCTAAAGATAACAATGTCGGGGAACTGTAAACTAAGTCCTAACCAGTGAAAAACAAGTTTCCAAGTCTATATAAAATATCATATGGCCAGATACAGAATTAAAAGTATACAGCTAGTAAAGATGGGATATTCCTATAAAGGACAAAAGTAATACTGTTTTTGGTAGCTTTTACTTCTTATATAAAGTCTGCTTGGCAATGACAAAAAAACAACAAAGAGAAACAAATTTCAGAAATGGTATATTATGTAGGCCTATAACATTTTGAATTAATTTCACAGTGATACATTCAGTATATCATGAATGAACAAAGGAAGAGATTAGCAATTCTGTAGGCCATTAGGTTGTCCTCTTATAACAGATTTAATTGAAGAATGTTTCAACATATGGTAAGCAATTTTATCTATTCTACGACCTGAATAAAAAATCAATTAAATAATCACAAAATAATAACTACCTTGATGGAGTTTTTTATTTTTGCAGCTCTTAATGCATCTCTCCTTTTACGTTTCTTCAAAACGTATTCTGGTACAGCAGGTAATTTTTTACCTGTGACAGGGGTCTTCTTTGCAGCATCGGCAGCAACGGGAGAAGAAACAGGATCTTTCTTCTTTCTACAAATAAAATATATCATAACAAAAATTTCAAAACAGGTTCAAACTAATTACTACAGGGTTGATTAATATATTTTTAATTTATGAATGAAATAATGAAAAAAATATCTCTTCTATACTAGGAAAAATATTTTGCAAATCTTAATTATCAAAATAACTTTCAGACCCAAAATTTTTGTTATCAATATAGCCTTGGACATGGTTGCGAAGTTTGTTGGTATCTATTTCCCATTCCCTAATGTTTGATTTTAGGAAAGAAAATTATATCTGGTGACGCTAAGTAAGTCATCAGAGATATGAGAAATATTATGAAAACTCTCGCTCATGCTCCAAAAATTTACAATTTTGGAAAATTGTAATTCCTCATATTTATGCTCCATAAATTAAACACACTAGAACAGTATGAAATATATAGACATAGCAACACACATAAAAATGACATCCTAAATGAACAACAGATCACACATACTCTTCGATTACATCACTTCTAACTTTCAAAAAATGGTACCGTGGAAGCATATAATCTATACACACCTCATTCCCCTTACCTAGAAATTTAGGATTCTGCCACTAAAATAAGGTGTAACCAACCTTGTAAAGTAAAGTAAGTTATTACGTATAACAACATGTGGCCGGATACAGAACACTTGTACGGTTTTCCAATAATTAAGAAATAGACGGAAATTAAATAATTAATATATCTTCAATTAATTTTGTACAACATTAAAAATTCAAAACATAAACAATGAGTACTTCTATTATAACAGTTTAATTTTGTAATTTTTAAACATGGAAGTAAAGTTAGAAGTAAATACGAATATTCACACAACAAATATTTTTCGCACTATGATACTTATAATTGTACATATTATTACGCCAATATTTAAAAATAGACGGATTTTTATCTTTAGTTAGTATTACACAACTACCTCCAAAATTGAAAACATAAACAGCGAGTAGTGAAAACATAATACTTCATATTGTTGAAATAATTTGATAAAAGAATAGTAATACTTTATATTGTTAAAAAATGTTGACAAACGATGTTATTACAGCACAATAGCAGCTGAAGAGAAGTTACAAATATAAAGACCTATAACTTCAATTAGTATTACACAACTACCATTGAGATTGACAACCTTAATACGGAATACCTCAATTACAATACAGTAAAACACTGTAACCTTTAACCATGGTATAAAATAAATGATTTTATTTTATAGCTTACTTCGATTCACATTATTTTTGATATATCGCTAGTATTTATGTAATAATTCTACTTTTTTCAACAATATAAAGTATTATTCCTATGAATTTTTTTATAAATGATTTATTTTATACCATGGTTAAAAGTTACAACTGTATTGTAATAGAGGTATTCCGTATTCAATGGTTTCGAGGTTTCCAATCTCAATGGTAGTTGTGTAATACTAATTGAAGTTATAGGTCTGTATATTTGTAACTTCTCTTCAGCTGCTATTGTGCTGCAATAGCATCGTTTGTCAACATTTTTGAACAATATAAAGTACTACTAAACACTTGTAAATATTTAAAAACTTACCTATAGTAGTACTAAGTGCTACTATAGGCAATTTTGTAATATTTTCAAGTGTTTAGTGTAAACTAGTAGCTCAATTGAAGATGGAAACAACAAATATAAAGTATTACTATTCTTTTATCAACTTATTTAAACAATATAAAGTATTGTTTTCAATAATCGCTGTTTATGTTTTCAATTTTGAAAGTAGTTGTGTAATACTAACTGAAGTATTAAGTCAGAATAGATTTGGTTGTATTTTGGTAAATATTGCCGATGCAGAAAATTACAACCAAATCTATCCTGACTCGATACTTCGTAGGTATACTATTAATATAGGTAGATAATAATGTCGAATAAAATTATAACCAAATCTATTCTGACTTGACACTTCATAGATATATTTTAATGTAGGTATATAGTCATGTTGTATAAAATTATAACCAAAAGTTAAATTTTAAGTTTTGAAATGGTGTCTGTAATTGAATGTTTGATTCTGGTAAGTAGTTTTGCGGCGTAGAGTTCGTGTGACATCACAGCAGTCTGACAACAGGAAACGTTTGTATCACTCCGCGCCTATTCACAACTTATGCCTCCGCCGAAAAAATTTTCCCCTACTTTTCATTCAAAAAAAGTAACTTTCCTCAAAGAAATTTTTTGTGGTTTTGAACAATAATCCGAAACATCGTAGGTGTCCGACGTAATAAACAATTACCGATAAAACAAACACTTGCTAATTCTGTTCCACACACGTTGCATTAAACATTTTCACACCTTTTATTTCTATCGCCACAAAATGATAGAACTTACATGGCACAAAGCATGTTAAACTTATGTGTTAAAGTTGATTTTTTTCAAATTTTTAATTTTTAGGGAGTCGTTAGCAAGTTTAATTACATTTCAAGAGTTACTAAATCAAGCAAATAAAGCCAAAACGTTGAATTAGAAACATTTTTTCTTAAATTAAAGTTGGGTAAAATTTTCAGCGTGGATGTAGAAGTTGTGAATGGGGTGATACAAATGTTTTGTCACAGTGCTGCGCATAAGGTTGTATGCGTCGGCCCCAGTACGTCACGCAGCCTTACGTGTGTAGATATTTGAGAAACGTTTTGGCTTAATTTTTATACATATATTTAAATATACTTATAAAGTCTCCAATTAGGATAGATTTGGTTTTAAATTTATACATTACTGTATACCTATATTAAAATATACCTAATAAGTGTCCAGTCAGGTTAGATTTGGTTTTAATTTTATACATTACATAAGTGGTTACATTTATAAAATTAGTACCAAATCTATCCTGACTGGATACTTCATAATTTATACTTTTATTTTGTCAAATTCATTAAAATTATGCCAAAACGTAATGCTACACATTATCCAAATGTAACGGTGATGTCGTGTATCCCTCCACGAGGCAGGCAGCCTATTCACAACCACTACATCCGCGCTGAAAATTTTACCAACTTTAATTTAAGAAAAAATAATGTTTCGGAATATTTCATGCAAATATAGGCCCGGTTTAGGAAAGTAAACAAATACCAATTTTTTTTACTAAAATCGAACACGTGGAAACGGGAAATAAATACCATATATCGTAAGTAATCTGTTTGAAAAAAAGCTTAGATTCTATAAAAATTGTATACCCTCGTTCCAGAGGTCTTCATACATCAGCAAGTATTTATTATTATTTTTGCAATATTGATGACGTCTGGGATGCCGATAACTAGTTTTATATTTATAGAACCACATATAAAACTAAAATTACATGGGATAATTTATCAAGAATGAAGATGCTAAAGCTACCGAATTATGACGTCATATTCATATTTTAGGTTATTATTATTAATGTTTATTATACCAATTATGACATTTGCATGGTTACTAAGACACTTATGTGATATAACATTTTCAGCTATTGTCAGGTTTAGATTATTTCATAGCACGACAAACGTGTTAGTAGAAATTTTCATAAGGTACAAATTATTAAAAAAATTCATTTTTTCATCTTACGTTCCAATGAATTATTTTTAACTTAAAAAATGTCTATAAGTATATCTCTTATTAAAATTTTAAATAATAAATACTACCATCAAGATTAAAATTGATAAAAAATTGTAAAAGAGAACTTACGTATCCGACATGTTTCACAGTTTCAATACAGAGAAGCGGATATTAAAATACAAAGGCCTTCATAATATCTGTCTTCAAAGTTTTAACATTTGGCTCATCTGTGGGATGTCGTAATAAAGATATTCTTTAATAATACTATAAAAGAACAAGTGTTAAATCAATAAAGCTAACAGAGTAGTCACTATCGCAAGGCAGATAGGACAACGAAAAATTTACTGCTAAAAGTAATTCTAGTGATAAAGAATATTAGGTGCTCATACAAACAGCTAAATCTAGTGGGAACTAAATGCTCAGGCTTTATTAAAATAACAGAAAATTTTGTTATTCAACTTTTCGTTAAATAAAAAAAATCTATTCTGACAGCTCTTAACGTACATAAGTAGAATTACTAAAAATAATGCAGAAAAAACAATTATAATTTAAAACCATCAAGGAAGATAAAAAATCAATCTATTACCATTGATGTCAAACCATCGACATTAAACTTGAAACACTGTATCGATTGTCATTGCTCCATAGTATGTCTGAGTTTCCTCATGTTCACTGTCGTCAGCTGTAGTTTACACTTGATATGTGTATTCATTGGCGGTTTAGGTTAAAAAATTAATTATTGGAAGCGCAATTTGGACATTAAGGAGATTGTTTTATTTCTAATACAGGGGCTTTGTGGCATGTAAAAAATGATGAATTTTCGAAATGCAGGATTGAAGAGATATTTGTTCTGGTTTGCAAATGAACATGCTGACTTTAGGTTACCAGTAAGTAAAATTCAGTTTTTTATAATTTAATGAGGACAAATAATATTATACAATTTCTATAGTTATAATGTGTTTAGTTATGTATGTAATATTGCCTAAGGAAGAAATTCGACTTTGAATGAAGTATTCTACGTCTAGATTTCTACTCTAAACTATGAAGCATATAAGGTGTTTCCACTGTATCTTGAACATCGAAAATTCGAACCAGTAACATTCAAATAGTTTTCAGAAATTAAAAAACATTAATAACAGAAATGCACTGAGATTTCCAAAATAATAATGCTGTCTACATATGCTCTTGACCTCTTCTCCGCCAAGCTAGTGTAAGTGCTGGGCAAAGATTATTTGAATAACTGACTCAGTGCAGTTTTGTATAGTTGACTGTTATCCATTGCCAGGGGCCTGTTCAGGCTTGACTGTCACTATTTGTTTTGATTAGTAGCTATGTCTTTGATCGGATCAGTCCTTTTTTTGTTTGTGAGTGTTTTGTCGTTCTCCATGGTTCTAAAAGGAAATGGGTTGTTCTATTGATAGCAGATAAAATAATTACAGACCGATCAGATAAAGAGAAAACAGTTGGCTGAAATGTACAGTGTTAGACACTCAATGATTTCAGACAGTAAAAGGGACGAAAATACACTTTCAAAGTTTGTGTCAATGCTTGGAAATGAAGATGATTGTTCTGTAATTAAATCGATGAAGACAGCAAATAAATATTGAGAAGACCCAGTTTTCAAGTGGTTTTTGGAGCACTTTTGTTGGGAAACCCAATTTTGGGTCAAATTCTTTGTAAAAAATCTCAAAAATTTACAAAAAAATATATAATTTTTCTCCTCCATTTGCAACTTACAATTAGTAATTCATTTTTTTCACCCTTTTTTTTTGAATAATTTCAATTATTGAAATGGGTTCTGGTCCTAATTGATATGAATGATTGGAGTTCTACCATAATAGTTTACCCCTATACATTATGACAAAACTGGATCTTTTGTGTTGAGGTGGACTACAGAGAGCCTAGTTTTTCACAACACAAAGTGCTATTATAGCAATGTGTTTACCATATTATGTGATAAAGTGTATAGGTATAATGTACATATTTTAATGGGGTATTTACCTGGTATCCCCTTATAAATCATACTACAGTACAAAATCTGTTAATATTATATACTAAAGACTTAATATATATGTTACCTTAGATTACTGTCTAAACAAACTGGAAGTGGTTTAAACTGTCACAAACTGTAAATGTGATTATTACTTACATTATTGTTGGTAATATTAAACCAAATACTAATGATCTTTGATTTTTCTTACATATATTACTCAAATGTACATTAGGTAATCACTTCGTTTTGGTACCCTTGATGCAATGTGGATAAAGTCACTGAAACTTTATTGATAAAAACAATTTTTGGTCATAGAAGGTTTATTTTTTATCAAATTTTAGTTGGGACTAGTTTTTTTGGACAAGCAGTAGCAATGGTGCACCGTACTACGTATACAACATTACTATAAATATCCGTATTAAATATGCAGTTGGGATAGATTTGGTTGTAATTTTATACAACATGTAACCAAACAAATCTACACATGAAAGGTAATAATAGAGATCACATGATGTCACCTTGCACAAGGTATTACTCCACGGAAGCAGACATCTAAATATTTCCCAAATCTCAATAATTACTGTTCATTCTAAACAATAACTTACATAAATTATCATGTTGGAATTATTAAATTCATTTTACCAACAATCCTTTAGCATTTTTTTCAACTCCACTATTTAAGTCTATAATACTACTACCTACTGATACAAAAAATGCACATACAAAGTATTGGTTAGGATAGATTTGGTTATAAAAACAAGAAAAACGTGAATAAACATCAAATTCATGGAATGAATATGGCAATGACAATTCTGTATACAGTTCTGTTTGCTATTGTGCATAAGTCTGTTAAGTGTATTTAATATTATGTGTGTTGAACCATTTCACTATGTTTTATGAGGTTATAAGAAAGTTTTGTTTGTAACATTCGTTGATTCCATCTTCGTGTGAGCTACTAGTAATCACTAAACACTTTTTAAATGTTTTAAACTTGCCTATAGTAGCACTTACTTTGCTTGTTGAGGACGGCTGTTTCGGGAGATGTGTTCCTTTGTCAACTTAGACCGTAACTGATCTCAAGGTTTATGTAGGTTAGGATGGGATATTTTGGGATAACATCTAACCTACAAATTCTTCATAAACAACACAGAAATAACCAACGCTACACAACCGAACAATACGAAATATGTAGGCACTTCAAACTACACCCGACACACATACTCAATACACAATTACATTATAACTCACACGCACTTTTTGACATCATAACTCCTAAATACACACAAAATACACCCACAGCACCAAAATATCCCACCCCCACCCTAATCTACGTAAACCTTGAGATCATTTACGGTCTGAGTTGACAAAGGGACACATGTCCCGAAACAGCCGTCCTCAACAAGCAAAGTAAGTGCTACTATAGGCAAGTTTAAAACATTTAAAAAGTGTTTTGTTTGTAATTATGTCAAAAATCATGAATGAATTTACCAAAACACACATATATTGTAATTGTGTATTGAGTATGTGTGTAGGATGTAGTTTGAAGTGTCTGTATATTTCATTACACATCCGAACAATACGAAATATACAGATACTTCAAACTACACCCTACACACACACACTCAATACACAATTACATTATAACTCACACACGCTTTTTGACTTTATAACTCCTAACACTCACAAAGTACACCCACACCACCATAAAATCTCACCCCCACCTTAATACCCTAACCTATGAAAACCTTGAGATCAGTTACGGTATGAGTTGACAATGGGACACATCTCCCGAAACAGCCGTCCTCAACAATTATAAGTAAGTGCTACTATAGGCAAGTTTGTAAATATTTACAAGTGTTTTAGAGAAAACTAGTAGCTCAGTTGAAGATGGAATCAAAAAATATGAATGAATTATAATGTAATTGGGTGTTGTACGTATGAGTGTTGAGTGTAGTGTGAATATTTTTTTTCTGTTCTACCATATAGAGTCTAATATTTTTATTCAGCTCATACAGAATATGTAGGTGATGATATATGGCTGTATTTGTGGCTACAAAGTGACTAGTAAAGTTTGATTGATTATTATAATTTTGGAGTACGTTTATGTGTTCTTTGTGTGTATATAAAACGGTCTTTCAAGAACCCCCAGTGTTTATTTAATAATCTATACTTTGAGTTTTAAATTATAACAGAGGTCTATGTACATAAGTCCTAATTTACTATTCATTTAGATGAGTTAAACAACAGAGGTCGAAGGATATACAATTAGAGCAAATACACAAAATTATACTTTGAAAAAAATATATTTAACTAAAACAAAAGATGATTTTTAGGACTATATACAAATTAATTCGTTTCAGTTAGTAAGAGCTTTAGTGCAGATATAATAAAACATACCACCAAGAGATACTTACATAAAACTTAACATCAAAGCCAAGCACCCTCCCTTTGATGTTGACTTCAGGAAGAATCAGAGAAACATTCTTTCTAATCAGTGATTCTAATGAAATGTAATATAATGTTAAATTTTAGAAGCAGATGCCATCCAAATTAATAGCTATTTACTCACACATAAACAAACTTTAACAAACAAGCTAGAGAAATTTTGTACACAAATAAATTCGTAACAGGGAATTAAATGTTATTGAGTCTATTTTGTAATATTGCCAAGTTAATAACAGAGGCCAAATTTTTATGAACTTTATGTTCAGAATAGAAATGTCCAACATTAAATGAAATACCCAGTATGCTGGAAAAAACCAGATCCCAACACGCTCTAAGTTGTCATATTTAAAAATATCCTTCTTTTTGTTTTTCTTTATAAAATTTAAATAATTTTGTGAAAATCTTAAGAAAAAAGGTATTTATTATAAAATTGTATATTAGGGTATTTTCTTAAAAATACAACTTTTGGATTCCTCTTCTTTGATTTAAAAAGTTTCATCAAATAAGTAAAAAAAATAGTTTTCAAAAAATTGGTGATATTTAAAAAAAGTTCCGATGTTTTCCAGTTTATACTTTATTAAAATTTGCATTAAAAAACTTTTTGCATTTAGTTTTTTTTACTTAATGTTCTATTTAACCCTCATGCACGTGCGCCTTTTTATCTAACGTAAGTAGGCGAGTTGTTGTATTTTATACAACATCTTGGTTTTCTACATTTTCCTTAACTGTCAATCGAGTTATTAAAAGTTTGGTCTTACCAATGAAAAATTACTTGTGAGTTGACCCCAGCAATGTTTATCAGAGCAAAAAATAATACAGCTGGCCATCTTCTTGTGCTCTGGGCAACGCTATATGCAGCACAAAGCTGGTCATTACTATCAACTCCACCTTTCGTTCTGTTGTACTGCAATATAATTTCTGGCTTATTTGTTTGTTCGTCAACATCATCTGAGTCGTGCATAGTCGAAATCAATATTACAGCTTTATTTTTTTTGTCGTATATGAGACCATGGTTCGATCATTCTGGAACCTAAACAAGGAAGTACCTGGCTGATTGGTTTTATTAGGCAGAAATTCTGGTGAAATTATCCGTTTGTTCTTACGTAGAGTGCCAATCACCTTCCAATTCACTTTCTGAGTTATGATCACTTTTTTCAGCTTCACCGTCGCTCAGATCATCGTCACTTTCAATAAAATCAGCATTATCAATTTCTTCATCAGAAAGATCCTGTAAATTTTTGGAATGTCTTCCAAATTCACTGCTAAAAACATGAAAATTTAAAAAAATGTTGAACAAAACAAATAATTACATAATTCTTAAAAAAAATGTATATAAAAAACTTACGTTCCATCGTGGAGAAAAAAAACTGCACTGAAACAATTAAAACGTCAGAAGGCGCCTTGTTGTATTTTGTACAACAGTGATGACTGACCAGAACTAATCGCACACTGAGGCTATGTTGATAGAATAAAGACATTGATGACAAGTGATAAGAGTAGTGGGGGGACCAATAGAAGAATAGAACGGTGATTTGAACAAATAACTACCAACAGGTTTCACCAAGAATCAAAATATTAAAACTGTTATATTCTTTACAACAGCGCGCGTCCTTGAGGGTTAATGTTAAACTCTTGAACTTTGTAGTCCATTACTTTTGGTGAAACCTAATTAATCACTTTTGAATTAGTGTATGACTACCTATTTAAATTCAGTAAATTTGTATAAACTTGCTGAGACAGAAAATTGTTGATCGCTCCGTGCCAATCTTCATCAGTGTCTTCTGCTTGGAGTTGTTAGGCTAAGCTGTGACAGTTTTAAAGGCAGGTTTTTGACAGTATCAAAGAGTATGTGTGATTGGTTTTAGGTTTGTTTGTTCATTATGTTTGTATTTTGTGTTTTTGTAAATTTCATATTGTTCTAGTGTGTTGAGATGTAGTCCTTTTTTGTTGATGTGTAGGATTTCTAGGTTATGGTAAATGTCTGTGTATTTGTGTCCTGTTTCTTTTATGTGATTGTAAAATGTTGAGTTGGTGTTCTGTTTGTGTTCCTCGACTCTTTGTTGAAAGCTGCGACCTGTTTGTCCAATGTAGAATTTGTTACATTTGTCGCAGTTCAGTTTGTATACGCCTGGTGCTTGTAGTTTATCTTTGTTGTTGGTGTCGTGTTGTATTTTGTATTGTAACTGGTTATTAGTTTTGTTTGCTATTTTGTATCCTATTTTTTGAAATTTGTGGGATATTTTGTTGTTGTTTTGTTTATGTATGGTAATGTGATGTATTTGTTTTCCCTGTCTGTAGTGTTAATTTTAGTGTTTTTTTGTATATTGTACCATGGTTTGTCTATTATTGTGGTGTTGTATCCAAAAGAACTAAGAACAAAGAACTGTAAACAAAGAACTAGATACAATTAAATATTTAGCATACACAAATGGATACAACACCACAATAATAGACAAACTATCGTACAATATACAAAAGAACACTAAAATTAGCACTACAGACAGGGAAAACAAATACATCACATTACCATATATAAACAAAACAACAAACAAAATAGCCCGCAAATTTCAAAAGGATACAGAATAGCATACAAAACTAATAACAAGTTACAATACAAAATACAACAAGACACTAACAACAAAGATAAACTACAAGCACCAGGCGTATACAAACTGAACTGCGACAACAAACACAATACAAATCACACATACTCTTTGATACTATTGAAAACCTGCCTTTAAAACCGTCACCACTTTACCCGACATCTCCAAGGGGAAGACACTGATCATCTTTATTGTTGGTGTCGTGTTGTATTTTGTATTGTAAATTGTTATTAGTTCTGTTTGCTATTATTATGTATCCTGTTTTTTTTTTTAATTTATGGGCTATTTTATTTGATGTTCTGTTTACGTATGGTATTGTGATGTATTTGTTTTCCCTGTCTGTAGTGTTAATTTTAGTGTTTTTTTGTACATTGTGCCATAGTTTGACTATTATTGTGGTGTATCCATTTATGTATGCTAAATATTTAATGGTGTTTTGTTCTTTGTTTATGTTTGTTGCGATCATTGGATCTTTTCTAATTTTATGGAGCATGGTTCTGAAGGCAGCTTGTTTGTGTTGGATAGGGCGGTTTGAGGTGTTGTGGATAAGTGTATCTGTCGTTGTGGGTTTCATGTAAATGTTGAAGCTGTGTTTTTATGTGTGGCTTTTTGTTATGCCAAGGTCGTCACGAAAATCCTAAACATTCTCCAAACCATCACAAAAAAAAACTATTTCACCCACAACTAAAATTTCTATTCACAAGCAGATGGACTACCCATGGTCCTGTCAGCAGTATCCTAAGCAAAATTTTCTTTGCAACACATAGAAAACACCTAGATACTCGCAAACAATACACACGCACACAAAATCATTTACTGGCACAGATTCATCGATGATATAACACTATACACAGGCAACACCTGACAATGCGAAAAACTCCTCACCTACACTAATAAAATACATACAAAACACCAGTTCATCTTAGAGATTGAAACCAACCGATCCCTAAACTCCCTCGACCTGTGTTTTTGTGTGTGGTTTTTTGATGTGGTAAGGTTGAGGTATTTATTTTTATATTATTACTTTAATGTTTAAATTTTATATGTTTGTTATGTTTTATAATATTTGTGTTATTTAAATAGTAATTTATTATTTTGCTTTATCTAAAACATTTTCCTTTTGTTTTGTTGCTGATTGGCGATGATAACCAAACTGGTTTTTCGCCAGAGGGAAAATCAATCTCAAACAAAAACATAAAATACAAACATATTAAATGAACAGACCCAATATAAATCACACATACTCTTTGATACTATCGAATACCTGCCTTTAAAACTGACAACTCTTAACCTAACAACACCAAGCAGAAGACACTGTTAAAGATCGCCACTTTCTGTCTCAGTAAGTTTAGAAATTTACACAATTTAAAGTTCGGACAATCATACTAATGTAAAAGTGATTATTTAATGTTGTCTGGAATTTGATATTTTAATCTCTTACTTTAATTCCACTATTCATATTTTTAAGGGGAAAAAAATATAATAATTAAATTGTATATAATTTGTACTTTAAGATCTTAAATTTGAAGTATTTTGTAGTGTTATATTAAATAATTGTATTGATATTAACCACTTATATGCTGGCATTTTGAAAATAGTCATAAATATCTTTGATCATATTTTGTTTTTTTATGGTATTGTAAGGTTTATTCTTAAGGTAAGAACTTATAAGATATACCTATAATGTTTTTTTTTTTTTTCAGGAAATAACATCGATTCTTTCCTTATTTAATATATCTATGAAATGGGTTGAAGAACCTTGTGAGCATGTAAGTTACAATTTTTAAAATATATCATTTTAATAAGAGTGGTATATAAAATGATTGTTTTGAAAAATATGATTACGTAGTTAATTGAGAGCTTTAATATCATTCTTTATTTGATATTTAGTACAGATGTACAAGAATAAATTTTACTCAAAATAATGTTATGTCACTTTCCGTGTTATTTGTGTGCCAGTTATGGTTGCTATTGCCTAAAGAGGATAAAAATGAAATGTAGATTATAGGTAGGATTAAGATAGGAACATAAAATCCCCTGGCATGATAAATATTATGGTATGTATTATCACAGTAGTATTATAAGCAGTATTATAATATGTGCAAGTAGATTTACTCTATTTTGGTCATTAAGAGGTGTTTAATTATCATACACATTTGTTAGAACAAGGGTAAATTAAATTAGTTACTAGTAAAGAAGGAACATATAAGGCTTTGGGTTGGGGAAAATAGTGTAAAATTATATCGTATGAGTACAAAGTAGATCTACTCTTGGTTTTAAAAGAGCTGTCATCCTACTATCATGGTATCATCTTCTGAATAAACTGCTTTACCTACTCGATAAAAATTGTTGTCATAAAGTTCTACATACAGTAAACTCCCGATTATCCGTGGAATAGGGTGGCCCGGCAACGCCGGATAACGAATTCCCCGGATAATCCGCTATGAACAAAGAATACGCAAAACGATCTATAATCGATTATTATACCATAAGTTACACAAATAATGACCCCGGTTAATGCAATTCACAAATAATCTTCAGAGGACAAAATAAATACAGAAAATAATTTAAAATGTCGATGTATTTGACGGGTTATAACATGTACATTTATATGTCTAACTATTTACAATACGTACATAACTATATGTCAAAAGTAAGTATGTATGTACATATGTAATTTCCTTTACACATAATACTTTCACGTTTTAACAAAAAAATTTGTCACTTTCGTCTTTTTTTGTGAGCATTGATTTAGCTTTAATGTGCGTTCTAAGTTTCTTGAGAACCATTTTGTTGCACAGTGTCTACTGTGTGTCACAAAGCCATAAAAATCGGTAATGTATATGACAGACATGGATAATGCATAATTCACGTCCTAGACTATTTATAGCCGAGATTAGCTGACATTTGTTTACAATCTATGATACACATTAGGTTTTCGGGCGTCCAAGCATTTTATCATTGTCTCAATACAGTAGTCTGCTCGCCCCTTTTATTTCGCTGGCCCGCGTTGGGATGCTTCCCTTTTTAATGTAAAAATTAGTACTTACATATTTACATATCTATTCCCTTCATCTTAACTTCTATTAAGCCTTATATGTATTTACGTCGTAATTCACCGTTTGAAAATTTAAACACATGAATCTGATTGGAATAAAAATTGGATATTTGTAAAACAATGGCAGACCCCGGATAATCCGCAAACCGGTTAATCCGCCCACGGATAATCGGGAGTTTACTGTATGTCATGAAGTCTGAACATAAAGTTCGGATAGTTATAAACTAATTTTAAAGTGATTAAATAAAAATTGTGCCATTAGATCCATGCTCTACTACAGACTTAAAAAAGTACCAATGTTCACAGAAACACCAACGAAGAAATAAATATTATTAAATAACTAGCACATATAAATTGGTACAGTAACACAATAATTTTATAAACTATGAAAAATACAAAAAAATGGACACAAAAAATAGAAGAAAAAAGAAATTGTTTACACTCAAATATGTTAGGAAAACCTGAAATATGATCGCTCAGAAATTCTAAAACGCAGAGTTACTTTAGTAGTAGCCAACGCCAATCCTTGGCAGTTGAGCCATTTGGCGACGTTCCTTTAGAAAGTCTGTTATCTTCTGTATCCTAGTGGTCAGGCTCTGATGAAAAACTTTTTCATGGAACAGCTTTTTTGAAACAATTCTGGATAGTGGTTAGGGAAATATTGTCATACTTTCATGTTTTCATACTTTATTGATTTCTAAAACACAGTTTTTAAGTGAAATTGATTCTCTTCTACTGCTGATATGTTTTTATAAATATGCGCTTCTAGTAGTTCACTATGGTATTTTTTACTATTCCCCGGGTCCATTGGTTGAAGGTTTTACATCGCGTTTGACAGGGAGAAGACAAGTTGTTTATTTCACAGTTTATTTTGTACAGGTGTTTGGTGTTGTGGACATGCTTTTTCCAAAATAAGTACAAATCATTAAAAATTAGTCTGGTCGTCCAAGCTTTTTTGTTTAAGTTATAGTCAACTTCTAAAGATTTAATGTCACAGAAACATCTCGGTGTTGATTTTCTCTATAGCCAGTAGTTTTAATTTTGTGCTTCAGTCCACGGTTGTCCGAATTATGACTGTACTAGTTACTTGCCATGCTTTACCCCAAAATATTTATCGTTTTTGAAAGTTAATGTTTTGTCTGGCAAACATTTTAAAAAATAAATCCTTCTCATTGGCATTTAATATGTACTTGGGTTCTTATTCTCACAGAATTCTTCAACATTGTGTTGTGTCAGATTTTGCAGCCTTCATTATTCACTTTTGCACTTTCACTAGATACTGAATTTTGAATAATAGATCACCTCCTCACATGCACTTCCTTGCACCACATCCTGCCAGACGAAGAGGACAATGAAGGAAGTCTCTCTCGATTTTACTGGTCAGCGCGCCACCAAATGGCTCAACAGCCAAGAGTGGGCGTTGGCTAGTAAGTAAGTATTTCGACTAATTCTATACTTGGCTGTAAATTTATTTAGCCAACCTGTACTTGCTGTAAAGTGGTCATACTCAAATACTTTGGTAAATTCTTAGACCTTTTCATATATTGTATCAGACACAAGCAAATGTTTTTCATAAGATAATTTTACCCATTTAGGATAGCTTTGTCCAGATTTTGGAACTTACACATTTCTTCACAATTTCGTTGGAACATGCTAAAATACTATCTTTGCCTTTCAAAATGTTAATACAATGATTGGTGGAATACCGCATTATAATACAACAATCTAATCTTAGAAGAGTTTGATCTAACTCCATTTACATTTGACCTGTGTATACTTTTAAATTGTTTTAAAACAGTTTTATCGATGATTATGACAGAACAAACATTCCTAATTTATGTTCCATCATTATTTATTTGTTAATTTTTTTTTACTTTTATTTATTTACCTCCTCTATAGTACCTTTTATAATATCTTTAAGTCTATTTGTACCTGTCTTGAAAAGTAATGTATTGAATTACCTGATTTAATATAATATACTTTCAATGCATTAAAATATTGATTGTTTTTGTGGTTTGAAATAAAGTTTATTGCAAAAAATATGTGAGTCTGTAGAAGTTTTAAATTTGATGTACATAAAACTATTAATTTATATGGAAGCATATAGTGTACAGTTATCAGATTTAGTTCAGAAGAGGAAAATAATGGCTATATTATGTAAGAGATATCACTTCTAAAGATTAAAAGATATTAGTATTTGAAATTAAAAAAAAAATTTTACAACAATTTTTTAACAATTTATTTATTTAATAAGTCATATAACTTAAACAATAATATCAATTTTATATTAATATTAATATATTCAAACTATTTAAACCACACCTTTTTTGTTTCGATAATGCTCTATCTATTATTAAAACAATAAAACAAAAATATGAATAATCATAAGTATAAAAATAATTATTTTTAATTCAAGGAATGTTATAAATTCTTTATTGAGGTTGAAGAAAAATTAACTTCAATTTAGCAAATTTGACCGAAGTAAATGGTTTTTTCTACATAGAGTTTAAATTTATATTTTGCTTATTGGGACAATGGTTGTTATAACCACCAAAAAAATTATTATAATAATGATTATCACTAATATCATAAGAAAAAATCACCTTTTCTAAAATGAGGTGATTCAACCCACTAAGCTAGGCAACTCTTAATTGTCAGTGTCTAGTTGATATTACCTTTTTTTTCTTATGTATACAGTAATGCCCAATACTTACGCGATAGTTGGGGCCGAGCGAAAACTGTGTAAGTTGAATTTGCTTAGGTCGGGGTATAATTTTACATAGAATCACATGGGAATCATGTTTAATTGGGAACAAAGACTAAATAAACTAATAATTTAAAAGAAAAATGCGTATATATTAAAATTTTAAATACATAACACAAAAAATCATATTATATAAATATATATTGCAAAGAAGTAAGTAAACAAAAGGTATTTTGACATAGAAGACTTCATAAAATTCGTTAGATTTTTTTCTCACGCAGAATTTCCTTTCATATCGCTAATTTTTTTGTTTTGTGGTAGAAATACGCTCATTTTGGACTCCATGTTTTCCAAAATTTATAAACCTTGCTCAATTAAACTAAAGCCTTTTGTAAAGTTTTAACCGTCATTTCATCTTCTAAGTCAACTGGGTCTAAAGAATCTGCGTTTTTAAGGTCTTGCTCACCTATTTCTATGAGCTCATCAATTAATTGTCAGCTCCTGGTTTTGTAAATCCAGCAGTTCTTAAACGTCATCATTATACACTTCTAAATTTAGTTGTCTGGCAAAACCAGCCAACATCTTCAATTACATCAGCAGTTTCATCTGACTCTGGCACTGATTTTGCTTGAGTTTCAGTGGAAAAAAATATAGACACACCTTTTTCCAAACGCTATTCAAAGTTTTTTGTGAAATTTCATTGTCCAATGAAATCATTGTCCACTGTCCAATTTCATTGTCCAATGATTCTCAAAGCATTTAAAAAATTGAACTGTTTCCAAATATCTTCAACAGAGAGCTCGTTGTTCTGTCTCATAGTTTCATGCAGACGCACAAATAATCTTCTTGTGTAATAAGCTTTAATTGTATTGACTCCCTGATATATCAGTTGAAGCAAATTATTTGTGTTTGGTGGCAGAAATATCACTTTCACGTGTGTGTCGAAATTAGTTAAAGTAGTAGGAGGATGGCCAGGTCCATTGTCAATTAATAGGAATTACTTTAAAAGGAATTTGTTTAGACTGACAGTAACATTTGTTTTGAGGTATATGATGACTAAACCAGTCCTCAAAAAAAAGCTGTCACCAAAGACTTCCGATTCGACTTCCAAATCAAGAGCAAGCTAGCTTAAGAAATATTTTTCAATGCCCTTAGGTTTTCTGAGCGATAAACTATGAGAGATTATAACTTACAGTCAACAGCTGTATTTGCGGCAAATGTCATTGTCAATCGGTCTTTGGTGGCCTTAAAACCTGAAAATATTTTCTCTTCATGAACTATAAAAGTTCTCATAAGTATTTTCTTCTAGAACAGGCCAGTTTCAGCATAGTTTGGACAGCATGATTTAAAACCGCGTAAGATGGGGTAGCGTAAGTCAGGTATTACTATACTTTAAATTTAAGAATAAAGTTCAAAAGGGGAAAATTATTAACTTTTAAATCAAAAATAGCTTTATAGAAATGTGTTAAATAATGGTGTTTTTGTTTCAGCCTTTCTGGATTGTAGAACTTGCATGTGAGGAATCTGCACGTAAAATTGCTAGCAGATCAGTTTGTCTTCGAAGAGTTATTGAACTGTGGGCTCGTGATAAACATATACCTGGCTTACACCAACAACTAAAAGACTTACCACTGGATTTTGTTAAACCATTTTGTGCCCCAAACAAATCTTTTAAAGTAAAAGTAGAAACATTTTGCAACTCACAGTCTCAGAAAGAAAAAGTACGAAAAATTGAGGCAAGTTAAAAAAAACATATTTTAATTTCCATATTTTTGCAAAAAAATGTTTATTGTTTGTTGAAGTATCTGTAAATTGACTGTTATTTAGGTATAACTTGTTGGTTCAATACAATTCTCCAAGTCGTGAAAAAATTTTGTATATTAAATTAAATTTGTAAACAGAAATGAAAATGAATATTCATTTCACTCTGATCTGAATAATATTATAAATTTATTCATAAATTGTAAAATTATATAATTCTTTCTTGATTTTTGGTGGCAAATAGGGTTTTCTCAATTAACTGTTCCTACCATCTTCCAGTGATAGAAAGAAGTGGTTAATGCAGAAGGAAGCAACAGAAAGAAACTAAGGTCTCGGTCTAATAACCTAGATCAAGGTATTCTGATATGGTTCCAACACTAAACGTATGAATTCTATGCCACTCTCCTAATCTCTGGCTAAAAGCAGAATTTCTCCAATCCCAGATTTGTATGCATTCCCTAAAGCATTCAAAAGTTGCTTGAGCAAGGCCAAGTTGTGTAGTAATATCATTTATGGTTAGAAAAATATTGAGGCCTGTAGCCCCATTAAAACTAGTACTAATTTCTGTCTGTGGTTTCTGCTACCAACCCTATTTTTGAACAAAAGCATTTACATAGTAACAAGACATGACTTGTATAAGACGACACTACATCAAACTTTGTTTACCGTCTAATTGTCCTTCTTAACCTAAAGCAATGAATTTTTCCCTTTAGCATCTAACGTATCAAGCATTCTACAACTGATCAGTAGTTGTCATTATAGATCACTCTCTTCAAAACAGTTGAAATGGAAAAGCAGAATTGCCCTGACTTATCAAGAACCTTCAGTAATGTTTCAACTAGCATTGCAGTTTAATAATAACCTAAAATTATATCTGAATGGAGTATTCACATAATGCAATATTGGTTCTTTTTACAAAATAACATGTTTTTTGTTGTTGTTTTTCAATCGCCGTTATTCTATTCCTACTGTAGTTCTGATGATATTACTGGTTATCTGTAATTATGATTTAAGGTAAAAGACAAAGTTAAAGAAGAGTGTGTATTATTTTAGATTTTGAGAAGATTGATTATGAATAGATGATCTTGTATGTAAATATTTACCATAGTAACAAGTTCTTACAAATTTATGATAGAAACGATTTTGAAAAGGAAGAAACTTTAAACAAGTTCAGGAACTAAATAAATTTTAAAATGATTAAATAAAACTTTTATAGAATTTCTTTGAAAGGATAAATATTTCTGTAAGTAGGCCTGCAATGAAAGTACACACAAAAATTAAGAAAGTAAATTTAAAAAATGTAAGTAGAATGCAGATTTAGAAAAAAATATTTGACAACCAATTCATGTATTCAAAGAGGACTTAGTTGGTTTAAAACTTCAACAATATAATTTGTTCAGTAATTAGAAAGGTATTTAAGTACAACATATGGGGCTTAATGTAAGAGTTAGTTACGTAACAAATATTTGAGTTAAACTGAATGCAATTTATATAAATGATATTTAAATTTAAACAAAGTAAAACATTACACTCATAGATACATTAATAATAGTAACAATTTTAATCTAAAAATGTTAAATTAATAAAAAAATATTTGTGGCTTTGAATGCTTGAAAGAGAAATTATAAGAATAAAGATGAGTTGGCATTCTAATCAAATGCTTATTGAATCACAAATTGCATTCAATGCAAATTACATATTTTTCTACATTTGTATCAGTTTTAATTTAAACAAGCTTTTGCATTTGCAGGGGCAATAACTGAAAACTAAAGAATATCTTTAGAGTGTGGTTGAAACATTATCCACATTTTATATAATATAGTATGGAGAAATCATTTTATTTATTCAGAAAATATGTTTATAATAATAAATACTGTTGGTAATCTCTGCAATTGGTTAACCTACATTAATATCAGTGTCGACCAGTCTTTAAAGGAAATATAAGAATCTATAAAGAGCAAATATTGAGGAAGCTTGTATAAACAAAAATGGCAGTAGTAGTCAGTTGGTTACTTTTGGTAAATGTCAGTTTTGATTTTTTTGTAAGACATGAATTGCTTGGATAGGGTCAGTACTACCCCTAGTAAGTAAATTATAATATTTGTAAATTTTATTAACATTATTCACTATAATTAGAGCAATGATGAATAAAGTAAGATTTGTCTGTAATGGCTTGCATTGATGTTGTCTTTATCATTGGATTGGATCTGAGGCATCTGGCTCTAGTCACTTGCATATCATTTATCAAAACTGAAACTATTTATTAGGAATATACTGTGGTTGGATTTAACAATGGATACACAAAAACCTCTTAACCACAAACTTTCTTTATTTTACCCTTATGTACATTTCAGTTACCAAGTAACCATCCTCAGAGGGATAATATACAAAGTTAACCTCTGAGGATGGTTACTTGGTAACTGAAATGTACACAAGGGTAAAATAGAGAAAATTTGTGGTTAAGGGGTTTTGTGTATTTATTATCAAAACTGAATCATTAACTTCATTTGGAAAGTCGTATTTACAATCACAGGCTTGTCTATTTACACAATAGATATTTTTGTATCAGAGACAGAATATGTTTACACTTTAGTTTTATATATTAAAAATTTTTACAAACCACTTCATCACCCATTCATTTTTGACATGATAAAATTTATTTGTGTTAATTGTCAAAACACTTTTAATGATGGTCAGATTTTGATGGGGGCAGTCTGAATACATGATTGTGGTATGTATTGTTTTATCTTTATAGAAAAAAACATGTAAGAAATATCAAAGAAATACTTAATAAAATAATAAGATTAAAAGGCTCACAGAATTTTCAAGATCAACATTGTGAAAAATGACAAACTCTCATGAAAAGTAAGATGTTACTGCTATGGGTCAATTAACACAAGCGACTTGGATCAGAAGCTAAACTTGTACTGAATGTTATATTTGTCATTGTATTATAGATAGGTATTGGAGTATATGGTCTTGGCGCTAGAATACCAATACATACACACTCAATGCGTTAAGGCAAATGCAAGCATCTATAAAAAGCAAATGTTGAGTAAACTTGTATAAATACAATGGGCCTAGGTAGTCAATTGGCAGCATATTATTGTACATAGTAAACAAATTACATATTATCTTGAATCTAAATATTTTAATCAATCCATTACTGCTAATTTATATATATAATTGAATGTTTGTATGTCTGTGTGTATGTATGTTATAGACGCCTAAATCTAATCCGTTGATGAAATTTGGAGGGTTTGTTTAACATATTCCCAGGATGGTTCCTCTGAAGTTTGGTGTGGACCCTAAACCACAAGGCTCTGCCCCAAAGGCTTAGAATGGTTCAAAAACCGATGTATAAATGTATGTGTGTATTATCTTATGGGTGCCTAAACCGCTGATCAGAAGGTAATGAAATTTAGAGAGATTGTTTGACATATTCTCAAGATGGTTCGTGTGAGGCTTGGTGTAAATCCATCCACAGGGCTCTGCCCCAGAAGCTTAGGATGGTTCAGTGTACAGCCTTCCATAAGCCTAATGTTGAAATGTATATTAATACTACCATTACTATTAATTTAAAAAAAATTATAAACATTATATAAAAATACATTTTAAATAATTTTAAACTGTCTAAAATCAATGGATTAAATTTGGAACATTCGAGCTTTTACCACGGATAATTATATGTTGCGTTCTCACGTGTTACGAGACCTAAAATTTGTATGTTTATATGCTAAATGAAATGAAAAAAACATTATCTATCCTCTAGCATTGCAGTAAATGAAATATAACTATTTAGATGTTTGATTTGCTTTTCTTGTTACAAAAATTAAGATTTCTGGCATAGCAACGTGCACCGGGTAACGGTGGTGTTAAAATATATTGTAATTAATTTTGTTTTGTTTTCAAACTGTTTTAGACATTCAACTATTTACCATTTGAAGGACCTGTGAAGTTAAAAAACCCGGATGTAGTATTCCAATATATTGAGTATTATGGCATGGACCCTAACAATAGGCCTACTGAACCTTGTGATGTATTTTTTGGTTTAGTGGTAAGAAAGTCTGAGATATTTTGAAATATGATTTATGTATCTCTAATTTAAATTAAGATTCTAATTGACTTTGAATAACATGTTATAGGTTTGTAAAGGACAGAGAGAAATGATAGCAAAAATTAATTTAAAAGATAGAAAATTTATTGGAAATACAAGCATGGATCCTCAGCTCTCGCTTCTAATGGCAAACCAAGCTAAAGTAAAACCTGGAGATTTAATTCTTGATCCTTTTGTTGGAACAGGTTAGATTTAACATTTAACAATTCCTAGGTTCATGTAATATTTCACAAAATGAGTCTTATTATTGTCTCATCTAACTGAAACTAGAAAGAGATTGAATAATTCTTGTATATTACTACTAACACTGTTACTTTAATAATGGTTTATAACACTGTTACTAACATTTTAAAATTTATTCAGGGTCTTTACTAATTGCTGCAGCTTGTTTTGGAGGTTATGTACTGGGGACAGATATTGACTATTTAATGCTACATGCAAGAACAAAACCTACAAGAAAACAGGATAGGGTAAATATTAAGTTAAATAATTACCTCATCTTCAAACTTAGAAAACATTACAAAAACTAGGTTGTCAGAGTGTATTATGAGGTCAGCAGGTTTTTAGAATTAGTTTGTTTTAAGCAGTTAACATTTACTTCAATGGTAAAGATTCAACATTTTAGTCTGAATTACTTTTAAAATATTTCTCTTACACACACACACACACAAATATTCATAAAGTTGTGAACAAATCCCTATTGAGATCTTTTTTGCTTGAGTTTTTTCAATTGTTTTGTTACATTTTGAATCACTTTCTGAGACTGCCAATACATTTAATTTTTGTTTATTAACTTTTAATTTTGTTTTCTAAGTTAATTGTTTTATTATTACTTTAATTTTATTCTATTTGAATTTTGTATTAAGTACTGTAGTTTAGGGTGTATTGTTAATTACATTAATTGTAATATTGGTACTATGCTCATGAGTTAGGTTAGTTTTCTGTAACTAATTTTTATAAAACCAGGTTTTTGTTTAATATTGTTATCAAAATTTAACAAAATAATTATACATTATTTATGTCTATAAAATAACTCAAATCATCACATAATTCAATTTTCTGCTATGACTGCTAATACATCTATCCAGGGGCAGGACGAGGACGAACTAGCTCATCCCCAAAGGTCAGGAATAAAAATTACTTTGAACCTGCCAAGCAGAAGTAGCAAGCAGGACCACCAAGTAGTTCTGAAAACTGAAACGTTGGAAATGATACATACCAGCTATAATGATCATGTTAGAATTTACACTGATGGCTCACTTGACCAACAAAAGAGAACATGTGGAGCAGGTTTTTTCAACGAATCTACTGATATCTGCTTTTACGTCCCTGCAAAATCACACTCTATTATGGACACAGAGCTTCTGGCACTAAATGCTGCATTGGCAAGTTGCTTCGAAACAAAGGAGGAGAAAATATGCATATTCACTGACTCCAGATCTGCCCTCCAGGCTCTCCTAAATTCATCCACAGGGGACTACTCCTTTTGCATTGCTGAAATCAGAAAATTTGCTAACAACCTGAAGAACATGGGGAAGGACATAACTCTTCAGTGAGTACATTGTGGAATACCAGGAAACGAGAGGGCCGATGAAACAGCTAAAGCGGCATCCCATATGTACCCAACATTTAAAGCCAAGTATCCACTCATGTATTGTAAAAGCTTGGCAAATAAATACTTTCATAAATGTTGGACTGAATCTTGGAAAGAAGAAGCCACAGATTGTCATCTTTTTCAATTTCAGCCTGAACCGTTGAGTGAGGACAAATTCAAGGAAGTTTCACGTCTGATTGCAGCTTTTGCAGCTTGAGCACGATCCGACCATCTAGTGATGGAGGAATATTTATTTAGATTTGGTCTTTCGAATTCTCCAATCTGTGCACTTTGTGAAGGTGAAGATGAAAGCGTAAAGCACATTTTGTTTGACTGCAAATACCCCATACCAATGAGGGACTTTCTAATAGCCGAAGTGGAAACTTGGAAAGATATTCTCATAAACAAGAAGCATAAGAGACTGGAAAGGATAATATACCGTGGACATCGGGCTATCGGCTACTCTTGAAGCTGGATGCCTGTGCAAAGAAGAAAAGAATCACATAATTCAACCAATATTTTTAAAATATTTAAAATTGTTTAGTGCTATTCATGTAATTATATTGAATACACCAAAACTAGCATCCATTCAGGCATTGTGGATGACAATTGGCTGTATTTTTTAAAAAAATCTTATTGTTTTAAGATCTATAATGAATTATTAGTACTGCAAATCCATGTTAGATTTTCCACTTTTCTAAGGTGTCTTTGTTTTATGTGTGTAGATTTTTTCATAAATGCAATAGATGTTTAAAATATTTGCATTTTGAAATTATTTTCAATTTGTAAATAGAATTATGTATTTATGTAAAAATTGCTTTACAGGTATTAGTTTTTTTTAATGCCACACATTTTTTAAAACATGTTTTTTGTTTGCTGTTGCTAAAAACAAGCACAATAGTGGCAATTTTCCGTTAATAAGAAAATATATGATTTCTGTATTAGTTTAATTTTCTTTTAACAACTTTGGATGAATTTGTTCAGATTCATGATTTTTTGCCAGTTAAAGGGAAGAAACTTGGATGAAAGCGTGCACGCCAACTTTCTTCAGTACAACATGCACAGTCAGTACATTGATGTTGTTGTAGCAGACTCATCACTTCCTTTGTGGAGACGACAGCTTGTGCTGGATTCAATCATTGCTGATCGTAAGTTTTATTCTTTAAAATACAAACAAACATTGAAACTTCAATTTTACATTAATTTAGTAAAATGCTATTTTTAATAATTTTATAGCACCTTATGGTATTCGAGAAGCAATGGAGCGTGTAGGTTCATACAAGCAAGTGTCTCCGTTGTCAGTAGAGTATGTTCCTACCCACATACCTTCCAAAGTGGTTTATGGCATGGATCAAATGGTCAAAGATCTTCTGTGCTTTTCTGCCAGGCATTTAAAATTAGGTGGAAGGCTTGTTACTTGGATACCGGTATTTAGGTAAATCTTAATTTTACCTGCTAAATATAGAAAATTTATATAAATTTTAACCAGGGATGGGCCTATTCCTATAATGTTTGATTCCGGTTATAAAATGTTTATTAAAAATTCTTGAATTGCAAGTTGATTCTTATAAGTCATATATACCTATATGATATTTGCTAATAATCATTTAGTTATCATATTGGTCATATGAAGAAGTCTTTTGTAAGTTCCCTTTTAATATAATAGGCTACACAAAACTTTCGTCCTTGATTTATGAGAAGAAATTTTTGAACGCATGACAAACATATGGGAGAAAAGTAACAAACAAACAGACCAGAAATGCTTCCGATATCTCTTTTGTAGCGTCATAAATAATAGTAATATTTTCTTATCTCAACAAACTGGCATTTTACTTTAATCACTTAATTTATTTAAAGCGACTTATACATAAGTAAGACATAGTTGATAACTAATTATTTCTCCAACAAATTACACAGCACACGTATTCTAACAGTTAAAACAAAATTAGAATCGACATTTTAATCATTAGGGAATCGAGTATCGACAATTGCTAGATACCATTCGAATCGACAATTTCTAAAATTGAGAATTGGAATCCGCCCATCCTTAATTTTAACTAATATTATGAAAACTGTCTAAACAATTTCTCATTTGTTAAAAAATTTAAAGGATATCAGATATTTATTTGTTTACTGTTCTTAACTAAATTACTGTTACAAATATCTATACACAAATATGAGGGGTGTGTGATGGTTTTAAAATTATAATTTGATATCTCTTTCATGAGTTCTGATCAATCCAATGTTTAACTACATCACTTGGGATGGATTTAACTCAAACTCACAATGCATAATTAATATACTCATAATATTGATTTTAATATATATTACATATTTTAAAAGTTAATTGTAATAGATCTGTATAAAAATGAATATTCCTGATAGGTTATAATAGTAGCTTTAGCGTTATCCAGTCCTCACATATATAACCAGCACATGTACAATATATTAGACTTTTTTAATGTATTATTTTAAGCTCACATAAGTAAGTTCAGACTTGCCAAAACAAGTTACTGACAACATCTGATATCGTCAGCATAAAAGTAGATAGCAGCTTTAGTACGATAGCAGTGAACTGGTAAACAATTCAGTTTAATACTTGATAACCAATTGGATTTTTACAGTATAAATTTACAAGTTGTACATAGTAGATACTGCATTATATAAACACAGTGTTTTGTTCATCACACTTTCAAGCCTATCCCCTTAGTAGCTAGGCGCCCATCTCTATCTGCATGGGGGTTTTTAGGTAAAATATAAAACATTCCTGACTTATAATAAATACCATATTTACAAAAATTATACATTGTTGTAAAGGGAATGAAACAAGCTTTCAGAAAATATATACATATGAATTGATTACTTACATATAGATGGTCTTTTGCTCGTTTGAAGAATGTATACAAATGTCAAAAAAAATAATAAAATAACTACACTGTACATCACTGAATTTCAATATACATATTTTACATTGAAATGAAATTAAATATTACATCTTATATATCGTTTTAGAGCTAAAAGAAAATATAATGTAGAAATATTTCTTTGAAAATTTAGAAAACTCTCTTAAATCGGTTTATTTACAATACCATTCAGTTTATCAATGAAAAATACGTCGATTGTACCTCGTCCAAGATTGGTTTCATTGTCACTGTTCCTGTCTAAAATCAACATGTC
Source organism: Prosapia bicincta (assembly GCA_036971475.1). Lineage (NCBI taxonomy): Eukaryota > Metazoa > Arthropoda > Insecta > Hemiptera > Cercopidae > Prosapia > Prosapia bicincta. The sequence continues at coordinate 12,419,225 of JBAIZL010000004.1, forward strand.
TCATAATGATTCGCTTCCAAAGTGACTTTGGCCATTATATCTATAACATAATATCTCTAACAATAAAAATTAAATATACTAAATAACTGAAAGATAAATTTAAAGCGAAACAACACACTCGGAACCCTTAACAAAAATTACACAATTTACAAATTAAATAAATGAAATGACATAAGATTTAGAATAAACAACAAGAAACACATTGTAAACAAAACGCACTAATGAAACACTCATTATCTGACCTAACCAACAAATGTCTAATAGCTTTCGGTCACCACACTTAACCAAATACGTTTTTGTTCGTAAAATAAACTCTGAATGGTCTTAAGGTAAACACATGTAAAGTATAATAACCAATATTAAGATATTGACGAAACTGAGAATATGCAAGAATTACGTTGCTGTGGAGATAAATACGGAAACCCGAGCTATACACAGGCGTAGGAAACTAGAGTTAACTAAATGGCCCGATCTTCTTGGGCCATAGGCTTGGGTCTTGGCTTGGGTCTAGGCTTGAAAGTGTTAATCTTGTATTACAATTCTAGGCCCTAATTTCTTAGTATTTAGTGTTACTTGTGAGTAGTGTATGAAGTGTATCAGCAGAATATATTTGCTTTAAATTATCAACTGACAATTAAGAAGAATAAATTGAATTATTAAATTGGGTTCTCTAAAAAGGAAACTGCAGGGAAGAAAGGTGTTAACATATTAAAAAAAACACACAAACATCCGGCTGATCTTGCAATGCAAACAAAACAATAACCTTGAATTTAGCGTAAATCTGCCTTTCACCTGTTCGAATCAGACAATTTAGAGACCTGATCAGAATTAATTACAGTCTGAACCTGAATGTAATTGTGAATGTGAAATAATCAGATTACTCAATATGTACATAATCAATCAACTGATCATATAAAGTGTAACATTTTGAAGTAATATCTATATAAAAGGCACTTACCAAATTAAGATAAATATATATATAAATAAATTCAGTATGTAAAAATTACTAAAATATACCAGGAACGAATTGTAAACATAACCTAATTTCACTTGTATAGAAAATTCACACGGCCACATTTTAGATCTAATCACAAAATTTTATATAAAAGAAAAAAAAAACACACAAATCACTATTTATAAAGAATATATATTAGAAATAATTGATAGGTAACAATTTAAATAGAACTATGTAAAAATACACTTAAGACTTTCACACGGCAAGCTAGTGAAATGTGCTGGAGTAAACACGTTGCATAACGGATTTGTGGAGTTGCGTGCGCATTGACCGGCAAAAGTTATTCGTTTTAAGTATTTCTCGTTTTAAATATAATCTAAAACAGTTTTGGATTTAAATGCAAAGAAATTTAAGTGCAGTTGTTAAGAAGAAGAAGTGTATCTGTAAAGAAGAAGAACATGACATCCGTAAAGCTGTACCTACAAGGAATAAACGAAAAAATAGCGGAAATTCACGATTTGGCCATTTTTTCTAACAAAGATAGCGTCAGTACGCAGTTGGAACCAAGCATCGGAACGAGGAAGACGTATTCAGAATTGGCTGTAAAAATTTTATTTTTTTAACTAGTGCGGAAAGTGCAGTATCATATTTAAATCGTAATTACAGAGTAACAATAGGCCAAATAATTGAACTGATCAATTAAGAAGACATTATTCAGGAAATATATTTAATTAAGAACTAAAATAACTTGTAAAAATTTTAACTTGTAAAAATTGTAATTTAGATATTTTTTTGAAAGTGCCAACTCAAAAATTTATTAGTCAAAATTTAGAAAACCCACCTATTTAACCCGAGATAAAGAGAGCTCAAGCTCAAATTGAAATAATTAAATCAATTTCAATTCATATTAAATTTTATAACTAAACTTCTTGCTGCCATAACAAAATTTAGACTTAGGCTAATAAAGCTTAATTTTTGTAATTCTTTGTAGAGGAAATAAGAATTTTTAATTAGTAAGTGACTTTGTAAAAGATAACAAGGAATGTCATTTTAAGATATTAAAAGTTTATTGTAACAAAAAGCAGCATTGAAGTGTTATTTCTTTTAAATTATAAATTTTATTAAGACTTGTATAAAACAAAAGTTACCAATTATTACATTTGGCACACAAACGTGGGGCTCGATTATAAAAAAAATTTAAGAATTAACCTTAAGGCACTTTAGATAAGATTATTAATTAAATATTTGTATTAATATTGTTTACTTTTCAGGACTTTGCAACCATAAGTCAATAATTTTTTTAATTTTCAAAATTTAAATAGAATAAAGGGGAATTTTTTAGATAAAGAAATAAAAAAAAAATGGAATCTGAAACAGGTACATATAATTTAAGGAGGGAGAAAGCGAAAAAAACAGAAAAATTAGAGGAATATAACAAACATAGTAGGTCTAGGAAGGGTACAGCAAGTGAGGAAGCTGCAAAAGGAAAATATGTGACATTAAAAGAAAAAATAGATGAAAGAGAGGAAGAAGCTACAATAGGCCTAATAGAAGTGGAAGAAGGGACAAGCCTAGAAATACAAGAGACAGAAACGGAAGGCACAGATATGCCTATAGAAGAGAGTGAGGTGGAAACCCAAGTAGATGAGGCTAGGGGATTACCACTGATGCAAACCCAACAGAAAAAGGGAAATAATGAGAATGAAGATTTAAGGGAGATGATGAGATCTCTCATGGAAATGAGCCGAAAAGGAAAAGAGGAGATGAAAGAAATGAGTGAGAATATGAATAGACAATTAGATAAGATGGACGAATTAAAAAAGGAATTAAAGGAGAATATAAACGAAGTAAAAGGAGAGATAAAGGAGGAAAATAAGGAGATGAGAGAAGAGATGAACAGAGGATTTGCCTCAAGTAGGTTGGAAATGAATAGATTGGATAAGAAATTCGAGAGCCTAAAGGAAGAAAATAGGAGAACGATAGAGGATATGAGGGAACAGTTGAGAACAGAGAATAATGATGTAGTAGGAGTTATGAGAAGAGACTTAGAGGAGAAGATAAAGGAGAATTTAGAGGAAACAAAAGAAATAATAGCTGATGTGACAGAGATTAATAAGAAAGAGATAGAGAAGGTAGAAAAAATGACAATACAGAACAGGGAAGAGTTAAGAGTTTTAAATAGGGAGATAGCTATTGAGAAAAACAATAATAATGATAGAATTGACCGATTGGAAACAGAAGGAAGGAGGAATAATGAGAAACAAGGGGAATTGACCCAGAGAATGGAAAAGGTAGAAAAGAAGGTGGAAGAAAATAAAGGAGGAGAAGGCCTAAGGATAATACAGGTGTCATGCGGGAATCAGGAGGAGATGCCAAAATTTAATGGCAGGAATGGGAACCCTATGGAGTTCCTAAAAAGACTGGATAGGTATGTGGAGAGAAAATTTGGATGTAGGACAGGGGAAGGATTTGAAAATGAATGGAGAGGAATCATAGATAGAGCCTTGGAAGTAGGAGCGGCAAGATGGTGGGAATCAATCAGAGAGGAGGTGGAAAATTTCGCGGATTTACAAGACAGGTTTATAGAAAGATACTGGGCCAAAGAAATACAGGAAGGCATCAAAGAGAGAATAGAAAATGAAAGGTATATAGAGGGAAATGGAAGAGCCAGAGCAGATTATTTCATAGAAAGAGTCATAGTTTTAAAGAACATGACACCACCGCAAAATGAGGAAGAGATAGTCCGGAGATTAAGCCGGCATTTTAATGAAAGGATACAGTTGTCAAGAAGAGTACAAAATATAAAAACGATCCGAGAGATGGAAAGGATGCTCAATGAGGAGGATATAGAGGAGAGAAATAAGGAAATAAGACAGAGAAACAGGGGACCATGGAATAGGCCTACCCCTAGAGAGGAACAGAATGGAAATAGATTTCCACCCAGAAGGGGTGAGGAAGGGATGAGACAGCAGGGAAATAGAAGATTTCCAGGACCAGGAGAATTGTATAGAAGGAATGAATATAGAAGTGAAGGACGGCCATATGTCCAGTTTTTTAACAGAAGAATAGATAATCATATGAGGGGGAATAGTGAACCAAGACCAGGGCAGGAAAATAATCGAGAAAATAGAGGAGACAGGAATTACAGAACAAATGACAGGAGCCAGAAGGAAGTAAATCAGATAGAGACAAGGAGATGTGTGGGGACAAGGAAGGAGGATGGTGCACATAGTCAAACGGAAAACTAGAGAACACTGGTATCGTCGCCTTGGATCAGGAAAAGGAGCATCAAACAGAACAAATGAGGTTGCCAGTGATAAAATTTGATAAAAGCTCCTACGATAAAATTGAGTTAACTATAAATAATGTATTAATCAGTAGAAAATTTTTAGAACAAGAAGATGAGGAGAGAAATTATAATTTAGGAATTGAAAAAAAAATAATAAACCCAGAGATAGAGATTAAGATGGAAGATACAAATTTACTAGCATTAATAGACACAGGCAGTAACGTAACATGTATCCAGGAGAAATGGATGTTAGAGAATAAAAATAAAATAGGAAAAATAGAAATCTTACCAATAAAAAATTTAACCATTCGGACTGCAACAAATAAGAAAACTAAAAAGATAAACAAAATGATCATGGTAATAGGAGAAATAGGAGGGGTAAAATATCCGTTTCAATGCCTAGTGGTGCCAGGCTTATTGAGAAAATTTATTATAGGTACGGATATGTTGATGGATGTGGAGGCACAACTTGATTTTGGAAAATGGGAGATGGAGTTTAAATATGAAAACAAATTATATAAATCAAAAATGAGTGTAGATGGGCAGACAAAATTTAAAGGGGAGATGAATAATTTTGAAAATGAGATGGAGGAGGAATTGAGTTGTGATGAACAGGAAGGAATGAATGATATGGAAAAATGGGAAGAATTTGAAACTTTTGGAAACCAGAGTCAAAATTATATTAAAATTGTACAAGAGAAGGGAGAGATAAAAAAAGAGGATATTTTTGAAAGAATAGGGAATGAAGAGGTAACTGAGGAACAAAGACAGGAGATGAGTGATTTAATAGAAAAGTATAAAGAAGTATTTTCAGACCAGCCCGGTTTATGCACTGCATATAAACATAAGATTAAAGTTAGGGAAGATGTACCATTTTACCAAAGAAATTACCCAATTCCTACAAAGTACCAAGATCAGGTACAAGAAGAGATAGAGAAAATGTTGAGGTTAGGTATAATTGAAAGAAGTACTAGTCCATATATTAATCCAATAGTCCCAGTCATCAAAACCAATGGGAAAGTTAGATTATGTTTAGATGCAAGAAAACTAAATGAAATTATAATTCCGGATTATGATTGCTATAGAGGAATAAATGAGATTCTACACAGAGCAAAGAGAGTTAATTGGTTGAGTACCATGGACCTCACTAACAGTTTCTGGCAGGTTGAATTGGAAAAGGAGTCAAGAAAATATACTGCATTCCAACATAGAGGGAAAACATACCAGTTTGTTGTTACACCCTATGGATTGAAGACATCTCTAGCAGCATTGGCAAGAGCTATGGACAGTATTATGAGGGAGGAATTAGAAGATTTCACCTTAATATATGTAGATGATATAGTCTGTATGTCTGAGACATTTGAGGAGCATAAAAAACACCTAGAAAAGATCTTCCAAATTTTTTTAAAAAACAACATGACCATTAAATTTGATAAATCAGAGTTCTGTAGAAAAGATATTTCATTCTTAGGATATAGATTGACTACAAATGGAGTAAAAATGGATGAAGAGAAGGTTAGAGCTATATTAGAATTTCCCTCACCTAAAAATCCTCGACAGTTAAAAGGTTTTATTGGAATGGCTAATTATTATAATAAATTTATAGAAAAATATTCAGAATTTGTACAACCATTATTAAAATTATTATCTAATAGAAACAAATTTATTTGGACAGAAGAGGAGGAACGAAATTTTATTAAATTAAAGAAAAAATTTTTGGAAACAAATGTACTTACTCACCCAGATTACAAAAAAACATTTTACCTACAAACAGATGCCAGTGAATATGCCATAGGAGGACACATCTATCAGATTGATGAAAAGGGGGAGAAAAAGGCAGTAATGTTTATGAGCCGCACATTAAAAGGAAGTGAAGTTAAATATTATACCACTGAGAAGGAATTACTTGCTATATTGTTTTGTCTGCAGAAAGCAAGACAGATCATCCTAGGAAGAAAAATTGTGATCCAGACTGACCATCAGGCCTTAACTTTTATTAAGACTTGTAAAATTTTAAATTCAAGATTGCATAGATGGATATTACTAATGCAAGAGTATGATTATACTATTGAACACTGTAAAGGAAAAGAAAATGTAGTTGCAGACCTATTGAGCAGGAACCCTTGTGACAAAAATAAGTTTGAAAGAAGAGACCAAAATTCAGAATTACAAATAAATTATATAGAAAGAGTTATGGATATGGAAATGTGTACAAAATTTAAAGAATTTAGTAAATTACAAGTAGAAGATTTGGAAGTTAGAGAAATAAAAGAAAACATTCAAAATTATCTTCAAAATTATAAAATTATTAATGACTTAGTATACAAAAGAAATAGGGAAAGTTGGAAAATAGTCGTACCAAAGGGAATGATTAAAGAAATAGTGGGTACTTGTCATGAATTACCTGCATGCGGGAGCTAAGAAATGTCATACCATATTATCAGAGAGCTTCACTTGGAAGAAGATGGGAAAAAGCATTAGGGGAATTATTAAAACATGTAATATTTGTCAAAGAGCTAAAAATGTAACCCAAGGTAATTTTGGAGAGATGAAAGGGATCCAAGTGGAAAAACCAAAGGAGCAATTGTCAATTGATTTTATAGGACCATTTCAAAGAACTGTAGGAGGCTATAAGTATTTATTAGTAATGTTAGATGTATTTACAAAATTCGTTCAAATCTATAAATTGAAAAAGGCAACCACAGGGGAGGCAATTAAATGTTTAGAAAATTATATAGAAAATTTCGGGAGAGTAGAAAGAATACAGACTGATCATGGAACCCAGTTTAATAATAAGAAATGGCTGGAGTATATAAAAAATAGAGAAATGAAACCAATATTTTCTCCAATAAGGAAGCCACAAAGCAATATCGTTGAGAGGGTGAATAAGGAGATCATTAGATGTTTGAGAACATATTGTCATCATAACCATAGAGAATGGGGAAAGTATGTAGAGGTTATTAACCAGGCAATTAATGAAATTCCTCATGAGACTACAGGATACACACCTAACCAGCTACAACTAGGAATTCAGGATGAAAGGTTTTGGCAAAAGGAAATAAAAAATTTTGGCTGGAGTTCAAAATTAATAAATTTAGAAAGACATTTAGAAATTGCTAGGAGTAGAATTAAGAAAAAGGCTCATAAGAGAGCAGAGAAATTTAATAAAACTCATAAAATAGAAGAATTAAATGTTGGGGACAAGGTATTAGTAAAAGAAAATTGGCAACCACAGGGTATAAGAGGTGAGATGGCAAAATTATTTTATGTATATGATGGACCTTATGTGATCACCAAGAAATATGGCAAAGCGACTTATGAAATCAAAGATGCTAGAAGCAATAAAATTAGAGGAATTTTCCATATTAGCTTGTTAAAGAAATTTTATGAACCAAGGGAGGCACACCATGGAGAATCAGAGAAATTTCAGATAGAACAAATTAAATAGAAAGGGAGAAGTCGAGAGAAAGAAAAATAACAAGGGATAATAAGATGGTAACAACAGGAATGACTCAGGATATAAAAGTATTAGGAGAAGGAAGCGAATGTAGGAGGGATAGATAACAAATAAACCAGAAATGACTTAATAATTAAACAAACACTTGAAAAAAAAAAATATAAAGAAATAAAAAAATATGTAAAAAAATAAATAAAATAGGAAGGGATGAATGAATAAGAACAAGGACCTAACCTACAAACAACCTAGACATGCTATGACTCGGTTAGGCTAAAATTTAAAAAAAAAAGGAACACTGTGTCAGAAGATAGATTATATAGATAAATAAAAAGACTTATGATTGGAAAGATTCCATTCTATTAAATTTAAAATAAAGAAAGAAAAAGAAAAAGTTTATAAAATAGACTCTAAGAATCAGAAAATGATTAATGTACGAGATGTTAAGAGTAAGAGTATTGTTGGTTAAATGTTAATTGTTAATTTATTGTATTGTTAGTAGTTAAGTATATCATATGTAATTAGATGGCAGCAGACAAGCAAGAAGGATAGAGTAAGAGTTTACTCCCAAAATGTGAAAATTGAGATAAAAAAAAGGAATTTCGGAATCAAAATTTTTTTTTATCTAAATTTGGGGACTATGTAACATTTTGAAGTAATATCTATATAAAAGGCACTTACCAAATTAAGATAAATATATATATAAATAAATTCAGTATGTAAAAATTACTAAAATATACCAGGAACGAATTGTAAACATAACCTAATTTCACTTGTATAGAAAATTCACACGGCCACATTTTAGATCTAATCACAAAATTTTATATAAAAGAAAAAAAAACACACAAATCACTATTTATAAAGAATATATATTAGAAATAATTGATAGGTAACAATTTAAATAGAACTATGTAAAAATACACTTAAGACTTTCACACGGCAAGCTAGTGAAATGTGCTGGAGTAAACACGTTGCATAACGGATTTGTGGAGTTGCGTGCGCATTGACCGGCAAAAGTTATTCGTTTTAAGTATTTCTCGTTTTAAATATAATCTAAAACAGTTTTGGATTTAAATGCAAAGAAATTTAAGTGCAGTTGTTAAGAAGAAGAAGTGTATCTGTAAAGAAGAAGAACATGACATCCGTAAAGCTGTACCTACAAGGAATAAACGAAAAAATAGCGGAAATTCACGATTTGGCCATTTTTTCTAACAAAGATAGCGTCAGTACGCAGTTGGAACCAAGCATCGGAACGAGGAAGACGTATTCAGAATTGGCTGTAAAAATTTTATTTTTTTAACTAGTGCGGAAAGTGCAGTATCATATTTAAATCGTAATTACAGAGTAACAATAGGCCAAATAATTGAACTGATCAATTAAGAAGACATTATTCAGGAAATATATTTAATTAAGAACTAAAATAACTTGTAAAAATTTTAACTTGTAAAAATTGTAATTTAGATATTTTTTTGAAAGTGCCAACTCAAAAATTTATTAGTCAAAATTTAGAAAACCCACCTATTTAACCCGAGATAAAGAGAGCTCAAGCTCAAATTGAAATAATTAAATCAATTTCAATTCATATTAAATTTTATAACTAAACTTCTTGCTGCCATAACAAAATTTAGACTTAGGCTAATAAAGCTTAATTTTTGTAATTCTTTGTAGAGGAAATAAGAATTTTTAATTAGTAAGTGACTTTGTAAAAGATAACAAGGAATGTCATTTTAAGATATTAAAAGTTTATTGTAACAAAAAGCAGCATTGAAGTGTTATTTCTTTTAAATTATAAATTTTATTAAGACTTGTATAAAACAAAAGTTACCAATTATTACAAAAGATAGATAAAAGTGAGAAAATGTTTACAATTGATAGAATAAAACTCTAATTTAATTAGATAGGGAATGGGTTAACAAATAAAATACAAAAATAATTTTTGTAGATTATTTTTGTCTACCATTTTTTCCTAAAGATCTGATTTTGAAGAGATCTTTTACTTCTTCTTTAAGCCTGTTACAGGACAAAAAGTTGATAGATTTAAGTTGTTTTATTCTCTTTTAGAAGGCATTTTTTGTCTGCCTTGTTTGCTGTTTAAGAGAAATATTGACGCTAGAACCTGGCATGACAATATCATTCAAAATTGTAAAACACTTTTTAAAAAAAATAAAATCCTACATATAGTGCTCACTTGCAAGCTTGATTTACATATATGCTAGATGAACAAGAAAATAAACGACAGCTAAGCATAAAAAGTGGAAAGACGTTTTCATGCCTATCATTGATGTTATCCTTAGTGCTGACTGCCATTTTGAAGCCATAGAGAGGAGTTACAGGAAATTATTCCTTACGATGGAAATTTTTGAAACTTATTTCAAATATGGTAAATATTTTTTCACCTAAAAATTACAAAATAGGACATCGTTTGCAGTTATATGTAGAAGCACAGCCATTTGCTTCTAAAAATGATGTAAAGGCCCTTGAGTCTTACTATAACTGTTCTTAAACAAGAAACTTAAGTGCAAGTTGAAATAAATTTTTAATAAAATCAAAGGCCAGTTTTTTCTTTCACCAAGATCTGTAATGAGATTTTAATGTTGCCTTACTAACACTAAGGTAATTAAAAGTTTTTTATTTCAGAAGTGATTATGATGAAAAAACTCTTCCCAGCCATCCTTGTCTGTCTATAGTGAGCAATTCAGAGCAGCTTTTCTCTACATGTTCTTCACGAAGACTTCTCACTTATGAAAAACATAAAGAACCTTTGGTAAGCTGGTGATCCTTATGATATAATGATTTCACACAGTTAATTTTCATTTTGTTACTAACCCCTTTCAGTGCGTTTTTTTTTTTACTTGGTGTACCCAAAAGTACCAATTATTTCCCACCTGGGTTTATCCAAAAGTGCCCAAACTGTTGTTTGTAGTAGTAGTTTTAGTAAAATAACTGTAAATAGATTATCAATTAGAAATACAATTAATTATTTTATCATTATATATCAACAAACCATAGAACAAAGTAGCATTGTTTACCAAAACAATAAAATTTTACTTACCAATAAATGTTTTTATTTGATTTTGAATAACTTGTAGAAAAAAATTCCTGATGAACATTTATATTTTCTAATAGACAATTTTACCTTGTTTATATAGATAAAAGTACCATATGGTCCTAGTAGCACAAGAATAAAACTGTTAGAAAAAATTTGTTTACAACTTTTATATTTTTATTTATTTATATTTTTTATTGCAGTAGAGGCTCGATAATTTGAGGTAGATGTGACCGAGACCACCTTGAATTACATGGAAATACATTCCTGTGTATTAGAAAAAATAGGAGTTTTAATGAACCCTAATAATATAATTTAAAATGCACTAAATAAGTTTATAAAACTTTTTAGGAACATTTCTTAAAGTCTGACTCATGTCCTTTGCACAGTATTGATATAAACATTTCTTGGAAGCCCGACTCCTTTCTTTTGAGTACGGTATTGATATAAACATTTCTCGGATGTCAGACTAATTTCCCTTGCATACTGTATTGATATAAAAATATCTTGGAAGCCTGACTCATTTCCTTTACATAATGTATTGATATAAACATTTCTTGGAAGTCCAACTTATCATTTTCTTTCAAATAGATGAAATAGGGTCGAATTATCGGGACTCGGAATTTCGAGACTCTACTGTATATTTTTTCATTATAGGAAAATAAAATTAATTTTGGTGAAGATTTCTTTACTCGCCTTTTCAGCCATAACTCCAGGTTCTGGAGTTTCTAATGAATGAGCCTTTTAATTGTTAAGGCATATTTGTATAGATGAGTAGCAGAGCAAACATTAAATTTAAATATACAAGTACTGCACATATGGAAACATTTGTTTTTACAAGTACACAAAATTTTGTAAATTTTTAATAAATACAGTAGGATCTTATTTTAACAGACTAATTTGTGCTGAGAATGTTCTGCTTTAACAAAAGTCTGTTATAAAACAGTTCTGTTAAGGTGGTTAAATTCCAAATAAAACCGAGAAGAATTAAAAAGTTAATAAAAAGAAAAAACTGATTTAAAACATGTGTAAGTTTCATTGACAATTAAAAATCAGTTATTCACTGTTGCTACTTTAATGTAAAATTCAGTGACAAGGATAATAATTTGTTACTTTTATTTAAGACACCTTCAGTCAATGTTGAAAGCATTTTGAGTTTGGAACAAAAGGGTTGTTACACATGAGCCAACATGTTTACTATCATGCTCTTAAATACAAATTTTAATGTTAAAAAGATACATGCAATATTTTATTCTTCTTTATTTTGTGCAACTAAATATATTTTTGTGAAATAGCAAAATGCAATTTTTAAAAATAATACAAATAATAACACTCGTTGAAAGTGAAGAAGCTCTGGAGATTTTATTTCTTTTGAGAATTAACACTAACTAGCATCTAAGCAGCCAGATGCAATTATGTGTCTGGCTGTCATTTCTGCGGTTGTGGCCCAGATTACATAGAGATTGCAGCTCATGTGACTCAGCTCTTAGGTAAATGTTTAGGGAAGTATTTGTTTACAAAACAATTGCCAACACTTAATAAGTTAGTATTATAAACACTACTGTTATATCTGCACTATTTAAAAATTTTTTGTATCATTTAAGGTAAAGTTTTAACAGACGTAATGTTTTAAGGACAGGATCATGGATGCAAGTATTGCAAAGTTTTTGTTAAATAAAACTTTTTATAAGCACTCAACAAATTATTTTTATTACTGGTAGTAATATTTTTACTCTTTAGAGTTCTCTCCCATTATTTTTAGGGAGAATAACACTTGACAGAAGGTATAAATAAGTATGACTCAGCCTACTTGATTGTTGTAGGGATGTTATATTTGGTGATATTTCATTGTTCTAAGTTTTATGGATACAAAGCGTTTGGTAAAATTAGATGTTGGCATTCATTGCACACTTGAAAAAGACATATTTAAAACAACGTTAGTAATAAATGGGTCAAATGACTTGTTTTTATAGATATTTCATTGCTTTAAATTAGGGATGGGCCGATTCCGATTCTCGATTCCAGGAATCGTTGATTCTAGGTGGTATCGAGGAATCGTCGATACTCGATTCTTCATCATAAAAGTGTCGATTCCGATTCCTATTTTGTTAACTATTAAGATATGTGTGTGGAGTAATTTATTGGAAAAATAATTAATTACCAACTATATCTTATTTATGTATTGGTTGATTTGAATGAATTAAATGATTAAAGTAAACGAAAATATTATTATTTATGAAGCAACAGCAATCAAGATCGTAACCATTTCTAGTCGTTTGACATCGCTCGTCTCTCTCTCTCTCACTAGAGCGGGTTTGGTACTCTCTCTCTCTCTCTCTCTCCCTCCCCCACGTGTCTTACTGCCACTGATTTATAGATGTCAGAACAAAACACAAAAAAGTACAGTAAAAACTCAATTAACCGTGGCCATGATGGTTGAGCGAATAAATGCTTGTGTTTTTGAACAGAAATGTACATTAACTGCCAGACTTTTAAATATTAAAAACTATCCTATTTGTATTAATTTTTTACTTTTTATGTTATTCGTTTGTTTTTAATTTTTGTTTTGTTTGGGAGACAATGTAAATAGGCTTAGGAATTTTTTCAAACATCATAAAATAAGTAAAATTCACATTTTTAACTTTAAAATAAGTCATTACTTTAATCTGATATGTTTTTATGTTTAAAAAAATTCCTATTGATAAATCAAGGTTGAAGGTTTTATGTAGCCTATTACATTAAAACAGAACTTTTAAAAGGTTTTGCCATATATCCAAGATGTTAACTAAATTAATTATTAGAGAACTAGAATGTAAGCTAATATAACTAAAGAATCGAGAATCGAACAGAAAATTTTAGAATCGGAATCGAAATCGAAAATTTTAGGAATCGGCCCATCCCTACTTTAAATAAATTTTATAAGCACAAAACGTCTGGTAAAATCGAATGTTCGCATTATTTGCACACTTTTAAAACATTTGATTTTTAAAAAACATTAGTACTGAAAGGGATAAATAAGTTATTTTTATGGATATTTCATTGTTTTGAATAAGTTTTATGGATTGTTTAGGATGATGAAGATGTTAAGGTTGGTGTAAATCTACAGTCATTTAGACAGAAATATTTTTCTCACATGGAAGCTGTCAGAGCGGAGAGAAAAAAACAAAGAGATGAGCAGGAAGCAATGAGAAAAAGCCAAAGCAGATAATAGATTAACACAATGTATTCAGTTTTATCTTTAGAAGTAAAAACGTTTCTATAAAAAAATGTTTGTAAAACCTTTATTAGTTACATTACAACGGATGGATTTTACACACAATACAAGAGACTTGAAAACACATGGTGTTTGAAGAGGGAAAGTGAATAGAATTGATGTTAGGTAGTGTGTGTATATACACACTCAGACATACGCCCATGATCACTTCAATTGTAACTAAACAAGAGTTTGTGCAAGGCGAATTTTGGCAAATGACAATAGATTATCTCACATTCCCCTCTTCAAGAATTATGTCCATTTTTAAAAATGGATGTATATCTTCCAAAAGTCGACTTGCAAAAACATCAAGTAGTATTTTTAAGTTCAGTTAAAGTGTAAGTGATAAGTGTATATGGAAAAATAGTGGAGTTATAATTCAAATTGCTGTTATCATTCAAGATATACAGCAACAAAACTTGAACGTTTTTGGAAGATATAAGTAAAGATTAACATCAATTACAAGATATATTTTAATATTAATGATTCCATAATAAAAAAATATTAAGAATCAAGATCAAAATAAAATTTTAATGTATAAAGAAAATGAATATTTTCTATGTTAGCCTTTCTTTATACATGAGGATTACAAAACAGATTTCCCATAAGCAAAAATAAGAATCCTGAAAAAAAATATTTTACAGTTATTCATTTTCTATTTCACATTGTACTGTAATGTTTTTCAGTTAACAATAAATATAATAGATTGTTTCAAAATATTTAAAAATACTAGCAATAGGAATTTCTTTATTTTAACAAAACTTACTACATAATAAGTAAAGCTGAGGTATAGAAGAATTAAAGTCCAATAAAGATATTGAATACATTACGAAACATTTGGTAACTTTATTCAGTAGACACATTTAAAATACAATAATCACAAACTAAATGTAAAACTTACAAATGCTAACTATTTACATAAAAGACTGAATACGAATGTCTTTAAAATTAACTAATCATTATCAATTCCTGTAATAATAACTTTACATCAATTTGTCAAAATTAGGCTACAAGTTACATCCTAAAATTACTTAACTATTTGATGGTAATAAATAATTCAGGGCATATAAAAATTCACAATGATTGTAATATAACTATATTAAGTAGAAAGAACAAAGTAGTAGAAACTCAAATATTTTACAACTTATAAAATAGTACTAAATTAATTTACCAGTTTTGGTAAATAAATACACTAAACTATAATTTAATACTTCTGTTATCACCTTTGTAAAATACCATTACCAATTTAAAAAGAAATAATATAAAGATCAATTTATTTTTGAACGTAGAATGTCTTGTTTATTGCTGATTAGCTCGATGCTGCCTTCGTGGTACTGTAGTATGTATTATAATACGTTTTGTATCAGTGGGGAACATAAATGCATCTGTCTGTTTCCATTCACGTTGTTTTTCTTCCTTGCGCAGCCGCCGCCTATCCACATAACTGATAATACAACTTGCAGGAATCCAAATAACAGCAGTTACTAAAATTACGGTTCCTACAACATTATCTCTTAAGAATAACAAGACCTTATTT
Source organism: Prosapia bicincta (assembly GCA_036971475.1). NCBI lineage: Eukaryota > Metazoa > Arthropoda > Insecta > Hemiptera > Cercopidae > Prosapia > Prosapia bicincta. The sequence goes on from JBAIZL010000004.1 coordinate 12,434,759, forward strand.
ATATTTATATCTTCTATTATATCCCAGAATCTCTCCACCACATCTTGAATTGTTTTTTCACAAACACCCTGAAAAATTAAATTGTATTGCTTTAGAGAACATTATTATTTTAAAAATAAACACAGGCTATATGATAACAAATAGATTCTATAAATATCTTATTCATGTACCATAAACAAACAAGGCCTATGTACTGTGGTAAGGCCTTACCACGAATTGTGTGATCATCAGAATGAATGGCCACAGACATGACGTTGGGACCATGAGCATAGACATACCAACTGCCAACACGCTGCTAGTCACAACATATCTTTCAATGATTGTTATACCACCAATATAATTAAAGCCCTCCCTCCTGATTGCAACCCTTCAGAATTGAGAAGATGGGAGTTGTCATACCAGTGGTACACTAAATCTAGAGAACCTCCTAACCTCAACATCAGATAACTCCTTTTACCTTCCCACTAACTTCTACCATTTTTAACAACTTCATTTACCTTCCTTTTGACAGACTATTAATATCTGGTTTCAATTAATCAATATTTATACAAATAATATATAGTACTATATCATAAACTATAAATCTGTGTGTTTGTGACATTTGGATATTTAAACTTTTATACACAACTGTGGTTCACTTCGGTCTTTTCTTTTTCAATTGATAAAGATCATTCCTAAATAAACTTTTAACTTTACTAGAACTAACCTAAATATAATATATATTTCACATTGTCCATTATTTTTCCATTGCACTGATTTTATGAAGTTATTATTACTTGTAAACAATTTTTTCCACCACTAAGTGCAATAATTTTACCTTATGTGATGAGGCACTTTTCGTTCACTTGACCATTGTTGAATCACTCATAGACAAGTATATATATATATATCTGTCTTCTACAGACTCCACACATCTGAACAGTACGAATGTACCTATATTTCGAATTTCACCACCTAATTAATTAAATTATAATTCACACAAAATTTTGATATTACCCAAAACTTCTCTTAAAATGACCTAATATACTTTCCCCACCAGCACCCTATCCTTAAAAATCAAGATATCAAATATGGTCTGAGTTCCAAGTTGGTCATCCTGGTTTAGTAAAAACACAAGTACTACTATAAACAACTGTTTTATATTATAACTTAAAGTGTATATGTTTTATAATATTTAAACAGCTCATCAAAAGTATTTTCTTGTGTAAAAATTATAATTAATTACAATTTTAAATTACATTCATATAAAAATTACCTTATTACAAAATCCTTGAATACATGGTGTTCCATCTTGAAGGGTGTCTAAAGGGTCAACCGGAAAACAGGTTTCGTTGAGGCTAATGCGACAACATCGCTTACATGCATCGCTTACTGAAAATGAAATAAAAATACTATCTTAGCAATTAAAATGTTATTTTAGCATTTAGTATTTAAAACAGATATTTCATAACAGAAAACATATGTACAGGCTGTTAAGGTTTTGTAAGCGAATGCCCAGAAAAGGGATTTGGTAGAGATACTATAGTAGTAGAAATAGTGGTGCGGGTAGTATAGCAGTAGAGGGAAAATTGGCAGACCCGTTGCTGGAATGCATAACACAGCAAATAGTTTTGTTAGCATTTCAGTAGGTTTGACAGTGATTAGTGTATCAACTAAAACAGTATTTTTCAATGCTACGGATGCCTCTACCAAATACAAGTCTGTTATGCAAAACAATGGTGCTCAAAAGTCAAACTAAATGCATTATTATAAATGTATTTAAAAACATATATCGTGAGAGCTACAATCCATTATCTATGTTAGCTGGAGTAGAATAAGTCAATGGACGCATCTAATGTGAGTCATCCTTCCCACAGTCACTTACTCTACTCACTTCTCATTACTACGCTTACAAAACTTTGACAGCCAGTATATATCTCTCAACTGACAAACTTCCAGATATGGAGTAAAATACTTATATGTTAGAAATATATATAATATATACGTTGTGATATTTCATGTCGTCCATTATTCTTCTGTTGCACTGACTTTATGAAGTTATTATTATTACTTGTAAATAGACTGACAGACTTACCTAATGGCAATAGTCCAAAACTGCAATCTCTTGGAAATAAATAAATAGACACATATAAAAACTTAACACACTATTGAAGTTTTTATATTTGTCTATTTATTTATTTCCAAGAGATTGCAGTTTTGGACTATTGCTATTAGGTAAGTATGTCAGTCTCCTATCTAGTCCAAAAATTCCTAAATAAACTTGAAGCTTTACTAGAACTAACTGAAATATAATATATATTTCACGTTGTCCATTATTTTTTCGTTGCACTGATTTTATGAAGTTATTATTATTAATTGTAAACAATTTTTTCCACTACTAAGTGCAATAATTTTACCTCTACTAGAACTAACCTATAAATATATATATTCTTGATATTTTACGTTATCCATTGTTTTTCCGTTGCACTGACTTTATGAAGTTAATATATTACTATCATAAGTAATTTTATCCATAATTAAGTGCAATGACTATCATACCAGTGGTATACCAAGTCAAGAGAATCCCCTAACCTCAACATCAGATAAACCCATTCATTTTTTTTCCCCCCCTAACAGCCTTATCTCTTTTCCCCTGACAGACTTATATAAACTATAATCACTCATATGCTCATGGAAACAATATATATATATGAAGTTAATATATTACTATTGTAAGTAATTTTATCCACCATTAAGTGCAATAATTTTACCTTGAGTGATGAGGCACCTTTCGGTCACTTGACCATTGTCCATGGTCAAGGACAATGGTCAAGTGACCGAAAGGTGCCTCATCACTCAAGGTAAAATTATTGCACTTAATGGTGGATAAAATTACTTACAATAGTAATATATTAACTTCATAAAGTCAGTGCAACGGAAAAACAATGGATAACGTTAAATATCAAGAATATATATATATATCTTTAATCTGTGCATCTGTGTCATCTGATTTCTACTCTATACAATCTGTGATTACAACTTATATTTATTTTATTTCATTCTCTCATATTTCTTTTTGTGTTTTCTCTTCGATTGACAAAGACCACTGTGTGGTTGAAATATATCATTGTTTAAGTGCTTTTATGTGTTTCTATTTCAAGACTACAGTGTGGACTCTTACCAAGGTAAGTCTGTCAGTCTCCTAGTCCAAAAAATCTGTATATATATATATATAAGTATATAAAAAATCTAAATAATCTTTACCAACCAAAACTAACCTATATATATATATATATATATATATATATATATATATGTATAATTTATATTAAAAGATACTTAACTAAGTAAATATGTATTACTTACAGTAGTATTACAGTATATACTTACAGATTTTTTGGACTAGGAGACTGACAGACTTACCTTGGTAAGAGTCCACTCTGTAGTCTTGAAATAGAAACACATAAAAGCACTTAAACAATGATATATTTCAACCACACAGAGGTCTTTATCAATCGAAGAGAAAACACAAAAAGAAATATGAGAGAATGAAATAATTACGATAATTATTACATTCTCTCATATTTCTTTTTGTGTTTTCTCTTCGATTGATAAAGACCACTGTGTGGTTGAAATATATCATTGTTTAAGTGCTTTTATATGTTTCTATTTCAAGACTACAGAGTGGACTCTTACCAAGGTAAGTCTGTCAGTCTCCTAGTCCAAAAAATCTAAATAATCTTTACCAACCAAAACTAACCTAAAAAGTATATACTTACAGTATTACTTACTATTACTCTACAGTAGAGTAGAGTAGAGGCCTCTATAGCCTTTGAGTAGAGGTTCAGCAAGTAAGCCCATTACGTATTTACTTAGTTAAGTATCTTTTAATTATATGTTTTTGTTTTTTATACAAGGAAACATATTTTATAATATATATCATATATCTATATAATATATATTAGTGATGGGTCGATTCTACCGATTCCCGCCACTAAGGTCGAAAGTCGATTTTAAATACCTTGATTCCAGCGAAGACAGCGTTTAGACATTCAGCGGTAAATATTAGTAGTCGCTCTAACAAAATGTAACATTTACACATCGGGCGGTAAAATATCTATTGCTGCCCTAACATAATGTTATGTTTACATAGCAGGTGGTAAAATATCTGTTGCCGATCTAATATAATGTCACGTTTACACATTGGGCAGTAAAATATCTGTCGCCGCTTAAACATAATGTTGTGTTAGTGCGTAATGGCGGTTGTAACCCTGGCACTATAAAAACTTTTTGTAAACATTATCTTCTTTAAAATATCATTAAAAATAACATATTCCATGGGTTGGTAATTTTGGTATTTGGAATCTGGGATCGATTTCTTGGTATCAGAATTGGTAAAATTTTGGAATCAACCCATCACTAATATATATTTCAAGATTTTTGAAATCTTATTTAATATTAACAATGAAACATACTCATTAAGAATATTACATTGATTATTAGATTTTTTTAATGTTTCAAAATTTCTATACTTACTAATATCACACATACAACTCTGAAGTCCCTGAGTCTCACAATACGGTACACATTTACCACCTCTGCATTGACCTCGTTCGAGACAATTTGTTCCGTCTGCTACTGGAGGTGAACGAGGACATTCAGAAGACAATCCTGTGCAGCGAGATTCTTGTTCACAAGTGGCATATTGAGCATCTCTACATTTCATTCCAGCTGCCATAAACTGACAATTCTGACAGCAAGGTGAGTTCTTATCACTATAGATAACAAACAGAACATGAGGACAAGATATTTATATTAAATCTAAGTTATATTACATAATAAAATCACTTATAGGCTAAATAACAATATGGGAAAGGTAGTATTGCAAAGAAGTAAATATATTCCTGCAACTCTATCAATGAAAGGTGCTAGTCGTGGTGAGTGCTCAGAACATCTCAGTATTTCTCAAAACCTATATTCTTATATACTTTAAAATGAAATCACAAAAATTATTAGTAAATAATTTTTAATTCTTTTACTAACTATTATTTAACAATTAATACCAATTGATTTACTTTATTATTTAAGTAAACGTATAACTTTGAATCGGTGAGCTATAATGAATATGAGCAAAAAGAACAACTAAGTAAAAGCTCAAATTTCTTACAAATATAAAAAATATAAGGAGTTGTAGGGTGCTATGAATTTAGCATCTAAAAACATCACAATAACAATAGAATAACCAATAATCTGTAATTGCAGTACAAACATTTTCAAAATTCTATTAAAAACAAGGGACCATTAGTGTTTACTATATGAATATGCTAAACTATAATCATTTTTTATTTAAATGACAAAGGGGCAGTGGTAGTATAAAATTTTGTTAGAGGGAAAAAACCTTTGTCAGTGATGAAAATGTAGAAATTGGTGTGTGAAATTAACAGAATAGAAATATCAGATGTGAATATTATCCGAGAGAAATAATAATAAAAAAGAGAAAAAAAGGAACAAATATTTTGTTACAGATAAGACTTAAGGTAAAATAAAATAATCAATTACGTGCTAAAACAAACAGACTGTTGTTCGATGTAAAATGTACCTGCAAGCTGCATTTTGACTGCGCCGCAATTTGCAAACTTTGTCACAACACGCATCATTATCTTCAGTTCCCAGTAGCCCTGCATCACATTCTTCATCTCCCTCTACTCGGAGATTGCCACAGAAAGACTCCTCGGGTTCAGAGAAACACCGACCTGACTTTGCTTGTAACACTTTTCTTATTGACCTTAAACTGCATGGCGAAAATCTCTAAAACATTTATATAAAAGTGAAACTATAAAGACAAATTCAATCCAGTATGAAACACATTAACAAGTGAATTCATATTCAAGGAAAATTTTCTATTTTTATTTTGAGGGGGATAGTTTTCCAATTATGATCCCACAGGTGCTGTGGACTATGCACAATAAAAGGGGTTTGGGTCTTCAGTCAAACACAACGTTAATAATAATAGCTAATATTCACACTTCCAATAGACATAGATATCACCATAAAAATATATCAATTAACACGCTATTTTTTGTGAGCTTACTATTCCAATGATGTAATCATACTTGATTTGCCACTCACTTCAGCTGTAGGTTAGTGAGAGACAGAACACCTCTAACCAGCACAAATTAACTACAATTTCATTTTTAAAAAAAGGCTTCAAGAAAATAAAAGTTAAATTTTTATCGTTTTGGTTACGGTTGTTCTTGTTTTAAAATACAGTACTACCTTCTAATTCATCACGTTCAAAACCGAGAGTGACGAATTCCGGTAAAAAATTATGGAAGTCATGAAATTAACATAATTGTGGGTATACATAGGACATAAATACGTATGTAATTAATGTTGTACTTACATTATTTATATTGGCCAAAAAATTCAACAATACTATAAAAACAATAGGCTAGACTATAGTTTGTAATTACAAATACAGTACATTACTCTATTTTTATAAAAACATAAGCAAAACCTATTACAGTACCTTGTAAGAACAATAACACTAGCAATAAAAAATATGGTATATTAAATTTTCTTATAGTTAAGTTTTTAAAAAAGTTTGTTATTTTCTTTTGTATAAAAGAATTCTTCTCTGATGGGCGCCTACACAACGTGACAGTGCCGACAATGTTTGTAATTAATGTGACAAATTAGAGAGCTTTTACTATACTTGACTTATTCTAATTGAAGTCAGAAGATTTATTTTTCAAATATTACAAGACTTTTTAATATATACAGACTTAATCACATTAATGTTTTAAAACTTCTGTATGATTTTGTTAAATTTTTTAAATAATAGTAATGAATCCTTATATACCATTGAGACAGGGCAATCTGCCTTCTTGGGCTGTAGATAATTGGAGAGACTAATATTGTCAGCACAATTCTTCAACAGGCAATGTTTCAAATAATGTGCTTAAAATTTTATTCCAATTTAGTTTAATATTATTTATTTATTGACGGCATAACTAAACTTTGAGATGAGTAAAGGCTTTTTAAAGTAGAATTTCAGGCAGTGGATTTATAAAAATCTCTATATTTTTTTTTAAATTAATAAAAAGGGAATTTAGTTTTTGTTTAGTAAAAAAATAAAAGTACCAAGAGGCTTGTACTTAACCATAAACAAGGCACAAGGACAATCATTGACCATTACTGAACTAAATCTGGGACATTTGTGCTTTTCTTACAGACAATATATATGTTGTGTGCTCATGTGTTGAGACACCAAAAAATTTGTATGTTTATATGCCTTATGAAAGACAAAAAACTTTGTCTATCGTCTAGCTTATGTAAATTATTTAGATGTATGATTTCCTTTTCTTATTGGAAAATTAATTAATAATTTTCCATTATAAAATTATTATTTCGGGCGCAGCAACGCATGCTGGGTAATGCTTTATTTTATAAAACAATTAATAATTTCACAATAACAAAAAACCAAATACCTTGTTATTAACATCATATCCACTAACACTATAGGTATACATGAGAAAGGATCCTCCTTGACTAGCACTTGGGCTGCACTCAGGAATATCAGGATCATGTTCCGACCCCCAATTATGACCAAATTCATGAGCAGTTACTAAATCAGCTTCCCTTGTAATAACTCTCTGTCCATAGTGGTTTCGACTTGAACTTAATCCAGAATTTAGGTACAAAGTGTAACCATTCTTGAAATATTCTGTATTAAAAAAAAAAAAACTTTTTTCAGACATTCATGAACTAAACAAATGTTAAAAAATAAATGAATTTTTTTTAAATTACACATAAAGTAAATTAACTACATTTCTGATATTTTTTTTAATATGTAGAATGGAGTATAAGGTTTAGATTTTTGGGCGATAAAAAATTTTTTTTAAACATAATAAAAGTTCAAGGTGGGAGAGAAACAAGCGGCAGATTTTCTTATACTACAAGAGTGGAGTTGATGGGACGATTAGATGTTGCATTCCTCACTATGTTAAGCTACAACCTCAATTTGGCTGAAGAAACTTTTTACAAAAACAATATTTGTTAGTTAATGGTTCTACACCTTCTGCAATATTAATCATCTATTCCCCTCTGACAATTTTTAACTAAATAATCCATTCCAACCTGAATTTCAACTAATATTTATTAAAAATAAGTAACAGTTTGTAGGACAAAGTGACCAATTTTTGTAAATTATTATTTCCTGCACTTGCTTGTAGAGTAAATGAAATGTATTGACTTTAAGCTTAATCTATTTATGAAAATAGATGTTTATATTAATTTTTACATTATTCTCTATGATTACTGCTAGTATAAATTAAATATATGTGGGTTTAATCAAATATCTAGAATGTGATGACAAACATTTCTTACTTTTAGAATGAGACAGTATTACTACACAGCAAACATTGTAATATGTAATAAAATAAGTAAAGTGGGATATCTATACTTAACTTCCACTTGGAAAAGCTTTTTATTTATCAAATGTTCCATTAAAAATAATTTCCATTTATGCAACATAACTTCGTCTCATGGAGATCTCTATTTTACAGAATCCAAATTTTAAAGGCAAATTTCAATCCTCAATCTTGTGATATAGGGATCATTTATTAAGTCTCTCTACACAATCTATTTGGATCAATAAAATTTAAATAAATTTTTTCCTATTGCACAAAATTTCGTGTAAAGACAAAATGCATTGTCTGCCAACAAAAAGTTTATTTTTTAACACCTTTAAATGACAACAGTTTATATTCTGATCAGTAAAGAAATTAATCAATAAAAGTTTTTAAAATATTTAATAAGAAAATTTTATAAGAACTACTTGCATAAACTTATTTCAAGTAAAATTTAAAACAAACCGTCAACTTTTATTACAATAGTTAATCACTATAGTTGTGTCTTATGAATCCATAGATTCTTTAAAAAACGTACCTAAGTTTGTGCAAATTGTACCTTGCAAAGTTTTCATGAACGACAAAATAGTTAAAAAATATTTACTGTAATGACTTATCAATAAGATAAATTATACAGAACATTCTTATAAAGCACACAACAACTAAACACGCAAAAAGAAAGAAAAAGCAATAAGAAAGAATTTATGTTATGCACCTGGAGTGCAGATCCCACCAACAGAGTTTCGTCTTGGAGAACCAACATATGCTAGACCCAGGATGCCACCTTCAAACTTGAGGTCAGTGAACAGATGTGCAAGACAAAAATCTTTGTGGCTGTACTCCCGACTGAATACCTAAGCATGCAACCATCACCACTCCACACTTAATCAGGCAATATTACTAGAAAACTGGGAAATTACTTTCCAATTATAAAAGCTGTATTCATTTTTTTTAAATAAGAGGAACAAATAGGCTAATGATGAACACATGTTTGAATATTAGGCTGGAGAAATAACTATGTATAGTACATTACTACTTACACGCAAATGTACTAAACGATACAATAATAGGCTGATTATACTTGTGTTGCTAACTAATCAAATACCTTAAGTAAAAACTGAACAGGAAAATCTGAAAGTATATAATTTTATATATACCTTTTCAACAAGTATATATTGTAATATTATATCAGGAAGTAATATTCATGACCGCTTTACTTCCTAGAATCTGTGTTATATCAATTAAAGATAGATGTTTCTATTCCAGAAAAGAAACTTTTTTCATATCAAAAAAGAAACTACTAATGAAATTTATTGTCAACTCAAATGTCAGGATAGTGAATTGTATTTAGGACAGTGGTAATAATAAATTACAAATTAAAAATGAAGAGGACGAAAGACTTAAAATTCACCAATCTTATAACTTGAAATAAATACTTTGTATAATTCAAATACATGTTTTTACAAAGTAAGAACAGGCACCTATATGTAAATAACTAACAATAAATTTTAATCCATATATCAAGAACGATTCTTTATGACAAGTTTAGATTATTAGAACCCATACACACTCATTAGTACTAGCATTTTGACTGATCATAAGGTTCTATTACAAGAACAAGATTCCTCAAAATTCTGTGTGCAGAGTGATGAAAGTTGGTCACACTTGAGAAACCTACAATCAATGTAAAAATGTTCATAATACAGTGGTTATAATTAGACCTCTAGTTTGTCAGACCAGTCATTCAAATCAACCAAAATTTAAAAAAAAAACAAATGCATCAAAAAATTATACCAGTTAATTGGTCCAAAAAGCCACTTTTGTTACAGTATTTTATTATGTCGAAATAAAGAAGTTGACTAAAGGAAAAGTGAAATATCGAGATATTCCAATACAATGAAAATAAAATTGATACTGAAGTGAGACCCATATGTTAGTTGCCAAGCCCAACCTCGGCACTTAACTTATAAACATTATTAGTAACAGGTCTATAAGTGACAACTCATAAACATTCTATATGCATTGGTGTTATTAATGTTTTGCGGCTTCAACTTGAAACTGTGTGTTTTGAACGACGTTTTGTTTGTAAAAACATCCAGTGATTATACACACATGCAGTGTGTCAACATTCATAAAGTGAATGCTGTATTTTAGAAACACCATATCTATTCTTACTTTTACTTTGTGAGTGCTTATTTAAGCAAAGTTCATTAATTTCACCGCGTACAAATGGAAGATCAAAAATAATTTTACAATAAAAAACCAGTATACAGAATTTAATTATATTTAATTTGTTACTTTGAATGCATATGAGAAGTTAGCAAAACATTTCTAAAATTTATAATCCGATATTACTTTCCTAGAAACATTAGTAATATATAGTGCTGTTTTAGTCATACTGCCTAGACATTACACATAATAGCTTTTATATGTACCTACATCTAAAAAAACATTTTCCCAGTTAATAATACATTTTCCCGGTTAATATTACAATGTTGATACATGAAGAGTATGTCACCATTACCATGCACAAATGAATTCTTCTAAGTTAATAGATTTTTAAAAAGATGAAATGACAAAATATGAAATACAAAAGTATACTAATTTATAAATTTTAAAATGAAATCAAAATTTAAAAATCTCTATTTTCTAGCATCAAAACGTTACTTAAGTTTTAGAAACACATACCTTACAATAATTCTTACATGGTGGGTATATAACAGTGGTAGTCTAACCAATATTTTAAACTCTGACTAAAAAGGTAAATATGTTACCTAATAGTATTTAGTAACTATTAGATATAATTTTAGTACCTTATTTTTAAACAGATCAGGGATTTTTTTAATATCAATTTATTCCAGATATGTAGTACATGTCTTTATTGTAAAAAGAGCTTTGTGTGTTTGTTACAGTTTATAATAAAACAATTTAGAAATTAATTTGAAGATTATATTTTACCTTTCATATAAGAAAACAAAAGTTAACTTTCCCAAAATAAAATTTAACTTCACCTTAAACTCTTTATACCCACTTGAAAAATTGTTAATGTTATTATTATGCACACCAATAAAAATATGTGATTAAAAGACCAACACCTTGACCCATAATACCAAAATAATAAATGTAAAGTATTTGCATTAAAGAAATAACAACTAAAATTAAACCACATCAACTATTAAAACATCCAAAAGAGAAAAGAAATTAAAAAGCTAAAAAGAAAATTAGTCCTCCCCGCACAGTTTTCAAGCAATATTTTTTCTACAATTGTAAATTACGAGAGCTACAGATCCCTCCAGTTGAATAACTCCTCCATGATGAAATATAAGCAAGACCTAGCACTCCTGAATTCATAGCCAGAAAAGCTTGGTGTGTAAATAGATGTACGAGGCAGAAATCAGAGTGGTTTTTATTTCGCGAGAACACCTACAACATAACACACTAATGGTATAAGAAATTAAAATTCTTAAAAAGAAATAGAGAATCAGTAGTTTTATTGTGATAATAAATAAATCAAACCTCCAATAAGTTCCGAACATCCCATTTTTCTCGTATCATATTGTAATGCGCCTCACCCCCTCGAACTCTTGTTGGTTCTGAATGCACAACAATCTTCTTGATGACAAAACCCATACCTTTGAAACCATCTTGTTCTTGGCGATCCTGCCAGGTTGTGTCATTATAAATTTTATGCACTCTATCAATGAGGCTGATCTAAAACAAACAAAAACAGCAATTGATGTAGTAAACTTTAAGACCCTGGCAAAAGGCATTAATTTTAATCATATAAAGTATGTTCTATAATAAAAGAAATAACTATTATTAGTAATTCTGAAAAATTTTACAAAAACAAAAATAAATTATAAAATATAAATTTAAAACAGTTTGTACAAAATTGGTATAAAAAATATTACTGTACTTATCTTCAATATGAGCTACTAGTTTAAACCTTAATACATGCACTTTGGGCAACCTTAGGCAATATAAAAACACTTTGCCTAATAAAATAATGCTTACTTTTACTAAACACTTGTAAATATTTACAAACATGCCTATAGTAGCACTTACTTGCTTACTTTTAGTCTAAATTAGTATGGCCATTTTGAAAGATGTGTTATAACATCATAAAAAATATACCACATTGTTGAAGACATTTACATAAACTAACACATATAGTTCTCACTAAGTTTTGACATAGGCCAAAGAGGAGGATCTTCGCACACACATTACCAAGAACGTTTCACAAATAAAGTATTCACCTTTATTGATATTTACAAATCATAAAATTCAATCAAACTTCGATGAAAACCTCAAATTCACAGTACACAACTACACAACCATATCGAAATACATACAAACTCTGTACAAACTAATTAAATATAATACACTCTATACAATCAAATAGTAAAAAATATACAAACATTTTAAGATACACTAAACGACCAATTTATTATAATGTATAGATGCTTTTTGACATAATTAGTCTACAAATTGTTTTAAAACTACCTAATACAGTTTCTTAAAACTACAAAAGAAGGAAACAAAAATAGAGTTCATTCAAAATTTTTTTAAATACTGTAGGAATACAAGTGCAAAACTACATTTTCATTAACGCTTTAGAGGTTGCATGGTTTGGAAGAACACATGAGGTCACACAGACGTTACTTCCAAATTAAAAAAAACACTTATTTAATCGGAATAATAATTTTACTTTAAATATCTTTGGAATAACACATTTTTATATATTTTCAAAACCTTTAAATTCATTTAAATAGCATTACTTTAGTATGTATTTTAAAAAATACATTACACAAATTTAGAAAAATGTATTACAAAATTTTATTTTAACATTTGTGCCTCCCCTTAAAATGGCAAATGTTATATGAAATAAATCATAAGTCTTGTAAACTATATACCTTTCTACATGAGATAAATTTTCTAAATCACTGAAGTTGTCATCACCAGTTTCCACTTCATCATCATTTAGAATGTTTTCTAAGTCATTTGTAACAATTGCATCCCCGTCAGCCTTCAAGATCCTCCTTATTAGGTTCATCACCACTAACACTATCACAGTTTTCTAACAAATGTGCCATTTGAGCACTGATCCTGTTCTTCTCGTTCTACACTAGCAATCTCGTTAGTAGATTAGCAATTCTGATACGCTCACGTTCACTTTTACTCATCATTTCTGTCAATTAATTCAATTAACACATATTTATAGGTGTATCAATAAAAATATTAACAAAAACTATCTAAAAATGTATATTCACACAACAAGGTCGCACACGGAAGTATCACCCAGTTCTTCACAAAAACTGAGCACAAATGAAGAAACTAAAGCTGAATTGTCTGGACGTGGCAGTTTGTATTTCTAAGAAAGGGTCTCGTGAAATAGGTTGAAGCGTAGACACCAATTCCTAGTAAAAACAGTTTTGTTATTGTAAAGTTACGCAGCCCGGAGGTAACTTCCATGGTGAAACCTTTCAAAGGTTAATTAAATAGAGAAAGTTCAATTGTTAATCTGTTTACAGTAATTGTCAATTTCATATAAAAATTGTTTAAAATAGTTTGTTAAATATAGTTAATTATAAATAAAATAAGCCTTCCCTATATTAAACACAAACATTGTCCTAATAAATCCCATGTTTTTGTTTTTTTTTTAAATTGTTACCAGGCAATATTTAAAGATAATAGATTGAGGCTATAATTGCTGTTATCTTAAGGCATTCTAAAGCAGTCGGTTTATCCGAGAATATTGCAATTGAAGTATATTGTTTACATAGTGAATCAATACACAACTCAAACAAATCTTGACATGAACAAATCATAAGGGAAATTGTTACAAAATTATGATGACATAACAGTAAATTGCGATTTTCTGTGATCAAACCCAATGCAAAAATAAGGTCTACATAAATATCAACTTTAGCAAGTAATTTAAATAAAATAAATATTGAGATGGAACCAACCAAGTAATTAATTGTAGTTTTAATATTACTGCCTCCCATTTCTTGGTAAAACCTATAGTCTGCAACCAACAATAGAGGACAACGAGTCTTAGTAGGAGTGTACTCATACTGATCTGCTTGCCTTTTCCAACGATTTTTACCATCTTCTTCTTCATCGAGGTCTTTGATGTCTTCATTATCTACAAACAAAACTTAACTTACTTTCCATTACACTTTCAATACTAACTTCTAAGTACTATCAAAATGTCTAGATAATAATTATGTTTTCAATAGTAACGTTTAAAAAGATATGAACAGCATACCTGTTCCTTCTTTGACATAGCCACAAGGCTGATGTGGAGTATCTGTATGTTCCCAACTAAGACGGACATCTGAAGCACGGTATGTCACCATTGTCTGGTTGTCTAAATCCTGCAAGTGTCTCCAAGATGGCTACACACAATAAAATATATTAAACTTAATTTTGTAGTGGTACAATTAAGCATAATATAATACAAAAAAACTTTCTTATGGCCAAGAGGAAATTATTTTTTGGCTAAAACTAATGTAATAAATTTTTATTACAAAAAAAAAAGATTTTATTATCCTGCTCTATACAAAATATAATTAATGTACATTATATGAAAGCAATAAATAATATCAATTAAACAAAAATCTCTAAGCAATATGAGTCAGATTAGATTAATTTATCTTAGGAAATATAAAACTATTTTTAGGCCATTCAAATCTGGCCAGTAAAAGGTGTGTATTGCATTTTAATTTATATGTACACCATTCGATGTTCACATCACTTAAAATTTGAATAGTTTTTTTGACAAATACTTGACAAAATATAATTTAGGAAGAGAAATTTGGTGATGTCATCAGAAAGTAAGAAACTTAATGATGATGATTAAAAAAAGCTCTTTTATACTAAAAGTCTATATTCATATACGGATTCTTAAACAAGACAAATTTTAATTTAGTTACTTTTTATTTTATAATTACAATTTATATATATATATATATATATATATATATATATATATATATATATATATATATATATATATATATATATATAGATTTTTTGGACTAGGAGACTGACAGACTTACCTTGGTAAGAGTCCACACTGTAGTCTTGAAATAGAAACACATAAAAGCACTTAAACAATGATATATTTCAACCACACAGTGGTCTTTGTCAATCGAAGAGAAAACACAAAAAGAAATATGAGAGAATGAAATAAAATAAATATAAGTTGTAATCCAAGTTTACAACTTATATTTATTTTATTTCATTCTCTCATATTTCTTTTTGTGTTTTCTCTTCGATTGACAAAGACCACTGTGTGGTTGAAATATATCATTGTTTAAGTGCTTTTATGTGTTTCTATTTCAAGACTACAGTGTGGACTCTTACCAAGGTAAGTCTGTCAAGTCTCCTAGTCCAAAAAATCTAAATAATCTTTACCAACCAAAACTAACCTAAATATATATATATATATATATATATATATATATATATATATATATATATATATATATATATATATATATATATATATATATCGCAATATGTATTCTTGTGAATTAATAAAGAACTAAGTCAAAGTGAGTGTGTGTGTGTAATAAACTAAGCAAACGATAGCCGTCTGGTAGACGGATGTCTCTAGTTACAAATTAATCCAGTTTGTTTAGTTTATTCATTCAATGTTTAGTTTGTTTTCATTAATTTTTAATCCTAGAGCATTATTTACAATATTGTTGGTTATTATGTCAACAGTTCGAGATTGTACAATGGAGGTTTTGACGACAACCAGTTTGGGCAAAGAATATTTCATATACATAATTTTCTTCTAGTAATGGGAAAGTTAGCTCGTGCCAAAGTGCTGGATTTTAAACATATAGTTATCCAGTTTGAATCCGACCTAGTCATTAGCTTTTAAATTATTTAGTTAATGAATAGATATTTGAAAAAAATATCAACATCAATTATCATCCACTACAGGTTTAAAAATTTGTATTTGAACTTGAATGAATAAAAAGAGTATTTTATTAACGATTGAAAATTTGTACAAGATATATAAAAGCGAAGTATAAACTAATAGTAGGAATTGAAAAAAATAAATAATTATATAAATATTAACTTAATTAAATAAATTTTAGAAGGTATTGCTCTTCCTTTTAAATTTTTTTTTTCATAGTGATTTTTATTAAAGGCAGAATGAAATTTAAATTCTGTAATTAATTATACCTTTAGGTCAGATGTTAAAATAGAGGAGAGTCTTCTTTTCTATGAATCTAGAAAAGCTCTTACAACCAAGTTCTAATTCCAAGTCTCACATGACCTCTTATGGTGTATGAATGTAATAAATCAATCATTTCTAAATTATAAAAAGAGGCCACTGTAGCACTACGGTCTTTCCTCAGGTATACAAAATTGATGAACTCAAACATTCTGTATTGTTAAAAGAACAATTTAGGATTTGATCTGAAGAAGATAAATGTCATCAGTAGACACTCTCGTTTTAGGAATCATATTTTACCCTCTTCTAAGATCCGCTGATTTGTGAATTGGTGCTGCACCTAGATTGACTTTGGCATCATATCAACAAGTTTTATTTCGAGAGAAGTTTATAGAAAGTGTAAAATTCTCAGTGAAATATTTGATGATAGAAATAAATTGGAAAAGTTGAGGGGCTTTGTGCTTAAAGATGATCAAGCCCTTTCTCAAGTTCATTCTCAGAGATTAATAGAAACAATTGAGGAATTCCATGTATCTCTTAACGTTACACAGAAACCATTCACTTATTAGTAGAGTTCTGAGATGAGAGTTTTATGCTAATGGAATGGATAGCCAAGCAGTTCAAAGAGATGGCGTTTTTCATTAGACAGCTGCACATTATAACTGAGAGGTCATGCTAAGGTTCAGCATATGGTGTTAGTCTTTCTATGATTGATGTCCAAAAGGATAGTTACACTTTAGTGGCATGATCAGGCCTTAAATGTGATCAAAGAAGTGATGAACTTGTTTGTTGCAAGAGTCAGTCTTTTTTAGGCCATTAAACTCTCTGTAATTGCATTTATCAAACCATCAGGAACATTCCTAAGGAATACCTTGGAATATTTTGAAATAACATGAATTAAAATCAAATAGGTATGAATATCTGTGTTCATCTGTTGTATGCATGAAAGGATGCAAATGTTAAGAAGCAGTTTAAATTGGTGCCAGAAGGAATATCATTATGCACTTGAAGAACTCGGGCTTAGGAAGGAGGTAAATTCACTTTTTTTTAAGGCAGGCTTTAAAACCTGCACTGTCTTATAGTATATGATTCAGAAGATCTGAAGTTTGGATTCAGTGAAGGATAGTTGTACACATAAAAGATCTACAACCTTCATAACCACGCCTATAATCCTAGGCTGAGTAAGGAATGAAACAAAATAACCATCAAAGAATTACAATAATTCTATATAAAAAAGCAGATCAAATTATAATAATTCTCATTATAACTACTTACAATTACTCTAAATTATTATACAATGTTTAAAAAAATGCAATTAATATAATATAAAAAAGTTGATATTTTTAATAATTTGCAGAAGATATTAATCTATCTTATTGTTATTAATAGTGATAATGTATTTACCTCAATATGGTAAGTTTCTTCAGGAATTTGAATTGTAGCTGTCATGAGACCATCCTCCAAATGTACACTAGCATCAGACCATGTTTCTCCAAACACACGTCCATCAAAAAAGTTTTCTTGATCTGTAGCAATTGCAATTATTAAAACTTTTATAATATCAACTTTTCTGATCTTAACTTCCTCCAATTAAAGAAATGTATAATTTTGGTGTCAAAAAAATTTCTAAACCAGATTTTTACAGTTTCTCATAAAAATATGCTTAATTTAGTCATAAAACTGACAAGTCTATTGTATGGTTATTATATATTTAAAAAAAGATTTGACACATTGGTTCTTTATAAATTGTAATGTTTATGAAAACTAAAATTGATTTTCTGGTTTATCTGATTTATAATGTTTAATGTTGTACAGTTGAAGGAATTTTACAGTACAGTTTTGGAAGTTTAAAATTAAAGTCTAGTGAATTAATAAAACAGTAATGTAATGGTGTTAAGACAAATGCATATATATCCTTGGTGTAAAGGGAATATAATATCTGGTACATATAACTGAAGATCTCAATGTCATTATCTTAACTGAAATACCAAGAATAAACCACATGCAAAATATGACCTTGTTTAATATACCATTTGTTATTAAATGTTTATTCAGTATAAATTACCATAACACCCATATCGTATTAAACTTCCATTAAGTTTAAAGCTTTCTACCAATCAAATTGTCAGTATCTTCAGAAACTTAGTCAATATACTTAGTGAAAATTTAAAAGGACAAACAGTTGAAGCATGTCAACAATTTACTATGTTAGCTGATAGTGTAGTCTGATGGTTAACTTAATGATACTTAATAAGATTATTTTTCCTTGCTTATCCTACAATTAAAGTTCAATACCTTATCACGTTCAGCACGGCTAGCGTACCGGCACGCTCTGGATTCCCTTGCGAGGCACTGAAAGCGTGTCGGTGAGCTCTCCGCTTCCCTTCTGAGAGACAGCGAGCGCACTGGCATGCTCATTCCTAATCTAATTAGTCTCAATAAGTGTTTGTATAAAGGTTTGATTCTTACATCAGTGCTTCAGAAGAGTTTGGAGAACATTGTGCCTGAGTCGTTTTTAAATCCGACCATCACAAGTTAACTTTTAGATGCTTCAACTGAAACCATGCTTCAGGGAGTTTTATGAACAGATTTAATTTGGTTTAACTTTTATATTTTAATGTTTTATTAGTTTTTACCACTTAAAGCGGCAAAATATCCGGTAAAAACAACGATCATAAAAATAAACTAAGCTTTCTGAATTAACGAAAGAGTATACAATAACTGCCCTATTAGAGTGAATGAACCTACTCGAGGTGGGAACAGACTACTGTAAATAAGAGTCACTGACAAAATGTCTGGACGCCAAAAAACCTAACGTGTCATCATAAGATTGTAGTAATCAAATGTCAGCTAATTTCGGCTATCAATAGTCTAGGACATGACATATGCATTATCTATGTCTGCGTTTACATTATTGATCTCTATCGCTTTTTGTAACACATGGCACAAGCAGAAACAAACATTCCGAGTTAAAAGTTCAGCGGTTAATTTTAATATGTAATATATTTTAGTAGTAGGTACTTGAGATTTTTATGTAATTATCTTTTTTTCTCTGTTTTTTTATTGAGTTTTATTATTTGTCATACAGTATTTTATCATTTGTATTAGTTGGTATTGTATTAAAATTTTCTTTTTTTATTGTGGCCCGATAAATAAAACAATATTTTAATGTCTAATACACTGTTTTGATATCCTCAATAAATCTGTATATGGTAGAAATAAAATTATTGAGATGAAAACAATGGGCACAATAGTTAGACCCAACGACAAGATATGCAACCCGCATAGCATTTCAATGATTCCACTGCCAAGCACCACGGCACGCTCCCGATTTTTACAATTAAAATAAGTGTTTAAATTTTGTTTACTATTTTTGCCGTTTATAACTAAGCGTTTAAGTATAGATTTTGAGATAAAACAATGCCATCAAATGTGGAAGTTAACGAAAAAAACAGACAGTAGTTTGATGAGATCTCCAATATCGCCACCGTGCTGAATGTGTTAATTATGAGTTCAGCATGTTGTAATATTACTAAGTTCACCGTAACATAAACATTTTACTAAACATCATGGACATCAAAATCCATAAATCTATTACTTCTATTGTATGAAAAATATTAAAGTACATAGTCCAACAAAACATCCTTCAGTTTTAAAATAATTTGTAGTTAATGCAATATTGAAGCAGAGAACAATTAGTAGTTTTGTACTAATATTAATTTTTTGTAAATTGGTTTAATAAAAATAAAGTACATTAGCTATAAACCTTTTTTAAATTTTATAATTACCAACAGCCACAGCGTGGTGTTTACCATCACCATCTACTTCATGTGCTTGAAAATTAGGATGTAAAATTCCACGTTTTGGAGTCAAAATCAATCTAAAGTGTCTGAAAATGTTACAAAAATGTTAACTTTTAATAAATAATTTGTTTTTATGCATTTTAGGATAAAAATTGTTGATAATATATTTAATTTTACCTGCCAAGAGTGTTAAAAGTTACTTCCTTGATTTTATTAAATGGATGTGAACTCTCTTTAAGTCCTCTTTTCACAATCTTGTGATTGAACTCTGATGCATGTAGAGTTTCAAAATATTTTATATTTTTGTGAATTGAACCTGAAAAAATAAAAAAAAATTGAGTTGAATTACAAAAATGTTGTTAAAATAATATATTTTTATATTTTCTAAAACTTAAATCTTGTATTTTAAAATTACTGAGTATATTATAAATAAATAAGTATAAGATACATCACTTTTTTGCTAACGTCTGCTGAGGAATGTCAGTATGTAATAGTTTTTTTACCAAGTTAAATTGATATAACACAATAAATATAATATGGGTATTTATTAAAGTTAAAATCGATATTTGATGATTCCATCTTCACGTGAGCTACTATTTTCCACTAAAACACTTGTAAATATTTCCCATGTAAGTGCTACTATAGGCAAGTTTGTGAAATATTTACAAGTGTTTTAGTTAAAACCAATAAATCTAATCCAAACAACTTTCTAATTCTTTGATTATTTAAAGTATCAATCCCCGTAAAATTAAAAGAAGATGAAATATTTTTAATTTGTATTACATATAAAACATTGTAGTTTTATGTATATTTTGTATTGTAAAATCTTTAACTGTGCAGAAAGTATTGCAATTAACACATATTTCATATTTTGTAATTAATAACAATTTTAAACTATAGTTAAACAATTCAACTTGCTAACACAATATAGACACTCATAAACCATGAATATGTTATTAACCATGAACTTATATTATAGTATCTTTAAAAGCCTCAGTTCATTACAACCTCTTCTACCTTACTCTAGATAAGATACAAATGCACACGTTCTCATTTCATACACATGGTTGCTGTATGTACTGCCAATACTTCTTTATATGATTTCCAAATACTACAAAAGATTTCATAATATAGCTACAAGTATCATGTAAAGTTATAATTTTTTTAGAAAAATGTTTAGTAATATAAAACAGTTGAGGCGTGAAGAGAAACTTCATCACATGTCCTGTACAACAATGTAATAACACAAACCAAAATGTTTTTGTTATATTTGGTAATATACACCCTTTTTCACTTATCAACTGGTTAGGTTCTATTAAAAAGCTATATTTTGTGTTTTTTATAACCATATTTACCCAAATCAAACTCTTTGTAGCTACATTATAATCTACTGTTCTGTTTAAAAACCTGTTTAAACCTTCAAGTTCATGAAGGTATGAGTGTGGGAAGGGAATTACAGTAGGATTATTTGTCTTTTTTAAATTACAAACTTCTGAGTCAACGTTGTAAAATTAATTATATTACAAAAAAAATCAACTTAGCGATTAAGGAAGTTGTGTAGAACAGCGGAAAAATTACAATAATTTTGGCCATGCCTGAAAAATTATTAATTTTTGCTAATAAATATTAATACTTACATCGAGTTGATATTACCAATATTATAGAGTAGCTCTATAAAATCATTACTTTAGAACATTACAAATATTTAAAGAAGAACTAACTGTTAAACTGTATACTAAACTATACCAATTTTAACAAAATTACATGATAACTGTATAAAACAACTGTGGCGTAATGTTTAACATAAATAAATGAAACCTCTATACCACAAATGACCTTTTTCTTTTATTTTAAACCTTATGTACATTTCGATTGCATAGCAATCATCCTCAGAGGTAATTTACAATACAAATATAATTCAAATACAATACAATGGAATCGAAATGTACATAAGGTTTAAAATAAAAGAAAAAAGTCATTTGTGGTATAGAGGTTTCATTTATTTATGTTAAAATTACATGATATAAAAAAATTATATAAAAACTTAGTTCTATAAAAATTTTTTAAATATTTATTCACTCTCTGCTAATCTATCCCAAAAGTGACACATTGTTGAAAATGTACAATGCTTACTTTTTGCAAACAATATTTTACTATCATAAATCGTGTAGGTCTACACGGTCATATGTGGCATTTCCGTAATAAATAAAAAGGCTCTGTTAGGCATGTATCTTTTAAAACCAGACTAGCAACTAACCAATCAATAATATAAATTTACTCCATTTTATTCACATAAAACAGTGTCAATTTTATAAAAACGTTAGAAGATATCATTTAAGTGAAAGCAAACATGCTTAGGACCTATATATATAAGCTCTTGCTCGATTTTGAACGATCTATCTGATCCTATTTATAGGTCCTTGACAGTTATAACCTAACATTAAGAGGTATTTGTGTCCAGTGCTCAAATGTACGATTTTAGCAAAAACAATTACATTAGCCAACGAAGAAAGTCATCAGGGATACGAAAAAATAAAAACTCTTGCTCAGGAAAATAAATACCATTTTATCAAATTGAAGTTGGATAAAAAAGTCAGTGCGGAGTAGTCAGAAGTATTACGTTTGCGTATCCTGCAGCGTACCAGATATACTTATGTTTAAATATATCTATAAAGTCTCGAGTTAGGATAGATTTGGTTATAATTTTATACATTACTATATACCTATATTAAAATATGCCTGTAGAGTGTCCCGTCAGTATAGATTTGGTTGTAATTTTATACAACATTACCTAATTAGATGACTACTTCCGAGGAGTAATACTTTTTGCCAGCTGACATGTCATGATCTTTATTCTAGCCTTACATGTGTAAATTTGGTTAAACGTATAAAATTATAACAAAATCTATCCTGACTGGATACTCCATAGGTATATAAAATTAACCTTCTGTGGCAATAACAATAATAATTACTGTAGCTTCAGGACATGTTTTTGATTCATTTTATATGAATTGTATTGGGGGTAGGCAATGTGCATTTTTACCATCGCTATTAATGTTTATAATTTATGTCGTATTCCTGATTACTTTCTGCGTCGGCTGGTATAATTTTGTCTGCTAAAATTGTACACGTGGGCACGGGAAATAAATACCCATTAAGGCTCTATATAAAGGCAATAAAATGGTTGATAACCATATCATAAGAATGTAAGACATCTAATTAATATTCTTGAAGCTAATTGAAATTTCAATTAATCTAGTTATAAGAAATAATAACAAAAGTAATATAAAATCTTTCAAAAGAATAAAGAGTTAAAGTGAAACACTGTCTCCTGGTTCTAAAGAATGATGCAAAATATAAAGTCAAAAAATGAAGGCTTCGCTTATAGACAAGTTGGCTTATCTAAGCTAACTATTTTTTGTTCTTATTTATAACTAAATCAATTCTGACCAGATCCTTTGCATCTATAGTTTATTATTATATTGTAATGCAGCAACCCATTTTTTTTTTTTATTGTACAAAGTTTAGAGTGAAGCTTTTTAAAAGTTTAGGGGAGGAGTACCACGTTATTTTTGTTAGTAGTCTTGAGGACTTTGTCCATCACCAGGTTAAAATCTGCTTAATATTATTGTTTATGTAGAGGTTATGTTTGGGATGCGGATTCCTACCCCAATGAGAAATTTAAAATAACCAAAAATCAATTAAATATAAAATGAGAACAATTCAATAATACCAAACTACATATTTTAGGTTATGTGTTACAAACAATTATAATCATCAATTTATACTTACTGCCAGTTATTTGTAAATGAGCGAAAAATACACATAGGAAGTAACAAAAATATTTGGAACAAATTTCAGCCATTGTAAAATATCTTGAAAAGTTAAATAATACATTAATAATAAATTAATACTACAACTTAACCTTCTACTTAAAATATTTGTCACAGAGTAAAAATAACAGTGATATTTGCGACACTGCTACTTCATTATTATGTCAAAAAATGGGAAATATAATTTAGAGATAAACGTATATAGCAGCCCATAGTTGAAAAATTTATCATGTAAACCAAACATTTGACTGAAAATTATCTTGGGCGTGGTATACCTACGAATTTTTTCTAAAATTAATCACCCAGACATTTAGTCATAGGTTATAGTATATAACGTTTTCCGCGTGAAAACGAATTCTTAATGTATTTTCAGCCAAGAAACATGATATCATTGCTGTCTGCCAGATAAGAAAAAGAAGAAACATTAGGAATTGCATTTATTTATAAAATCACTTATACACGGTATATTACTCTATATACGATGCATTTATAGACTTTATTTTATTTTCAACACTTGTGTTAACAAAACAATAGCTTTTGTTAATATTAGACTAAATTCTAAATGCTTTCTAGGTATATGCTTTAAATTAAAGGAGCTTCCGACTATATTTTCATAATATTTATATATAAATTTTTATTAATGTTAAACGTTTTACAGTTACAAAATCGGTTGATCTCTAAAATTTATATCTCCTTTGTTGAAAGTATATTTTAGAATGAGTCAGATATTATTTTATAGCCTATAGAGACTATTATTTATCAATATTCTTTGATCAAAATATAAAATATTAGGTTCTGACCCGTTCACGTAATCGTGACGTAAATAAGTTAGTAAAATTAAGAAAAAAATTGGTGTCCTCTTGTGTATTAGTAAGTCGTCATGCAACACTATCTGTGGACTGTGGGATAATGGGAACAGGGATTTAGATATTAGGACTGGAATCACATTTTTGTTTTCCAAAGTAAAAGGGATTATTCATAGATGGAAACGATAGAGGATTTTTTGGGGGAGATTGAATTATTTATATCTTTAGGATGAGATTTGCTGATTACTTTTTTAATTTTTTGTAAAAAATAAAAAGATTGTATATTGATGCTAAAAGGATGTTTTATTATTAAAAATACATGGTATGACTTGAAGTTTTCTAAAGCGTTGTACAATGAAGAGCTTAAAAACTTTGGTGATTAAAAATTAAGGTCTATTACCAACCTACCTGCATAAATACTGAAAAATGTAACATATATTCTCACAAAAATTTTAACTATTTTGCGGAATAAGAGAGAGGAAAACAACTTTAAGATACAAATAGAACTAGTATAAAAACTGAAGGAGATCTAGTCGACACTAAAATTCTGGTTATGTATGTGTGTAGATGAGTTTTCGGTGGTATTGAATTCCAAAAGGATAATACTATGTCCATAGTTGAAGGAGCATGAAATATTTTATGTTCAGTCAGATAGGACTAGGTCTTGATGAATGGAGAGAGTTTGAATCAGATAGCCTTTCCTTCTACAGCATGGGGAAGATTTGAAATGTTAAGCTCAATGTAGACTCCATGTGACAAAAGTTTTTACTGAAAATGTCCATGTGATGGACTTGTCACAAAACATTACTCCATCTGCTCCAATACATTATATTACAATTTTTAGAAAGCCTTGACTAGTATGCAACAAACTTTAATTTCGTAAAGTGTCTTTTCATTAAGACACTTCAAGTTTTGAGATGTTGTGCTTTGTCATTTTAAATTCCTAATTAATGGATCAGATCAGGCAAAAATATGTTAACACATTTTATTTATTTTTCTGTTATAAATAGGAGTTATTTAAATACAACTATTTCTACTTTACAAAATAGCTATACATCATTAAAAAAATTTTAGTAAAATAAATATACGCCAGTTGACAAATTTATATAAGAAAAACCTAACATCGTAAATGTTTTCAATCCATCAGATTGACAATGATCTCATTTTAGGCAGGTATTCAAAAGTAAAGTTCATTAGGTATACATTACTTAGATATAGAATTGCTATAATGTTCAAAAATCTTTCAGGAATAAATCACTAAACATAAGTAAATAGATTCTTAGTACAGACTAAAGTGTGATCTCAGCTCATGTGAAAGATATTCATTATATTGATTGGGTTGTCTTGATTTCTTAAAGCTATTCTATTGGCCAGTTTCGATTGTGCACAATTTTACTTTGTGTGGGTAAAATTATTACATTGAATCCTGTCTTGTTTGTTATTTGCATGATAGGTTTAATGTTTGGTTTGTTTATAATTGCCTTTGAGTGAGATCTAGCTGGTGCACATAACATTTACAAAGATCCTGATTTATTATTTAAAAACCTATATTATTCTGATGAGATTAGCAAAAAACAAGACTATTACAAAGGAGGGATTTAGACCTGACAAACCCCAAGTTCAAACCAAAGTTTTAAAGCATCCCACCTACTGGTATTAAAATCCTCTTAACCAGTCCTAGGCCACGATAAAAAATTGATTAGTTGCTTCTTCTTCTAGATGCTTTTCAAAATACCATACATGAGCTTAGATTGGTATTGCCAGTGACACGATCAATTTTGTTGTTGTAACTATTATTCTATTTTTTATAGATAAAATTGTAGTACAATAAAAATATTGAAAAGAACCCCAATACCACAAAAATAATCAGAAATAACAAATAAAACAAGTTACTTAAGATTAAACCCTTATGTACATTTCGATGACCATGTTATCATCATCAGAGGGTCTTGTTACAAAATACAATCTAGCACACAAGAAGTTACAAACTAGAATGATCTTAATCTTAAGTAACTTGTTTTATTTGTTATTTCTGATTATTTTTGTGGTATTGGGGTTCTTTTCAATATTTTTATTGTAAAATATTGTACCACTGTGCTCTTGATATGGTGTATAAAATTATAGGGTTGTAAATATAATTTGGTACTTTTATTTTCATTTGATAGTGTTTTAAAACTATTTTTCCGAGCTAGATGTTATATGTAGTTTTTCTAAAAAAGTTGTGCACAGTTTTCACTCCCCGTGTCTTGGTAAAAATATATCTGTGTGACATCATCACAAACCTCATGTTCCATTTGGATATTTAAAACAAGTTACCAAGATTATCAATACTTTCTAATTTCTAGCAACAGTTGCATGTTTTTTTCCGTGACAGTAATGAGTTAAGCTATCATATTCTAAAAAAGGTTGAAAAAAAGTTATGTACGAGACAAAAACTAATTTAATGAATAATGTAATGAGATAAGGAGGGATTAAGAACCAGGTTACTCAATTTAATTTAGTATTTATATTTTACACAATAATTAAGATTCATTAAATACAATCAATTATGCACAGTTTGCCGGGGAGAAAACTATCAGGTAACTCAGTGAGCATATCACTATGGTTTTCAACTTTAAAAATTTCTTTTTTGTTGCGTAGAGTGTATTCTTAAATAATATCAGTTACTTGAGAACAAGCAAAGGTCGTGGGTAAACTTATTTTATATTATGTAACATTGATAGATAAACTTATTATTTTCAAGAAAAAGGCAAAATTCTTGCATGTCGTAAGAAATTAGCATTGCATCAAATTTGTATCGGTATGTTTCCAGGAGTACAAATCTGAATTGTAACTCATCAAATTCATTTTAGTCAAATATCCAAAACTGTCTAAATTGTTAAAAAACTGTAAAAGAAAGCTAAACAGTACAATAAAGCAGACAAAGTGAGGATGATGAATTATAGATAATTTCAGAAGCGCTGAGTCTGCTACACACGTGTATGTAGCACGCTCGTATATGTGTATATAGCACTCACATATATGTGTATGTAGCACACCATACATGTGTATGTGTAGTGTTTAGTTAACCAAAGAAATATTAAACTTAAGGACCAACAGTTATTATAATTTGTGACCTCTATAACTTACTTTTGATGTAGAAGTAGATGAAAAAAATTTACTTTTACAGTTTTAAAATTTTCTCATAACATAAATTTTACCTGTGTACATATGTTTAGTAATAATAATAATTGAGCTAAATAATTTGACTACAGTTAATTTTAATTAAAAATTTTATCCACATAAGTTAATGTTGTCAACTTTCAAATCAAGATATGTTGAAAAGTCTCTCAACACAAGTAATTTGGTAGTCCCAATCATCTAGATGATTTGAGGAAAGACAATTTGATCAGAATATTTTTTAAAGGCTAATACTAGGAGAGGGATTTCTGTAGTAATCTTGTGGTTAAAAAAAAAAGAATGCAGTTTGGTTGTGATACTACTAACTTTGCAAATTCTATGGTAAGGTAATTTGTATAAGGGAAATAAAGATTCTTAAATTTAACCATAGATCTAAAGAATGATATTCAGCCACAAATATTTAAAGAAAGATTTAAATCTGAACTTTGTTTTAGGGAATTGAACTTACTAAGAAAAACCATAGAGTGGGTGTTCCGATTTGAAAGCAAACTTGAAAATGTGATATTTCAGTTAATGATGAGTATACTATTAGTGAAGTGAAGTGGATTCTTCTGCCAGCAACAAGGTGTCTAACACTTGAGGCATAAAGTCAAAAATCATAAATTAATAATGATTTACTGAGAGAAGATATTAGTAAGATTAGTATTCAATACTGAGAAGTTACAAAAGTCATTAGAAATTTATTTCTTACTCAGCTCCGTTTTAAAATATCCAATTTAAAATATCTGGCTTGAATTCACTCAACGATCGAGTTGAGAAAGAGAGAATCAAATATTAATTGGATGTTCAATAAATACGATTTCAAAATTCTAAATTCATGCTTGAAGTATATGAAACAGGATTTTTTTGACATATTCAAAATTTTTTTTGAAGTTTAGTTTTTCATAAGCTATATAACCTTTCATTGAAATACCTATTATTGGTACATGAATTTATAAAAGAGATTTAAGTAAGGGCGGACAATTTTTTTTATGTAAACAAGAGTCACTTATAACAGTCCTGATACGTGTTAATAAAATATGACAGTCATACTTATAGTACCAGTTATAAAACCTAACTGATTTAGATTTCGAGAATATAGCTTAACAACCATTTATATCAGCTTTTGATGAAGAAGTGAGTAAAAGAGAGCATAGCATTAGGAATAGAAATTTATTTAGCAGACACAATCAGTTTAATTACGAACCCAACCAAACTGTGGTTATTTAAGAACATGAGTCTGACTGTATACTAAACAATACTTGTAAATTTATAGGAATCTAGACATAACATTAAAGGTATTAACCAATTAGTTCATCAATATCAAAGTTATTACTTCAAGGTACACTAGAACCTCTCAAACTCGATTCCTGAAAACTTGACAGGGCTGGTGAATTAATAATTTTTTTACACCGCCCATAACGTAATGCTTTCCATCAGTACATAGGGCGCCCGAGAGCGCTAGACTCAGACTAGGTTAATGGGTTTTCCAAAGTCGTTTAATGCACCCTTTACCTGCCCAGCTGGGGCGGGCTATTGTTTGCACACGTTCGGAGATTTCTGTGGCCACTTTCCTTATCGTGAGGCAGCTCGTTGACCTGGGATTCCCAGGCAGGTCATAAACTACCTTCGCTACATTGTCGTCACTGGGCATTCAGTTTAGTGTTTGTTGAGACACAGTTGTGGTCAGTTGCTTTTGTTCGAGAGTGGTTGACAATTGTTTAAACAAGTTTTGTGCTGCAATATAGAGCGACAGTATGGCGGAGAAGAGGAACAAGTGTCAGTGTCAATGGAAGCAAAGTTTGGTGCCCTAAAAAGACTTGAGCGTGGTGAAAGCGTAAATAAAATAGCGTTGGACTTGAACATCGGTAGGTATACAGTGCTCGGTTGGAAGAAAAAGAAATTGAATCATGGTGTTTGAAAAGACAGTGTACAGAATCCATCGCGGAACGAAAAACAATGAGAAGTGCCGAGTTCGAAAAGTCGGCGAAACCCTTTACCAATGGTTCTGTGTGCACAGGGAGATAGGACGCCTATATCTGGACTCATCCTGCAAGAGAAAGCTCTTCAGTTTTATGAATAATTTAAGGACGAAGGAGAGCCTGGGTTTACAGCGAGCAATGGTTGGTTGTCAAGGTGGAAACAACGATATGGAATCAAGCTGCTCAGTATCTGCGGGGAAAAACTGTCAGCTGACCCTAACAACGTGAGTGACTTCAAGACCAAACTACACAAGTTTATTGAAAAAGAAGGACTGTCAGGTGATCAAATCTACAATGCAGATGAGACAGGACTAAACTTTCGAATGCTTCCTACTAAAAGTTTAGCTCTGAGAGATGAAAAAGCTGCACCAGGTTTTAAGAGAAGTAAGGAGCATGTGACTATTCTTGCCTGCAGTAATGCAACAACAGGAGAGCACAAACTCAAATTAGCGCTAATTGGAAAAAAAAAAAAAAAAAAACCAAGACCATTTATAACTGCCAGATGCACAAGGGATGGCAACTTTGAACTCCCAGTTTGGTATAGAAATTAATCTATTGCATGGATGAGCGGAGCAATTTTTAAAGAGTGGTTTTTTCAACAGTTCGTCCCAGAGGTTGAGAAGTTTCTGAAGAAAAAAAATCTTTCCAGGAAAGCTCTACTGATTCTCGATAATTCTACGACTCACCCTGATGTGCAATATTTACAGGACAAAGACATTAAAGCAATGTTTCTACCGCCGCACATCGTGTCTCTCTGTCAACAGATGGACCAAGGAGCTTTGGCAGCGTTAAAGAGAAGGTACAGACGTAAGCTTTTGTCATCTTTGGTGTTGTCCTTGAAATCGGGTGAGGAGCTAACGGCTAAACTAAAGAAGATCGATTTATTAGATGTCATTGGATGGGTCTCTCAATCTTGGATCGAGCTTGAGACCATAACCCTCATTCGTTCTTGGAGGAAACTTCTAGATCACGCAGGCAATGATTTGTCGCGTGACAATGGAATCAATTCTGAAAATAGCGACTTGATTGAACTCATTAAAAAAATCCCAGGGTGTGAAGAGTCTTCAAGCAATGATGTCAATGAATGGATGGATCTTGACGGAGCATCAGAACCATTAGGAGAAGATGAAATCATCGCAGCTGTCAAAGGGCGTGACGTAGAAGGGGACGATTCGGAAGGAGAAGAGCAAGAGGACCATCGACAAGAGAGAAAAGTTAGCCACAGTGACGCTGTGAAATTTATTGAAGGGACATTGCAGTACTCAGAGCAGCAAAATGCGACTGGAATAGAGATTCTGTTCCTCAGGCGACTCCGTGATCAAGCTGCAAGATGTTGTGTGGAGACAGAAAAGCAGTCTTCAATCACAGGGTTTTTCAAACAACTTCAGTAAGTTTACTTTTACACTTTTCTTCTAGTGTTCAGAAAACTTCCCATAACTACCTGTGACGGACCTTTTATAAGCAGCATAAACAACTTCAGTAATAATTGTAATGAACACTGTTTTTTCAGATTCCACTGGGTCTTTTGTCTTTTTTTTATTTTTTAATTATAAGTTATAAATGTTGATATAAATATATAATTTTATATAATAAATCAATAAATGTACAATTTTAATACTCTAAATAAGCGTTTTTATTCAAATCCTAGTTATTTTTATTTAAGTTCCCTAAAGCTCGACAACCTTTAAGTCCACATTGTGTCGAGTTTGAGAGGTTCTACTGTATTTCAGTTCAGAATACAAAAAATGGATTCTAAATTTTGCAGGATTAAATATATACTTTTATAGGCATAGTTATACTTTTAGGTACATATTAGTAGCTGATAACGTAATACACGTAGGTAACCTGCAGCATCTTTCAGATGCCAAAATTCTTTCTAAGATAACTTTCTATAATTTCTTTGATGATGACCTGAAATGCAAGAGTAAATCCTCCAATGTTTTTCCTTAACACGTAAATGACATTTTGCTACTATATTTCCTCCATGCTCAAATATTAAGTCTAAATTTTGAAGCTTATAAAAAATTTCATAAAATATTTTGATAAAAAAATATTTGTTTTAAAATACGTATATTTTATACAATATAAAACAAAACACTTAGTATAATTTTTTCTTGACAATTTGTTTCTTGCGCTCTGGTACAAATGGAACAGTCCCTTTTTTGGAATGGGCTCTTCGGTTCGCCTCTCTGTATTAAAACAACAACAAAAAAAAAATCATTAAAATTAGTAAGAAAAACAATATTTAGCATGATAGAATAAATCCTTTTGTATTAATTGACTCCTCTAACTTCAAAAAGAATAGAGAGCAAAGCGGAGTAGTTATAATTATTAAACAATTATAAAGTTTTGCTAAAAGTATTTACACAACCTTTGTATAGATTTCACTAATAATGTTAGCATAATCAAAAGGTTACAAATAAACTGTCTTTTGATGAAGGTTTATTTGTAACCTTCGTCAAATAAATATGAGTTACATATATGATGGGTTTTTATTCAACGATGCTAACTATGTTAGCAAAATGTATATAAAGGTCTTGTAATGTAGCAAGGGTTTATAATTGTTTGTTAATCCTCTAATTTCATTTTACTAATTTAAGTTACTAATAAGAATTATCATGTTTAAGTAATTAGAGAGTAAAATGTCATGTCAGGCCATTCTATTTCAATCTGTCTAAAGAGATCATAAGGAAACATAAGAATCTAGCAGCAAATAATTTTAACTAAAAACACTGTTAGCTCACATGAAAATGGAATCAATGACTATAAATAAGTTTACTACTCAGTATAGATATAAGGATAAATTAAGAATATAGTTCGCTGTAAGGTTGATAGCAATATACTCACATACTAAACAAAATAAAAGTGAATTTAGGAATAAATTATTTAGCTTTGTATGGTGATTGACAAGACAGCAATTTTAGTTTCAAGACATAATAGAAACAAAAATATTTTTAATCCTGTTGAAATATTTGTTTACCAAATTACAAAATTATTATATGCCTATTAAAGTAAGCATTACTTTGTGCATACAGTGAACTAAATGTAAAGTTGAAGATGGAATCAAATAATATAAACATTATTCTTAGTTCATTGGGAAATAACAAGAACATAACTGAATGCCTAATAAGAGCAAAATTGTGTTTAATGTAGAATAGAAGCAAATTTTATTCCAAGCGTAAATGAAGAGGTAGTAAGAAGAGGTAATTTTAAATGCTTGATTAAATTACTTGTGAAATAATATCAGGTATGCAATCAATTTAATAACGTAAAGGAATATACAATAATTATAACAATATAGGGAATGATGAACAGTTAAATTTGAAAGAGGCTAGAACAGTAATAAATATTTTGGAACTAGATGAGAGGCAGCAACAGGAATTTTCCTCATACAAACCAGGATGATGCTATAGAAAGGACCAATTTAATTACTTTTATAGTAGAACAATGATCAAGCCATGAGATAAACATGATGAGCTGTTGGCCTATTTGTTTTCATAGTGGCTTTGTCCAAGGTAGAACAGATGGTAGATGTTTGTGCCACCATATTTAATTTTGTCACATAATTAAAATGGCAGGCATGAAATAATAAATAAAGAAATATAAATAGCTATTAAAATTATGTATGATTTCAAAGAATATATTTTTCAAAGAATGTATTTTTAGTTAGTTAATAAAGAGGTAGTTTTGTGACTAAATAAATCTGTTGTAAAAATTAAATTCAATTTCAGTTTTAAAATGCAAGAAATTAGTAATAAAAAATTATATAAATTAAAATTAATTTTGCTAGGGTACAGTTTTGAAATTTTATGTAGAAATTATACATGTCAGTTTTAACTTTTATTTGATTGTTTAATATGTCTATTGTAGTATAAGATATTTAATTTCATTATTTCATTTTGATTTTTTTTAAATGTGAAATTTATTTAATTGATTTAAATGTGTAGAATTTTTTCTTTTGTGAACGATATTTGATTTATCCAATGTGTTTATTTTTATGAATTGATGTTGGTTTTCCAAAGTATCTATATTTTACGAGTTTATTCGGGTTCTTATAGATTTCTCATAAATTTTAATATTTATTAGGAGTGTTTTTTAATTAATTTTGATTCTTTAAAATGTGTTTGTTTTTTTATTATTTAAATAATTTTATCTATTTGATTTCATGTTTTGAATTTTAATTTTCATTCTAGGATTGTAGGATGTGATATAAATATTAAATATGATTGTTTTTGAAATAACTTTGTTTTTAAAATATGTTTATTTTTGTTTTAAATATTGGTGATTTCATAACTAAATTGTCAATTATTTGACATTAAATTAAATTGGATTTCCATTATGTCTGTTTTTATAACTATATTTCAGGGTCAAATCCAGGTAAATTTTAAGTTAATTTTGAATTCTAAATACGTCTGTTTTTAAAAAGAAATGTTATGTTTTCGGGATGAAAATAAGCTGGAGTCATAACTTAAACATACTGAGCTATTAAACATAGAAAAATAATGAAGAAATTCACTGAAAAATTTTAGTTTTGAATAAGAAAATAAAAACAGTAAGAAGATAATAAATTTAAGTTGAGTCTTTAACTTTTTGTATAAACTGTGGTGTTATAATAAATTAAATAATTGGAAAAATAGAAAAAAAACTTTTAAAATAGAATGTGTTTTACCAACTTGCAAATTGAGTAATAATTTTATTTTATTTAAACAAATTTCATAAACAATCCTATAATATGGTTATCAAGCCGAAGATGCTTTTAAAGAACTCATTCTTCAGGAACAAAAGCCCAAAAGGGTTAAATCTCCATGAGTTAGGTTAAAATAAAGTCCAATGATGTGGAACAGAGTTCGGTTATCAGCCGGATAAGCTTGTTTCAAAATTTTACCTTGCATCGGTTGATTGGCTGCCCAAGGCCTGATGGGGGTGACGGTTATGTAGGAGCCAGTCACAACATGCCTAATAAACCTTACAACAAACAGTTTCAATAGCCTAACAAACAAAATGGAATCTACGATCATAATACTTGCACATCAAGAAAGATTCAATTTTACTTCTTAATTAAACAAAAACTTGCAATGGATTGGTTGTATTTATTATTTATAAGAACTATTTAACCTAAGATGGTATTGTAAACCTAATTTAGTGGGTTATCCAGATTGCCTTGTTAATAAATTTTTATTTTTCGATTTTTCTATTTATATATTTTTTATAGTATGTTGAATTTTTGTTATTGAAAAAATAAAAGTAAAGATGAAATTAAAAAAAATGAAAAAGCAACTAGAATACAAATACTAAACGATTTTACTTATAAAAAAATATTAAAATAATTTATGTTTTCATTTTAATAGTTCACAAGTTAAGCTCAAATATTATTTGACAACCATTCTATGCATATTATTACGAAAGTAAAGAAGATTTTTTTATGGTAAGTGACTGCTTCCACTACTAACTACTTCCTCCACTACTAACTAGTCACTAACTGTGGTCCTATTTTGTTTTAGTTTAGAGTTGATTACTGCTTAGCTTTAGCTTTAGTCTAAAGCTTTAAACAAGCTGTTTGTTTAGCCAAGCTTTAGACTTTAAATGTTTGACAAAATTAACAATTCTACCAAGTATGAAGTCAGCAGTGTTATAAGATTTTTAAATGTACAAGAAGTTCCACCCATAGAAATTTATAGATAGTTGACTGAAGTTTGTGGTTATGTGATTAAATAAATGTTCACAATTAAGAAAGCACAAGCTGGCTTTCAGTTGTGACTCACAGATTCAAACTAAGGATTGAAACAAAAATTCAAGAAAATATATATTTTATAATTAGAGGGGTGTTCTCGTTCTTTTATTAACTCCGTTGTATACAATTGTTAGTAGCAAGCTGAGCTACAAAAAGCCTATATCAGGCAGGCTCCTCAAATTTTGTCTGACACACAAAACAGAATGAATGGCAGCTACATGGACATTTCTCAGTGGTAATATTTTTTGTTTTGTGAATATTTGATATTTTTCAATGTGTTTCTTTTTATAAATTAATGTTGGTTTTCCAAAATATCTATTAATCACATGTGTGTAAACTTTTGAATCACATTATTACTGGTGATGCGATCTGGTGTTTTCATTTTATTAGAATGACTAAGCACCAGGTAATAGAATGCTCTAATTATCAATCCTTGAGAAGATTAAATATAGCAAAACAAATGTTGACCACTAGAAAGATAATGACAATGTTTTAAACTGTAAGAGTGTCCTCCTCATCGACTATATGGCAGAGGAAGAGACCATAGATGCAGCAAGCTAATGACAGATGTTTCAACTTTTCTAAAAAACAAACAGCATGTCTATATCCAACATTTGCTTCAGCAGTTTTAGTTGGAAATCAAACATCTGCAACATAGCCTTGATTTAGCCTCCAATGATTATCACTCATACCTAAACTGAAAAGATTTTGAGCAAAAATCATAAAGGAAATGATGAGAACCTTCAAGAAGTAAAGGCAAGGGAGTCTGCAGAAGACATAGATAACTGGTGGCTGGTGAAGTAAGTAATCATATTTGAATGATGACTTTGTATTAAAGAGCTCAAGTAAAAACTTTTATGTAAAATCAAGTTTTGTTTCATTAAATCAAACAATAATATCTGAAAAAAACATTCTTTAACTTCTGAATATCTCTCATATTGAAAAACAAAACTTAAATACTCACTTTCTCTTTGTTTTCTCCCTTGTAGCACGCAGCTGAATTTGAGCATTGTAAATATGTTTCGGAACTTGTCTGTGTCTGGAGATTCGACGGATTTGTGGATGGTTTGCATATTTTTTTTTCAGTGCCTCAGCATAATTCAAAGCAATTTTTTCCCTCGGTTTCAACTGTAACAATTGTATTATGAATTATATAATAATTACAACCATAGTGTCAGTAACTTGAATTTTTATTTTTTTGTAGCATACACCTGTTAGTTTTCTAAAGTATCAATTTCAATTTTTAATCATAAGTTTTTGTTTTAAAAGGATTTAAAAAAGTTATCATTGAACCTATTTTATACTTTTATTAGCCCTTAGCACTCGGATTTTTTCAACATGCTTTGCTTCTTCACTTGTAATTAAATTGATACTAATTCCTCACCTGCAAGTTACATTATTGTATATGGGAAACTTTCTTTTCTCTTACATTATTTCACTAAACTAAGCAATTTTTATGTACTAATGTAGTATGTTTATGATTTTATTAGCTTATTTGTAGTTTTGCAGACTATATCTTTCCATACTCAAATGGGAGAATTTAGCTATTTCGCCATTTGCATATCTATTACTTCCAGACTCAATTTCATGAAGCAAAATGTCTGACAAAAATAACGGGAAGAAGTCTACCGTAAAAAAAATATTACTTACATTTCTAGGACCTTTTGTTGCTGTAAATGGTATGTCACTGAATCCTACAAATGAATTTGAACACATGTTCCACTCATCAAATTTAGGTATTTCACAGTTACCAACCTCTTCTGACCCATTCACATCACATTATCACTAACATCACTCCAAGAAGAAAATGAACTAAATTCTGATAAATCATGATCAAATAAAAGATCAGGAGAATCAGTAATTGCTAGTGAAGCCATGGCAAATTGAGAGTAAACAAATAACCTGCAAACTGTAACCTACTTGCAGCTAAGAACGTAGCAGCAAACTAGATTTTGACGACTCACAGATTCAAAGACATTTTGAATTTAGTTCAAACTGTTGTCAATAGAGTGCAGCATAAAATAGTAAGAGATTGAATGTTGGTGACGTCACCGCAGATGAGTTAAAAGCATCTGAAAATCGTAGCGGATGACACCCGACATACGAGTAAACTGCAATATACGCTAAGCGGGCCTCCCCTGTCAGTCGAGTGCTAAGGGTAAATATACCCCAAAATATGTTTTAAAATATTATCATTGCTGATAATAGTTTACTACAAAAATTATCTTGAAACTAATTGTGATTAAACATTAGTTAAAAATAATTTGTTTCTTATTTTACTTAGACATAACAGAATATTTGTTGAATTTATTTACAAACAAATCTTATGTAAGCAGCTACTGAACTGCTATTGTTTTCAGTTGGTATTATTACTAAAATTATAAGTTATTGCGTAACTGAGTGAATACTTTTGAACTTACCTGCTGACATGTTTCAAAACAATTATTTCATTGACGAAGCTGCTACTTTGCTTTTTTAAATATATCAGGTTTAAAACATTATAATTTCAGGGCAAATATTTTCTTGCATTGACTTATGTAATACCCAAACTATACTTAATATTTCCAAATTTATAACATTATTTATTAATTTGACGAAAACTTCAGAAAATTTGCCTATACTCTGCTCCTAATGATAGAGATTTTGTCCAAAAATGTGATAACTGCTTAATTCAAATTAAAGAATAATATTTAAATTCAATGAATGAAGTTTTGGTACTGTGGAAGATATACAAATAGAATTGCCAAAGGTCTTTCAGAGAACACTTTGAGGTACTTCTAACGACTGATCAATACCTAGAACCATTTTAATAATGTATATGGTATCTTCTGTAAAATTCCTAACAAACCTTAATGGTTTGCTGAAAAGTATAAATATCAGTTTATGTTTCTTAAATTATTTACATTTTTTTATTTAAAACATTACTAAAAATCTACATAACTCACCACACCAAGTTTTTCAGAAGCTTTAGCTTTCCATAAACGGATATTCATTTCATCTGACGAGCTTAGTACATATCTATTATCCAAAGTCCAAATAACACCTGTTAGTCTTTGCATTCTTTTAGTGTGGTATACTTCACGAGAATGTCCCTAGGAAAAACAGGATATATTAGAAACATTCTTTAATCATATTCAAAAACTATACAGATGAAAATTTATAAAATTAAATATAAAACCTATACATGAACTTATACACAGTTATGAAAACCTAAGGGAACGGAAAGAGTTCAAATTAAAGAGATCGAGGTTAATAGAAGAAGTTTAGAATTCAGAATTGATCAGCAAATAAAAGAAGTTAAAAATGAGTTTTTGTCTGTTTAAATGTCCAATGTTTCTACTTTCATTATGCATTATAATACCATTATTACTTATATACTTAATACTTATAAAATTATCGAAGTTGGTATTCAACATAATTCAGTTGCCGCAGCAACTACTATATTGAAAATTAATTTATACCCGCTGGGTTGCTCGGAACATAAATCATTTAATCCGCAATGGATTAATACTTACCATCTCTAATGACAAAAAATTCGCAATCAACACAATTTAAATTGACAATATATCTTCATACATTTAATTCCTGTGCTATTGTTAGTAATACCCACAGGAGGAAAAAACACAAAGATAAAGAAACAACTCAATAAAATAATCAATATTTTATCTGTATACACTGTACTACAACTTGGAAATTTCAAAAAATTGGCCAGAGTACTGATTATTTGAAAGATAAAAAAATTATGTTAATCATATAAAATAAAAATATGATATAAAGTAGTTGAGAACTAATTATCTGGAATAATTTACTGTGTTTTAATAATAATAAATAATACACAAAAACCTCAGGCCACAAAAATTTATATCATAAGTAATTATTCAGTTATAGAGTGAAAACTACAGAAAACTCCCGATTATCCGTAGGCATATTAACCGGTTTGCGGATTATCCGGGGTCTGCCATTGTTTTACAAATATCCAATTTTTATTCCAATCAGATTCATGTGTTTAAATTTCCAAACGGTGAATTACGACGTAAATACATATAAGGCTTAATAGAAGTTAAGATGAAGGGAATAGATATGTACGTACTAATTTTTACATTGAAAGGGAAGCATCCCGACGCGGGCCAGGGAAATTAAAGGGGCGAGCAGACTACTGTATATAAGAGACAATGACTAAATGCTTGGACGCCCGAAAACCTAATGTGTATCATAAGATTGTAAACAAATGTCAGCTAATCTCGGCTATAAATAGTCTAGGACGTGACATACGCATTATCCATGTCTGTCATATACATTACCAATCTTTATGGATTTGTGACACAAGTAGACACTATGGGACAAAATGGTTCTCAAGAAACTTAGATCGCACATTAAAACTAAATCAATGCTCACAAAAAAAAAACAGAAAGTGACAGATTTTTTTGTTAAAAAGTGAAAGTATTATGTGTAAAGGAAATTACATATGTACATACATACTTACTTTTGACATATACTTATGTGCGTATTGAAAATAGTTAGACATGTAAATGTACATGTTATAATTCATCAAATACATCGAGATTTTAAATTATTTTCTGTATTTATTTTGTCCTCTGAAGATTATATATGTGAATTGCATTAACCGAGGTCATTATTTGTGTAACTTATGGTATAATAATCGATTATCGATCGTTTTGCGTATGCTTTGTTCATAGCGGATTATCCGGGGAATTCTTTATCCGGCGTTGCCGGGCCACCCTATTCCACGGATAATCGGGAGTTTACTGTATTAACTTATTTGCTGAAGTGTTTCAAAACAATTGTTTCATTGATGAAGCCAACCCCCTACTGATTGTTTCAAAATGCATTAGCAAGTAAGTAAATAGTTTTCATTGAGTTACTCAATAATTACTTATGATTTATTCAGTGAATTCAAGATGACTACAACAAGCAACTTTAATATTTTTATTCTAACCTTATGTAAATTTCAGTTACCAAGTAACCATCCTCAGAGAGATAACTCAACATACTCAAGAGTATGTTTCTTGTGTATTATTTAAAGTAATTGAAGTACAATAAAAAATTTAATGGCATTGAAAAAAATTGTTTCAGTTATCTCAAGACAACAAAGAAAATAGTGAGGCAAAAAAGATGTTTTTAGATATCTAG
The DNA here is from genome assembly GCA_036971475.1 of Prosapia bicincta. Classification (NCBI taxonomy): domain Eukaryota; kingdom Metazoa; phylum Arthropoda; class Insecta; order Hemiptera; family Cercopidae; genus Prosapia; species Prosapia bicincta. Next base: position 12,475,811 of record JBAIZL010000004.1, read on the forward strand.
ATATGTAACAAAGAGCTTAAGCCAGAATAATGGGTCTTTTAATAGCAAATATTACCTTGTTAGTTTCAAAAATGCGTATGGTCTTGTCATAACTGCCACTGACAAACTCTCGTCCAGTAGGAGAGTAATCAATACAAGTAACAGCAGAGACATGATCTTTGTGAACATTCATTGCAACATCCAGCATTCTAATGTCGTATGTGTACAAGCTGCAAACATTTCCGTTGGTTAAATAATTATGAGATTAGAACGTGGTACAAATTTTAAAACCAAGTAAAGTGTGTTGAAACTTATATACTTTTTTAAAAGTTGTTCACCTGTAAATTAAATCAAGTAATTCTAGTAAAATATTTTAATAACCTAACAATTATTATGGTAAGGCAATAACTTAACAATAATAATAGAAATTGAATGAATTAAGAATTCTTAAAATAAGATGAAACAGTGTGGTACAAAAACCATGTAGATTGTACAATAGATTATAGGCGGTTAATCATCATATAGTTTTAAAGAAATGTAAGATGTCTTTTGAATGTAGAATCTGTTACAAACACTTATAACTTTACATGCCCAGAGCCTTGACATGCCCAGAACCTCCTATATTTGAAATTCTTAATATACTAATCCTCATTTCTTCTAGGAATATTTGTATATATTTGAGTACATGTTTCTGCATTTCCTAACATTACTATATTTACGCCTGTTGACGTGTTTAGAAATGACTCCATTTTCAAAACTTACATCATACTGTTCGCCGAATTTCTTAAAACTAAAATATTCAGTTAGGATTGTGTCTACCATTTATATTCCTGAAATTCATTAGCAATCATTCACATAATTTTTCGGCTATCAAACAAAGAACTGCCCTTGATCAATATTTTCATCAACTCAGGAGGTTTTCATCACCTTGTTGTCTTCTCAGCCACCTTTTAAAACATTTAATCCGATAATAACGGATGTTTTTTTAAAAGTATTATCAAAGTAAATAGGCCTCAACGTTTTGGTAATGTTTTCAGAGTTTTTCCTGAGCTTCATAAAACTTCCAGAGATTTCAGTTCATTGAGCTGTATGTATTCATATAAGAACTGACAGCTTTCATTCAAGCTAATGAGGGTGTAATGGTCTAGTGGACATTGTTATAAATCAAGTCATAGCCGGTATATTGTATCATTACATTTATTTATTGGATATATAATAAATAAGTCCTTGTATATATAACAAAATAAACTCAAGTAAGTGTAAAAATACCATGGATATAACATTGAAGTAAAATTATTTGACAAATAGCTAATAAGGGTAGAAAACATATAAATGTTCTAACAATTTCTACAAGTTTAAATTTTCATTTTACTAAAATTGTAGTAGCATCATCAGAAGTATTATGTCTATGCAATAATCTATGAAAATTTTTCATTATAACATAGCATAGTATAGTATAATTTTAAATCTGTAAAATAAAAAGATTTATATGTACGAATACCACAATATTGTAACTATACTACAAGATATACCAGTTCTAATTCCAGGTTATGTAGAATGTTCAATATTTGTAACCAAATAAAGCAGTTGAATATTGGCTTTTGTTACAATAGGTTTTGAGGGAGTTCCTATATATGATGGCCATTTTACTTGTTTAGAACATTGCTATGTGATAAAGTACCATAAATGTAAAAGTGATGGTAATCTAACCTTGGCAACAACGTTATAGCATACACAAGATTCGAAACCCAAAAAAAGAAAGATGTACTAAACTAGGTTTATTTAAACTGTAGTCATGTATAGGTTAGGTTATACAACTGTAATCCAGTACACAACTGAACAAGAAAGTAACAGAAACCGAATATAGATGTTCTGTTAAGAGTGTCCAATTGAGAGAGAAAATCTTTTTAATCCAGATTACAGTAAAAGCAAGAACCTTCATTCAGTCACACTTCTGGCACTAGGAGAGTTATAGTATTTTGTCAAAAGATGCATTGTATAGATAACAATATATAAAAATTGTAACATCTATCTTCAGTTTCTAATACATTCAAATTTTGGTTAATCTGTAAATCTGATAATACAAATCTCAATTAATTCAGATGGCTACAATATTTAACTAATTGAAACAAGGCTATATTTTACTATGTATGTTATCTCTATATACCAATAGAGATAATGACAGATGCTTTTGTATTTTAATTGCAGCCTATGTTCAATGTTATTTCATTAAAGAGCTATTGATTTTTTGCTTACTTATAATCTTCATTAGCACAGGTGAAAACAAAAGCTTCCATTGGATTCCATGCTAGCTGATTTGTACGTAAATTCATAACTAACTTACGAACTGGACCAGTTTCTCGAGTGTCATAAAGTATAATGCTACGATCACTTGCACAACTTGCTGAAACAAATACAATTAAAAGAAATTAATAAGTTTTGTTTAAAGAACAACCTAATCTGAAATAACAAAATGTTAAAATAGGTATTACCTACATTTGTCTACAGTTTTTCTAATGTAATTAGTGTAATATGTTTTTGAAACGATTTTAGTTTCTTAAAATTGTAAAGTGGACAATAAGTGGTTAAGTATAAGGATGATCCTACAACCAAACACTGACCATCCAATTTTTCATTTTACTAACAACCGTAAAAAATACTTTCATTAAAAATCTACTTATTTATTTTACAAAATAAAAAAAAAATAATCATTACAAATCATCAATTATTATTTATCCTTTAGTTATTAAGAAATAGTTCGTTATTTTAATTAAGTAAATAATACTATTATTTGTAATAATACCTATAAAATTATTAAAGTTGGTGTTCAACAAAGTTGCTGTTACAAATGAATTTGAAATTAATTTATTATTACTGATTAGAATAACTTTACCTAAAAGATGAGGTTCAACTGGATTAAATGTGATATAATGTAAACTGTCAACTCCCCATGCAAATGTTCTGATGGCTTCATTCCTTGTATCTTCCCAAAGCTGACACACTTCACCACATGTTGCAAATTTGTTTCCTTTTCTACTGTGAGTTATCCCAGAAAGTATTGTCTAAAAAAAACCATTAATATTTCAATAATAAAATTAAATTTCAATCAATCAGCATGACCACATAGAAAAATTTCTATATAAATAATGTTTTAGGTGTTTTTTAGAAACCAGGGGAACTTACCAGGGTGATCCAGAAAGTAACGACCATTTTGAAATAAAAACTAAACGAGTAAACACACACTACCCTCTGTGTAAAAATCTGCTGTCTGTGAATGTGGTTTACCTGTCACGGTATTTTGAATCTCTTTGTCATTCGCGAATTGCTGTGTGTAAGCCATCACTTCATGCACGAGAACAAGTAAAAATAACTAGGAGCCTACTTTTTGCTTACTTGGAGACATGGTATGTCTCCATCGCAATGGCTATTTTGCCTCAGTACGTAGGTAGCCAATTCTCGTCGCCAGTAACAACCCTGTTGAAAAATTCTTTTCTTTCAAAGGTATACTAAGAAACAAAGTGTATGCAAGAACTCATTCTTTTTATTTTGTGGTCGTCAGTCAGCAGTTTTGGTACTCATTGACAATAAAACTTGTGGTAGCCTAGTTTATGTCAACTATACCAGCTAAGATATTTTTTTCTGTATCGAGTATAAACAGCTAATTATTCAGGATTATTTATTTGAATTCAGTTATTAGAACCTATTGATTATAAATCAATTGATTTGTTTGCTTAGGCTACTTGATGTTATTTATGAAATCTATTTGTTATCTTATAAAGGTTAGTTTGATGTCACCTCTCAAAATTTAAACCATATTGGAAGTCCACATATTGTGAAGTTTTTGTGACAAAGTTTCGATATTGTACTGATATGTATTACTTTGTGATCCTGTTATTTTATAAAATCCTATTATATTAATAATCCTGTTATTTATAAAATAAAAGTAAGACTATAATGTTCAAAAACAATGTCATTGAACAATCAGTTATGTCACATGCTATGCAATTATGTCAGGGAATCTGCTGTAGAAACTATGATACATAATTTAAAAATTTTGTGTATCAACTTTAATAAAACTTCAAACATCTTCTTGGACTAATAAATTTCTTGAACACTGTGAACTAATTTTAACTAACTAAATAAAAACCCACTAATCACAATATAAAAATCTTTTATTTTACTACAATTTCTTTATGTACCTTTCAATTACATGGTAATTATCTTCAGAAGTACTCTTCTCGAATACTTAAATAAATATAAAATTAAATTAGTAAGTGAAAAAATACTACTTTTATATATCAACTCATTGGGAAAGGTCCTACTACGGATTTATAACGTATGTGTTGAATGTATGTAATATTGTTTAATTACTTTTTTAAAAGTTATAAACATTTTCTACATTTTAACTCTTTTCAACATTTTAACTATTTTTAGCCTAATACAATATACTCACTGTGTTATTCAAGGTAGTCTCAATTACCCAATAACCTGTACTGTAGTTATAAAACTTGTATATTTTGACACACTGCCATAGTAGTAAGGCTAAATAACGCAGTTTTGCCCCAAAATAAATTTAGAAAATAAATTGCCCCACAAATGATATTTTCTTCCTAGTGCCGTGGGCAGTCTGCACAGTTATAATAGAGGTTATATATATAACTTTAAAATATTGAAAGCTTTACCTTTTTGTATCGGTGTATTAATATGAAAGGATTACCTATGTAGCTCGATCCCTTGGGGTAAATCCGATCGATCGGAAATTAATGCCTTGGTCACCGCTAGCATTGGCCTGTTCCTGCCTAGTCCCTTACGACATGCACTCTTTGGCTTCTCTTATTCGACTCCTTATTTGCCTTGCTATTTTAATTTTAAAGGAACGGCAAAATCAAGTATAAAGAGAACAGCTGAATATAATTGAAGACCGTACTGTGCTGCCCTCAATCGAATCATTAGTAGCTACTTGCGCTAATTATTGGCTACTTGGCGGCAATACAAAAACAAGTTACAATTTATTCTGAATTAATGTACTTTAAATATTGTAAATTTCCAGATGTAACTTAAGCTAAATAATAAAAGACCAATCTAACTGGAAAACTTAGTGATTAAATATTCTGAGTTAAGTACTTATAAATTTTAAGATAACTTCAAATTAAAATTATTACAATCAATGATCATTATATCACACTAATTGAAATATTTATTATTTTAAAAAATTCAAAATAAAAAAATATTGTTGCAAAGGGCATAAGAAGAAGGAGAAAATTTCGTAATTATTAAGATCAGCGACTACCGCTCTGATTGGCAAACTTTTTTTTCCTGATCAATTTCACCTTGCTTAACACAAATCTGAAGTTTTTTTTACTGCAAACACATTTAAAAAAATAATAATGACCTAACTCGACCTGGTTTTCTTGAGTTAATATGTGTTTGCCGTTAAAAATAACTTCAGATTTGTGTTTAGCAAGGTCAAATCTAACAGGAAAAAAAATGTCACCGATCGGAGCGTTAGTAAGCACCAAAGTCAGGTCAGGTCATGTTAAGCTATATTAGGCTAGATTTTTTTAAATGTAAATATGTGTTTGGAGTAAAAAAATTGATTCGTGTTCAGCAAGGTCAGAGAAAAAAATTTCTCCGATCAGAGTGGTAGTCGCTGATCTTAATAATTACCGAAAATGTCTAAGATTTCCTATTTTAAAAACTGTAACACTATTTATGATGATGATAGATGTTGAATATTGCAGTTATGTGTTTAGATAATTAATAGTTAACCTGCAAAGTTATGTGAATCCTAATTAAATTGATAAGTGATATGTTTCAAAAAAGACACTTTTTAGGGAAAATACAAATAAAAAATTGATTGAAAATCGATTGAAAACGTATGTAGAGTTGATGGTTTCTGTTTGTGCCTTCCGCCATGTTGCAGTTTAGATTGGCCTGGGCGTAGCATCGTGAGATGTAATTAAATAGATAATTTATAGCAAAACATAAAAACAATACCTTATGAACTTATTTTAAAAAAACTTTACATAAAATAATTTCAAGCTAAACATTGCTTCAAATTTGCTATGAATCATATTTTACATAATCCCCTCTCCCTTAAATTTAATGCATTTTTTTAACTAACCTTCTCGCTCGGACGGATCAAGGTGAAGTAGGGAATAATTATAGTTACACAATAACTATTAACCGTCCGTGCATCTCTAAAAATCTCTTAATACTTGTACCATGGCCTGTAGAAATCTGATATTAAAATTATTAAATAACTGTACTGATTTGTTTTAGAATGCTGGTAAATAATAATAATATTATTTTATTGACTAAAATAATGTTACAAAACTAGTGATAGGTTATTCATTTTTACAAGTTCTTTACTAATACAGGTACATGTAACTTTATTCTTTTATAAGTTTTTTTAGTTAATATGTTTGCCGACTATTCTTTTTTTTATAAAACCTATTTTATTAACTGTTGTTGAAACCGTTAATATAATTTCAATATTAAATACGGAATCATTAAAAAATCTCTTTTTTTTATTAAAACTGAAATTCAGACCTAAGATGGAAATATAAAGCTTACTTTTATGATTGTTTCTAGCTTTATGATTCATTGATTTAAGGGTGATGACTGACATCTTTCCCTTTCAACATAAATATCCTTTGCCATGGTTCAGACACCTTACTTTTTAAATTAAAAAAAAAACTTATCAAGAAGTTTATCATCTCTCTTCAAGAGAGATTTATCAGTATTTGAACAATTTCTCTATGACAAGAATTAAAACATGAATATTTTACCTTGCTAAGAATGATGTTTACATTGTCTCCAGTATGTGTCCATTTCTTTATAGTTTTATCGTCCCCTACAGTTAATAAATGTGAACCACTGGGTGTAAAAACTAAGCCCCGAACATAACCTTCATGCGCTTGAATGTTCGTCACACATCTTTTATTAGTCAAGTCCCAGAGCCGAACCTAGAAAGATGTAATTTAACCAAGGGTTTTTATTCAATTTGTTTAAAACAATTCAAATTTTAAAAATAAAATCCTCTGTAGAATAATAAATAAACAATTATGACAAGATAAAATCAATAATTGTCAGTTGAATGCAAACACTTGGATCGACTGCCTGCCTGTTAATTTTTTAACCAGAGGCCAGAAAATAAAAATTAATTAGATTCCTATGATGTTGGTTACAAATTGTGAAATACTAGAGTAATGGGAAACCCATTTACTTAACAAATCTGCCATGGGAAAGCAGAGTTTATTTTTTATTTATATGGTAAGTTGGTAATGTAATAAAGAATGTGCCATAAACTGACAGTTTTGCATGTATAAGTTTAGTATTTTTCAAAAACTTATTTTAGCTAAAATATAGCTGTCTGGACACAGTAATTTGTAGAAATATTTATTTAAGCACAAGGGCAATGATTCAAGTTACACATGCCATAATAATGACTATAGGTATTAAATTGAATATAAACAAAATTTAAAAAGTTGCTAATTCAAAAGGAATACAAACTGAACCTGTTGAAATCCTGACAAATGGTGTAAAACTTTGTTACTTCCAAAAAGCAAATAGAAATAGTCTTTCCAAGTGTGTGGTGCAGTTTAGAGGGGTTGGATTAAACTACTTAACAAGTTACACAATTGTGATAAAACATGGATCAATATTTACATTTCGAGACACTGTACTGTTGTATCACATTTAAAAACAACAGCTCCAGATATATAATAGTTCATACAAATCTCACCGTCAATTAATGTTTACCCCAATTAGAAAATAAAATGAACTAAGTATACAAAAAATTCAACATTAATACATTGGCCACTAAATACTACACACAAAGAACTAGATGTGGATTCAACAGTTTTGCCATGTTTGTTTCTACAAAATAATCGTATTGCTAAGCTCAATTGTTTGAAAAACAGTTTTCTTTTCATGTAATAGATAAAAGTGTAGTGATAAGACATCAATGTAGTAAAAAAAGTTATAAAAGACCAAACCAACAAGAAGTAAATTGATTGAATGGTAATGCAAGAGGAGGCATATGCAATCCAGAAATATCTATATGAAGTATAAATGTTATCATTCAGAAAAAAAAGCTTTAAAGAAAATTAAAAAAATTAAAGAAAATGACAAATTAATGTATTGTATTTAGAACATAAGTTCACATTATTGTACATTTAATGTTGCCTAAATATCGTCTAGTCATAAAATTATTTCTTTTTACAAATAATAAACAATTATACACATTACAATCCGATTGAAGCATTTGTTAATGAGACTTCTGTCACTTTTTACAGGACAAAAACTTTTTATTTATGTCCTGATGTAACTTTTCATTGAAAAGCAATCATCCTCAGAGGAAAATACTAAATAACTAACTACATTTGCTCTGTTACATTCAATGCATATACAGTAATACCCTGAACTTACGTAATAGCTGTGTAAGTCGAATTCGCGTAAGTCGGGGTATAATTCTACATACAATCACATAGAAATCATGTTTAATTGGGTCCAAAGACTAAAAAAACCTAATAATTTAGAAGAAAAATGTATATGTATTAAAATCTTAAATACATAATACAACAAAAAATTGTATTATATACATACATATTGCATAGAAGTAATTTTGACATAGAAGACTTCATCAAATCTAATTAGTTTGATGAATTGAAGATTTTTCCTTCTCACACAGAATTTCCTCGTAACTCGCTAAACTTTTGTTTTGTGGCTGAAATACACTCATCCTTAAAGTTTATGTTTTCCAAAATTTGTAAGCCTTGCTTAATTAAACTTTGTTTTTTGTCAAGTTTCTAATAGTCATTTCATCTTCTACGTCAAAAGGGGTCTAAAGAATCTGCATTTTTAAGGTCTTGCTCACGCATTTCTATGAACTCATCAATTAATTGTCCGCTCCTGGTTGTGTAAATTCAGCAGTTCTTGGACGTTATTACTATCCACTTCAAAATAGAGTTGTTTGGCAAAACCGACAACTTCTTCAATTTCATCAGACTCTGGCACTGACTCCACTTAAATTTAAGTGGTGAAAAAATAGAAACACCTTTTTACAAACGCCATTCAAATTTTGTTGTAAAGTTTCATTCGAAGATAGCCCAATGATTCTCAAAGCATCTAAAATGTTGAATTATTTCTAACAATCTTCAACATTGAGTTTGTTGTTCTGTCTCATAACTTCATGCAGATGGGCAAATGATCTTTTTGTGTAATAAGCTTTACATGTTTTGATGACTCCCTCATCCATCTGTTGAAGCAAACTAGTTGGGTTTGGTGGCAAAAATATCACTTTCACACGTGTGTCGAAATTAGTTTAAGTAGTAGGATAGCCAAGTGCATTGTCTATAATAGGAATTACTTTAAAAAGAAAATTTGTTAAGACCGACAATAACATTCGACTTGAGGTATGACATGATGACCAGACCAGTCCTCAAAAAGGGAAGCTGTCACCAAAACCTTCTGATTTAACTTCCAAATCACGGGCAAGCTAGCTTTAAAAAATTTTTTTAATGCCCTTGGATTTTCTGTGGTTATGAGAGGTTGCAAGTAATAGTCACTAGCTGCATTTGTGCCAACCATCACTGTCAACCAGTCTTTGGTGGCCTTAAAATCAGGAAATATTTTCTCTTTATGAGCTATAAAAGTTCTTTTAAGCGTTTCTTCCAGAACAGGCCAGTTTCTTCGTAACTCGGACAGCATGATTTAAAACCGCGTAACTTGGAAATTGCGTAAGACAAGGTAGCATAAGTCGAGGTATTACTGTACATCATTAATGATGATTGCTTTGCAATTGAAATGTACATCAGGACATTAATAATTTTTTTTTTTAGTTTTAAAGGTTTTATTACATTATAATTAATTATACCACAGTTGCTCCAAGTTAAATTACCATGACAGTTATTCCAAGTTTTAATAGACATTTATTTTACTGAAAATGAATTTAAATACTACCTCTCCATCATAGGATCCACTTGCAATTAAAGAGAGTTGTTTTGGGTGCTTTACTAGAAAAGATATTCCATCTCGATGTCCATCTAAATTACAAATAAATGGTTTTGCAAAGACTCTTTCTAATTTGACAGCATTTAAGGCCCTTACATATTCCCTAGGGGCTTCAAATGGATGAAGGGCAGGGTCATAATTTCTGGGCACTGAAACAAAAAATCCAATCTTAAAGTTATAGAATTGTTTCAACAATAAAAACAGTGAAATGTGTAACTACAGTATATCTTTTTGTCATAAAAAACCAGGTTTTCTTGTTTATTTTGTAATGAACGCTACTGTGGTCTATATTTATTATTGTATAGAAACTCTTTTTAAAAAAGTTTTAAAAATATTATAAATTTTTTTAATAATTTTTAAATCACCAAAAATAAAAAATGATTAAAAAACCTTTTCCTTGTTTTTATTTTTTAAATAATTTTACTTAAACAAGATTTATGTTTTAAGTATTAAAAAATATTATTTAATTCCGTCTTCAAATTGAAGTACTAGTGTACACTAAAACACTTGAACATATATTACTATGTCAGTCTTGCCTATAATAGCTTTACTTTCTTTGTATAATGAAGAAAGTCTTTTCAGGAGATGCATTCCATTGTCAACTTAGGCAGTAACTGACCTCTGACTTATTTTAGATTAAAGGGGAGGTGGGTTAGGGTAGGGATAATTATGAACTTTATTATCTGTAACCCCAACTACACAAACATAGCAACAAACCTAGAAATTCTATAAAAACTAAATAAAAATAGCCAATGCCGTATTGTTTATGAATGGTAATGTTATGTATTTATTTTCCCTGTCTGTAGTGTTAATGTTAGTGTTTTTTTTTTTTTGTACTTTGTACCATAGTTTGTCTATTATTGTGGTGTTGTATCCCTTTGTGTATGCTAAATATTTAATTGTCTAGTTCTTTGTTTATGTTTTCTGTGGTCATTGGGACTTCTTTAAGTCTATGGAGCATGGATCTGAAGGCAGCGTGTTTGTGTTGAATAGGGTGGTTTGAGGTGTTGTGGATAAGTGTGTCTGTCGTTATGGGTTTCCTGTAAATGTTGAAGCTGTGTTTTTGTGTGGGGTTTTTTGTTATGGTTAGGTCGAGGAAGTTGAGGGATCGGTTGGTTTCAATTTCTGAAGGGAAGTGGAGTTTTAGGTGTATTTTAAAACATAAACTATTGTTTAAGTGATTAACTATTTTTAGTATTTTCACCATTACCACTACTAACAATAGGATTTTATACAATTTTTTTCATGTATCTCATATATCCATGCAATTGGTGACCATAATTAAGTAACTCTAGAACAAGGCGGGAGAACCAGAAAATTTTATAAAAAATTAAACACTGTGAAAATGCAATTTAACTCATCAAAATACTAGAAACTAGGATAAATAGGAGATATATATGTATTTACGAAGTTCTTATATCGGCTTTTAATCAAGGATATGGAAACTACTCGAGTTTTGTTATGCAGTACTAAAGGACCAGGCACAAAACAGATTATAAGTGAAAAGGTTAATCAATAATAGTTGTTTGACTTGAGATGTTAAATCTATCTACATTGGTCCTTACTTCAGGAAAGCTGTAGTTTCTAACAGTTTTGTTCTTTTCTTTATGTTAATTTTTACTTTTAAAGAAAACAAGATATTTATGAGATTTCTGAAAAACTTACGTATGACTGGAACATACCTGTACAGTAACTAAACATGAATGACAAATAATTTGTAATATTTTTGAACATCACATCATTGTATATATTTTATCATCAATATGAAATTAATATATTTAGAATTAAAATAAAGAAGTAATAATAATGTACATTCAAATATGTTATATCAATAGATATATATATATATATAAATAAAACAACTATACTTTACAGGCTGCATTTATACTAACCACATGTATACCCTCACTCTTTCTTACAAGTCAACATGAAAATACAGGCAAGTTATTTATCTTGTTTACCTTTTTTTGTTGATTTTAGTCCAATTCATCTTTCCAAGTCTAACATAACCAGATTTTTTGTAGCTATATTTGAATATATATTAGTAAACTATATTGTAAGTCTTCAAGAACAAGATAAAAATAATAAAATTTGACAGCAAACATAAAATTTAAAATTTTGAAAAAATCTAGCTAAATATAGTTTTTTTGGAGTTAATCACATATGTGTAAGATAACATTCAGCCGTACTAAGTCTGCTTCTGTGGAGTAAATCTTTTGCCAGCTGATATCAAACAACCACTTACATACATCATTCCATGCACTGAACAGAAGATAACTTTTTCAATTGTTTTTATGTAAAAGTAATCTGTACCTAACCAAATAGAACATAAAGTAAAATGTAAGGTGAAAATAGAGATCTTGTGACGTCTGCACAAAAGATATGACATACTTCAGTGCACTATCAACTGCTACGCTGTGCAGAAAGGAAGGCCCTACTAAAATTTGATAGAAAAATAACCTTCCATAGTAAAAAAAATATATAAATAATAATACCGTTTTAGAACATGCTAGAGAATGTTTTCACACCGATGTTAAAACACCCCATAATCTTCATAACTACCAAAGGCTATAATATCTTCACTTCACAATATACAAAAAACTTTAAAACCATGTATTACTTGAAAAAAATTGCATTATGGTATACTATATTAAAAAATATCTACACTTATTTGAAAGTAGGTAATTATTAAGATCAGCAACTACCGCTCTGATCAGCAAAATTTTTTTAATCCTGATCTGAACACGAATCTGAAATTATTTTTAACGGCACATTTAAATTAACATAAAATAAACTAACCTAACGTGATTTGGTGCTTACTAACGCTCTGATTGTGCAAAATTTTTTAAATCCTGATCTAAGACAAATATGAAATTATTTTCAACGGCAAACTTAAATTATTATAAAATAAACTAACCTAACCTATCCTGATTTGGTGCTTACTAACCCTCTGATTGTGCACAAATTTTTATTCGTGACAAAAAGAGCGAATACTACTGATAAACGTAAGTCACATGACCCGCAAGATGATTTCAAAATGTCCGACTTATGTCATGTGTCTTTTCAACAGAAAAACGAGAATCTGTTATTTTTAGCAGCAAACCAAAATCAACCATCTTGGTTATGGTAGTCACGGGGCCTAAAAGATGCTTTCTGATTGACTGATATATGCCCCCTGATTTTTCAACCGACAAGTTCACATTTAGTGTGTGACAATATTTTTTCGAAACCTGTTTGTTCGATGAAAAGCAGGTTACTGAGGTTTCATATTTGCAAACGTGCTCCCGATGAAGACGAACTGTTTGAACAAGATCACGGACGACTTCGAATTTAGGTGTGGATAAATTGTTTCATTGCCAAAAATAGGCCGGAAAAGTGTGGGTAAGGGTTTCAGTCAAGGTAAGTTAATTTTTAAGAGCGAACCAATGTGAACATAAACCAACTCAGTGAAATATCCACTTTGTACCCACCAAAAAACCTCTAATTAAGCTTCTAGGTTAGGTTAGTTTATTTTGTTTACTGTAAGAAAATTCTTCAGATTCGTGTTCAGCATGGTCAAATTTTCCACGAATAAAAACATTTTGCCAATCAGAGCGGTAGCTACTGATCTTAATAATTATCTGAAAGTGAAGTGGCCTCTATTTTGAAATACGATTTTGAACGGCCTTGTTTAATTTCTGCATGAAACAAGGGGGCTCTGTTTAATGTATTTAGTTATCTTGTGCAATAGTAAACAATATTATTTTTTAAACTAAATTTATTCTAAATAGTTTCCTTACAATTATAATCTATAATGTATAATATAATATTAACTGTAATACAATGTAAAATTATATTCTATAACCTGTGAGCCAAAAACAAAGGTATTTTAAAATGTTGTAGCATCATCAATAAGTAATATTTTTGCCACTAAATAGCTCACGTGAAGATGGAATCAACAAATGTTATATTTTTGGTTTTTTACGATTTACCTTTAAACAAATCCCTCTTTGTTTCTCTCATATATTCATCAGGATTTCTCGTTAACAATTTGACTTTCATCTTCGCATATTTTTCGTTATTTAAAAATATAAAAAGGAACTTTTCAAACTGGTATTTGAATAACAAAATAAAGAATATTGTGAATTACTAATGCAATCGAGGTTATGTTATTTGGAACAGATCGGCTGTAGAAAATTTGATTTTCAACTTACGGAAGCAACAGATCGTACTTAGATGAAACAATATCAGCTGTTTGTGTAATATAAAATTTAAATCGATTTTGAGGGAACAGTTAAAAACGGGTATTAGGTATAGCTAACTCGGCGGGTAAAATTATTGCTAAGACGTAAAATCAATTTAAAAAAAAATCAACTCATTATTAAGTGAACAATAAAAATTTTATTTATTACACTTTTGCTATTACTTGTGACCAGACTTTTTGTAAACTAAAGGTTGTTAATCTGTTAACTTACAAACTTACACTGGAGGAAACGTTTTCGTCTTTAGGTTAACAGTTTGATGACCTTTAGTTAACACAAAGTCTGGTCGCAAGTAATACCAAAAGTGTAATAAGTGATTAACAACCAGCTCCTCATGAACAGCAACAAGATTTCGAAAAATTCTATAATAGTTTCTTTTTATTTTATAATTACAACTGACATAGATAGACTCCTATGTGATAACAACAATATTAAATGGCAAATAAAAAGCACATTTCCTTGGTATTTTCCATTTTGTTTTCTATATATGGTGTTGGACTATTATGTTTGTATGCTTTTATAAACAAAGGATATGGTACACTTTAGTAAACATTATTTTCGAATAGAGCACTGTTTAGTAAAATGACAATAGTTTTTGGATAATTTTTAGCAATGATTTTACTTATTAAAAACGACGGGATTTCTTTTGGAAAGATTATTCTCCTTTTTTTTTAATCCTCAACAGATTCATGCAAACACCACAGAAATTTCATCAACAGTAGAATCTGTACTTGCTTACGAGGGTCTTGTAAATTGTGTAAGCTGTGGTGGCGATTATATCTTTTTAAATGTTAATTTTGTTTTGGTCATGTGTGCTAGTAATACAAGATTGTGCGAAATTATAATTACATAGATATTTTTGTTAGTATAGGGTAATTTTTGCTAGTAGGAATAATTCTAAAATGGTATGTAATTGAAATACAGTTAATCACGTGCAATATTTATTAATAATTTGAAGATTATAATTTTTAGTTTTAGGTTAACTCCAATTTAGATTGCCAGTACTGTTGTTATAAACTTCATTATATTTTCAATTATTATTATAATATCATTGAATAATAGATCTATTGAAAATATGGTTAAAGTTTAAATTTCTGAGCTGGCCCCATATATACCTGTGATAAAATATAGCTACAAATTATTTGGTTAGGATAGAAATTTATAACAGAACTAGAGCTCTAACTTTCTGAATATAAAATCCAGCATATGTAAAGTAAAAGTCCCATTGTCTGACATACATTAATAAACATATAGTTTATAAATGTGTTAGTGTTGGGAGAAATTTGTACAACCTTTTATCATTTTCATGTTGTCACACTATTATACATAAATGTATATTGTTTTATGTGTATTGAGTCAAATCTCACTTTTAGTATTAGTACTAGTGAACTTATTATTTTTTGATAACCAAATCTTATCTGTGTTCTTTATAGGTATATTGTAATAAGCATGTATATTATTGTAGTAATAGTAACAAAATATCTTCTTCACATGTTTTAATCATGTCGCCACATTGAGGTTTAGTTTAAAATTTTACAAGTTTAAGTAATATTTATTTTTATGGCATTTGAAGCCATCTGTTTCTTATTTGGAATATATGTTTGCGTAGTATATATATACAGTAAAACAATATCAAAGTTGATAAGTACTTGATAAAACGTTATAAAGTCAAGTTTTCATCAATTTTTTCTGATATATAAAGTCACACAGTGTGTTCAAGGAGGGTGTAAGATAGTGGAAAGAACTTTTAGCTTTTATACTACTAGAAAATTTCTTTTTCAAGTGGGTTGTCTAGTAAGGTAATCCTAATAATTTTATATCAAATCATATTTACCATATAATTAGATTTATATATAATTGTGTTAATTGTATAAAATTTGAAAAATGTTTAGTTATATAGATATTGGCTATATGATACATGTTATCCTCATTTTATTGCTATAGTATAAAAATAATTATATTTTTGCTAAAGTATGTTATTAAAATTATGCAGATGGCTCATCAAGAGGAAGGAGTTGTTGGGTTTGATGATGTTACTGAAAACAAGTTAAATATAAAACAAAAGAAGAAATTAAACATGAAGAAAGGAGGCTTTTATAGTTTGGGGCTTAGTTTTGAAGTTCTCAAAGGAGTACACAAGAGAGGCTACAAAACACCTACACCAATTCAGAGAAAGGTAATAACTTTGTTAACCATGTATATTTATTTTGTACTTTTATATTTTTATTCCATAATTTGCGATTATTTGGGTCTTGTAATACTTTAATATTTTATATTAACTTGTAACCTAAATTTTTTCTGGGTATTAGATAACTTTAACTAATTCAATATTTTTTAAGGTAAAAATTAGGAATAATATACTTTTGTTTCTTTCCATCTTCAACTTTAGGTACTACTATGTATACTTCAATATACATATAAACTAGCTTAAAGTAGTACTTACTTTGTTTATTTGAGGAAATGTTTCTGGTGCCCTATCTGTCAACTCTGATCTCTAACTTTTTTTCTGAAATGGCCAATCTCAGACAAATCAGTCAGCCCCACTTTAGGAAAGTTTGTATATTTTAAAGTTTATAATATATGGGGCCATCCTTAAATTACATAACGCCACGAGAAGGGAAATATCGTTACGGAAGGAGGAAGGGATATGTAGCAGCGTTACGTAACTTGAAATTTTAGTTTTGTTAAAACTTATGAAGTGATTAAAACTTATAACTTAAAATGTTCCTATTATTAACAATGAATTCAAATAAAATTCAGACCAAATTCAAATTCGGTATGATATAACAATCTTGAAATAGGTGTAGACATATCGGATGCGGAAGCTGTTGATGTATAGAACATTCTGAATATGTAACATATTTTAAGAAGTGGTAGTACACAAGAAATCTTTTGCAATCTCTCAGGGTCAAATGCACAGTTATGTGGTCAGCATTATACAGACTATTCAACATGTCATCAATAAAGCACTTCACTGCCTCCACTTGTGGTGTACTGAAATGTGGTTTCACTGCCTCCACTTGTGGTGCTTCTGAAATGTGGTGCTCCTGTGGTGACATGAAAGTCATTAAGGACAAGACAGTGGTTCTAAAATTTACATTGCCAACCAATAATTACATGGTTTAACTCTTGTTTAGGTTCAGAACCACTTGAAATGGTGCAAACAACCAAGTACTTAAGCATGTTGCTGGATAATTAACTAAGCTGGACTCACCATATCAACAATTTTTCTAAAAGGCTATGTGTTACAGGAACATGAGGAGTATTTCAGGATGTCCTAACAGATACCTGCAAGTTGTACAGCAGACTTGTCTTGAAATACGGCTGCCAGGTTTCTCAGAAGAAACTGGACACAGTTCAGAATAGTGCCATACTTATCGTACGTGGTCCAGTCCTTTCAACCCCAATTGCAGCTATAGAAAGGTACTTACTCAGCTACCGAAACACTCAAAGCTCTTTGTGACAAGGCCACTCTGAAATTTGTAGAAAGGTCATGCAGAGTCGGAAACTTCTGGGAAACATTCTTCACTGCTATTGCCTGGCATAATACTCAAAATACATCACTGAGCCCTGGTTTTACAGGAAAAGTATCATATCAGTCAGGGTGAGTGACAGCCCTTTTGTCACCGTCAAATCCTTTAAGAGATTTCTGATAATGTTGTGAACCTGGTTTTGCTTAGCATCACACAATGTAAAACTGATATACGGAGTGTCTCTTGTACAGAACCGCACTAGAAATGCTGGCAAACTACCCTGTTGCGGAATGGACCTACTGAATGATTGGAATTGCGAGAGTCCAGTGGATTCTAGACAACCTTCGTGAAAAAGTTGTACCCAGTTAGCATACATGGAAATAATTTTATGTAATAATTTTAAAATCTTGTGGTCTTAATGGCAACAAGCGTGCTGGCCTTCTTCAAGAAGATATCTGGCTATGTGTAGCCCTAAAAAATGGACCATCAGCCAAATGCTGAAGACAGGGAGAGAAGCAGCAGCTTCTTGCAAAAGATGGGAGCTGATCTTAAGATCCAAAATCATCCCAGTGGCCTGCCAAGGGCATTGTGGCTGCTATCTTTATGATGGCAAGTAGCCATGGCTATCTCCAGAGCCATCTACAATGAATGGGCCTTACAAACTCCTACACTATCTTCTGTCTAGAAGATGGAGGTAGGACTGGTTAACAGACCATCTTCAGCACACTGGATCACATCAATAATGATTATACCTTGCAGTGACAGCAAAGGTCTATTGGGTGGCACGACGTTTAATAACAGAGCTATACAGATGGAAGTAATAAATCCTTCAGATACTTCAGAATAAGTTATCAGAACAAATCTGATTACATTACACATACATTTTTTGACTACTTTGTAAAAAATCCGCCTTTAAAAATTCTGTGTAGCTAAACAACACTTCAAAGCAGCCAACCTAACCACTGACAAAGATTACCCAGCATGATTAAAAATGTGTTGTTTTAATAAATTAGAAATTTTTTTGTTTAGTTATAAGTTCGGAAAGTTGCTTGATAGTTTAATAAAAATGTGAAAAACACCAAAGCTCTTAGGTACCCTGTCCTAATCACTAGTGCCATTAAAATGAATGGTAAAATATGATTTATAAGATCAAACATATTTTTTAAGAATAGCAAAATTAATCCATTAATATTGTATTCATGTTTCTATGTATATATTTTTTTATTATTTATATTTTTTATTTATGTTACAAGTTTAAATCATTAACATGTTATTTACTAATTAGCACGCAGTTATAGTGTACTTAGGCAGTTATATTGAACTTCCATAAAAAAATCCTGTCATCCTTTACTGTTGCAGACAATCCCTTTGGTAATGGAAGGCAGAGATGTAGTTGCTATGGCAAGGACCGGAAGTGGAAAGACAGCATGCTTTCTTATTCCAATGTTTGAAAAATTAAAACATCAAATAGGAAAGTCAGGTATTCGAGGGCTGATTTTATCACCTACTAGAGAATTGGCTTTACAGGTATCTTAGCATATTCTATACTTAGAATTTTTAAATTATGCTGAAATGTACAACATTTTCCAATTATAAATAAATGTGTTTCTTAATAACAAAATATACATGATTCCAATATGAAATGACATCTTTTACTTAGCACACTCCAAACAGCTTACTTGCAACGACCAGCGGAAAGTTGAGTAAGTAGCATTTTGTACAAAGGATCTACATTATTTTTGACATTTTATAAGTTTTATTTTGTTTTTTGTCTCGATAAATGTAAATTGTTTCCTTAGTTACACCTACGCATATCCAGCAGGTTTTCATTCATCTGTCACACTTGATAATTGTGAGTGAATCTGATGTGAGCATAATCATACAGAATTATTGGAAATATTCTGAAATAAAAGTTTTTGTTTTAGTCTTAATGGTAATTTCTTTGTTTTATTGGATTATTGAAATACAGTAGTATTACAGTATTGAAATTCCTAGTCCCGATATTTCAAGCCTCCTTTAAATTTCAGCCTATTTTTATTCAACCCCATTTTATCTGTTTGAAAGAAAATTATGAGTTAGCCTTCCAAGAATTGTTTATAGTTATAAGGCATGCAAAGGAAATGAGTCGGGATACCAAGAAATATTCATTTCAATATGATATGCTAAGAAATGAGTCGTGGCTTCCAAAAAGTGTTTATATCAAATACTATATGCAAGGGAAATGATTCAGGCTTCCTATAAATGTTCATATAAAGTTCTATAAACTTATTTAGTTAATTTTTAATTACATATATTATTATTAGGGTTCATTAAACCCCTATTTTTTCTAATACACATATTTCCGTGTAATCAGAGTTTTTGATAATTTGAGGGGGTCTCGGTCACATTTACCTCAAATTATCGAGACCCTACTGTACTTTGTTTTCCAATGGTATTTTTTTTACATTGGTATCAGCTGGAACATTTACATTTTATATTACTGTAACATACTATTATAGTTTTCCTCTAAGGAGGTTTTGGATGGAGTGGGAGATCAGCTTTTCCACTTATGGTTTCTTATTTCTCAGTATATTACAGTGTCTTAGTTTCAACATAGTAACCTCAGATACTAATGAAATCTCTACAATTTTGTTCGGCAACATGTGTTTTTAGCAACTTTGTTCAAAATTGCTACTGAAATTCTATACATAATCATTATTCAGTTTTTTAATCGCATTAATCAGTTTTTGCAGTGTCCTAGAATTGTTCAGTAGATACTATCTGGTAAAAGAGAAAAGACTGAGCTTAGCCACCTATTGGTCACAGGCGTTACGATTTGGAGCATATCAAAGAACTTTCTGAGCATAGAAATTCATTGCTTTGTTAGATTATTAATAATAATGCTATTTTGCTGACAATAATAATATGCGTCTTCTTAAAAGACTCTTTCCAGTTTTTGGAAAAAAGAAGAAGGTTGAACAAGCTTAAGTAGATCACCTTGACCGAAGGCCTACTGAATGAAATCTGTCTGTTATCAGACAAACAACAAAAAGCAGTCAAAGACTGGATACCTGGCTATGGAGGATTAAAGCACTTTTGAATGGCCACAACTCTCCCCTCATTGCTCGACACCATGGGCTAGATCTTCGTAGCCACAGATGGTAAGATGCCTTAAGGGCAGTTTTGAAGATTTTGATCCTACCAATTCCCAGCTCCTTCAAAAAAAAAAATTAAGAGACTGCTGGGAGACCACTGGCTTCCACCTCAACAGGGAGGCAGTGGCGAGAGAACCCCTTCTGATGAATAGAGGAACACAAAGATTCATACTTGTTGGCTTTGTACAAATGTTGCTTCGGGATATTAGACTCCCATAGGTCAGTGAGTATGCCAGAAAATCACTACACAAATCAGTATGATAAAATGCCCAAAACAGAGGGAAACGCATAATGTCTGTCGCCAGGATCTATACATATAATCCAATCTGTAGCCTCCCCTATAACAGACGGAAGAACCCTGCATGCTGGTGTCCTCCTCCCTTTCTTACCTTTTCTTACAAAAGCGACAGAGACCTTGCCCTTTAGCCCCTTTGTCTTGTCTGCAGCAATGGATTAACTCACAACCTCCTTCAAAATCATCAAAACCTCATCATGGCGCCAAGTAAATCATCTCTCCTGCAGAGCCTTAGGGCAGCCAACCAATATGTGATGGGTAGTAGTAGAAGTCATTGAGCATAAATACACATGCTACTCTATGCAAGACTCCAGCGACACAAGACACTTGGATCTGGGAGTGGTCCTTATAAGACATTTGCATTGAATTTCAACATTTAAGGAGACAAATCATATACAAAGGCTCTCTATTTAATTTTCAAGATTCAAAGACTGACTAAAGGGCGATTTACACGCCACATCTTATGGTACGTTTTGTCTAGTGTATACACACTACGTTTTCCCTACCGCTTTCCTCTCAGTTCCAATCCAAACTCTTGTGTAAAGTTTGTTTAGTGATTCTTTTTGAGAGACATTTTGAATTTTTCTATTATCAATTGCTAGAGTTGGTAACACCATACATACTGAAACAACAAACCTGAATGAGAAAAGCCATTACACCCACAGCAAATCTCATATCTTGCAACAGGACACAGGCTCAAGGACTAGGAGTTCACAACCATAATATGCAAACCAGCACTGAGCAAATTGTTCCTCGAATCTGTGATGGAATTTATTTGATTTTATAGAAGTATCCGTGGTACGTCTCATTCATTTAAAAATTTCAATAGTTCAAGTTACCACAAAGATGTTTTGTATATGTTTTCTTCTCCAGTTTCAGAGATTTCTGATGTCCTCAATTTTTTTAGCCCTTTTTTGTTACCGATCTCAACAAGTTAATTTTTTTGTAACTGTCTCATCATTTGCCATCTTGTCTATTTCTTTGTATTTTTTTTATAAATTTCTCTTACACAACGTTCTTTTTATTACAGTTACTATAATCTTTATTTTTCACTTGCCATAAACATAGAAAACTTTTATACATTTCAATGAATTCTCCGAGAAAATTGTGAGTGCATTGCACTCAAGTTTGACATTACTAGGTTTTGTGGGAAAAGGTAAGCGAACTGAGTGGAACTTGTAGAGAATTGAGCTAAGATAGGATTTCTTGTATGAACATGAGTCTACACGTTTCGTTTTGTTCTATCAGTTCTCGCAAAATGATGCTTCTCTCATCAGCTCTTCAATCTCACCTTGCATTTCATTTCGATTCAACAAAATGTAGGTTTTGCTGTTTAAACGCCACATTTTATTGGATAGGATTTATCCTGTCCTACAAAACGTACAATAAGACGTAGCATCTAAACCAGCCTTAATATTATTTTAAAGATAAGTATATTATAAATCATTATTATAAGTCAGCTTATTATGAGTTGTCATTGTTTTAGACGCTGAAGTTTGTGAAAGAACTGGGAAGATTTACAGGACTCAAGGCAGTAGTAATATTAGGAGGAGATTCAATGGAAACTCAGTTCTCAGTCATACATAACAATCCAGACATTATAGTTGCTACTCCTGGAAGATTTCTTCATATATGTGTTGAAATGGAGCTGAAACTAAACAAGATTGAGTATGTTGTATTTGATGAAGCAGATAGGTAAGTTTAGATTGAGATAGATTTGCATTATAATTTGTAGCTGTGTATAATTTTTAGCATTATTTAGTGAATTTACAATCAACATAACCAACATGTCAATAATAATACTATTTTGTTAAAGTATATTTCATGTTTGGAAGAGAAATTAATTTAGAGTTTTTTACTTTCCAACTTTCTGCCAATGTCTACTATATTCTGATTTCTGGCAGAAAATGATCCTTGTAGGATATATTTATAAATAATCTTTATAATATATATATAATTGATATCTTTTAACACAAACCTTTTTTAATTCACTAATACATTTTCTATTTATTATTTTTAACAGAACTTCATTTGTCAGTTTATTTTTTCAAATAACACACTTTTTTCTTAAAAATAACATAATGTCAGTTTTTTTCTTAATTTTGTGTTTTTAGGCATAAATACCATGTAATGATACACTTGTGTGAAGCTTTTATATTCATTAAATAAAATAAAAAAGCTGGAAACTTTTTTCTTAAAAATTCCCCAAAAAATCAACTTTTTTTGTAGCTATGCCTGTTATTTTCGTTTAATACGCAACTCTCATATCATTTCATATTGTAGAAATTGAATTAATGGATAAATAATGGATCATAGCAAGATAAATTAAGATTAAATCAATATGTGGGTTATTCATAAAGTAATGTTTAAATTGGCATATCTTTTTGAACTGAATGTCATGTGATAGTTGAAACACACTGATTTCCAGCATGTCTTACTCGTTTAAAGATGACATTTTCAATGATATTGATCTACAAAATATTTTCTCAGGGGGGGGACTTCAGTTTCATATATGACCCCATAGTTAAAACATTAGTCAGTGGAATGGTGTCACGTGACTTGTCAGTCAAATTGAAGACAAGCAGTTATTCTCAACACACAAGGTTATGGCATTTATGATTTGAGATAGACTTAGAGAGTCTTGTTAGCTGAGTTTATACACAACAATAAATGCAACTGGTTACTTTGCTATTCTGACTAAATCTCACAACACAATAAAAAATGAGCAACATCACCATCTGACAGCTGGAGTTTTTTTTCTGCATGATAAATGTCAGATCCATTTGCCTGTAACAGTAACTTTGGCAACAAAAGATTGTGGAACATAATGACAAATCTTAAAACAAAAGTGTAACTGTGTGGAAAAATAAATAAAGATGTAAGTAATTTAATACATAAAAAATTATAAGTAATTATTACGTAACTGAGTGAATACTTTTTCTGAACCTACTGAGTGAACTTACTTGCTGACGTGTTTCAAAACAATCATTTCATTGAGGAAGCCAACCCGCTACTAACTTTGTTAATGATAATTAAATGATTTGTTTCGAAATGCGTCAGCAAGTAAGTTCAAAAGTACTCTCAGTTGAACAATAATTACTTATAATTTAATTAGTAAATTTAAGATGATTACTTTATATAAAAAATGTTTGAAAAAATCTGTGATAGTTTATTTTTTTTACTGAAATCATTAAAGAAAGGTCATTAAATAATTTAAGAAATTAAACCTTACTTTCTGAGTATACCTAATATTGGAGTTAATAACCTGTATTTGTAATTATAAATATGGCTATACTTTCCTTACATATAAAAAAAATTCATTTTAATTTCACTCTACTACTATACTTTAAAAAAATCTAGTCCGGTTGTAACAAAAATTGTACAAGGAATTTATTGTTTTAGAGTTCTTTTTTCTGATTAACAAAGGATGCAGTGCATCTGAAATATATCAAATATGTTACTGTTTCTTTTCTTTTATGTGTTTATAATATCAAAATAGACTGAAGTATTATGGATGTAAGTCTGTCAGTCTTTTATCTATATACAATGTTTGATCCTGCAGGTTGTTTGAGATGGGTTTTGGTGAACAGCTGAAAGAGATTGTACACCGACTGCCAGAAAACAGGCAGACCTTATTGTTCTCAGCTACTTTACCTAAAGTACTTGTTGAATTTGCACGAGCAGGATTAAGTGATCCTGTTTTGCTGAGGTAATTTTAAGTGTCTTGTTTATTATAATTCTTAATGTGATTAAGATTAAATTAATTTTGGAGGTGTTACTTTAAGAATAAAGAGAATTTTACCAATAATAGAAAAATATTTACTTCAAATTGTCAATGTATATTCTCTGAAGCAAGAGCTTAAAATGTTTATTGTGATCATTTTGTAAGTTTTATATGCATTGCTTTTATGTAGAAATCATGCAATTGTAGGTTTTTCCAATAAGTTGTTTTTATTTAATAATTCTTGAATTTCGTAGTCCATTATGTTCGGTGAATCTTGATTAATCACTTAAACAATAGTTTATGACTATCCGAACCTAAAATTTTGTAAATTTGTTAAAACTTACTGAGACAGAATGTTTTCGATCGCTATGTGGCGATCTTCATCAGTGTCTTCTGCTTGGAGATGTCGAGTCAAGCGGTGACGGCCTTTAAAACTGACATCTCCAAGCAGAAGACACTGATGAAGATCTCCACATAGCGATCAAAAACGTTCCATCTCAGTAAGTTTTAACAAATTTACAAAATTTATAGTTCGGATAGTCACAAACATTGTTTAAGTGATTAATTTAATAATTGCTCAAAACTTTAATGATCTACACTTAAATTGTTTGTTTCCATTTTGAAATTGAGTTTGCAACAAAGTTTACAACAAAAGTTGCCTGAAGTAATCCTAAACTTTGCGGATAACCATTTTGAGATATGTTGCATTGTCAATGTGAACTGCAACTTGGATCTTTAAATAATTTAACACAAAATATTAATTACGAGGGTAAATCAATTATTATTTGCAATGTAGTAAGAAACTTATATATACATCATTTTTCGACATAGTACCATTGCTTTTCAATGCACTTGATCAATCGTTGAACAAGCTTCCTGATGCCCTCACAAAGTAATGTTTTCCATTGAGCTGTGAGCCAGGAGTGCACCGATTCTTTCAATGCTTCTTTGAGTACACCAAACACGTGATAATCAGAAGGGCCAAGTTTGGGGCTATATGGGGGAAGCCAGTACTTCAAAATCCCAATAAATCGTACAAATCAGTTTTCCTGTTGACAGTTGGGCATTAAACATTTTCTTGGACGGCGAATATGGATGTTTCCATTCCATACTCTGCCATAACCCTAAGTCTGTTGTGAATGATTTCACAGGCAGAGCTGTATTTTGCTGACGATGTCACACTTTATCAATAGTTACTTGTCTGTCTAAGAGAAACATTTCACATGAACACTCAATGATTTCTCCATTTGTGGCGGTAAACAGTTGTCCTTCATGGTGTGTAACACTTGTGGGACCATTTTTGAATTTTTAATGCAATTGTAGACACTCTGTTGTGGTAAAACACTGTTCCTGTACTGTACCAAAAGTCTTCCATGAATATCGGCCCCAGATACACCTTCTGACCATAAAAAATGGATCACTGAACGTTGCTCTTCTTTAGTGCAAATAGAATTTTGAGTAGCCATCATTAATAGCACAATAGCGATAACAAAACTAACCTAGCATCATAAAACATGCATAGATGTATCATCAAATAAACAAGGCATGCATTATCAACACAAAACACAGTACTACCAACTTAAAAATATAACTAAATTGCGTTTAATAATTGACTTACCCTTGTATATAAAATTATGTAATATTTAGTTATTCCTACTTGCCATTTGTATATTTTCTTATTCTATTCTACAATATTGGAATTATTCCTTTGTTTCAATTACTTTTTTCAATTCTTTCTATTAGTTCACACTCTCCTTGTATATATCTTGTACAAAATTTCAATCTTTGATAAACTACTTTTTATTCATCCAAACAAGGTCAAATATATTTTTGAAAACTAGTAGTGAATAACAATCGATGTTAATACAGTGTTTCAAATATTAATTCATTAATGAAATTTAAGTATTAAATTTAGTTATATATGGGAGACAAACGTTTTACAAAAGGGGCAATATAGTTACTTTGTTCCACTTGGCTTAAAATAAGTGATAACATATATTATAAAGCAGCTGATTTTATGTTATGTGTTATGTGATAGAAAAGCTGTTTTAATGAATAGGTTATGATACTTTATTTATCTTGATTGTAATTATTTAATAAAAAGTAACAAACTTTTTTTTGACCTAAATAGGAATTTACTTGAAAAAATGTTGTTTATATTACTTGATATTATTCACCTGTAAATACTCTGAAAAATTATATACAATCCCTTCAATTTTATCCTAAGATTTTTTAATGTCATCAGTGGCCAACATCCAATTCTATTAACTTTAACATTTATATTATTATTTTTGTTTCTGAAGACAGGATTTTCTTCAAGCCATTTAGTTTTTTGAATGACTTAAGTATATTTTAATATAATCTGTGTAGCTTTTTCCAGTCCTTAATTTAAAGGGTTATTTTCCATAGATCCTGTCTTTGATGCTGTTACAAAATTTGTTTGTATTAGTTATCTTTTAACCATTTGTTGACATTAATTATTAAGATCTCAATTACGAAAGTGTAGTCTTTGTAGTTTATTCCAGTCTTTATTTAGGCTAATTGAATATAACTTGCTAAAATAGGAATAGGAATATCTATTTTACTCATGCGCTATTTTTCAGCTTCTGAAGGCTGTGGAAAGCTAGAGGTGTAGAGAAATTGTAGTCAGCACAAAATCATGTACATTTGAATACTTGTAGATAACAAAATTTATACTTAATAAAAAATTCTGTTAATTTGGTTAAAATGTTTACAGGGTGTTAATCTGCATATGTTTATTACTTTTTTAACAATGAAACTTGTTTACAATGATTACAGAAATTCAGAGTAAAATATAAACATAATTTTTGTAATTAGTGTTTAACAATTAAATGTTCATAGCTTATTCAACAATTACCATTCTGCTTAACTACTGAATACAACATTTGAAACGGATTACTAACAACATGTTTAAATATTTTGTAGCTTATGTCTGTTGAACCACTGTTAATTTTGTAGAAATAATAATTCAGTAATTTGTTAGAACCTACTTCAGCCATTTCTTTTGTGTAGATAGTAAGAGATACAAATAGGTGGTGGTAAATGTATGATGTTAAGATAAAAAGAGATTTGAATATGCAATTTATAAATTTCCGTTTTAGGTTGGATGTGGAAAATAAACTTCCAGACACTCTAGATGTGTCTTTCATTGCTTGTAGATCCGATGAGAAGCCTGCAGCTTTGCTTTGTCTTTTAAAACAACTGACTACAGACAATTCATTAACCATGATATTTGCTGCCACCAAACACCATGTTGAATATTTACATCAAGTAAGCTAAAGCAATAGCAAAATTATATTTATACTATTATGTTGTATTGTTTATTCAATTATACTAATAAATTATAATTGATTTAAGTTTAACTGCTGATGCTTGCTTTGTTCATAAGCGTTTTGTCAGAAACCAAAAATGATGCTAGAAACTAAAGGCAGTCTCAGTTCTTTCATTTATGCTAAATTAACAAAACAATTTGGACCAACATGTAGAGATAAATTTGAATTGGCAATTGAGTTAATACTTTGGATTATTTCTCTTTACATGCTCTTCTCAACACTTGAAAATGCTCAAAGTAAATGGCACTACTAAAACAGATATATGTATTGCAACACTTCACTAATTAGGGCTTAATCCTTTTCCAAATTTCAAAAATCCTGAATTAATAGAGAATTAATTATTTTTTTATAGAAATTTTATTTAGAAAAATAATGAAATATAAAGATATAAACAAGTAATGCGGTACACCTAATGCTCATTTTATACATTTTCTTTTTAGAGTGAAATATTAAAAATAAAGACAGAAATTGCATTCCTTACAAAATCCTATGTGTTCAGCAATAAATTTAATGGTAGACGGAAAAAATTGTGTAGTCCAATAAAATAAGGGTCAAATTATGCCTCAGTCTTTCGTGGCATTTCGAGTTAAAGTAAAGTTTTCTTAGACATTTTTTTTTGTTTATTAACTTGGGAGCGGGTTTAAACTGCCCAAAGCACCGCTACCTTAGGTATATTGTACTTACCTCTCTGTTCTAGTCAAAGAGCTTCTTCCCTCTTACCAGGTTTAGAAGTTTCCTGACCAGTGTTTTACCTGCAGCATCCTCTTCCAGAGCTGTGCTATCACCAAAGAGGTTGACGCGCCTCTCGGCAAGTGCTTCACATCTATAAATGATGTGTGTGGCGGTCTCCAGTTCTTGCTCGCATAATCTGCACACTGGATCATCTTTGAAGATATCCGTGTTATGTAGATGTTTCCTTAGTCCACAGTGTCCCGTGAGTAGACCTGTGGCTATCCTCAATTCCTGCCTAGTCAGATAGATGAGACTCTCCTGCAGCCCCAAGGAAGATTTCCTAATTTCTTAGACATACAAAAAAAAAAAAAAAAAAAAAAAAAATGTATAATGGCAATCTCTTTGAGTAGATCTTTGTGAGTTGTCTGAATTCCAAATTAGGAAGTAACTTTTTATAATCTATTTCAATAACTTATACAGTTTTAAACAAAAACAGATTTAACTAATTGTTTTCTCTTTGTTCTTTTTTCTTTTAGTTGTTGAACATATCAGGCATTGAAAACTCTTATATTTATTCAGATTTGGCACCATCAGCAAGAAAAATTAATGCTGCAAAATTTCAGACAAGTAAAGTGCGTGTCTTGGTAGTGACAGATGTTGCAGCAAGAGGAATAGACATTCCTCATCTTGATTATGTAATCAACTACAACTTCCCAGCCAAAGCTAAACTATTTGTACATCGTGTAGGTAAGACATCATCTAAATTATGTAGTATAGTCATTTAATCGTTCACTTGGGCTTGAGAGATCGAAATAGGCGAGATGGAAGTTGGAGAGTTGTGTTGAGTCAGTATAAATACATTTCTAAAACACAAGGGCTGTAAAAACTCTGACATGCTTGAGACAGCCAATATTAGATAAATTCAATGATTAAGTAGCTTTGGTATGAAATAACAAACAATTTAGAAATATGTGTATACATATAGGATGCAGAAGTTGTTGATGTGACATGTTTTCAGTCATGATAGTTCATGAGAAAGTGGAAGTAAGTGCATGGTTAGCTGGACACAACTATACACCCCATCAAGGCTACAAATTTGTAATTATAAAATGAAATTACATTGACCTTTTGCGCTACATAGGCGAACTGAGCCCGACATCACAAATAATCCCAAACCACTCCACTGTCGGACTCAGTCCAACATATTTGCGACATAATTTTTACATATTTTAGAACGTTTTACGTAATGATAATCTGTAGAATGTTAATTTGCTGTGTTATAAGAAAGCATATCTTAATTTATAATGCTGATAGGCCGTATTTATCATTACATCTTCCATAATTAAACAACTGGTTGTCAGTTTTTTACAATGTACTGCACAGCAAGCAGCAGACAGCGGGGTTAGTTGATTGATAGTTGTTGATATAAACCATCTCATTCCTATTCTGCTTTGTTTAATTAGTGTTTTGCTTTTATAGATTTTGGAGGTATCAGTTGTTAACAGTTTTGTACCTCATAATTTAGACAACAACTTGTCTCCAATATGGCAACTCAACTACCGCAATAAGATCATTGCAGCTCTTGCTGCTGTTTGAAACATTTTTATAATATGTGATAAGACTGCTTCAAATTGGAGGTGATATTCTAAAAAGAATGAATACATTATACAATTCTATTAGGTAGAAAAAACCAAAGACTGTGCAATATACTTGAACAAAAAAACGGGTAGGAAAGAAACAATTTTATTACTACGTGACTTGCCAAAATAACCCGACATTATGTCCCAGAATTTGCTTTGACAAGTATCACACTGTCAAATACTATGAAAAATAATGAAGTGTTTTTAAAGTGGCCAAATTAAAGCCATATGTATAAATAAACTCAGCCTAAACAAATTAAACAATTTTGAATAGCCTGTATGATATTTCTCAATAATTTACATTTAGGCCTATATATTTTTTAGCTACTTTTAAGAATAAATTTGTTGCTTAAAATATTTGTTGCTTGGTGTTTAGTGCAATTTGTGTGTTTTTTAAAAAAATAATTACATCAAAATGAACTATTATGTCACATTTAAACCTAGTTGCAGTTGACTATTATAATAGTAAGTACACCATCCTTTAGCATTTATACCTACATTTAATTAAATAAATGTAAAAAAAAGATTTTTGTGATAATATAAATGCATATATTTCTACTCAGTATTTCTCTGGGTTTCAAATGACTCCATAAATCATGTTGGGGAAAATGTTATTTCATCAAGATAGCTAAAAATAATTTGGTTTTCTATAGTAAAAAAAAAAAATAAAACAACATTTTATGAAGCTTACTGAATAAAAACTTTACGTTTTCGACATATAAACCTTCTATTACTGTATTTCACTTTTTCTGAACACGGTGGTACAAGATAATATATATTTATTTGAAACCCTAATTTTCTAGTGAACAATTAAACATTTATGTGCAAAACCCTAACTAATTGGATCTGGTGGAGCTGCCGTGGGGCAAATAATTGGAGTTCAAAAGGTTAAAAATATCCTCTTGTTGCAAATTCACTAGGTTCAATTCTTAAAATAGTAATTAATTAAATTTATCAAGATTGTAAAATAATTTTAACAACTTTCAGAAATACTCCTACAATATCTGAATTAAATAAAAGTAAATCTAACCATTATACCATTTTGAAGGAAATGCCACTGTAACATAGCTTTAAGGTGTTGTAGTTATATTCATTACTTACTTGAGATTTTATGTTTTTTAGGGAGATGTGCTCGAGCAGGACGCAAGGGTAGTGCTTTTTCTCTGGTTTCTAATGACGAACTGTGCTACTTAATAGACTTACAATTGTTTTTGGGTAGGCCTCTCTCAACAGACATTATTGGGAGAATACCTCAGTCCATACTGGAAGATGAGCTGTCTCAAGTTATTTCACTTCATAAATCTAATTCTGATTTGGTTAGTCATTCTATTATTTAAACAAATGTAAAATTTTGTTAAAGAAAATATTTTTTTAAACTCATTTAAAAATTTTTATGAGAAGTAAAACATAAACTGTAGGATTTTGTAACATGGTTACCAACTTTTAAGGACATTAATACAAGGCGTGTTTTTAAAGTAAGTACCGTTTTGGAATTCCACCATTGTAGCTCTGCAGTTGCCAATCAGCAAGCTGTGTATCTGTATCTGTTGGCGCGCCACATTCGCCATCAAGTATCTATTCATCAATAAGTTCTTTACTTGTGTTTAAAATGCTTCCTCTGATAGAAAATGCCGCAAACTGTGAAATACACAGTGTGATACATTTTCTTAATATTAAAGATGTGAAAGTAATTGACATTCATCATGAGATCTGTGAAGAATTCAAAGAAAACACCATGAGTGATGGGATGGTAAGGAAATGGTACCATTTTAGGGATGTGAGAGAACTGGCTAAACATTTGTTTCTGTGAATTTTTGTCAGCAATTTTGGAAACCAGAGCATAATTTTCAGTACTTAGAACGTTTTGTCACAATCTTGTAAATGTGATTAAAATACCTTCTTCAATTGAAAATACCTCTGTAGTCCGATACGTTTTCTAAATATTGCAGGTATGAAAGCAGCTAACATTCATTGTGAGATCTGAGAAGTGTACGAAGAAAACAACATGAGTAATGCGATAGTAAAGAAATGGGCGAAAGCCCTTAATGAGACCATACAAATGTGCATGTCAAGGAATGAAGTGGACGACCCACTCATCACTGATGACTTGGTGCAAAAAGTTTATGGAAAAGTGAAAGAGAACAGACGATTTATATTTTCATTGTAGATGAACTCACAAGATATTATAACATGAATAATATTACAACTCATGACATGAACAATTACAACTTACAAGATATTGCGAGTTTCCTCAAGTGTCAAGAAGGGTGATTTAAGAGATTGTTACAGAACATTTGAAGTACCGAAAATTATGCTCAAGCTGGGTTTTGAAAGTGCTGTCAGAATTTCACAAAAATGTATTTAGCTAGTTCTCTCACATTCATAGAGAGGCACTATTTCCTTACTATCCCATCACTCATGACCTTTCTCTGTACACTTCACAGATCTTGTAATGAATGTCAGTTGCTTCACATCTTTTAACATTAAGAAAATTATCACTTCATATTTCACAGTCGATGGCATTTTCAGTTGGAAGAGGCATTTTAAACAAACATAAACAACCTTTAACAGTGACAAATAGATTTGTAATGGCGGCTGTGGTACACAGAGCACATATGTCGACTGCAGTGCTAGATTGGTCAAATTCCAATACAGTACTTACTTTAAAAACACCTTCGTATGTATTTCCATTCAGTTAAAAATCTGTTGCTTTTTCAACTTCTGTTAAAGAATATCACAATGAAATCTATAACTTAATAATTCTACCTGTTATTCTTGTACTGTATAACATGCCGTTTTCTACAGTAGATATAATCTCCTTAAGCTTCCTTGTTCTACAAAATAACTTCAAAATTTGTATTGCTCTTTGATCAAGAGGTTGTAGTATTGTAGCTACGTTTAGTAAAAAGAAAACCACTAACATTTTTTAGCTTAAACTTTATGTTATGTAATTGGACAGGACAGTTATCTGTAAAGAATATGTACAATGTTTCTTTTCTTTGTAGAAAAATGCATCAGATTTAACACTTACTTTAAGAAAATTCACGTGTCATCCAGGATTTTTTATTTAACACCAATCTTTAGACTTGATACCACATTAGAGTAGTTTTTTCAAGTGAAAGTTTTTAGTCCCTGTATGTTGAACATAAATATTCTCTGTTCACTCATTTCCCTCCAAAATAGAAATACTTTGAAAAGTGTCTTGTTAGGCAGATATTTAAAAATAATATCAATCTCATTACAAATCATAAATATTTTGTGTGTGCTTAATCATGTAAAATATTTTTCATCACATTTCCTTCTAGTGCTCATAGTTGCCATTTCATCACTTGCACTTTCTTACAAATTAATTTTTGAACATTGATGTGCAGTTTTTTAAAATTTGTATATCAAACCATTGTTTTTATGTTAATTATTTTGTCAAATATCCAAATGAGATAGTGTTATAATTATTTTGATTTTATTAAAAAAATTGTTTACATAGTCTCTAAATTAAACAAGAATGATAGAGTTGTCTTTCATCCATTAGATAGTTGCTGTTAAAGTTATTTCTGTCATTAGAATACTGTTTAAAAATATTCTTTGTACAAGTTAATTGCTGGTAATTAAGAATCAGAGAGACTGTATAATTGTAAGATACTGCTAAAAATTAAAATATACTTGTAAATAAAATGTATTTCAGTGCCTTTGAAACTTAAAAAAAGGCTATACATTTTTTTAAAAAGTGTTTTTGACATAATTCTAATTATTCAAATAGAATGGCCAATTTAAAGTGAGCAGAAATGCATACAAACAGTATCTTCGATCTCGGCCTGCAGCATCCATTGAGAGTGTAAAACGAGTAAAACAATTTAATCTTTCTGCTATTGGAACTCACCAAGCATTTTCTGCACTTGACAAACCGGAATTAGAAAAGGTCAATTTCTTGGCCCAGATGAAGAAATATAAACCACAAGGTGTAAGTATTTTTTGTTGTAAGTAGATTGATAGCAAACCTTTGCAAAATTAATACAAAAAAAAATTATCATGTTTACACTTGCGGAGATTATTTTTTTAAACAATTGATTTGTGAGTCAGGTACAACTATTTATTTAAACAAGCAACGTTTCAATTATGGCTTTGTTGTCCATTTTAGTGGTTTTTGTAATATTTTATAACTATAAGAAATTTCATTATAGCTGTGTTCATTTTGTGAACTATTGTGATTGATACTAATAATTTTAGTTGTTACTTATGTATTGTAGGTCTGATTATGATAACATAGCCTGTTTAAATAAAAGTTGTATCTGACTCGGAAATCAACTGTATTTATTTTAAAAAAAATTAATGCATTATTATTAACCCGTTTTAAACATACAAGTGTTGTAACATGCATTGCTGTAAACTTGAGAATTTAAAATATGTATTACCTCATTAATGCCATGCCCCTTGTAAGATCTGAATCCAAAATTTTTTATTCGTCTATTAGGAAAATATTTTGCTAGTAAAATAAGATGTAGAGAAATTACATTTAGTGAAATATCTGCAATAGACAAGGTTTGATGTTCTGGCAAGAAAAAAAACATCTTAGTAACTAAAGCTGATTTTTTTAGTTTACTTTTTAAAATCTTAAGAAAACAAATTGGCCTTTTACCCAAATTAGAATTTTATACATTTTGTTGTGCCCCTAACTAGCTTACTAGTTTTTTTTCTGTTTTCAACTTTTAGTTGACATCTCGAATGTTTTCAACTTCCAAAACAATATATTAGTTAATTTCATGCAAAGAAATCTTCACGTTGTGTCTCTTGTTTGTGAAAAATAATGTTTTATAGTAGCTAAATGTGTTACATTCCTAACATCTTGTCTAAATATTTCTTCTTTAGAATAAAGAAAGAAAGTAATTCTTCAAATTACTTTCAAAGGTACTTTTAAATATGTTTCTGCTACTTTATAATTATGATCTAAACCAAAAGTTTTCTTCATCAAGGTATGCCTAGATATTACCAAACTTTTATTAACACATAACATGCCAGAAATGTTACAGGGCCAAAAATCCGTGTTGTGATGTTCTGCTCAGTTGACTACGTCTTTATTCACATGTTTACTTAATATTTGAACTGAGTAATCAATTAAACTTACAGAAATTATTATTTTGCAATTATATTTTTCTAGCAAAATAAAAATCCTAAACTAATTCTTAATAAACTCTAATTTATTTTCTTGTTACCAGCTCTTTCAAACCTGTTATTAAGTTGTGGTTATAGAAAATAGTGATACAAAAAATAATTAAGTTAATATTAAGTGTACTCAATGTAGAGCGCTCAGTTATTGATATAAGACTGATAGCTGAAAACCATAAGTTAACATTATATAATTACTGAATGCTTCTTTATTAAAAATCTACTAAGCTCTGCCTAAGACATTTTACAAGAAATTTAATTACGTAAATGAAACTTTGACTATATTCCAAAATCATACAAAAAACAATTTAGATAACTGATCAAAATGTTTAAATTCATCAATTCATTCTTGCGATTTATGAATTTACTATAATTATAACAATTATCAATTTAACATTACATTTGAATGTTTTCTGTGTTGATATTCTAACAAAATTAATTTTAATCAACTTCAGCCTATAACAATTTAGAGTTGTTCACAGTATCACCAAACACTTTACAGATACCTTAAAAGTCTTTTTCGGGCTGCTCTCTTTATAACTTCAGATAACTATCCAGTTCTGGATATTGTGAAGTCTTGTTCACAAATTTAAATGAAATAGGTAAATGCAAGCGCAAGCCACAATCTCCGCAATTGGGCAACCATTTAGTTGTTATCAGTCAATCTGTTGAATAGTTGAAACATTTGTGAAGAGTAATAAAAGGAACATTTTGTTTCAAAAATATACAGTAGGCAGCTGATTGGTCTAGTAGCTACCTAATAGACCAAAAAAACAACCGTTAGTAGTCATACACTTACAACTAACCTAAAGATTTCCAGTAGTATCAACAAATCTCATTGCAGTTTTTCAGCTTCCACATCATCAGAGCCTATGAAAAATGAGTATCTTGGGATATCGAGTAGTTGAAGTTTAGTAGTGGCTACACTGATTTCTTCATTACTATATGAATTAAATAAGACAACTGTTGGCTGTCTATCTCCTAAAACATATGCATGTTATAATAAAGAATCAATATTATTATTAATGAATGCAATATTTGTTTTTTACTGTACTTAAATGGTTATAAATGATCTCAGAAATCTTTAGATAGCCTTTTAAATGTTCAACATGTACTCTATCTGGGAACATATATAAATATTTTGTTGTGACAGTACAACAACATGAGTAAAGATAATAAACCAAACAAAATCCTTTAAAAAATAAAAAATACCAACAGGTCACATAAAAATAATAAATTTCTTCAGCACTGTGGACTTTTTTTTAACTAAATAAATAAAAACCAACTAACCATCATAATATAAAAATTTATTTTACTACAGTTACTTTATAAAGTAGTCTCTTGCTATTCGCGGTGACAAATTTACAGAATATCCCCGAATAGTATTGTATTAAAAAAAAAGACAATATAGTTACTGTCCAGGCTGCAGAATAATGTATTCTTGTCCTATTTATTTTGTATAGTACTGTAATTATTTATCTCAAAGAAATCTGTTTACTCTTGTTTTCAGTATTTTAAATATATGTTTGTAGATGTGTGGAAAAACATCTAAAACTTTAAATTAACAAGAGTTAAATTATATATTTTTTTTGTATATTCTAGTGTTATGATAAAGCTTTTGATCTCAAATAATAACTGTTAGAGTCAACACATGATCAGGTATCCCAGTTACGTTTTCTACATAATAGACATTTCTCATGTCCAGTGCTACCCCTTTTCTGTATTCTCTATTTTTCGTTCATTTGAAAGTAATAACACCTGTGCTGATAGTTGCAGTCACAGAGGTAGGTTTGTTCATAGAAAATTAGAAAACACATTATTCCATAACTATATTATATAAATAATAATTATGATTTGTGTTTTTATCAAAGTAATTTTTTTTCTCCTGGTTTCAGACAGTTTTTGAAATTGGTTTAGGTTCCCATTCAGAGTTATACAATGTAATGAAAACTAAACGACACAGACATGATGAAAAAATCAATAAATATCGAAATAACTCTAACGATCAAGATTCTACACCTCATGGTAAGTGACATTTTTAAATACTATATGTTAAAATACAGTAGTAGTATAGGACTTTAAATATCTAAGGCCGAAAGAGATGATAAATCAGACTTTTGTGAATAGTAGTTATTCAGATTTGCAAACAATTGTGGGGTATAGATTAAGCCAATCCACATCGAAATCTTTGTAACAATAAAGATTAATGTATGGCATCTTAATGTGCAGCCAAAAAATGACTTTTAAAATCTTTCACTTTAATTTGTATTTTGCTCAACCAATACAATATTCTCTGGACCAGTACCAAAATGTACTCTGGTCATTTTATAGATGTTATGGGAGCTCCATAAATCTAAAAGTTAGTCTTTTTTTATTAATTATTTTATTTATATATGGTAATTTTCAGGCCTGTGGGTGTAGTTTTTTGTGAATTTTTTCTGTATAGCACAATCAATTAATAGAAAATGGACCAAAGCAATGACGGATTACTGAAAATGTAGTTTTAGTGGGAGGTTAACTCATTCGCTGTGATGTGTCCTTGGCAGAATCTTTCCTAATTAACTGAGTATATGTAAATAGTGTTTTCACATAGCAATGTAAGAAACTAAGAAAATGTTTGAAGTTGATATATTTTGTTATAAAATTATGTACCACAGTGCTACATTAGATCCTCACACCTAGATTGCTTTAATTCAACAATGGGTAACATCACTGTTAGTGCACTAAAACAATTTTTTTTGAACAGTTTGTTTCTATTTTAATGTTATAAAATTATGTACCACAGTGCTACATTAGATCCTCACACCTAGATTGCTTTAATTCCACAATGGGTAACATCACTGTTAGTGCACTAAAACAATTTTTTTGAACAGTTTGTTTCTATTTTAATGTTATAAAATTATGTACCACAGTGCTACATTAGATCCTCACACCTAGATTGCTTTAATTCCACAATGGGTAACATCACTGTTAGTGCACTAAAACAATTTTTTTGAACAGTTTGTTTCTATTTTAATGTTATAAAATTATGTACCACAGTGCTACATTAGATCCTCACACCTAGATTGCTTTAATTCAACAATGGGTAACATCACTGTTAGTGCACTAAAACAATTTTTTTTGAACAGTTTGTTTCTATTTTAATGTTATAAAATTATGTACCACAGTGCTACATTAGATCCTCACACCTAGATTGCTTTAATTCCACAATGGGTAACATCACTGTTAGTGCACTAAAACAATTTTTTTGAACAGTTTGTTTCTATTTTAATGTTATAAAATTATGTACCACAGTGCTACA
This sequence comes from Prosapia bicincta, assembly GCA_036971475.1. NCBI lineage: Eukaryota > Metazoa > Arthropoda > Insecta > Hemiptera > Cercopidae > Prosapia > Prosapia bicincta. The sequence goes on from JBAIZL010000004.1 coordinate 12,514,800, forward strand.
TTAGATCCTCACACCTAGATTGCTTTAATTCAACAATGGGTAACATCACTGTTAGTGCACTAAAACAATTTTTTTGAACAGTTTGTTTCTATTTTAATGTTATAAAATTATGTACCACAGTGCTACATTAGATCCTCACACCTAGATTGCTTTAATTCCACAATGGGTAACATCACTGTTAGTGCACTAAAACAATTTTTTTGAACAGTTTGTTTCTATTTTAATGTTATAAAATTATGTACCACAGTGCTACATTAGATCCTCACACCTAGATTGCTTTAATTCCACAATGGGTAACATCACTGTTAGTGCACTAAAACAATTTTTTTGAACAGTTTGTTTCTATTTTAATGTTATAAAATTATGTACCACAGTGCTACATTAGATCCTCACACCTAGATTGCTTTAATTCCACAATGGGTAACATCACTGTTAGTGCACTAAAACAATTTTTTTGAACAGTTTGTTTCTATTTTAATGTTATAAAATTATGTACCACAGTGCTACATTAGATCCTCACACCTAGATTGCTTTAATTCCACAATGGGTAACATCACTGTTAGTGCACTAAAACAATTTTTTTTGAACAGTTGTTTCTATTTTAATGTTATAAAATTATGTACCACAGAGCTACATTAGATCCTCACACCTAGATTGCTTTAATTCCACAATGAGTAACATCACTGTTAGTGCACTAAAACAATTTTTTTTGAACAGTTTGTTTCTATTTTAATGTTATAAAATTATGTACCACAGTGCTACATTAGATCCTCACACCTAGATTGCTTTAATTCAACAATGGGTAACATCACTGTTAGTGCACTAAAACAATTTTTTTGAACAGTTTGTTTCTATTTTAATGTTTTAAAATTATGTGCTACATTGCTACATTAGATCCTCACACCTAGATTGCTTTAATTCCACAATGGGTAACATCACTGTTAGTGCACTAAAACAATTTTTTTGAACAGTTTGTTTCTATTTTAATGTTATAAAATTATGTACCACAGTGCTACATTAGATCCTCACACCTAGATTGCTTTAATTCCACAATGGGTAACATCACTGTTAGTGCACTAAAACAATTTTTTTGAACTGTTTGTTTCTATTTTAATGTTATAAAATTATGTGCTACATTGCCACATTAGATCCTCACACCTAGATTGCTTTAATTCCACAATGGGTAACATCACTGTTAGTGCACTAAAACAATTTTTTTGAACAGTTTGTTTCTATTTTAATGTTATAAAATTATGTACCGCAGTGCTACATTAGATCCTCACACCTAGATTGCTTTAATTCAACAATGGGTAACATCACTGTTAGTGCACTAAAACAATTTTTTTGAACAGTTTGTTTCTATTTTAATGTTATAAAATTATGTACCACAGTGCTACATTAGATCCTCACACCTAGATTGCTTTAATTCCACAATGGGTAACATCACTGTTAGTGCACTAAAACAATTTTTTTGAACAGTTTGTTTCTATTTTAATGTTATAAAATTATGTACCACAGTGCTACATTAGATCCTCACACCTAGATTGCTTTAATTCCACAATGGGTAACATCACTATTAGTGCACTAAAACAATTTTTTTGAACAGTTTGTTTCTATTTTAATGTTATAAAATTATGTACCACAGTGCTACATTAGATCCTCACACCTAGATTGCTTTAATTCAACAATGGGTAACATCACTGTTAGTGCACTAAAACAATTTTTTTTGAACAGTTTGTTTCTATTTTAATGTTATAAAATTATGTACCACAGTGCTACATTAGATCCTCACACCTAGATTGCTTTAATTCCACAATGGGTAACATCACTGTTAGCGCACTAAAACAATTTTTTTTGAACAGTTGTTTCTATTTTAATGTTATAAAATTATGTACCACAGAGCTACATTAGATCCTCACACCTAGATTGCTTTAATTCCACAATGAGTAACATCACTGTTAGTGCACTAAAAAAATTTTTTTGAACAGTTTGTTTCTATTTTAATGTTATAAAATTATGTACTACAGTGCTACATTAGATCCTCACACCTAGATTGCTTTAATTCAACAATGGGTAACATCACTGTTAGTGCACTAAAACAATTTTTTTTGAACAGTTTGTTTCTATTTTAATGTTATAAAATTATGTACCACAGTGCTACATTAGATCCTCACACCTAGATTGCTTTAATTCAACAATGGGTAACATCACTGTTAGTGCACTAAAACAATTTTTTTGAACAGTTTGTTTCTATTTTAATGTTTTAAAATTATGTGCTACATTGCTACATTAGATCCTCACACCTAGATTGCTTTAATTCCACAATGGGTAACATCACTGTTAGTGCACTAAAACAATTTTTTTGAACAGTTTGTTTCTATTTTAATGTTATAAAATTATGTACCACAGTGCTACATTAGATCCTCACACCTAAATTGCTTTAATTCAACAATGGGTAACATCACTGTTAGTGCACTAAAACAATTTTTTTTTGAACAGTTTGTTTCTATTTTAATGTTATAAAATTATGTACCACAGTGCTACATTAGATCCTCACACCTAGATTGCTTTAATTCCACAATGGGTAACATCACTGTTAGTGCACTAAAACAATTTTTTTGAACAGTTTGTTTCTATTTTAATGTTATAAAATTATGTACCACAGTGCTACATTAGATCCTCACACCTAAATTGCTTTAATTCCACAATGGGTAACATCACTGTTAGTGCACTAAAACAATTTTTTTGAACAGTTTGTTTCTATTTTAATGTTATAAAATTATGTACCACAGTGCTACATTAGATCCTCACACCTAGATTGCTTTAATTCCACAATGGGTAACATCACTGTTAGTGCACTAAAACAATTTTTTTGAACAGTTTGTTTCTATTTTAATGTTATAAAATTATGTACCACAGTGCTACATTAGATCCTCACACCTAGATTGCTTTAATTCCACAATGGGTAACATCACTGTTAGTGCACTAAAACAATTTTTTTGAACAGTTTGTTTCTATTTTAATGTTTTAAAATTATGTGCTACATTGCTACATTAGATCCTCACACCTAGATTGCTTTAATTCCACAATGGGTAACATCACTGTTAGTGCACTAAAACAATTTTTTTGAACAGTTTGTTTCTATTTTAATGTTATAAAATAATAATAGGATTACAAAATAATACATGCCATTATACTTGAATTAACAATGACATTTTGTCATTATTGCTTCACTTCTAGTTACACCTCTATTGCTTCACTTGGATTAGGTGTCAGTTCAGTGGCTTATTAGGTATACAGTTTAAATATCTCAAGAGATGAGGACAAACTGAATAGTATAGACATTCATGTTATAATAAATAGTTCCTTAATTAACAGTTGAACAGCATAAAGAAACTAATCAATCTGTTTATTACCAAGAGCAAATACTAATAACCAGAACTAATAAATAAACTAAATGTTTTGATACATCAAAAGTACTTTTGATCTTTAGTTCTTTATAACCACTCTACTCACAAGGGTAAGGTTAACTATGCAACATGAAATAACCAGATTACTGAGGGGGGGGGGGGAGCTGGAATTATAAAGTGACAGATTATAGAGGGCCTGCTGTATTACTATTAAGTTATGGATAAGCAAATGGTACTAATGTGTAGCAGTGTATGAATTTATCAGGTAAGATACTTCAAAATCAAGATTAAAAAGCAGTTGGTAAGCCATTTTAATATAGTATTAATTAGTTTTAAAGTGCATTAAAACTTATTATAAAACGTTGTTACTTTTACACAATTCAATAATGAATATTTTTCACTATATAGTGCAAACCTTTGTTGTAAGTTTTCCATGAAACTTGTACTAATATGATACTTGGCAGTTTGTACTGCCACTTGTCAACCCCGTCATTGGCCTGTTTTATTAATCCCATTTCAATTCAGACCCAGTGTTATAGTAGGAGGCGGGGTTAGGAAAACAATTAAAATTATCTTGTTAGCAGTTGAGTTGTTAGTTATCTAAGTTAGTATCTAGGTTAATATCTCAAAAGAACATAACAGAAATGTACATTAGGCAGTAAGTAACACAATATAACTAACTAATGTAAATATACATTAGTTTTAAAACTCACGAACCGTAAACTCGTTGAGTGTTGTAGGTTTGCAATAAGCTTCATTTTCTTTACACCTAATTTGAAAAGAAAGCTGGGTATGGTTGGTGAAATACCAGCCATATTCAGTTCAAATTTGGACATTGTTAAAACTGATAATTTTAGTTATATATGTTTTATTGTAGAAATCAATACTTCAATAACAATTTAAGTGTAATTAAAAAATATTTATTATGTGTCACTAATTGTAAACACTTAATTCTAGATAATGAAACAAAAGAAAAAATTTCTTTGGAATTTAGTGATGCAGCAGATATCAGAAACACGTTTAGCCAAGTAATAACACATGGTAAAAGAAAACGTGATTCATCAGAATATATACAAAAGAAAAAGAAATGTGTTGATGGTGACTATTTTATTCCTTATAAGCCTTCAGATCAACATACTGAAGATGGGTATGTATATTAATTATATATATATATATATATATATATATATATATATATATATATATATATATATATATATATGAAGTTAATATATTACTATTTTTGAGTAATTATAATTAATAATATATTATTATTAATAATATATTAACTTCATAAAGTCAGTGCAACGGAAAAACAATGGATAATGTTAAATATCAAGAATATATATATATATATATATATATATATATTACGTTATTTATTGTTTTTCCGTTGCACTGACTTTATGAAGTTAATATATTACTATTGTAAGTAATTTTATCTACTGGAAAAATTAAGAAAAAATAATCAGTGATTCGACAATGGTCAAGTGACCGAAAGGCGCCTCATCACTCAAGGTAAAATCATTGCACTTAATGTTGGATAAAATTACTTACAATAGTAATATATTAACTTCATATATATATATATATATATATATATATATATATATTAAACCAACATGTTGTTGTTTTAAATTATTAAACAAGAAAACGTATTTTATATATATATATTTATAGGTTAATTCTAGTAGAGCTTAAAGCTTATTTAGGAATTTTTGGACTAGATAGGAGACTGACAGACTTACCTAATGGCAATAGTCCAAAACTGCAATCTCTTGCAATTCATTTTTGATCGAAATATTTCAATAGTGTGATAAATTTTTGTATGAGTCTATTTATTTATTTCCAAAAGATATATATATATATATATATATATATATATATATATATATATATATATATATATATATATATATATGTATATATATATATATATATATATATATATATATGTATATATATATATATATATATATATATATATGTATATATATATATATATATATATATATATATATATATATATATATATATATATATATATATCTCACTTTCACTTATGTACTTAAACAAGAATCTTACTTGGTATTTATGCGAGTACTTTCAAAGACTGGTTAGTGTCTCCATCCTCGGGCATACTGAACAGTGTTTTGGACTGCGAGCTGCGTGGAATTTGCCGTTGACCTTGGTGTACCGTTAACTTCTATTTTTAGATTCACTGCACTGTGCGAGTTTTTAACGTTCGTTTTGGGGTTAATATTGTCTATTAGATTGAATAATTTATTGTTTTTTTATTTTATTTGTATCTGTTTGTTAATGATGTTATTTTTATTTTTATAAATTTCTAGTTGTTCCCAGATTGTCATTTTGAGGCCTTTTTGGACCTTTTTTTACTAGGTGTACGTTTTTTAATGTGGGGAATGTGTGTTTGTTTTTCTAACATTAAAAAACGTACACCTAGTAAAAAAGGTCCAAAAAGGCCTCAAAATGACAATCTGGGAACAACTAGAAATTTATAAAAATAAAAATAACATCATTAACAAACAGATACAAATAAAATCAAAAAACAATAAATTATTCAATCTAATAGACAATATTAACCCCAAAACGAACGTTAAAAACTCGCACAGTGCAGTGAATCTAAAAATAGAAGTTAACGGTACACCAAGGTCAACGGCAAATTCCACGCAGCTCGCAGTTCAAAACACTGTTCAGTATGCCCGAGGATGGAGACACTAACCAGTCTTTGAAAGTACTAGCATAAATACCAAGTAAGATTCTTGTTTAACTACATAAGTGAAAGTGATAAGTGTATACAAGAAAACAGTGTTGCATAATCTACAAATATATATACATATATATATATATATATATATATATATATATATATATATATATATATATATATATATATATATATAGGTTAGTTTTGGTTGGTAAAGATATATATATATATTTAGGTTAATTTTGGTTGGTAAAGATTATTTAGATTTTTTGGACTAGGAGACTGACAGACTTACCTTGGTAAGAGTCCACACTGTAGTCTTGAAATAGAAACACATAAAAGCACTTAAACAATGATATATTTCAACCACACAGTGGTCTTTATCAATCGAAGAGAAAACACTAAAAGAAATATGAGAGAATGAAATAAAATAAAATAAATATAAGTTGTAATCACAGATTGTGTAGAGTAGAAATCGTAGAGCACAATCTGTGATTACAACTTATATTTATTTTATTTCATTCTCTCATATTTCTTTTAGTGTTTTCTCTTCGATTGATAAAGACCACTGTGTGGTTGAAATATATCATTGTTTAAGTGCTTTTATGTGTTTCTATTTCAAGACTACAGTGTGGACTCTTACCAAGGTAAGTCTGTCAGTCTCCTAGTCCAAAAAATCTAAATAATCTTTACCAACCAAAACTAACCTAAATATATATATATATATATATATATATATATATATATATATATATATATATATAGATAGATTTAGATTTTTTAGGCTAGGAGACTGACAGACTTACCTTGGTAAGAGTCCACTCTGTAGTCTTGAAATAGAAACACATAAAAGCACTTAAACAATGATATATTTCAACCACACAGTGGTCTTTGTCAATCGAAGAGAAAACACAAAAAGAAATATGAGAGAATGAAATAAAATAATTGTAATCACAGATTATGTAGAGTAGAAATCAGATGTCACAGATGCACAGATTAAAGATATATATATATTGTTTCCATGAGCATATGAGTGATTATAGTTTATATAAGTCTGTCAGGGGAAAAGAGATAAGGCTATTAGAAAAAAAAACGAAAAAAACAAAAATAATGAATGGATTTATCTGATGTTGAGGTTAGGGGAGTCTCTGGACTTGGTATACCACTGGTATGATAGTTCCCATCTTCTCAGTTCTGAGGGATTGCAATCAGGGGGGAGTGATTTAATTATTGTTAAGTGAATTATTGTTAAGGGGAAATATATCATTGTTTAAACCCATTCATTTTTTTCCCCCCTAATAGCCTTATCTCTTTTCCCCTGACATACTTATATAAACTATAATCACTCATATGCTCATGGAAACAATATATATATATATATATATATATATATATATATATATATATATATATATATATCTTTAATCTGTGCATCTGTGACATCTGATTTCTACTTTACACAATCTGTGATTACAATTATTTTATTTCATTTTCTCATATTTCTTTTTGTGTTTTCTCTTCGATTGACAAAGACCACTGTGTGGTTGAAATATATCATTGTTTAAGTGCTTTTATGTGTTTCTATTTCAAGACTACAGAGTGGACTCTTACCAAGGTAAGTCTGTCAGTCTCCTAGTCCAAAAAATCTAAATAATCTTTACAAACCAAAACTAACCTAAATATATATATATATATACAACCCATCCTCCACCCCCTGATGATCAAGTCCTAGACTTATTTCATCAGGCTACTTGTCCCAGATCTTGATGTTTCCCTCTAGCCAGATGTAATGACTACCTGGACATTTCTTGTCCTTGTTGTCTTTCTCGTCCTTACAGTTGTTTCATAACGACGGACGTGTCCCCCCCCCCTGCAAGCAGGGGAATGTTTCATCCATTTTTTTTCCTTTACAACTCCATTTCCCTTTCACGTCTAATTTTATTGACAAATGCTCTAAATACTTCAAATATTTTAGCAGTTTTTACTCAAGTTCGTTGTTCCAATGTAAGTCCTTCAGTCTTTATTATTTCTACCAGGTCTTTCCTCTGATTATTGTACATTTTACATTTATATATTATGTGTTCTGCCGTTTCTTCTTTTCCACATTTACACATCCCATTTGATTTTAGTCCAAAGCTTCTCAGTTTTTCTTTAAAATTTCCATGTCCGCTCACCTCATGCGTCTCATAGTGCCCTATTTTTATAAAATAATTCTTCATTCTTTCCCTTACATCTCCCCAAGATATTTATTTTATTTCATTCTCTCATATTTCTTTTTGTTTTCTCTTTGATTCTATCTTTACGCCCACTATTCTAAAGTAATACTTATTTCAACAATGAATGGAGCTTTTTCAGGAGATGTCGCCTTGTGAACTCTTGCAACTATTCGACAGGTGCAATTTGAATTGACTTAGAACACATTTCCCAAAATCAAAATGAGTACTACTTTTTGCAAGTGTGTAAACATGTTTTTAAATAAAAAAAATCAACAAATTTTATTTTTCCCGCAGAACTAAACAAGCCTGAAAAAATGTACTTGAAGTAAATTTTTTACTTGATAAGTTTAAGGTCACGGCCTTCGTCTTGTTCACCATCAAATGAGACCTCAACTCGCCATCAATTTCTCTTTTAACAAATAGGTAACATGAAAAAGTAATATTGGAATTTAAAACTGGCTTCATAATTAGATCCTTATGTTATTTAATATTTTATATTTTCATTTCATTTCATTTTTGGTCTGTGAGACTAAGCCTTTAATTGTTATTAAATTAAGTCTTTAAATTACAATAAGTTTCATAAAGAGGATGAACCAGTTTTTGTTTCTAGTGAAAGTGAACTAAATTTATCAATTATAACAAATTGGTCAAAAAAAAGATAATTTTGCAAATTTATAAGGTATAGAATTACTTGAGAAATTAAGCCTGTTAATTATGAAAGTATTGTTTTCAAATTTTAATATATTTTTCCAAAAATTTCAATATAATTTATTGTCTATTTAATTTAATAAGTTTTTAGTGTAATTTTGGTGTTTAAAAAAATATGTTTGTATTTTAGGCTTGCTGTAGACAATTTTCAACATAATGCTTCAAAAGTAATGATGGATCTCACTGGAGACACAGAGAACTCAATGAAAGCAAAAATGGTTTGGGATAAAAAGAAAAAACGAATGGTAGGCGTTAATAGTGATAATAAGGTAAAGAAGATAAAATCTGAATCTGGGGCCTGGATTCCCGCAACCTACAAATCAGGCAGATATAAAAATTGGGTTGAGAAGAACAAAGCTGGTCCTGACCAGGAAGATAGTGATGAAGATATAAAAAGAGGTATATAAATACAGAATAAGCAAGATACTTGTGATCATAAAAAAATGTGTAACTCTCCAGTCCAGACTATTTTAAATATTATTTTTTAACCACAAAAAGATAAAAAAAGGGGAGTTGTTTTACAAGGGGGAACAATGAGGGAAGGGTGTGTTAAACCAGGCAGAGTTATAATTTAAAAAAAAATTAAATAATTTAGCCGCTAAATTAAAATAGAATTTTTTTTTTTAAATTCATAAATGTAGATTGTTTTTTCAGCCTTCCTATAATAATTTGATTTCTAAGTAACTAATTTCTGCTTTTTTGGACTTCCTGCCTTTTAGGTGTTTTTTATTTACTTGTCTAACTAGAATTATGTCGGAATTCAGAGATATCTCACTTCCTTTCAGGTATGATGAAGTGAGTGTACATCTCTTGTATGAATCTCTAATTCTTTAGAATCTCTTTTATTTTTGAAGGAAACCATTCTCTTAGTTTCTTGGTATCGCATATTTATTTCTTATATGTGTATTTAAGCAATTTCTTGTTACAGTTTATACCTCTCCCTTTTAACATGTTTTATTGTATAATATACTGTTTTGGTTGACACTTTGCTTAAAAATAGAATTCAAAGAAAATTTCCAACTTGTTAATGATTTCAAGTGGCTTATGAGTAATTGTTAAATTGTATTTTCTCTAATATTCCAAATTGCCAGTATTTGCTTAATATATTTAAGATTCAATTACTTAATCTTATAAAAACTCTTAATTAAATATCTAATTATTTATTTAGTAGCATATAACCTCTTATAAGATGGATTACTACTCTTGTTGCTTAACCTTATTACAAATCTCAACTAAATATTGGTTCTGCCAAATATTTCAGTTGTGGCTATATTATCCTTTTAAAATTTTGTAAATTATATGAGCTCTAAAAGGCTTAGATAACTAAGTACAAAGCAAACAATTATCTTCTAAATGCTGCCATATTTCTAAAATCAGAATGTACTCTTTACTCCATATAAAATGTTGCTGAAATTATCTAGTTTCTCGTCACTATCATACACAGGTGGAATATGGTAGCATAATATATAAGACTTAATGTCAATGGACTTCTGCTAACCCTACTTTAATAAAATAAATCTTATTTACTTACATAAGACAGAATTGACAAGATGTTCTCCTAAAGTGGCAAAAAAATTGTATCCCCATATAATAAACCTACTTTGTGTAAAGAATAGATGGACATGACTTATAATATATATGTGTATATATATATATATATATATATATATATATATATATATATATATATATATATATATATAAAACAAAAGTCAAAATACAAATACAAGAATTATATTTGAATTGTTTTAATATTCCTGATGATGTTGGTACTGTTAGCCAACGAAAAGCTTTGAATTGTAAATTCAAATATAATTCTTGTATTTGTATTTTGACTTTTGTTCTTTATTAATACACAAGAAAACATATTGCGATATTTATATATATATATATATATATATATATATATATATATATATATATATATATATATATATATAGATAGATAGATAGATAGATAGATTTTTTGGACTAGGAGACTGACAGACACATAAAAGCACATAAAAGCACTTAAACAATGATATATTTCAACCACACAGTGGTCTTTGTCAATCGAAGAGAAAACACTACAAAGAGAAAATCATATATATATATATATATAAATTTACTTGCTGACGTGTTTTCTCTTCGATTGACAAAGACCACTGTGTGGTTGAAATATATCATTGTTTAAGTGCTTTTATGTGTTTCTATTTCAAGACTACAGAGTGGACTCTTACCAAGGTAAGTCTGTCAGTCTCCTAGTCCAAAAAATCTAAATAATCTTTACCAACCAAAACTAACCTATATATATATATATATATATATATATATATATATATATATATATATATATATAGATTTTTTGGACTAGGAGACTGACAGACTTACCTTGGTAAGAGTCCACTCTGTAGTCTTGAAATAGAAACACATAAAAGCACTTTGATATATTTCAACCACACAGTGCTCTTTGTCAATCGAAGAGAAAACACAAAAAGAAATATGAGAGAATGAAATAAAATAATTGTAATCACAGATTGTGTAGAGTAGAAATCAGATGTCACAGATGCACAGATTAAAGATATATATATTGTTTCCATGAGCATATCAGTGATTATAGTTTATATAAGTCTGTCAGGGAAAAAGAGATAAGGCTATTAGGGGAAAAAAAAATGAATGAGTTTATCTGATGTTGAGGTTAGGGGATTCTCTGGATTTGGTATACCACTGGTATGATAGTTCCCACCTTCTCAGTTCTGAAAGATTGCAATCAGGGGGGAGTGATTTAATTATTTTTGTGGTATAGCAGTCATCAAAAGTTGTGATGTTGTGACTCGCAGCATGTTGAGCTGTTGGTCTATCCATATTCATAATTTTAACATCATGTCTGTGGCCATTCATTCTGATATTCAGACCATCCGTGGTCAGGCCTATGTACTGTGCTGAGCAAAGTTTACATTGTAGCTGGTATATGACATTTTTCGATGTACAATTATGATGACCCTGTATTTTGAAGACCATTTTTGTTGTTTGGCTGTTGAAACTATTTGCTGAGGGGTGTATTGGACACGTCTTGCATCTAGGTCTATTACATGGGAAGGAGCCATGAGGAAGTTTGTGTGGTTTCTCTGCATCAGGGTCTGGTAGTTTAGGACGTACTAGGATGTTTAGGATCCTAAACTATGAAAACTAATTGTAATATATTTTTTAACAAACAATGTATTATTAATAATATCGTTCCTAAATATGCACAAATTAATATTAAAAATAAAAGTAATGTAGCACAAAAAACATGTAAACAAGCAGAAATTCTGTGGGTTAGAAATGAAATCAAATTTTTATATAAGAAACAAAATGAAATAACTTTTGAAATTTATAAATTACATTTAAAACTAGCATTTTTCATGGATAAAACAAAATGGGAAGAAAAATTTAATAAAATTAATATCTTTTTGTTTAAATATGGACAAAGAAAAATGAACACTCTAACCAAAAAACTAGATATATTAAAAATGAACAAAGATAAAAATAATGAAGTAATCATACAATATCATAAGTTTCACCCCAATTTTGTTAATTTAACAAATACTAAATTCAGCCAAAATGAAATAAAAATTTTAGAAAATAATAATAAAGTCAACCTTAAAAAAGATATAAAAAGAAATATTGATACAATAATAATAGATACTGAATTGGCGATCAATAAATTAAAAGTAGAGGAACAAGAAAACATGCGAATAAAAACATCACATTAAATAATAAAGTTAATTAAAAATAACAAAACTAATCATACACAAATAAAACAATACTCGCAAATTCATCAAATTAAACAAAAATTACAAACTAATGATCTTATTTTGACAAAAGCTGATAAAGGTAATGTTATTATTGATAAACAAGAACATATAAATAAAACTGAAAATTATATATCTAAAAACCAATATACAGAAATAAATAAAGATGCCACAAACAAATATCAAAATGAAATAAAAAATATAATAAAAACATCATCTAAATTATTTAATCAAAAATATACTAATAATTACATAAATGAGAATCCTAAAATTCCAAGATTAAATGGACTAATTAAGTTGCACAAAGAAGATAAACCAATTAGGCCATTAGTTAATTTTACAACTGCTCCTTCTTATAAAATTTCAAAATATTTGGCTTTATTACTTAAAGATAAGGTAAAATTAAATAATACTCATAATATAAAAAACTCGATTGAACTTATTGAAAAATTAAAAGATATTAAAATTGATAATAATACAAAATTAATATCATTTGATGTTACTAACATGTATAATAAAATACCTATAATGAAAACACTTGAAATAATAAAAAATAATATAGATATATTTGAAAAAGATTACACATTAACACAAGAAATAATAAATACATTAAAAATCATATTAAATCAAAATTATTTTTTATATAATAATAAAATATATAAACAAAAGGATGGATTAACAATGGGCTCTCCAATGTCCAGCATATTATCGGAAATATTTTTACAAAATATAGACATTGATATAGATAAGATTATTAAAACATATGATCAAAATGGACACTGGTTTAGATATATAGATGATGGATTATACATATCAAATAATAATGGTTCAAATATTGACAAAATATTAAAATGAATAAATAATATACACGAAAATATAAAATTTACTCATGAATTTGAATCAAAAAATAAACTAAATTATTTAGATATTACAATTACTAGAAATAAAGAATCATTTGAATATAATATATATAGAAAACCAACGCAGACAAATCAAATAATACCTAATTATTCAAACCATCCATACAACCAAAAAATGGTTGTAGCGCTTTATAATTTACTACATAGAATGCACAAAATACCAATGAACTTAAATGATCAAATAAAAGAGAAAAATATAATATATCAAATTGGTTTAGAAAATGGATATAAAAGAAAAACTATAGATAAATTAAATAATAATATAATAAGAAAACAGAAACTCGAAAGTGATTTTGTACCTAATAAGAGAGAAAATATTTGGACAACTTTTACATTCACTGGTAACGAAATAAATAAAATTACAAGATTATTTAAAGAAACAAATTTACAAATTACATATAAAACCGATAATAAAATTAAAAATTTAATAAACAATAACAAAAATCAAAATAATATGCACAAAAGAAATGGAGTATATAATATAAAATGTCAAACTTGTAATAAATTATATGTAGGACAAACAAAAAAGAAATTAAAAAAAAGATACAAAGAACATTTAAACGCTTACATCAAACCAAACATATACAAATCCAATTTAGCTACGCATTGTATTATTAATGGACATGAGTTTCCGGAAATAGAAAATATGAAATTAATAAAAGAATTAAATAAAGGATTAAAAATGAATATATTTGAAACATTGGAAATTTATAAGCATAAAGTTAAAGACAAATTAATTGATGAACAAATTCAAGTGAGATCAAGGCACCAAACTATTTATAAAGTCATTGATGTTATAGAAAAATTTACATAAAGTACAATACTTATAAACATATGATTCTTTGTAGTACATATGATTTAATTTTGTAAAAGTATTTTATTAGATAATTTTTTTCCTGAAGATGCTGATACTATTTAATCGGCGAAAAGCTTTGAATAAATATATTCATTAAAAGTATTCTTGTTTTTGAAATATTTTAAATTTATTAAATATATATATATATATATATATATATATATATATATATATATATATATATATATTTTAGGTTAGTTTTGGTTGGTAAAGATTATTTAGATTTTTTGGACTAGGAGACTGACAGACTTACCTTGGTAAGAGTCCACACTGTAGTCTTGAAATAGGGAAAGTGCTTTTATGTGTTTCTATTTCAAGACTACAGTGTGGACTCTTACCAAGGTAAGTCTGTCAGTCTCCTAGTCCAAAAAATCTATATATATATATATATATATATATATATATATATATATTTATTTAGGTTAGTTTTTGGTTGGTAAAATCTAAAAAATCTATATATATATATATATATATATATATATATTTTTTTTTTTTTTTTTTTAGGTAAGTTTTGGTTGGCAAAGATTATTTAGATTTTTTGGACTAGGAGACTGACAGACTTACCTTGGTAAGAGTCCACACTGTAGTCTTGAAATAGAAACACATAAAAGCACTTAAACAATGATATATTTCAACCACACAGTGGTCTTTGTCAATCGAAGAGAAAACACAAAAAGAAATATGAGAGAATGAAATAAAATCATATTTATTTATTCATTCTCTCATATTATCATATTCTCTCATTTATAAATCATAATTTATTTCATTCTCTCATATTTCTTTTTGTGTTTTCAAAGACCACTGTGTGGTTGAAATATATCATTGTTTAAGTGCTTTTATGTGTTTCTATTTCAAGACTACAGTGTGGACTCTTACCAAGGTAAGTTTGTCAGTCTCCTAGTCCAAAAAATCTATATATATATATATATATATATATATATATATATTCTTGATATTTAACGTTATCCATTGTTTTTCCGTTGCACTGACTTTATGAAGTTAATATATTACTATTGTAAGTAATTTTATCCACCATTAAGTGCAATAATTTTACCTTGAGTGATGAGGCACCTTTCGGTCAATTGACCATTGTCGAATCACTGATGTTTCTCTGTTGTAGATGTTCGGTCTGTGAAGTTGGTGTTTGTTGACGTTACGCGCACTTTTTCTTGATCTGTGTGTATGATATTTCTATATAGTATGTCTTCTGTATATGTTGTTTGTTGATTCATTAAGTTGTTGTGTATGTTTTTATAAATGTGGTATTTTTCTAGTGAGTTTAGTTCTATTGGGTTGTTATTTATTTCAAGTATGGTTAGGTTATTTTCGTATTTGTTATTTCGTGTTTATGGGATATTAGGTGTGCTGCAACATTTGATACTTTAGAATTTTTGGTTTTGAATGCTCTATAATGTTCTTCAAATCTTATTTTAAATGTTCTGGTTGTTTTTCCTATGTAAAAAGCGTTACAGTTGTTGCATGTGATTTTGTAAATTCCTGATAGGTTATGTTTTTCTGAATTTGTTTTGTGGTTTGTGTTATTAAGATATTTTATTATTTTGTTGTTTGGTTTGTAAGTTGGAGTGTAGTATTCTTTGTTGTATATATTTGTTATTTTTTCTATTTTGTTATTGGTGTATTTATACACGAAAATAACCTAACCATACTTGAAATAAATAACAACCCAATAGAACTAAACTCACTAGAAAAATACCACATTTATAAAAACATACACAACAACTTAATGAATCTACAAACAACATATACAGAAGACATACTATATAGAAATATCATACACACAGATCAAGAAAAAGTGCGTGTAACGTCAACAAACACCAACTTCACAGACCGAACATCTACAACAGAGAAACATCAGTGATTCGACAATGGTCAATTGACCGAAAGGTGCCTCATCACTCAAGGTAAAATTATTGCACTTAATGGTGGATAAAATTACTTACAATAGTAATATATTAACTTCATATATATATATATATATATATATATATCAGATCTGTGGTTCACTTCAGTCTTTTGTTTTTCTCTTTCTTGACTGATGAAGATCATTTTTGATTGAAATATTTCAATAGTGTGTTAAGTTTTTATATGTGTTTATTTCCAAGAGATTGCAGTTTTGGACTATTGCCATTAGGTAAGTCTGTCAGTCTTCTAGTCCAAAAATTCCTGTATATATATATATATATATATATATATATATATATATATATATTATAACATAATTTTTAAAGAGACACAATACAATATACTTATGTTTTACTATTTAATAAATTGAATTTTTTATTTAAGACAAATAAAACTACTCAGGAACAATTCATTAACATTTATTATCATTTCATCTCGACATTAAACAATACACACAAAACAAAATTTTACAACTTAACAATTTTTAACAAAATATACTAACTCTTTTTTCTTTTAATTTTAGAGTTACACAATTTTAATACCCTTGGCTAGTTTAAGATCTCTTGATATCTCGGGGTTATAGCATGGGCTATATTTTTTTTAATTCTTAGGTTATTTAAATAAATTTTGAACAAACAATATTAAATTTTGAAAATGCAAAAAGCTAAACTATTTGAACTGGATTATTTCTTATTTCTTACTATTAATTAACTACAAGATATTCTAATATACAAATTTAACTTCTCTATTATCTTAAAAGTCCACTAAAATTGGTTTTTATAGCGCTAATAACTTATCAAATATCAAAATTTCAGTTAGCTTACGTAAGATTCCGTTCTCTCCAAATTTGACTTTTTACACACTTAAATTCGTTTGATTTACTTCACTTTATATTAACACAGTATTACAATTTGTAATTCACTTCTCCTTAATTTAATTTGGCCAATCTTCTTAACAAAACGGTATAATTTAGACGAACTCTTTCCAAATAAATAGAATTTTGACTGCACAGCAAGGTCTGCTTCCTCCAGTAGCGTCACCCACGCTAGAATGCTCTAACTACGCGTCCTTAGATTCTAAAATTGTTTAAAATATGGCCGCCTTTCTTCTTAAAAAAAACACATATGGGTTATAATTTAGTTCGATTTCTTTCCACTAGACTTTACATCAGACTTACTTTCTTCTGTTTTTACAGCTGATGTTTCCTTGACTTTCACACATGTTAATGTCAACGAACTATTTTCACCGTTTTACCAGCTGATTATACCAACAAGAACAAGCTTGTTTAGCATGGCGTTTTAACTTGGTTAAACCTGGTTGAAACTTACTGTTTCAATTTCCTATCGTCAACAAACCTTCCAGTGTTTATTTTATTAATATTATTAGTGTGTGAAGTGTCTTTGTGTTTTACTTTTGTGATATTTCCGAATTGTGTGTGTTTTGAGCCGAATTCATAGAAACATAACCTTTCAATTTTCTTTTGTTTACAAACGTGTTCACTTTCTCCTTCAAGTAATTACTTAGGCCCTATGTTACTACAGTTTACAAATTTGTTTACACATAACTATTATTAGATTTTCTTATTTTAATTTATGTGTTAGGTTATTTGATATAACAAATTTCCTAATACATTTCCAGTTCAAAAACCTTGTTTACAATTCTATGCTTTTACCTAAATTTAATTTCAATTTAACCTAACCAATATCTTTATGAATTTCTTTCTAAATTTTGTGTGAGTTATTTCTAATATATTTTCCAATTCTTAAATAATATTATATAGCCCATTCTATAAATGTTACAATGTCCCCTAATTTAATTAAAATTAAAAAAAATATTACTAATCTCTACATTACACATTCTTTACATTTTACAAGCTTGATTAAATATACATATTTTTTTTTTTAAATTAAATTTAAATTAACATTTATACTTTAAATTGTCCATTTATACTTAATTCCTACGACACAATTTTATTTTAATTCTTTAACAATCAAATACTGAGCTGAACACTTCAAGCTACATATTACTTAACATATCTTCTAACAATACAATATACTTATAACTAACATTCAATCGACAATTCCTTAACAATTCTAACAATAAATCATGTTCTGGTATTTACAATTCCTTCCATAATTATTATTATTTTTTACATTTATTACAATTGGAACTCTTCCAATCATAAGTCTGATTCAATATTTATTTAATATAATATATATTCTCTGATACCATGTCTTTAAATCCCAGCCTATCCGAGTCATAGTATGTCTAGATTTGGTCAAATTGGTTATAACATTTCTCTTTCCCTTATTTCTGTTTATTCCTTGTTTATTATTGATCTCATATTTATTTTGCTTTTAGCTTCATCTAACTCTCAGTTCTAAGTTAGTATTTTATCTCCCCTTCCAATCTCACATCCAGTTCAATTATTTTCTTATATCATTTCAGTTTATTTTGTATGAAGTTTAACATCTAATATTTTTAAAGGTTGCAATTTCATATCCTCTATTTGATCATATCTACAGTTCCTTCGATTACACTATCCCTATATCAACGAATATAAATTTTGTTTTAATACTTATTTATCAACGCAGATTCTCCCTTACAATACGACGAAGTTTAAATACACAATTACCATATTTTTATTACAACGATGCTTTAATATTTATTATCATAGATTCATATTTCTTTTATAATATATAATATATACGACGAAGTTCCATTATTTATCAACGCAGATTCTCCCTTACAATACGACGAAGTTTAGATATACATAATTTTATCTTTATTCATTATTCGACGAAGTTTCTAATAAATTATCGTAGATATAGTTACCATCTCTTAAAACTTATCTCCTGCTAACGTTTTCATATACACATAATCACCTAGAGTTTATTCATATTGCTTCCTTCACCTATATTTAATATCTCCCTTCCTATTTTATTATTATTTTCCTTTTATCCAGTTCTCCTTGATACATGTCATATTACTGCCTGTGTCGATTAATGCCTGTAAACTTGTTTCCTCTATTTAATTTCTATTTCTGGGTTTCTGATTGTCTTAGTTTTCCGATTGACTGTGGGCAAGCTGCTCTTTTCTTGTCCCCACGCCTGTCCTTGCCTTAACACCGTTTACATCTCCATTGTATCTCCCATCTGCTTCATAAGTTCTATTTTCTGTGTTACTCTCATATTTAAATTCCATTTCCCATTTTCCAAACTCGAGTTGTGCCTCCACATTCATTAACATATCCGTACCTATGATCATTTCTCTCAATAAGCTTTGTACCACTATGCATTGAAACGGATATTTAACTCCTTCCATTTCTCCTATTACCATTTTCATTTTATTAATCTGTTCAGTCTTCCTTTTAGTTGCGGTTTGAATTGTTATATTTTTTATTGGCAGTACCTCCATCTTTCCTACTTCATTTCTTAATTTTAACTCTCCTAACACTTCTGTGTTTTTCTTTGTTATATATTCGACTTTCTCTATCTCTTTTTTATTAATTTCTATCTCATCAGCTATTATTTCATTTGTTTTCTCAAAATTTTCCTTAATCTCCTCTAATTCTCCATCTTTCTCCTCTAAGTCTCTTCTCTCATCCTCTACTACAGCATTATTCTCTGTCCTCCACTGTCGCCTCATATCCTCTATCATTTTCCTATTTTCCTCCCGTATTTCATCTTTTATTACTTTTAGATCCTCCTTCATCTCTCTTTTTACTTCGTTTATATTTTCCTCTAAATCTTTTTTTATTTCTTTCATATCCTCCCTCATATCCTTCATTTCCCCTTTTATTTCATCTATCTTATCTAATTTTCTATTCATATTTTCATTATTTTTATCTAATTTTCTATTCATATTCTCACTCATTTCTTTTAATAAGTTTTGGTTGCTTTCGAACAATTTTTTTATCCAGTCATCATTATTTCTACTTCCACTTTCACTACCCCTTCGTTCCTGTTCAATTTCTACAAGTGGTAGTCCCCTAGCTTCATCTACCTCCATGTTTGGTATTGGCATATCTGTGCCTTCCATTTCTTTCATTTCCAAATTTGTCCCTTTTTCCTGGTCCCCTACAACTACCAGCTCGCCTATATTTTTTTTTTTTTTAGCTGTAAGTAAACTTATTATACACATAAACCATTTTTATATATACTATAAACCTAGCCTTGATTCGATTCAACTCAGTGTTTAATTTTACAAAATTTTGTCTAAATCTATTTCCAGTTCAAATGTTTTTCATATAAAAAGTACTAAATTAATTTTATTTCAAAATCTCTCTAAATAAATTTTATCTCTTATTATATCGAGCCCCACGTTGTTGCGCCAAAATATAAACTAATTTTTAAAGACGCTATACAATGGGTTTTATATTATTAAATATTTTATTTAAAAGAAGATATTTTATTTCTATTTAATAACCAAAAAAAAACTACTCAAGAACAATTCATAACTTTATTAGAACAATTCTTTTTCAACATTTAAAACAATAACACAATAAACAAAATTTTACAACTTAACAATTTTTAACAAAATATACTAACTCTTTTTTCTTTTAATTTTAGAGTTACACAATTTTAATACCCTTGGCTAGTTTAAGATCTCTTGATATCTCGGGGTTATAGCATGGGCTATATTTTTTTTAATTCTTAGGTTATTTAAATAAATTTTGAACAAACAATATTAAATTTTGAAAATGCAAAAAGCTAAACTATTTGAACTGGATTATTTCTTATTTCTTACTATTAATTAACTACAAGATATTCTAATATACAAATTTAACTTCTCTATTATCTTAAAAGTCCACTAAAATTGGTTTTTATAGCGCTAATAACTTATCAAATATCAAAATTTCAGTTAGCTTACGTAAGATTCCGTTCTCTCCAAATTTGACTTTTTACACACTTAAATTCGTTTGATTTACTTCACTTTATATTAACACAGTATTACAATTTGTAATTCACTTCTCCTTAATTTAATTTGGCCAATCTTCTTAACAAAACGGTATAATTTAGACGAACTCTTTCCAAATAAATAGAATTTTGACTGCACAGCAAGGTCTGCTTCCTCCAGTAGCGTCACCCACGCTAGAATGCTCTAACTACGCGTCCTTAGATTCTAAAATTGTTTAAAATATGGCCGCCTTTCTTCTTAAAAAAAACACATATGGGTTATAATTTAGTTCGATTTCTTTCCACTAGACTTTACATCAGACTTACTTTCTTCTGTTTTTACAGCTGATGTTTCCTTGACTTTCACACATGTTAATGTCAACGAACTATTTTCACCGTTTTACCAGCTGATTATACCAACAAGAACAAGCTTGTTTAGCATGGCGTTTTAACTTGGTTAAACCTGGTTGAAACTTACTGTTTCAATTTCCTATCGTCAACAAACCTTCCAGTGTTTATTTTATTAATATTATTAGTGTGTGAAGTGTCTTTGTGTTTTACTTTTGTGATATTTCCGAATTGTGTGTGTTTTGAGCCGAATTCATAGAAACATAACCTTTCAATTTTCTTTTGTTTACAAACGTGTTCACTTTCTCCTTCAAGTAATTACTTAGGCCCTATGTTACTACAGTTTACAAATTTGTTTACACATAACTATTATTAGATTTTCTTATTTTAATTTATGTGTTAGGTTATTTGATATAACAAATTTCCTAATACATTTCCAGTTCAAAAACCTTGTTTACAATTCTATGCTTTTACCTAAATTTAATTTCAATTTAACCTAACCAATATCTTTATGAATTTCTTTCTAAATTTTGTGTGAGTTATTTCTAATATATTTTCCAATTCTTAAATAATATTATATAGCCCATTCTATAAATGTTACAATATATATATATATATATATATATATATATATATATATATATATATATATGATCAAATCATTATGAATACATTTAACTAAAAGGAAATGATTTATAAGCCAAAATAAAAAAATGGGGTTTTAATAAAAAAAATGTTATAAACAAATACAATACTATATTTATATAAAAAAAGATCAACTGTTTAGTAATAGAGCAGGAATTCACCTTCTGTTACCTCTTTTGCAACTAATGTTTCATTTACACTGTAGCTGCATAATAGTAACCATATACAGGTGTCATACCAAGTGGTAAAAGTTGAGCCAAAATCATGATTTATTTGAAGTACAGCAGAATGAGTCTTGGACGCACCTTGAGCTTGGTACAAGCAGGTTACCACTATCTGATCACAGTAAACTTGTTAGTATACTTGTTCACTGGGAAAATTTCTATTACAATTTTTTAAAATCCCAAGTAGAGAGTTACACAACTAAGATACTATTAAATCATACACTTTTATAGTAGATAAGAAATGGTTTAGAAATAATATAGCTTTCCCTTTCTGAAATTTTACAAGCTAGAAAAATTCTCTTCTTTTATAAAGTAAAGACTTTTATAAAAAAACAATGTGTTTTAGCTGCTGAAATGTGCCACTGTAAGAACAAAGGCAAGGATTAATTCATAGATTTCTTTTTTAAATATAATTTTTATTTTTGTTCACTGTTTGTTTCATTCTATTATAGTATTTATTTGTTCAGTTTGTTAGTGTCAGTAATGCATGAAAATGTAGCAAAATCTGCATCAAAAATGAGTTTGGGTCAACACAAAACAATCTCAGTAATATTTTTGTAACAAAATTTCTGGCTGACGTGATCGACTTCACAGGTATTTACACGGTTTTAATTTAATTTATTTTTGAGAGGGAGCTCATAATGAAACCGTTAGTAGTGACAGGATATAATGTGGTTTAAGTCTGACTAGAATATAATACAGATTTGTCTAATCAAATGTCACCATATACTGCAACCAACAGATATTCTATTAGGGAAATTTATATTGTTTTACATAGTTATTTAAAGTTTGTTTTTTATATTTAAAGTTTAAAGTAATATTAAATTATAATATTAAAGTAATATTTTAAAGTTGTATACTTAGGCGATTCAAATGGGTTCTATGCAATGAACATCTTAAATTTAAATTGTAATTTTTTTGTTTAGTTTCAAGATCACAACCGCACACGCACTGGGGTCGTCATAATATGAAAGTACAATTACGAACAAAGGAAAGAGAAATGAAGAACAAAGATCAAATTCTCAAAAACAGAATAATTGAAGAAAAAAAGAAGAAGAAAAATGCAAGGAAATCTAAGAAAAACAGGAGGAAAACTAAAGTTTGATTGTGTATACTGTTTTTCATAAAATAAAGAATGTATATTTGGCTGTTAAATTAAAATTGTATTCTCCTAGAAAGTCAAAACCATATATTTCCATCCCAAACATTCCATACGCAGGAGTACACTCTATACTCTTATAAATATCATCTTGGCAGTCAACAGTTTTTATTTTATAATCATCACTAATTTGGTTTTATTATTTTATTTGAAAATAACAATGGTTTGTATAATTTACACTTAACTTTATGATTTTGTCAGTTGTAATTCATTTATCAGAAATTATGGCTAAGGTCTGTACCAAACAATTGTAAGAATTTATTTTCAACTGTGGAAGTTGAATATAACAATACTATAGTTAGAAAAAAAGTTTATAAGGATATTTGTTTAGAACTTATGTTTGTAACATTCTAAATATATTAATGGTAATATTTACATAATTTCACCTCCATAAGTAGTAAGATTGATCTGATTGGGACATTTTTTTTAAAAAAATAACAGAAAGAAAAATTTCTTACATTTACAAGTTGATCAGCAAAACTGTCTAAATGAGTCAAAATCACAGTTTTTGTCATAATTAGGGAGGGGCTGATTCCTAAAAGTTTCAATTCCAATTCCGCTTTTGATTTTAAATTTTTTCCCGATTCTTGATTCTTTAAAGTTATATAGGCCTATATGATATTCTCTAATAATAAATTTAGTTAACAACTTGTCATGTGGAGAAGCCTTTAAAAAGTTCCGTTTTAATGTAATATGCTACGCAAAACATTCAACCTTGGTTTATGAATTTATGACAAATATCTATATTAATATATAAAAATCTAATGGTGTCTGTGTGTTCCTCCCATTGAGCTGAAATTTTACATACATTCTTAGGGTCCCTGGTTAACACACAGGCCTATTTTTATTTAGAAATTCTGATAGGGCACTACCCCATGGGCCTCGAAATCCCCCTTAACACTCAAATATCTATACTCCATTTAATACCTTAAACAATAGTTTATGACTATCCGAACTTTGAATTTAGTAAATTTGTTAAAACTTACTATTTAAAATTTACTAAATTCAAAGTTCGGATAGTCATAAACTATTGTTTCAGTGATTAATAAGATTCAACCAAACGTAATAGACTATATAATTCAAGAATCCATTTAATACTTAACTTTGCTTAATCAGCTGATTATCACCTGCAAGTCACTTTTAAACAGCTGATAGTAATTTTTTGTTTGTTATTCATCTTTTGAGGCTAGTTATAACAAATGTTATGTTACTAGCAGAAGTTTTTTCAAGACCCTGGTTTTCAAGACAATAATCAGTAAGTATATAGTTTGATATGTTTATTGGGAACTAATCTATATTATTATATACAAATCTAATGGTGTCTGTGTGTGTATTACTGAATGACGTAAAAAATACTGGATCCATTGAGCTGAAATTTGGTATTTATTTCCTGTTCCTACGTGTTCGATTTTAAAATCGCGAAAAAATTTATACCGGACGACGCATAAAGTTATCAGATACAAAAAAATTATGAAAACCAAATTACTAATTTTGGAAAATTGTAATTTCCCCAAAACGTGGTGCTAATAGTGCTGATAAAAATGCACATTGCCCACCCCCATTACATTGCATATGAAATGAAGCAAAAACATGTACGGAAGCTATATTGAAAATTATTGTTTGTGATTGCCATGGAAGGGTAATTTTATATACCTATGAAGTATCCAGTCAGGAAAGATTTGGTTGTAATATAATCATTTAACCAAATTTACACATTTAAGGCTAGAATAGAGATCACGTGACACAGTATTATTTTGAGGAAGTAGACATCTAATTATGTAATGTTATTTAAAATTACAACCAAATATCCTGCCTGGACTCTTTACAGGTATATTTTAATATAGGTATAAAGTATTAAATCTATCGTAACTGGATACTTTATAGGTATATTTAAATATATGTGTATGTCGTACTGTGTGGACATAGACTTCTTAGTGTTCTGCACTGATTTTTTACCCAACTTTAATTTAATAAAAATAATATTTATTTCCATCAATGAGAGTTTTCATTTTTTTTTTTTTTGTATCCCTGATGACATTCTGCGTCGGTTGGTATAATTTTTTCCTTTAAAATCGAATATGTGGGAACGGGAAATAAATGCCTGAAATTTTACATGGACATTCTTAAGGTCCTTGGTTAACACATAGGCCTATTTTTATTTAGAAATTCCGTCAGGGCATCACCCCACTGCCCTTGGAAATTCCCTTAATGGTAGGTTTATAAAATATAGTTTGATATATTTATTGATATTTAATTTTAGTAAATTAAATTCAACCCAAATACAAATTAAATCAATACAAATTTTTGTCAAACCATTACGAAGGACGGGTACTTTACTAGTACAAATAAAAGTGACAACCAAATGGACCAGAAATGCTTTTGATCATATTTGTTGTTGTGTTATCAATAACAATAATATTTTTGTTGTCGGCATTTGTTTTACTCACTCAAAGCAACTAATACATAGATAAGACAGAGTTGATAATTAATTATGTTCACAATAATTTACACTGCACATGTATTTCAACAGTTGAAAAAAAAAGAATTGGAATCGGCACTTTACTCAATGGAGAATTGAGTATCCACGATTGCTCGATACAATTAGAATCAACGATTCCTGGATTCACAAATCGGGCCATCCTTAGTCATAATTTCATACACTAATATTTATGATTTTTGAAGAGATCTGTAATAGCGAACCTCCGATTTTCTCTAACATTTCAAACTAATCTTTTTAAAAAGGTCATCAGTAATAATATAAAGCTGTTCACTTTGCTTTTCATCGTAAACGTGTATCATTCATAAAAACATGGATAAAATTATTTTCACTTCTGTACAAACCATAATCTTTTTTTTATAGATAGATCACAAAATCGCAATTTGAATTTTTGGCCCAATGATGTTAATTAAATTCAACAACTCAATTCACAGTAGGTGGCCATTTTTAACGATTGGAACACTGAATTACAAAACTCTCATCATAGTCACAATCCAAGATGCATACTGTACCCACCTACTAACACAGCACTGCCTCAATTGCATCTATCCCCAACCATTCAGATGGCAAAGCAATTTACTTCTCAAAATAACCTTTATATGCTCCGCTACAATGCGGCTATATGAGTGTTTAAACAGGTGAAAGAGACTTGAATAGTTTTACTTACTGAAATGTAAACCTGTTTATGTGATAAGGGTATAAAGACATAATAATAAATCAATTATTAGCAAAAATAAATCAATAATTTTATTTGTTCTTATTAAATAAATATAATATGTTAAACGAGAGCTTTAATTAATCTCATACAATTATGTTAAATTATAACAACTCTGTGTTACTTTTTAAATTTCACAGGATGGTAATAATACATCCAATAAATCTCGTTAATATCAGCCAATATTACACCTATTTACCATTAACATATTTTTTACTTTGTTACTTCTTTAAAAATGCTACTGTAATTGTTCAAAGCCACTGAACAATTTTAATTATTTGACTAGGTTTAACTTTTTTTAAAGAGTATAAACATAAAAGTTACTATTTTAATTAACTATAACAAATATAACATTGATAAAATAAATATATAATGGGGAAATATGAAAAACATTAATTTTATATCTACCTATCTCTAAAAAACTTCTATACTGTTTACTTTTCCACCATAAATACTAACCCACCCCTAGATTTCAACATATACATTAAACCCAAATCTAGGATATGTTTACTACAAGTGTACTATACAGATACAGAACGTTTTATTTATCCTTAAAAGGATTACCTTTTGTGACAAGTCAGTAATTACTTAAACTTTTTGTTGCCTCGGGTTAGCCTATGGAAATGCTATGTTGATATCTACACAATTCCCATAAACAGTTTTATTACAGTTTATTTGACATTTATATTGTTAACCTAATGTTTTATTACACTTTCAAAAAGTAATAAAAAACAAGTTATAAAAGTTACTAAACTTAAACAAGTTATTTTAAACTACTTAACTAAGTGAATACGTAATTGCTTACTTGCTGACGCGTTTCAAAACAATCGTTCCTTTTACGAAGCTAACACTCTACTAGCGGCTTTGGCTGTTTACAAACCGGTATGACAGGGTTGGATTTATAACAGTGGGTTAGGTGTCGGCGTTTTGTGTGATGTATTGGAAAATACATCTAACCCACTGTCATAAATCCAACCTTGTCATGCCGTTTTGAAAACAGCCAAAGCCGCCAGTAGAGTGTTAGCTTTGTAAAAGGAACGATTGTTTTGAAACACGTCAGCAAGTAAGCAATTACGTATTCACTTAGTTAAGTAGTTTAAAATTAGTTTAATCAGTGAATTCAAGATGATTACATCAAGAAACTTAAACAAGTAATTGTAGAGAGAAAAATAATATAAATAAATGATATCTATTTCTACACATTAACTTTTAAGTCAATTAAATTTGGATGTGCAGTTGAGAATTCTCAGGGGGTTGCATGTATGCTGCACTAAAGATTAGAAAACAAATTCTATTGCTATAACTCGTGTACTATAGGTTCCGCTCTGGCCGTCGAGCAGCGAGTGATGGAACACAACGGTGAGAGGGGTAAGAATCAATACTGCTCTACAAAAATTGGTTTCCTTGAAATTTTAATAGCACTTGTCTTAGTGCCTAGGACAATTGGAGAGACTATTCCTGGGAGGTCCTAAATGAGCAATTTTTTAAAATAATTCTAGCTAATGTGATAGTAACATTGAATATCAGATGGACATAAACATGAGATTATTTTATGGAGATTTCAACACTTTCTCAGTTATTAGCGTTGGATAAAGAATAAAAGAGAAATTAACTGAGAGTACAATTCTCTTCATTTAAAGCATGGGTTCGCACATTGGTGGCAATGAAGGCAAGTCAAGGAGGCGCGAGACCAGTTGGAACATAATAAGATAAATTCTCATTTAGTTATAATTTAAGTACACAATTTATTAAAATTAAATTAAAACCTCTAATTTTGTTTTACATAGATAATCTCTTTGCCAATGATGTTTAGAAAATTTGAATGAAATGTATGCAAAAATGATTTCTCTACGAAATATGATTTTGACAAAATGGACAAATTTTCAGTTTGGATAAAACACTTAAATGTGTGACCCAGAGTATCGCAGGTTGCTCCTCGATTATACTTGCCTTTTTCAAGCACCTACTTGTGAGAAAAAGCATTTGCAGCACTTATTGCAATGAAAACAAAATATAGGAACTTTATGTTGCTAATAACTTGTGTTATGTATGTACTAAAATACAACCTCAAATAGGTGTGCATGTGAAATATATGCAAACTCATCCATTTCACTAACAGATTTTCTCTTATCAGTTAAAGTTTACGTGCAAATTAAAACCTTAAATTTTATATCATGTTTTTTCTGAAAATATGTATAAATAAATAAATTGCTTTGAATATATATATTATTTGTTTCTTTTTCATATGTCCATACCATTTTATTTATAGTGTAAAGTGAAGAAGACATTGGAGGCTTTCATTTCAAGAGGGCGGGCATGGTACCAAAAAGTTGGGAACCTGTGATTTAAAGAAGCCTTAATCTCTTTTGACGTTCTTGAAATGGAGAAAATTGTACGGTAAGTGTAAGAGGTTAACAGGAAATATTCATTTTGAGTACAATTATGTATAGTTCACATACATATAGACTGACACTTGATGAAGCGGAATTTCAAAACCTTCTGCTGTACATGCTTTTCTGACGGATGTGGAGTCAGATGAGGTTGGAGGAGGGCGAGAGTCGTACTTCGCAGACTGGCTAGTAGCAGCCAAGCCAGAGCGGAACTTATAGTGCATGAGTTACATCTTGTTGCTTTTGTTAAAAGCATTTAGGAAAATGCTCTAACAGACTAAATTTTAAAAAAATTTAGTTTAAGCTACACTAGGATCTACATGTTTGGAGAGTCAATCAGAGCAAAGATTAACCCACTGACTCCCTGATGAAATTATCTTAGACAAGAGTTTCTTGACACTGATTTTTGTCTTTGCTTCAAGAAAGTACCCCTTTCTTTGTTGAAAAATGTCCAATGTTTGGTCTGCTTGACTCTTGTCAATGTAAGTTGAACATTTTTAAAATTTAATTTCTTTAGGGCAAAACTTATTTCGGAAATTTTAGTCTGTTACAAGAAAGGAAAGTTTCAAACCTTTTGGATTTAGAAAGAATGGGGAATATGGAGAGGAACTGGCTACTTCTAACATTTTGGAGCTGCAAGGTTTAAACAAATTGGAGATTGTTGTGCAGAAATAAGTGTATCAATTATTCACACTTAAGTAAAACTGGAATGTTAAAATTACAGAAGAACCTGAGTACAATCTATGATTATGTTTGATGATTGTAGAAGAACAAAATGTGTTTAACATTAGATGGATATGTCAGCAAAACATTTATTATTTATCCTGATTAGCAAGTTGATAGGATCGTTTCACAGCTGCTTCTATGGCGTCAATCAGTCCTCCCCTACGACAAATAATAAAAATATTGTTCTTGACAATTTTTTGTATAAGCTTTGTTATTATATTGTAATTAAACAAAAAGAAATAACTGTAGAAATGTAAACATTTAAAAAGACTAATAATCAATTCTTAATAATAACCAGTTACTAAACAGAACAGTTGTAGCAATGATATTAGTATCAATGACAAGCTTAGACTCAGTTAAAAAATAGCTGTTTGTAACGTTTAAAAATAAAACTTAATTTTTACAAAATGATGAGATATTCTTTTTTTTCAAAATCTTTTACTTTACAGAATTTTAGGAATTCGGCGCAACATTATAACATTCAGCACGGCGGCGATGTTGGTGATCTCATCAAACTACTGTTATGTTTTTTTGTTAAATTCCACCTCTGACGGCAGTGGAATGCTATGCGGGTTGCATAGTTTGTCGTAGCATCTACTTATCGTGCTTGTTGTTTTCATCTCAATAATTTTATGTCTAACGTATACTGGTTTATTGAGGACATCAAAACAGTCTATTAGACGTTAAAATATTGTTTTATGAATCGGGTCACAATAAAAAAAAAGAAATACAAATGATAAAACATTGTATGACAAATAATAAAACACAACAAAAGAGACAGAAAAAAAGATAATTTACATAAAAATCTAAAGTACCTATTACTAAAATATACTACATATGTAAACACAGACATAGATAATGCATATGTCACGTCCGAGACTATTTATAGCCGAGATTAGGTGACATTTGTTTACTACAATCTTATGA
This sequence comes from Prosapia bicincta, assembly GCA_036971475.1. NCBI lineage: Eukaryota > Metazoa > Arthropoda > Insecta > Hemiptera > Cercopidae > Prosapia > Prosapia bicincta. The sequence goes on from JBAIZL010000004.1 coordinate 12,545,863, forward strand.
TGACCCATTAGGCTTTTGGGCTTCCAAGCATTTTTTCAATGACTCATATTTACATAGTCTGTTCCAACCTCGAGTTGGTTCATTCACTCTAATAGGACAGTTATTGTTTATTCTTGCGTTATTTCAGAAAGCTTAGTGTATTTTTATGGTCGTTGTTTTTTTCCGGATATTTTGCAGAGTTGAGTGGTTCAAACTAAAAAAAAAAAACATTAAAATATAAAAGTTAAACCAAATTAAAGCTGTTCATAAGACTCACTGAAGCATTGTTTCAGTTGAAGCATCAAAAGTTCTTTTAATGGTCGGATTTAAAAACGACTCAGGCACAATGTTCTCCAAACTCTTTGAAGCACTGACGTAAAAATCAAACCTTTATACAAACACGTATCGACACTAGAGAAGTTTCAATTAGACTGGGAGTGAGTGTGCCTGAGCGCTCCCGTATCTCTGAAGGAAACCGGGGAGCACACTGGCACACTCTGAGTGCCTCGAAAGGGAACCCAGAGCATGCCGGTACGCTAGCAGTGCTGAACGTGTTAAACAGATAACGATAATAGAGAAAATATTATAACAAATTTCCTATAAAACCCTCAGTATTAGGTAAATAGATATTTGTACAAAAATTTCGATCATAGTGCCTTCAAAAAAAAGAATACCAGGAAACCGACCTACGGTCAGGTTTTGCTGAGGTTAAAAACCACCTATCTATCAATTTTGGTAAATATCTTCAGTTTTCAATGTTTACAAATTTTCAAAAACTTTATAACAATTTTTCAGAAAGTTTTCACTTGGCCTGTTGGATTGGTGAGGTTAAAAATCCTTTATATACCAATTTTGGAGATGACCTACCCATGGGAAATCAAGGAAACACATAGGAAACACCAAGATACTCACAAACAATACACACTCACACAAAATTATTTACTGGCACAGATATGTCGATGATATCATAACACTACACAGAGGCAACTCCCGTCAATGTGAAAAACTCCTCACCTACACAAATAAAATACACCCAAAACTCCACTTCACTTCAGAAATTGAAACCAAACGATCCATAAACTTCCTCGACCTAACCATAACAAAAAGCCTTACACAAAAACACAGCTTCAACATTTACAGGAAACCCATAACAACAGACACACTTATCCACAACACCTCAAACCACCCTATCCAACACAAACACGCTGCCGTCAGATCCATGCTCCATAGACTTAAAGAAGTCCCAATGACCACAGAAAACATGAACAAGGAACTAGACATAATTAAATATTTAGCATACACAAATGGATACAACACCACAATAATAGACCAACTAAGGTACAAAATACAAAAAAAAACACTAAAATTAATACTACAGACAGGGAAAACAAGTACATCACATTACCATTCATAAACAAAACAACAAACAAAATAGGCCGCAAAGTTAAAAAAATAGGTTACAAAATAGCATACAAAACCAATAACAAATTACAATACAAAATACAACACAACACCAACAACAAAGATAAACTACAAGCACCAGGTATATACAAACTAAACTGCAACGAATGTAACAAATTCTACATTGGACAAACAGGTCGCAGCTTTAAACAAAGAGTCAAAGAACACAAACATAACACCAACTCAACATTTTACAATCACTTAAAAGAAACAGGACACAAATACACAGACATTTATCATAATTTAGAAATCCTACACATCAACAAAAAAGAGCCACATCTCAACACACTAGAACAATATGAAATTTACAGACATACAAAAACACAAAATACAAACATATTAAACAAACAAACACAATACAAATCACACATACTCTTTGATACTATCGAAAACCTACCTTTAAAACCGTCACCGCTTGACCCAACATCTCCAAGCAGAAGACACTGATGAAGATCGTCACAGAGCGATCGAAAACGTTCTGTCTCAGTAAGTTTTAACCAATTTACTAAATATAAAGTTCGGATAGTCATAAACTATTGTTTAAGTGATTAATAAGATTCACCGAATGTAATGGACTACAAAATTCAAGAATATATTTTAGGTTAGTTCTAGTAGAGCTTAAAGCTTATTTAGGGATTTTTGGACTAGATAGGAGAATGACAGACTTACCTAATGGCAATAGTCCAAAACTGCAATCTCTTGGAAATAAATAAACATACACATAGAAAAACATATCACACTATTGAAATATTTCGATCATACAATGATCTTTATAAAAAAAAAAGATGAAAACATTGTATTATGCAACGAGACCAAATATAAATATTTATATTGTCCTCTGAAATGTATAGTCGTATAAACGGTGTGAATGTCAGCATACCTAATACCAGCTTTCTCCATCGCATGAATAGCTGCAATAGTAGTTCCTCCGGCAGAACAAACTTCGTCCTTTAACAAACCAGGGTGTTTTCCTGTAAGTTCAACCATTTTTGTAGCTCCCAAAAAGGTTTGTATTGCAAGCTTTGTTGCCAAGGGTCTTGGAACACCCATCTTCACTGCACCATCACATAAACCTTCTATCATCACATAAACCTGGGAATTTTTAAATAAGTTATCAATTTAGTTAATGTTATAACAATCTACTACAATTTTTCAATTGTTTTAATTATAAGTAATTATTGCTTAATAGAGTGAATAGCTTTGAACTTATTTACTGATGTGTTTCAAAATAATCATTTCATTGACCAAGTCAACCCGTTACTCAACAATCATCAAATATGATGGTTACAACAAGTAACTTTTAATAGCAATCACAGTATGATAACAGTCACAGTAATCAGCCTCTACTGATGGAGTCCCGGGCCGAATTCGTGAATACAATTATTATTTCGAAACACATCAGCAAGTAAATTCAAAAGTATTCACTCGGTTACGCAATAATTACTTATAATTTAGTTAGTAATTTCAAGACCATTACAATACACAACTTGTTTTAATTAGTTATAATTATGTAAGTGTATTTTTAAGATGTCTTTTTTCAAGTATTTATTCTTCATTTTTTTTGCTTCTTCAGTTTTTAATCTGGTATAATTGTACTTTTAAACTTTTTTTGGACATACTTCCACTACAGACATTATATTTATTTTTGAATCATTTGCCAATTATATAAAGTTTTGAAATAATTTGTAAAAATGTTTTTGTTTTTTTATGTAATTTGAAAAATAAATTAATTTTGTTTTAAAGAACAAATGTATGTTTTTTAAAATTAGAAATAGTTTTTGAGATTATACTAAGAGCAGTCATATAAGAAAAAATAAAAATTAAGATATTATATATATATATATATATATATATATATATATATATATATATATATATATATATATATATATATTAAATGTGGTGATATGTTTTCTTGTATATATAGTTAATAAATTTAAAATATTTCAAACACAAGAATACTTTTAATGAATATATTTATTCAAAGCTTTTCGCCGATAAAAAAGTATCAGCATCTTCAGGAAAAATAATTATCTAATAAAATACTTTTACAAAATTCGTAAATATTTTTACGAATTTTGTAAAAGTATTTTATTAGATAATTATTTTTCCTGAAGATGCTGATACTTTTTTATCGGCGAAAAGCTTTGAATAAATATATTCATTAAAAGTATTCTTGTGTTTGAAATATTTTAAATTTATTAAATATATATATATATATATATATATATATATATATATATATATATATATATATATATATAAAGAACAAAAGTCAAAATACAAATACAAGAATTATATTTGAATTTACAATTCAAAGCTTTTCGTTGGCTAACAGTACCAACATCATCAGGAATATTAAACAATTGAATTGTTTAATATTCCTGATGATGTTGGTACTGTTAGCCAACGAAAAGCTTTGAATTGTAAATTCAAATATAATTCTTGTATTTGTATTTTGACTTTTGTTCTTTATTAATACACAAGAAAACATATTGCGATATTTATATATATATATATATATATATATATATATTTTTTTTTTGGACTAGGAGACTGACAGACTTACCTTGGTAAGAGTCTACTCTGTAGTCTTGAAATAGAAACACATAAAAGCACTTAAACAATGATATATTTCAACCACACAGTGGTCTTTGTCAATCGAAGAGAAAACACAAAAAGAAATATGAGAGAATGAAATAAAATAATTATTTTAATTATTATTAATAATTATTTTATTGTAACACTCTTAAAAATAAGGTGTTACATATAAATTCATTTATATATTTAATTTTTAGTTAATAATTATATCTTCCCAATATAAAAGAAAATGTTTGTTTTATTCGTGCTCATTGTGAAGCTAGCATAGATAGTAGCACCCCAGCGGGTAAAAATGTATAATATCGTACGAGGTAGTAACTCAGGGTAAATAACTGACATCACCCGATGTGACGTAAGCATGGTCTAATATCGCCTGATCTGACGGACCAATCAGAATATTCAAAATGATAAGTAAGGGTGGGAAAATTCAGTTGGCGTGCCCCTTCAGAATGCCCACTTCTCCAGAGGTTCTTGAACAGAACACACGTAATGGCATTTTCGGACATAATTTAGAAATTTGTAAGCTTCCACTATTCAAAATTTAAGATGTCAAGGCCGGTACCAAATTTTATTAACGTAACTAAAGAAGAAGTCAGAAGCTATTATTCGTATGTTCCAAATAAGTAAAAGTGTATATAATTTTTGTTTAATGAGCGCTGAGTTGCAAGAGCGATGTGTTAAGTGTCAAGTGTACAAAATCGATGTGCAATAATTAATGATGTGTTTAAAGTGTTTTACAAGTGATGTGCACACCAGGTACGTTTTAGATGATAATAAAGAAAATGTATTTTAATGTTAATTAAGTTGAAGAATTTTTAATTGATAAACGGTTAACACATGAACGGTAGAAATTGTCCTTTGAATATTCATTTCTAAAAATTTAATTGGAAATCTTAAGTTACTATCTTGTCGATATAAATATAATTTTAAATCTTTGGTTCAATCACTGTCATTATGAGCAAAGAAGACTACATCAAAGAAGTAAATAAGCAACTGTCAGACATCACAACATACAAAATACTTACAGATAACCCCACTACAGAATTCAACAATTTACTCTCGGACCTACTCAAATATACAGCTCCTGAACAAAATATTTCGGAAACATCTCTAAAATTATTATATAATGAAAACCCCTCTACTCCTCAATTCTATATATTACCAAAGATCTACAAAAACATAATCCCTCCCCCTGGTAGACCAATAATTGCTGGCTGCAATTCAGTAACGGAAAGAATTTCCGCTTTCTTCGACTCACACCTTCAACCCTTAGTAAAGAACCTTCCATCACATACCCAGGACACCAATCATTTCATAGATCGACTCTCACAAATATCTGTACCTCTACCCCCGGTAACTATTTTGGTCACCATAGATGTCACCTCTCTCTATACCAACATCCCTCATGCACACGGCCTATCTGCAATAGAGAATTTTCTAAACAAACGCCCAGGCAAGCCTTCTCCCACTACACCTTTTCTTGTGAACCTGACCAGGTTCATCCTCGAGAAGAACAACTTTCAGTTTGAGGGAAGGAACTACCTTCAAATAAAGGGAACAGCAATGGGCACCAGAATGGCACCATCGTACGCAAATCTGTACATGGGATTGTTGGAAGAAAGTTTTCTAAAGACACAAACACACCAGCCATTATGTTGCTATAGATATATAGATGACATCTTCCTAATTTGGACACAGGGTGCTTCAACACTTGAGGCATTTTTAGACAGCCTGACACAATTCTCCCCACTTCAATTTACCTGGGAGAAATCTACATCAGCCATCACCTTTTTGGATGTAGAGGTAACACTCCAGAATGGAAATATCAACACAGGAATTCACATCAAACCGACAAACCACCTACAATATCTCCATTTCGACAGCAACCACCCAATAAACATAAAACGATCCATTCCATACAGTCAAGCAATCAGGGGTAAGAGAATCTGTTCGAATGATAGGGAATTGGAAGATTTTAATAGAAAGATATCAACAGCCTTCCAGAGAAGAGGATACCCAAAAAAAACTCATTGAAAACCAAATTCATTCAGCATAATCCTCGGTTCACCATAAACCACAAACAGAACAAAATAAACTGTCTTTAATAACAGACTACCATCCTGGTCTACATAAACTCAACAAGATATTGAGAGGTGGCTTCAAAATTCCGTCCACACCAAAAATCTTTTCACCGATCCACCGCAAATTTGGTACAAGCAACCTCCCAACTTGAAAAACATCCTAGTACATCCTAAACTACCAGACCCTGATGCAAAGAAACCACACAAACTTCCTCATGGCTCCTTCCCATGCAATAGACCTATATGCAAGACGTGTTCAATACACCCCTCAGCAAATAGTTTCAACAGCCAAACAACAAAAATTGTCTTCAAAATACAGGGTCATCAAATTGTACATCGAAAAATGTCATATACCAGCTACAATGTAAACTTTGCTCAGCACAGTACATAGGCCTGACCACGGATGGTCTGAATATCAGAATGAATGGCCACAGACATGATGTTAAAATTATGAATATGGATAGACCAACAGCTCAACATGCTGCCAGTCACAACATCACAACTTTTGATGACTGCTATACCACAAAAATAATTAAATCACTCCCCCCTGATTGCAATCCCTCAGAACTGAGAAGGTGGGAACTATCATACCAGTGGTATACCAAGTCCAGAGAATCCCCTAACCTCAACATCAGATAAATCCATTCATTTTTTTTTCCTAATAGCCTTATCTCTTTTCCCCTGACAGACTTATATAAAATATATAAACTATAATCACTCATATGCTCATGGAAATAATATATATATATCTTTAATCTGTGCATCTGTGACATCTGATTTCTACTCTACACAATCTGTGATTACAACTTATATTTATTTTATTTCATTCTCTCATATTTCTTTTTGTGTTTTCTCTTCGATTGACAAAGACCACTGTGTGGTTGAAATATATCATTGTTTAAGTGCTTTTATGTGTTTCTATTTCAAGACTACAGTGTGGACTCTTACCAAGGTAAGTCTGTCAGTCTCCTAGTCCAAAAAATCTAAATAATCTTTACCAACCAAAACTAACCTAAATATATATATATATATATATATATATATATATATATATATACATATGAAAATATTCAACAATATTAGTTACTACATAATGTTATTAACAAGTAATATTTACATAGGCAACTCCACTGCCTGAGAGTGCACTGACAGCAGGCAATATGTCCTCAGTAACTTCAACACAAGTTCCACCAGCATTAAATATTGTTTCAACTAGTTTTATAGTTTCTTTCTTTTGACTAGTGAATGAAGGTCCTAGGCTGTAACAATATGCTGAAAAGAAGCAGTTTCTTATCAGAATCGCAATGAAACTCTTGAACTAATAATTTTTTAAAGATTTTCAACTTACCTTTGATTAGCAGCATGTGCAAGCCTTGTTATATAGTCTGGGAGAAACATATTATTGAAAGATTTTAGAATCTATTCTTCTTTTTAATTTTTTAATTATTTTATTATTTTTAAAATTTGTTACAAAAATATTTAACATTTAGGAAAGTATAAGTTTTGTCAACATTAATAGCAGTCCACATATTCAGTTTTGAATTGTCAAACATGGTAGTATTTTCACACACAAAGTAGTAATTTTCGTTGGTTTCCATAACAATTTTGTTGACTAAATTTCTGTTGACGTGGCGTGTTTTATGAAAAATGTCAATCTCTCGTCAAGTGCGAAATACGTGGCATCATTTGTTATCTTGTTTGGAAGAGAAAAATCTCCAGTTAAGGTGTGTAGAAATCCAAGTTTCATTTCCAGAAATGGTGGAGCAGAGTTCATTTCCATAAAGTTTGCAGCACCTCAAAACCTCTTGCTCAGCTTTCACTCGATTTAACTTGTGTTGGTCTGTCGGCTGGTTTGGGACCCATCTTGCAAACAATTTTCGATATCTGAGGGTTTCTGTGATGGTTTCGTGTAGTAGAGGTATAGAGATTTGCGGAAACATCACAGAAAGTTCATCCACAGTAAATCTGCAATTGTCACAAACCTCATTTTCAATTTTTTTCACAATTGAAGGTCTTCCTCTCAATTGAATTTAATTGTCATGCACAGACCTACAACAGTTTTTAAACTTGTGACACTACGAGTACCACTTCTACACACTCATAGTTTTATCACCATGTGTAGTTTTCACCTCATTATAGAGTATTTAGGCAGAACCCATTCAGTAACTGCTTACCTAAAACTTATTTTGGATTTCTAATATCTGCTCCAGTAAAAAACCATAGCTTTTTCTTGGTAATTGATGGTTTTCCGTGATAATTGATGATATAATGGTATTCCAAAAAGGTAGTTGTTAAAAATTTATATAAGTTGGTAACTTCGCCCATTTCCAAATTATGATATATATTAACTACCCTATTTAAAACAAATCCTTTTAATGCAACTACCTTTAATACAGATCCATATACATGGGTTGATCAGTAAGTAAACAACGTTTTGTTATGGCAAATGACTGCGTTTGCCCCCTACCGCTGCTGACCGCTCACTGACTTTGGTATTCTTTCATGTCATTTTGGTGGCAGCTGCAATCCGGTATGGTCGATAACGGTTTATCTATGCGACAAAAAATGTGTGACAAAATCAACAATGCATAATTTAGTTCATAGTGCTTTTTTTATTTCAAGTTGAAATTTATTTTTAAAAGTAATAATTATTTATTTTCAAAATTATTCTCTCTGGAAAAAGTGAACATAAATTGGTTGGGTCGTTTTCTAGAATGCAAGATGTGAAGTACTGAGACATAAACATACTGTTGACAACTGGAAAAGGTTTTCTTCACAAATAATGTTACCGTGCAAAAAAACCTAACGAAGGTTAACATGCTGTTTAAAGTACATAACCTGTCTTTAAAACAGTCAGTTACAAGTGAGGTAAGGTGTTTCAACATATACAAAATAAGTTTCTACTATGCAACATGCACTCGACATAGGTACAAGTAATTTAATGTTTCCCAGGGCAACCTGAATCAACATACAGCAGTGTAATACTTATCTGTATCTACACACTTTAATAATGATTGCCTTTATAATCTGTCATTTTTATAGAAAGTGGTAAAGCATAGTGCTTATTTGTACAACCTGCACCTATATGGTATAATGTAGGGATGGCCTGATTCCTAAAATTTTAAATTCTGTTAAGTCGTATAGGCCTACTTCATATTTTCTAATAATAATTTAGTTAACATCTTGGTCATATGGAGAAGTGTTTTGAATGTTCTATTTTAATGTAATAGGCTACTCGTACACAAAACATTCATCCTTGATTTACGAATATGAATTTTTCAAACCGTGGAAAAACATTTCGGATAAAATTGACAAACCACCAAAAATCCTTCCAATTGTCTTTGCTGTTACGTCATAAATAATATTTTTCTGTTATCTTAAATCGGCATTTGCTTTAATCGCTTAATTCGTTCAAAGCAACTAATACATAAAAAAAAGTGATAATTGATAATTATATATTTCTCCAATAAATTACAATGCACACTTATTTTAACAGTGAAAAAAACCATAATCGGAATCAGCACTTTGATCAATAGAGAATCGAGCATCGACGATTGCTTGATACCATAAGACCTACACTTTAAATAGATATTAGTATAATCCTTACCTGTACAACCCGCACCTACGGAGATAGCTGTATTGGGCACTACGCGAAAAATCTGCAATTCATTTTCATTTTCTACCTGGAATCTCATAAATTTGTGTAGTATCTGAAATTAAAGGTTAAAGGTAAAAATGTTGTTTAATTTATGAAAATATATTAACAATTAATTTTGTTTTATATTGTCAGAAATATCTTAAAGTTTTAAATAAACAAAAGATATAGATGCATTTTTTTGGTTATTTTACTGACCAAGGACATAATTTTCCAATATAAATGATATGAAAATTATACCACATGAATGAAAATGATTACTCAAAAAGATTAGGCATTTATAAAGAAAATAATAAAAATATATTAAATATAGAACAGTGGCATGTAAAAAGTAAATATGATATATTATGTAAAAGACTAACAGTCTAGCAACACTATATTAATATTAAAAATATCACACACACAGACACACTTGAAAGTTATAATTTTTCCTTTTTTAAGGTGAACATGATTAACTCTGTTAATAAAATTTAACAAATTGGTTTTGTTTAGGTCCAGAAATATTGCCAATACCAATACATAAGATTGAACATGTTTGCATTTTTTTGTCTCATGTTCTAACATTGTCATTAGGCACACTAGAAATCTAATTATCCAAACTCTGACAGATTTTCAGAAAAAAATTGACGGGAACCCACTGTGAGTTCCAAAATAATGATTCTATCTACATATACTATTAGCCTTTTCTGTTAGTGTAGACGCAGCATATTACTTGGATGCTTAATGACAGTATTAGTGCAGTTCTGTATAGTTGGCTGTTGTCTGTCGCCAGCCACGCTCAGCCGTCACTGTTCGTCTTAATTAGTCAATCAGTGTGTCTCTGATCTATAACTTTGAGGCTAGTATTTCACAACGGCCCGTTATTTGTTTATGAATGTTTTGTCATTAACCATGGCTTCTAAAAGAAAACTATTTTCGTTAGGGGATAAACAATCAATAATTTCAGAGATAAAAAGAAGCAAACCTACACTTTTAAACTTCATGTCGGTGCTTGAAAATGAAGACGAAAGTACCTAACGAAAATCAATGAAGGCTGCAAAAAACGAGAATTAGAAGCCGTTTTCAAATGTTTTTTTTTTAACTATGGAAAACCCATTTTTGGGTCCGATTCTTTGTTAAAAAGCTACGATCTTAGCTTAGAAAAAATGTAAAACTATACAAACCTTAAAACTAAAAATTTTTATAATAAGTTTTTTCCTCCCATTTGCAACATACATAAAGTAATTAATTAAAATTTACCCGTTTTAGAAAAAAATCCAACTATCCGAATGGGTGTGGTCCCAATTTATTTGGATAGTTGGAGTTCTACTGTATTTCAAATTTTGGTGCATGAGGTAATGTCAGTTGAGAAAAGAGAAGGAATGGCGTAGCATAAAATACTGTTCTATGGTTCATATTATACCTGCTAAAATAATAGCTTTTTGAAATAATATTTTAATAATTGAAACTAAAATTAAAACATAAGTAATTAGGTGAAAACTTTAAACTCACTTTCTGACGCATTTCGAAACAATCGTCACTGATGAAGCCAACCCGCTCTGATTGTTTTGAAACACATCAGCAAGTAAGTTAAAAGTTTCAACTCACTCAACAATAACTTATTATTTATTCAATGAATTCAAGATGATTATAACAAGCAACTCTAACTAAAATCACTTGTAAATATGTTAAACTTGCCTATAGTAGCACTTACTTTATAATTGTTGAGTACGGTCTAGCAACATAGGCAAGTTGAGAAGTGCTACTATAGGCAAGTGTAACATATTTACAAGTGTTTTTAGTTAAAAATTAGTAGCTCACGTGAAGATGGGATCAACGAATAAGCAACTTTAAAATTAAAATGTTAACTTGTAATTTATATATTTCAGTGAAGCCAAATAGTTGTTTTATAGTTACAAATATGATGGGGAATGCTGTAACACAGAAGGCAAGAAATTTGAGTTAGCAACTGAAAGGCTCCCAAAATATGTATATGCATTTTGAGAAGAAAGGCAGAAGATATATATAATAAATTTTAATTAAGTAAAATAAAAACCAGTTGAAGTTTCAAGGAGAAAAATATTAAAAATAATTAAAACAAAAACTATATAGTCTGATCAAATATAAGAATACTGCTTTAAGCATATTGCTGTAATACTGAATTTTAGCTTACCTGTTTTAAGTGAGAAGTGGAGATACCAGCTAATACGGAAATAAATATTGTTGAGTTGTTGCGAATTGTATCAGTGTTTATTGTTCCTAAAGCATTTTCAATATATTGTGGCTTCATTGCTAACATAACAACAGGACATGTGTCAACAATAACATCTGTAAACGTACAAAATTATATTTTAGAGCAATAAGAATATTTTCTTTTCTTTTAATTAGAATCTAGAAACTGATGTGGTACATCTTTTTAATTTTATGCCTAACATAAGTATCAACTACTATTAGCTACTAGGTATGTCTCGTAAGTTACAGTTTTTTTAAAAATACGTGTGGTAGGTAGAAAACATCTGGTAGTCGTGGGGAATTTGTGTCTGAGTGTAGTGGCAGCACTGTAAAATTCCTATAAGCATGCATCGATCAAGGAGGCAGTTAGGCTCCAGCCACTGTGGAGATAATACTTGGTCCTGCTGCCGATTGTAAAGTTTGTGTTATACATTTTTTAAATGTGATTGAAAGTATAGTGTTTATGGTGAAGGTGTCAAGGTAAATGGTTTCTCATTTGGCACCAGTCATTCCCTGAAAAGGAAATGTTACACGAACAACAGAGTGGCCTCCCCTCCATTTCCCACGCTCCAACTGTTGATGAAGAGCCACTGACATCGATCAGTTCCTAACACTTGAGAAAATATTTTCTCAACTGTCTCCGAACGTGGGAATAAGCCGTGCAAGTCCTTTTGACAATATGTGTCTATTAAAACTGACAAAAACAGTTTTTTGTTCTATACAATGCTCACCCACACGCTGGTCGTTAGACTCAAAACTTGCTTGAGGAGTTACGATGGGATGTTTTCGGACATCCGGCTTACTCTCTTGAACTAAGAGGGTCACTAAGTGACTTTCACTTGTTATTGCTGCTTAAGCATCATCTGGGAGGAAAACTCTTCACAAAAAAGGGTGATCTGGAGCAAGACATTGGAAGATGGCTAACCTGTATGGCTGCAGAATGGTTTGATGCTGGATTGAAAAACTTTTTTACCACAGTAACAAGAATGTATTGAAAAACAAGGAGATTATGTAAATAAACAAGTTTTTAATGTTTGTTTCAAAATATATGTTTAAATAAAACAATTGTATTATAAAAAGGTAGTGTAACTTATTTTTGGGACAAACCATTTAAAAGAATTGATACACTATATTTCGACAAAAATTATAAAATATAAATTAATTTGAGGTTATAACTTGTAAAGTATTCAAATATTCTAAAAATTACAATTTTGATTAATCTTTCAAAAAAATTATTAAACATTTTTAGTTTTGAAAGGTTAGTTTAAGCACAATCTTGATAACACAATTAGATTTGAATTAAAATGTTGTCTAGTTATCCAGAAGATTAACAAGTACTATAAAATTGTAATATATTTGATGATTTGCAAGCTATTTTAACAACCTAACCAGTATAAAATATTAAACATAACACAGTAAAACTGTTTATTCAACATACAGTAACAAAATATAGAAAACGTTAAACAATACAAACACTGAACATTCAAAATATGAAAGCATTTAACCTAATAAGAAAAACCTCTTCATAGCTGCCTTTTGTTCATATTGAATACAATATTTGGAATCTCCATGGCAAAAGCAATGCAGAAGCAGAATATCCATTGTAGATGTACTCTGTTGTTATAAGTATATCAATGACCTCAATGCACCTTATGCCATCACTGTGAGTTATCTTTCCTCTTTGTGGACTGATTTTAACATCAAAGTTATCATGCTCTTCATCCTTCAAATATGTCAAGTTGGCTTGTGAAGGAAGCAATTAATTGTTTCATCCTCTCTTGGTTCACTGACTCTTTATTTTCTCCTTCTTTCTATTTTATGTTTAAAGTCTACCAGCGTGTTTCTAAAGTAAATGCTGTTTTGGAATTCCACCTTTGCAGTGCTCCGGTTGGCAATCGGCACATGCCCACTACGTACAGGTATCTATTGCCAAGCCACAGACACTATTATGAATCTATTTGCCACTGTCAAAGGTTGTTTACCTGTGTTTAGAATGCCTCCTTTGATCAAAAACGCTGCCGACTGAAAAATATGCAGTGTGTTATGTTTTCTTAGTGGTAAAGGTGTGAAAGCTGCCGACATTCATAATGAAATCTGTGAAGACTATGGAGAAAATGTCATGAATGATAAAAAGGTGAAATTCCAAAACTGTACTTACTTTAAAAACACCCCTCTTACTTCTACATTAGTTTTCTAATTGAACATTTGACATTTTTATGTATTTTATAAATAATTAAATTTTAATCTGTAATTTTAAAAGTCAAGTTAATGGAATATTCTTACTTTTTACTGTTGATGGATGACAGCTAATGACATTAAGGATAAAAAATAGATAATAAACCTTTTTTATCACAAAAGAGTGCTGTCATGTTCATAGCATTAACAAGTAGGAAAATTTTCTAAGATCAGAAAAGGTTTAGTACAGTCAACTTACCACCCCATTGAATGTGTTAATATTTGCTTATATAATAGATAAGGGAATTTTTTTGTACTTGCCCAAAACATGAAATACAAGATGTGTGGGCAAAAAAGAAGGTGTGTTGATGGATGACAGCTAATGACATTAAATATAAAAAATAGATAATAAACCTTTTTTATCACAAAAACGTGCTGTCATGTTCATAGTCATAAACAAGTAGGAAAATTTTCTAAGATCAGAAAAGGTTTAGTACAGTCAACTTACCACCCCATTGAATGTGTTAATATTTGCTTATATAATAGATAAGGGAATTTTTTTGTACTTGCCCAAAACATTAAATACAAGTTTAAATACATTGTTTTATCACAGTAGAAGAAATTATATTGAAATCAAGAAACTCTCAAAGACATTATTTTCAAGAGACTTTGAAAAGTACTTATGGACAAAGAACTGCCATATTATAGAGTGACTTCTATAGGGGGAAAGAATAAATATTTAAACTAAAGTGTTTATTTTTAGTAGAACCTCTCTAATTCATCACAATAACAACAAACATTGTCTGTACTGCAATGTAGTATAGCCAGCAGTCATCAGATAAAGCTGATACCAGACATGAGTTATTCGATTACTGAGAAATCTCTCAACACATTCTTTGTTTTCACACGTGTGTGATAAAATATAGAAGTATTCAGCAATCGGATAGTAGACCACATTGAGTTGCACTATTAAAAGTTGTACTGTAGTTTATACAAATTGTATCCTACAGTTCAGCTTTTGTTTCCTTTCTTCATTTTATAATTTTTTCCAACAGTTATATAAAGGGGCAATGTCTAAAAGCAGTAATTATAATACTTTAACATTGGTTGATAAGTACATTTCAAAATGGTTGCAAAAAGGCAGAAGTGCGTTATTCTGTCATTAGAATTCGGAATTCCTAGAACGACAGTAAATGACAATAAGAAAAATGGTAATAAAGTTGTAGAGTTCATGGCAAAAATGGAAGTTTCTGATGAAGATGTTAATAAACGAAAATAGAATAACGTACTGTATTTGTAATTACGAACTATACTGCAGGCTACTTGTGTTATTATCGTGTTGTTGAGTTTTTCAACCAACATAAATCATGTAAGTACAACATTAATTACATTACATACCTATTTAGGTGCATTGTTTACCTAGCAATTACATGTTAATTTCACAACTTCGTAATTCTTCTTTCCTTGAATTTGTAACCCCCTTAGTCCGAACAAGGCGAATTAGAAAGGTTCTACTGTATTTAATAAAAAACAGTTGATAAGCAAGCCAAGTAAACCTGTTTATTACAAAGACAACACTTCAAAATTAGTTTGTGGTCCCTATTAAATCATTACTTTTAACACTAATATGATTAGTATACAGAAGCAAAATACCATTTCTCTCACACTTCACTAAAAAAATCATGTAGAGCTAATAATCCAGTAACCTTTCTTGAGTAACCTAGTTAAGAGAAAAAGGGATAGATATTTTGGCTTCTCACATTAATCATGTTAGTGTTAAAAGTAAAAATTACATTTTTTCATAGTAAACAAACTTGATAAGTACAAAAAATAATGGATAAAACATCATTTTTGTAATAAACAAATTTATTTAACTTGGTTATCAAGTATTTAATTATTTTTCATAAAAAATTTCATGTGAATAGATAAATAAACCTGAATCTAAAATGTTTTTGTATCTTTTATACAGATAAAGTAATAGAAATCAAAATTATTACTATTATCATTTGTAGTGTTAGCTCCCACTTCTTTCCACCAGCCAAGATTGTTATCTGAAGGTGCTGATACATACAAATTAGATGAATCTATCAAATCTGAAAAAATACCAAATTAAAAAACAATAATTTAAAAAAATTATAATTAAATAATACTAACTAAGTGAATATGTAAGGGCTTACTTGCTGAAGCATTTCAAACAATTGTTCTTTTTACAAAGCAAAGCCTCTCCTGGCGGCGTCCCGCTAAGTAAAAAGGTTGTTGGTATGAAATTTATGGGTGTAGAGGAGGTGGGTTAAGTTGGCTGTGTGCTATGTTATATAACAGGGTGTTGGATTCAAAATGTGTGTGGTCATTTAATATGCTTTCCTTATCTGTTGCGTTGTGTTTGTATATTTTGTATTTTTCTAAAGTTGTTAGTTTTTTACTTTGTTTTAATATGTGGAGAATGTTTAAATTAGTATGTATGTCCGTGTGTGTGTGTCACGTGTTTTTTAGGTGTGATACGTGGCTGGATTTTGGATTTGTGTTGTTTCTTTGGGTAATGTGTTCAAGCGTGTGTAGAATAAAAAAGGATATTACAAGTAATATAGAAAACACGAACAGAACTATTCCATTACTTTCTTCTCTAAGCTTTAAGGGTAGTTTCCTTCTGTTTAATGGCATTCATTTGGTTTAACACAGCCATTATTCTTACTTTCCACTTAGAGTGCATGAAAAATTTTTTTATTTGTTTCAATGTCAATATTAAACATTATGGACTCTAGAAGTTGCTTCACAAAATCTTTCTTTATATACATTCTGTTACTATTTCTATTTTTAACTTATGGTAATGACCTAGTGTAATCAAAAAGTGAAAAAAATATTACACAATATCGAAACAACAGTACATTTTGTTTTCCAGTGCAAATTTATTTTCAATAGAGGGTTAGCTGAATTTATGAAACAATAGACATTTTGTAGCGATCAAACATTTTTTTCATGAAACAATTCATGAAAACTGTCATGAGGCTTGTATAGTTTAAAAATAATTCAGATGATATATTATAAATAAAACTAAGTAAGTTAATCTGTCAGATGCAGGACATACTACTACTCTAGCAGGTATTAACAGGAAACTTCTTAGGTATTTTATATTTTATATAAAGTATTCACAGCTTAATTAATATGCAAATAATTTGATTTGGGGGACTTTATCTAACACAAGATACATTTAAAACTTTAACTCTTTTAAATGTTTATAACTTGCCTATAGTAGCACTTACTTATATTTGTTGAGGACGGCAGTTTCAGGAGATGTGTCCCATTGTCGCTCAAACCGTAACTGATCTCAAGGTTTACGTACATTAGGGTGTTAGGGTGGGGGTGGGATATTATGGTGATGTGGGTGTATTTTGTGTGTATTGGGACTTATGATGTCAAAAGGGACAATGGGACACATCTCCCAAAACGGCCGTCCTCAACTAATATAAGTAAGTGCTACTATAGGCAAGTTATAAATATTTAAAAGTGTTAGTGATAACTAGTAGCTCACGTGAACAAATATTTTAAACTTTGTAATATTTATAATTAGATTATTCAGCAATCAGTAATTCCACAACATTTTTTAGAATAATAATAAAATGGAAACTAATTTAAGTACACCTTAACATTACTTATTAAAATTATTATTTTTTTATATACGTTATTCAAAATATTGATTTATATTTCTACAAATTAGCCATTCAATTCTAATTAATAAATAGTTTTAATCTTGTTTTTAATTAGAATATATTTCTTACAAATACCAAAAATACATTATGTACATGTTTCTTAATACTGAGGTTTTCTTCAGTTGGTAGTGGAACTAGTATGGTTACAAGAATGTCTGTCTAATTTTTACTAAATTCATTATTTAACAACATGAATTTTTTAATGTTTCTAATTTTGTTACACATGTATACAAAATATAATAAACCTATATACCTTCCATTTATATAAATTTAGGTACATTCTTCTGCCTTTCTTAACATGAAAACATTATTCTCTGTTAGCATGTTTCGAATTAATTCCGTTATTAACACTATAACCTCTACTGTTCGTCCAGTCAGTCAGTCAGAGAAGGAGGGGGTTTGGAGGCCCCCGAGGTTTTGCAGCATCTGTTACGCGACACTGGCTGCGGGTCGGAATTTGGGATCAGGGCTTTTGGTGAGGGCTGGATCTGAGTAGGGGTTTCTACATGGCAGGACATTTTATTGGGTGGGACGGAATACAGTTTTTATGCTGAGGGACAACATTTAATTATTAAGTTTGGGACGGGTTGACATTTTTTTGTGTGTGTGACATATTCTCATTTTTGAACATGCTGTAAACATGTGTGTAATATGGATGTTGTGACGTAAGAGTGTAGTAATGTGTGGTAATTGCTTAGGGTAGAATGGAGTGAAAGGAAAGGTAGAAGGGGCATGGGAACTGAGTTATGAGGGGTCTAGGAGGATTTTGGGATGGGAATGGAAGATGGGAGGGGGTTCAGACAATTAGCTGAAGGGAACGAGTGAAGTCGGAGAGGGTAGGAGCATGAAATGATTGACAGATATTGGAGTTGGAGAGAAAGAGAAGGAAGTTTGAGATGAACCTCATTGATCATGCCTGGAAGGCTTCGAGATGTTTCTTGGTGGTTTTGGTGCAGAGTATGTTTGTCCAAACCTTGAGCTTGTTCTTACATACTGTTAGCCCCGCCCCCACCACTAATCCCTTCCTGGTTACTGGATCTCAGTCCAGACTTTGCTTCCTATTAGTTCACGCCTTCTCTTGATTACACCAGTTTAAATACTCAACAATATTAAAATTTTAAAGTAACTTGATTGTGAATTTACTTGTTCATTTATTATATTTTCTTTCTTTAATTGATTTATGAATTTCTAACATATTTAACCCTCTTTCTTTGTAATATTTTCATTGCATTTTCCATTTCTACTGGTGTATATAGCCCTCTTTAAACAAATGGATCATCCTATTTGTCCTACAAGAAATGGAGCCTTACCATTTGACAGACTTTTTTCTTTTATAACTATAAGGGCAATATAATCCTATATATGGGTCCAAACTTCTATTTGCACCAGGAGGTCAAGAATCCTAATATGAAGAAAAATAAACAATTAACTGAGACAGTTTCTGAAAATTCAACCATCTCTTGAGATTGAAAGGTTGCTTTTATTAAAAAACCCTAAAGTAAAATATTTGTTTTACCTTACCAGAATCTAGCATTGCTTTTCCAATTGCTTTGGCCATTACTCCAGCTCCAATAAATCCAACTTTTTGTGAAATTACCTTCATAATTTCTGTTGGTCTTCAAAAGAGGAAATTCAGAACTTGCTAATAATTAGTTGTAGAGCTAAGAAATAAAATAAAATATACAGTCAACATAAAACAACTATTTGTCTACAAACATCAGTATAAGTAATACAGCTACTTTATAAACAGAAAAATTAAAATTTATTTTTAAAAAAATTTAAAAATATCCCTATCTTACAAAAACTAATGTCTTAAAGCAAATAAGGTACTGAAAGTAATCATAAAACTTTTGGTATATTAGATAAAAGCAAACAACTATCTATTATTTTTCTGCATTGTCTTTAGTTATTAAAAAATTACTAATATATTACACTTTTATAAGTTATTTCTTATGTTTGTTTTTATTTGTAAGTGTTAAATAAAAGATTTAATCATAGAACATTAATAATGGCAAGAAAACTTTCTAACCAATTATATGTTTGATTAAATACAGAAATATCATCGAGATAATTTCTATTGTTAAAAAAATTCGTTAAAATTTTGCAAAAATGTTATATTGACATACACACCACAGTTAATAAACTTTTATTAGCGCTCTCTTATAAAAAAATTCTTTTTTATTTAATGTCTGTAAATAGCTATTATTTTGTTTATATATGCTAGTGACAAATCACAGATACTCAACATTTCGAATACTTTCCGAAATTCCTTTTCAAGAGCTCAATTTTAATTAAACAATTCGAATTGTTTGATTAAAACTGAGCTCTTAAAAACGAATTTCGGAAAGAAATTCGAAATGTTGAGTGTTTTATAAAAGCAAATTTGTCTGTGATCTGTCATTAGCCTAATAAAAAAAATCATTTTATAAAATTTCAAGTGTGCTGTTCAGTCAGATTAAAGTTTAATTTTTCAGAATTTACAGTTTTTAGGGTGCCAATACCAATTTTTTAATTTTTCTAATCTTCCTAAAGTCTTTCTATATCACCAAGATTATATTTATGCAATATTAATGACATATGTGAAGCTGAAACTTAAAAGAAACGCATCTGCTATATCAGTAAGTAGTGGTTTTTTACCAAGTTAATACCAAAAGTGTAATAATAAAAAAATCTCAAGATGTACAACCCTAAAACGCAATTATTAATTTTTTTTTTATTAAAGCACTGTTTATGGTATCTGAGTTTTTAAGTAATTTCCTCTTTAGAGATTTTTTCCTCTTTAGAATGTTTTGAGTAATATGTGAAAAGCGAAAATATCAAAGATGGTTAACTGAAAGTAATCTATTACCCCTGAATTTCTGTTAAATCTAATATAAACCTGAAGTGAAGTATCGACTAAAATGGAGTTACAACATTTCTACAACAGAAACAAAAGAGAGGGCCGATTTAGGTTATTATATACTCTTGAATTTTGTAGTCCATTATGTTTGGTGATTCTTAATTAAAGTTCGGATAGTCATAAACTAATGTTAAATGATTATTATATACATTTTACTCACAATAAATATTGTAAAATAAAAATTATTAATAGAAAGCCTTCAGTAACACAGAAAATATAATAAAAGTAGGTAGTGACTTCCTAAAAACTAAAAATTTCTAAAACAAAAATACCTTTACTTCACCATATATATATATATATATATATTTAGGTTAGTTTTGGTTGGTAAAGATTATTTAGATTTTTTGGACTAGGAGACTGACAGACTTACCTTGGTAAGAGTCCACACTGTAGTCTTGAAACAGAAACACATAAAAGCACTTAAACAATGATATATTTCAACCACACAGTGGTCTTTGTCAATCGAAGAGAAAACACAAAAAGAAATATGAGAGAATGAAATAAAATAAATACAAGTTGTAATCACAGATTGTGTAGAGTAGAAATCAGATGTCACAGATGCACATATTAAAGATATATATATATATATATATATATATATATATATATATATTGTTTCCATGAGCATATGAGTGATTATAGTTTATATAAGTCTGTCAGGGGAAAAGAGATAAGGCTATTAGGAGAAAAAAATAAATAAATAAAAAAAAACATTAAAAAAAATAATAAATGGGTTTATCTGATGTTGAGGTTAGGGGATTCTCTGGATTTGGTATACCACTGGTATGATAGTTCCCACCTTCTCAGTTCTGAGGGATTGCAATCAGGGGGGAGTGATTTAATTATTTTTGTGGTATAGCAGTCATCAAAAGTTGTGATGTTGTGACTCGCAGCATGTTGAGCTGTTGGTCTATCCATATTCATATTTTAACATCATGTCTGTGGCCATTCATTCTGATATTCAAACCATCCGTGGTCAGGCCTATGTACTGTGCTGAGCAAAGTTTACATTGTAGCTGGTATATGACATTTTTCGATGTACAATTATGATGACCCTGTATTTTGAAGACCATTTTTGTTGTTTGGCTGTTGAAACTATTTGCTGAGGGGTGTATTGGACACGTCTTGCATCTAGGTCTATTGCATGGGAAGGAGCCATGAGGAAGTTTGTGTGGTTTCTCTGCATCAGGGTCTGGTAGTTTAGGAAAACCAAATTCATTCAGCACAATCCTCGGTTCACCATAAACCACAAACAGAACAAAATAAACTGTCTTTAATAACAGCCTACCATCCTGGTCTACATAAACTCAACAAGATATTGAAAGATGGCTTCAAAATTCTTCAAGCTTCCGTCCACATTAAAAATCTTTTCACCGATCCACCGCAAATTTGGTACAAGCAACCTCCTAACTTGAAAAACATCCTAGTACATCCTAAACTACCAGACCCTGATGCAGAGAAACCACACAAACTTCCTCATGGCTCCTTCCCATGCAATAGACCTAGATGCAAGACGTGTCCAATACACCCCTCAGCAAATAGTTTCAACAGCCAAACAACAAAAATGGTCTTCAAAATACAGGGTCATCATAATTGTACATCGAAAAATGTCATATACCAGCTACAATGTAAACTTTGCTCAGCACAGTACATAGGCCTGACCACGGATGGTCTGAATATCAGAATGAATGGCCACAGACATGATGTTAAAATTATGAATATGGATAGACCAACAGCTCAACATGCTGCGAGTCACAACATCACAACTTTTGATGACTGCTATACCACAAAAATAATTAAATCACTCCCCCCTGATTGCAATCCCTCAGAACTGAGAAGGTGGGAACTATCATACCAGTGGTATACCAAATCCAGAGAATCCCCTAACCTCAACATCAGATAAACCCATTCATTTTTTTTTTTTTTTTTTTTTTTCCTAATAGCCTTATCTCTTTTCCCCTGACAGACTTATATAAACTATAATCACTCATATGCTCATGGAAACAATATATATATCTTTAATCTGTGCATCTGATTTCTACTCTACACAATCTGTGATTACAACTTGTATTTATTTTATTTCATTCTCTCATATTTCTTTTTGTGTTTTCTCTTCGATTGACAAAGACCACTGTGTGGTTGAAATATATCATTGTTTAAGTGCTTTTATGTGTTTCTATTTCAAGACTACAGTGTGGACTCTTACCAAGGTAAGTCTGTCAGTCTCCTAGTCCAAAAAATCTATATATATATATATATAGAGAATATCAAATGTGTTTTCCTGTTAGAATATTTTTAAGATCAAATAATACACACAAATACAGGAATATTTAATTTATTGAACAATAAACTCTAAGCTTTTCGCTGGCTTACATTACCAACATCTTCAGGAGTTACAATATTAAGAATGATAAAACATAAAAGTTTTATCATTCTTAATATTGTAACTCCTGAAGATGTTGGTAATGTAAGCCAGCGAAAAGCTTAGAGTTTATTGTTCAATAAATTAAATATTCCTGTATTTGTGTGTATTATTTGATCTTAAAAATATATATATATATATATATATATATATATATATATATATATATATATACATATATATGAAGTTAATATATTACTATTGTAAATACTTTTATCCACCACTAAGTGCAATAATTTTACCTTGTGTAATGAGGCACCTTTCGGTCAAATGACCGAAAGATGCCTCATCACCCAAAGTAAAATTATTGCACTTAGTGGTGGATAAAAGTATTTACAATAGTAATATATTAACTTCATAAAGTCAGAGCAACGGTAAAATAATGGACAACCTAAAATTTCAATATATATATTGCCTGAAGATAATGGCAAGGCCAGTCATTGAATGTTAACTCGCATATATACCAAGTAAGATTATTGTTTAAGTACATAAGTGAAAGTGAAAGTGATAAGTGTATACAAGAAAACAGTGTTGCATAACTACAAATATATATATATATATATATTAAAAAACATTTTAAAATTTTTATTTTTAATTAAAACATTGCACTTTGTTATACTTCATTAGAATGTAGCTACAAATTATTCACTCAGAATAAAATTGGCTTACTAAAGCTCTGATCGCGCAAAATGTATTCTCGTCAAAAAGGTGCAAATCTTACCGACAAACCTAAGTCGCATGACCTACAGATACTTTTCGAATGGCTGATATGTGTAACTTATCAATTAAAATTTTTCAATTTAAAAAGTCGCGATTCAATTATATTTAGCGGCAAACCAAAATCAACCATCTTGGTTATAGTAATCATTGGACCTTAACAATGCTTTCTGATTGGCCGACAAAAGCCGTCTGACTTTTCAATCAAAAAAGCTCGTATTTAGTGTGTGTGAGACAATGGACTATAACGAATCTTGCCCCACATTATTTTTTGAAGGTTATTTGTTTGATGAAAAGCGGGTTTTGAGACTTTTTATTCGTACAAAGTGCTCCCGACGAAGACAAACTGAAGTCCGATATCAAAGTAAAGATCACGAACTATTTCGAATTTAGGTGTGGGAAGGTCGTTTCATTGCCAAAAATAGGTCAAAAAAGTGTGGGTGGAGGGTTTCAGCCAAGGTCGGTTTATTTTTGCCAAGCGCAAACCAAAGTGAACATAAACCAACTCTGTGCAATATCATCTTTGTACCCACCATAATACCTCTAATGTAAGCACCTAGGTTAGATTGGGTCAGGTTAGTTTAGTTGAGGTTAATTTGTTTGCTGTAAAAAATAACTTCGGATTCTCGTTCAGCATGGTCAAATTAACCACAAGTAAAAATTTCACCAATCAGAGCGGTAGTCTGGTAATCTTAATAATTACCTAATTTCGTTTTGGTAAAAATCGATTACATGGGGACGGGAAAAAATAACACAAGAGCCTGTTAGTTAATTCCTGTAGAGGTTTCTATTGCCTGCCTATTGAACACGCCGATATTATATTACTATGACTAAATAGTTAGTAATTTGATGTTACTTATTAATTATAAATTTGTTAATTAGAATCATCAATTTCAATTATAACAAGATATTACTTACAAGTAAGCTTGCTTTCCTACGTTTTTTTAAAAGTGAAAGAGTTTCAACTTAGAATTTTGAATATATCTCATAATTCGTTAAAAATCTTAGTGTTAAAACAAAATATCGATTTTATATTGAAAGGTTTTAAAATAATAATATTGATATTCGTATTACTTTCATAAAATTATAGAATATAAAAAGACCGGTAATTTTAAAACTGTACTATGAACTTATTAAACAGATGTTAATTTTACATAAGATTTGGGAATAATATTGAAGTGTTAATATCGTATTGTTTACATGTATACTCTGTGTATCGGATAACCAACCTCAAAAAAATATAGAGATGTCTATACAATTAAACAAATGCACAGGTTTTATATTAGATATTTCTGTGTAAATCTTTTAGTATTTAGTTTAAGAAACAACATTCATTTAAAAAAATATAAATATAAAATTTTTCAAGTTCACTATTATTTTATATTTATAAGTATTTTATTATTATAATTTTATGTTATTATATTTGAATACAGTTTTCTTCTCATGTCAAAAAACTTTGTTCAAAAGTCTAGATATAACATAAACGTTTACTTATATGATGTTTGAGACTTTCCTATTATAACATACAATAATATATGTAAGAGTTCTTGAATTTTGTAGTCCATTGCGTCCCGTGAAACTTAATCACTTTTACATTAGTTTATGACTATCCATAAAGTTACATATAGTGTATGACTATACAATGTTAAAGTGATTATTTAAATATATATGGGGACTACAACATTCCAGAGTATATAAGAGTGTTTAAAGAGTATATGTAAGCTAGTAGCTTGAGCTGGAGTCAAATAATATCTAGATATAAATTCTACAATATGTGGTGGTTTAGGAATATACCGTCTTTATTTAATATTATGGGTATATTTTACTCTTTTATAATATCATAAGAATTTGATGATTTTTTTAGAGATTATTATATGCATTTATCATAAATTTTCAATAGGGGTAGATGTTACTAATTTTACGTAGTAATACCATATCAAAAGTTGGCAGCATGAATGTTTGTTTTTGTTTTGATATTTGGTTGTTTGAATTTATCCTACTGCTAGGAATTGGATCTGATTCTCTAAAATTTATTGGTTGTGTAAATTGAGTATATGTTTACTTAATTATGGATCCAGACAATGGTGAAAGGCCATCAGAGGATAAAAATCCTCAAATTAATTCTATAGAACCAAAAGAAAGAATTCTAGCAAGAAGGTTGAGAATACAAAGAAGAATTGAAGCAGCAAGAAGAAGGTTTTAAAAAAAAATTTGCTTAATATCTAATTACATTAAAAAATAATCTAATGATTTTAAACATATTTGATTCCTTTATAATTATAAAATATAAACACTGTGTGTATAAAATATAAACACTGTTTGTTTACTATTTTATAAATTAAGATATTTGACTAAAACCATAAGTACATTAAGAGTTTTGTTCATTAATTTAGCCCTGAACATGTTTGCTTTAAGTATTAAGTTAGTGGTATTAGTAAAGTGTTTTTATTTTTAAAATAGTGAATTATGAATGACAAAGTATAAGTTCTCCATTAAAATTTTGTGGCCAAAACGAAGAACTATGTGGGAAAATACAAATTTTAATATATTTCCAAAATGAACAGTTTTAAAATGATATTGAGGCTAAAAATGAATCAATACACTTATAATTAGATGGAAGTAGTTTAAAAGTATGCAAAAAGTAATTAATTAGAAAATAATCACTTTTGTACAATAGAGTTATAAGAAATTTTGCATGAGAATTTCTGTGTGTTCTATATATGTTAAGCAAATGTTTTGTCCGCTTTTGTTAGTATTATCATATTAATTACATAACTAATATTTTTCAGAATTCTTTATTTTCCCAGAACTAATTTTGCAACCAAAGTGATGCTATAATAATAAACACTAACAAACAAGCACTAATAAACAGAAACACAATCAAACTTTGTTGAACATCTCGTATCCAAAAAACATGACTACACAATAATAACATCCAACCTACAAATTCTTCATAAACAAAACAAATAACCAACGATATACAACCGAACAATACAAAATATATATAAACATTTCAAACTACACCCTACACACATGCTCTACATCCAATTACATTATAACTCACACTCACTTTTCGACTTAACTCCTAATACTCACCAAAATACACCTACATCCCCAAACCTAATATATCACCCCCACCCCAACCTACAAAAACCTTGAGATCAGTTATCACCTGAGTTGACAATAGGATACATCTCCCGAAACGGCCGTCCTCAACAAATATAAGTAAATGCCACTGTAGGCAAGTTGTAATGTGTTTACAAGTGTTTTAATGTATATTATGTTAAAATGTTTAAAATGGGGACATAATGGGGTTGCTTGATGTAATAATCTTCAATTCACTGACTAAACTATAATTAAAAAGTACTTAACTATGTGAATACGTAATGGCTTACTTGCTGACCTGTTTCAAAACATTCGTTGCTTTTATGAAGCTAACCCTCTACTGCCGGAATCATTTTAGGTACAAAGTCAGTAACGGGATGGATTTATGACTGTGGGATGGAGTGGGTTATTTTGGTTGTGTGTCATGTAATGGAAAAGGCTGTTGGCTTCCAAATGTGAGTTGCGTAGCATCCATCCCGTTACAGCCTCTGTACTTAAAATGATGCCGCCAGTAGAGGGTTAGCTTCGTAAAAGGAACGAATGTTTTGAAAGGCGTCAGCAAGAAAGCCATTACATATTCACTTAATTAAGTACTTTTTAATTATAGTTTTATTTAAAATATTTTATAAGGGTCTATTCCTTGATGAGTAGTCTAGAGATAAGGAACTGTTTGCAAGAGGGGATTTTTGTAATATGGATATCAGTAGTAAAAAAGATGCCAAGTAATTCAGCATTACTTCAGTTTCTTCTGTAAAAACTATAAGTTGTTATATTAAGTATTTTTTGTTGTTGTTCATTAGATTGTGAAATGTTATTATAACAGCATCCCAACATCAGATTCTCCGTTTTGTTGTAAGGGAATTAGTGTCTGAAATCTTGAAGTGAAGAAAAACGTTTGTGAAAACAATTCATCAATAATACAGCAGTGTATGGTGTTATATTCAACATATCTTTTAAAAAAAACATCATTCAGCAGAAAGGAAATTTTAAAAAATCACAAAAGAAAAAAATACAAATACGTGTTTTTAGTTAAAAATTAGTAGCTCACCTGAAGATGGAATCAATTAATATAAAAAAATATATATTTTGACAAAAGCTGGTGATAGAATATTTTTGACTTCTTTTTTAAATTTTGAGGGTGTAATTTATTAATAATTCATTTCTTAAAGCCAAGCTGTTAACAAACTATTTTATGGAAAAGCTCTTCGATGACTATGTGATGCAATAATCGGAAAATTTGCCTGAATAATGGGAAATAAAAACTGCTGTTTTATGGCCCCAACACTATACTCTCTGATTGTGAAATAATAACTTTCTAGACACATTGTTACTATTCTGGGATATTGTTTTTTCCTGACCTAGCACCAACATATTTAGACTTGTTTTCATGAATGAAAATCAAATTGAAGAGGCAATGTCTTGCCAATGCAGAAAAGGTAACGGAAAAGTCAATGAAGCAGTTGAAATAGCATTTTGAAAATAGCTTCTATTTGTTTTCAATAGTCGGATGAATGTTGGACCTAGTGTGTATATGAATGAAATCAATACTTTGAAGGAATACTACATTTAAGGAATGTTTGAACAATAAAAATAATGATTTGCTGAACTGATACCAAGTCAATACTTAAAGTAAACAATAACAATAATCATTGAAATTATTTAAAGTAAAGTTCAAACATAAATATTTTCTTGAATTTTGTAGTCCATTACGTTCGGTGAATCTTAATTAATCACTTAAACAATACATAGCGATCGAAAACGTTCTGTCTCAGTAAGTTTTAACAAATTTACAAAATTTAAAGTTTGGATTGTCATAAACTATTGTTTAAGTGATTAAATAAATATTTTGCCGATAGTCATGGACAGCAAAATGAAAGTATTAATGAAATAACAATACTGCATATTTTTATATTAAATTTTATTACAGCCAATTCAGAGAACTTCTTCAACATAAAAGAAGTAATATGTAGACCACTGATTATCATTTTTATTATCACAAAGGAGTGTTTGAAAATATTCATATTAGTTTTGTAGGTCATCATTTAATAGTAAAATAACACCCTGGATAAAGTTTTATACTGTATAGTAAGTATAAATTTAATTATACATGATAGCCATAGAAACTCTTTATACAATCTACTTGTTAATTAAAAAACAACTAATATAATAAAAAATTTTTAAAGTTAATTCCTACTTAAGTCAAAAAAAATTATTATAGTTTTACTTTATAAATAAAGTAACATAACCCTTGTTTTAAAACCGCTGTTCTACCACATAACCTACAACATAAAATCAGCTGTTTTATAAAATCATATGTTATGACTTATTTTTAGCCAAATGTGATGAAATAACAAAATTGTATACCTTGCCCCTTTGTGAAAAGATTTTCTCCCATATAAAACTAAATTGAATTCATTTTTAAATTTAATTAATAAAACAATATTTGAAGAAAATTGTATTAACATCATTTGTCATCCACTACAATTTTAAAAGTGTATTTGATCTTGAGTGAATGAATAGAAAGTATTTTATTAACAATTGAAAATTTGAACAAAATATATAGGGCGATTGTGAACTAATAGAAGGAATTAAAAAAATCTAGTTAAGTAATGGTAAAAAGTTAAACAATACCAAATAAATTTGTTTTGTTTCGGATTAAGGTTACTTCCGGAAGACAGTGAAGTGATTACTGTCTGTGAAGAAGAAAAGAGTTTATTGGAGAAACAAGTAGAAGCTAGTACTGTAGCTGTGTCAGTTCTGGTGGAAGAAGGCAGAGAATTGGTAAGAGAAATAAAATATTGTAATAATATATTTTTTCACAATTTTTGAATAATTTTCTACGTCTTTGTAAAAGTCTTAAAAATTTGGCATAAAATTATTTATAAACACATTGATTACCAGTTTTAACAATGTAAAAACTTTTTTGGGACATGTTTTGGGAGATATAACCCACTTTCAGCTATGATCATAGCAGATCTAAAGCGGGGATGTAATTAGGCTAGCTTCTACTTGAGTTGGGAACTTGCCATAGAGGATATTTCTCCTAAAAGGTTATGAGAAATCACTGCATTGAGCAAAAAATATTTAGATGGACATTTTTACTGTTTACATTAACAAAGACAAACTTTGAAAATGAAAAAAAAAACATGTCTTGCTTTTTAAGTGATGCTATCTGCTCACATAATTTTCACTTATACTTTCCAACCATCTTTCTCCTCGTTGGGAAGTCTTTGACCAATCACAAATTTTGTAACATATCAGGCCATTTCATGCCACTCTTCCATGATATCAGCTCCCCTATTCCCCTCTCACCAGATGTAATCAAATACAAATTTTTTTATTTCTAATTTAATAAATAGCTAAATCTAAGTAAATTTATTTCCTGAGCAGACAATAAAATGTTTGTTTCTTGCACTTTTTGTAGGAATCTTCTTCCTCATTATGATAAAATTTCAACGACCTTTCTGCATTAGTTTTGACAAAGCACTCACTTAATTCCTGTTTTGTTTCCATATAATATATTACTACCTCTTTGGAAATGGCTTTACTTTGCAATAAAGCTGTTGAAATAATTTAAGACAATTTATTTTATAATTTCTCAAAGTTTATTATTCTAAAATAAAAATCTTATGATTTAATTTAAAATCTCCATTATAGCATGGAATCTCTGATTAAAACCCGTAGTAGCTTTTGTATGTAAAACTGTATGCATAAACTGATCTAATGATCACTCACTACTAACACAGCTGTCTGTTTTCACACTTAATGTCACTGATAACAAGACTCAAAGGTTAGACACTTTTTAACTCTAAAAATAAATGATTTATTCATAACTGTTAAAATAACTGTTATTTAATATTCCAAAATATATTTAGAGGCAAATACGGTCCTGACCATGCAAATTATCTAAGGTTTATTGGTAATTCTGTAAGTTATCATTATTCTAGACATCAACAAATTTCGATAACTATGATATTATTTATTCTATTTCATAAATTTTAGCAAAATTATTAAATAATATTTCTGTTGTTTTTTTTTAATAAACTGAATAAATATAAATTTGAGTACACTTTTCTGCCTTTCTTACCTTTACAATATTTTCCTCTGTTGATGCATTTCGGAATGACTCCATTTCAAATCCTAAATTGTACTTCCATTTAAGCGAGTACGATTTAAGTCTTAAAAATGAAGTCATTCCGAAAAGCACCAACAGAGGAAAATATTGTAAAGTTAGGAAAGACAGAAAAATATACTTAAATATATACAAATATTCCTAATAGAAATAAAGATATGTATATTAAGAAATTTAAACTGATTAAGATAATTTTTTAATGCCAGCTCTAACTTAATAAAATCAGAAGTTTGAAATTTATTTTATTTGTATCATATCACCTTCTAATGTTAAAAAAGAGCTAGTCCATTTATTTAGATTTGTGGATACAGTTTTTAATTTATATATTTAAATATATAAATAAAAATAATTGAATAGAGCAAAATTAATTTGTTACTTTCAGTGTTCGTAAGAATAGTTGCTAGAAAGTTAGTCACAGCTGGTGAGGTTTAAGGTTACTTCATTAAGAAGCTAAGAGTGGAATAGTCTTCATATAAAATATATATATGTACTTTTTCAATTCTCTAGGTAACTAATGTACAAGTAGCAGGTGAGTCACATGAAGTAAATAGACGAGTGAATGAAAGATCTGCTAAAGAGAAGCGACTTATAAAATTGGAAGAAGAAGCTAGTCTTGCACTTGAAAAATTTGATGATATCAGTAGCAAGTGGGAAGAAATTGCCACTTACAATGATCCCTTAGACCTTCATCAAACAACTGAATCTCAGAAAGGTGTGAAAATTAAACAATTTTCTAAAACATATGGTTAAGTATTATAGAAAATGTTGCCTCTTTAGACAAGTTGTCAATATTGGTTCCAGAAAACTCACACTTTACTTTTGCGTACTTCAATTCTCAGAATGTCTAGCTCAGTGGTTAATTGAAGCATATTATGTAGTAATTTACTAAAGGTGAGTCATTTATGTTAAATATCGTTTCCTAATCACAAATTATACTTTTCTTGTTAATCTTACTTAATTAGCTCTGCTAGTTAGAATATGTCAAAGACATTTATATGACCCGTCTATACTTCCGACAACAAAGTTGTAACACATTTTAGATGGTGTTACATATTAAAAATAAGATTCGGAAAACAAACGTGAATTAATTACAAAATGTAACAATAAATAAATAAGGATATAAAAAAATTGTGAATTTGTAAATTTTAATCTATGAGGGATACTGACCACTAGCTAGAAATTCTGGAACTAATAATATGCGCAGATCGGTGCACGGTAATTAGGATGGAAGTGTGCTGGCCATGATTAAACTCTCTCGATATCAAAATGTAGCCAGGGACGCACATCTCGGAAAATCAAGGAGCAAAAGAGATGAATTTATTTTAAAGTGTAAAGTTATTTAAAGTTTTATTTTGTTTGAAGAAATGCTACGTATAATATATTGTGCTAAATCTCTTTCCGATTTTAACCATGTAGTCAACTGCACGTGTATTAAGACCGAAGAGTTAGGGGAATTAAATTTGAAGACATGTAACTCTTATTATATTAATTTTTGTTGTTGTTTAGTAGAAGAAATGCTGCGTTACGTTACGCGTAATTATAGTAATAATTATTGTATTTTTCATTCCTGATGATGTTGGTACTGTTTACCAACAAAAAGCTTTGAATGTAAATAAATAATATTCTTGTATTTGAATAACCTATGTTGTTAAAAAAAAAAAAAAAAAAAAAAAAAAAAAAAAAAAAAAAAAAAAATATATATATATATATATATATATATATATATATATAGATTTTTTTGGACTAGGAGACTGACAGACTTACCTTGGTAAGAGTCCACACTGTAGTCTTGAAATAGAAACACATAAAAGAACTTAAACAATGATATATTTCAACCACACAGTGGTCTTTGTCAATCGAAGAGAAAACACAAAAAGAAATATGAGAGAATGAAATAAAATAAATATGACCACTGTGTGGTTGAAATATATCATTGTTTAAGTGCTTTTATGTGTTTCTATTTCAAGACTACAGTGTGGACTCTTACCAAGGTAAGTCTGTCAGTCTCCTAGTCCGAAAAATCTAAATAATCTTTACCAACCAAAACTAACCTAAATATATATATATATATATATATATATATTGTAACATTTTGAAGTAATATATATATAAAAGGCACTTACAAAATAAGATAAATATATATAAATAAATTCAGTATGTAAAAAATTACTAAAATATACCAGGAACGAAATGTAAACATAACCTAATTTCACTTGTGTAGAAAATGCACACGGCCACATTTTAGATCTAATCACAAGATTTTATATAAAAAGAAAAAAACACACACAAATCACTATTTATAAGAAAATGTATTAGAAGTAATTGGTAGATAACAATTTAAATAGAACAATAGAACGATATAAATACACTTAAAACTTTCAAACAGCAAGCTAGTGAATGTTCTGTAGTAAACAAGATGGGGAACGGATTTGTAGAGTTGCGTGCGCATGACCGGCAAAAGATATTCGTTTTAAATATTTCTCGTGGATATATAATCTAAAACAGTTTGGGAAATAAGATTTAAAATCAATTGTTTTGCAAAGAAATTTAAGTGCAGTTGTTAAGAAGAAGAAGTGTATCAAAGGCGGTGAACATGACATCCGTAAAGCTGTTACTTACAAGGAATAAACGAGAAAATAGCGGAAATTCACGACTTGGCCATTTTATTGCTAAAAAAGGTAGCGTCAGTGGGAGTTGGAACAGAGCATTTGAACGAGGAAGACGTGTTCAGAATTGGCTGTAGAAATTTTATTTTTTTAACTGGTGCGGAAAGTGCAGTATCGTATTCAAATCATAATTACAGAATAACATTAAGCCAAATCATTGAACTGATCGATTAAGAAGACATTATTCAGGAAATTATTTAATTAGAAACCAAATAACTTATAAAAAAATTTTAGCTTGTAAGAATTGTAACTTAGATATTTTTTTGAAAGTGCCAACTCAAATTTTATTATTCAAAATTTAGAAAACCCACCTATTAACCCGAGATAAAGAGAGCTCAAGCTCAAATTGAAGTAATTAAATCAAATTCAATTAATAATAAAATTTATAACTAAACTTCTTGCTGCCATAAACAAATTTTAGACTTAGGCTAATAAAGCTTAATTTTTGTAATTCTTTGTGGAGGAAATAAGAATTTGTAATTAGTAAGTGACTTTGTAAAAGAAAATAAGGAATGTCATATTAAGATATTAAAAAAATTATTGTAACAAAAGCAGCATTGAATCGTTATTTCTTTTAACTTATAAATTTTTATTAAGATTATAAAAGGAAATTACCAATTATTACATTTGGCACACAAACGTGGGGCTCGATTATAAAAAAAATTTAAGAATTAACCTTAAGGCACTTTAGATAAGATTATTAATTAAATATTTGTATTAATATTGTTTACTTTTCAGGACTTTGCAACCATAAGTCAATAATTTTTTTAATTTTCAAAATATAAATAGAATAAAGGGGAATTTTGAAATTTTAGATAAAGAAATAAAAAAAAAAAAAAAATGGAATCTGAAACAGGTACATATAATTTAAGGAGGGAGAAAGCGAAAAAAACAGAAAAATTAGAGGAATATAACAAACATAGTAGGTCTAGGAAGGGTACAGAAGTTGAGGAAGCTGCAAAAGGAAAATATGTGACATTAAAAGAAAAAATAAATGAAAAAGAGGAAGAAGCTACAATAGGCCTAATAGAATTGGAAAAAGGGACAAGCCTAGAAATACTAGAGACAGAAACGGAAGGCACAGATAAGCCTATAGAAGAGAGTGAGGTGGAAACCCAAGTAGATGAGGCTAGGGGATTACCACTGATGCAAACCCAACAGAAAAAGGGAAATAATCAGAATGAAGATTTAAGGGAGATGATGAGAACTCTCATGGAAATGAGTGAAAAAGGGAGAGAGGATCTAAATAGACAATTAAATATAAATAATGAAAAAATAAATAGACAATTAAATATAAATAATGAAAAAATAAATAGACAATTAAATATAAATAATGAAAAAATAAATAGACAATTAGATAAGATAGATGAAATAAAAGGGGAAATGAAAGATATGAGTGAGGATATGAGGGAAATAAACAAAAAATTAGAGGAAAATAGAGACGAAATGAGAGAGATGAAGGAAGATTTCAAATTCATAACACAGGAAATAAGGGAGGAAAGTAAGAAAATGATAGAGGATATGAGGGAACAGTTGAGAACAGAGAATAATGCTGTAGTAGGAGTTATGAGAAGAGACTTAGAGGAGAAGATTAAGGAGAATTTAGAAGAAACAAAAGAAATAATAGCTGATGTGACAGAAATTAATAAGAAAGAGATAGAGAAGGTAGAAAAAATAACAATACAGAACAGGGAAGAGTTAAGAGTTTTAAATAGGGAGATAGCGATTGAGAAAAACAATAATAATGATAGAATTGACCGATTGGAAACAGAAGGAAGGAGGAATAATGAGAAACAAGGGGAATTGACCCAGAGAATGGAAAAGGTAGAAAAGAAGGTGGAAGAAAGTAAAGGAGGAGAAGGCCTAAGGATCATACAAGTGTCATGCGGGAATCAGGAGGAGATGCCCAAATTTAATGGGAGGAATGGTAACCCTATGGAGTTCCTAAAAAGACTGGATAGGTATGTGGAGAGAAAATTTGAATGTAGGACAGGGGAAAGATTTGAAAATGAATGGAGAGGAATCATAGATAGAGCTTTGGAAGTAGGAGCGGCTAGATGGTGGGAATCAATCAGAGAGGAGGTGGAAAATTTCGCGGATTTACAAGATAGGTTTATAGAAAGATACTGGGCCAAAGAAATACAGGAAGGCATCAAAGAGAGAATAGAAAATGAAAGGTATATTGAGGGAAATGGAAGAGCCAGAGCAGATTATTTCATAGAAAGAGTCATAGTTTTAAAGAACATGACACCACCGCAAAATGAGGAAGAGATAGTCCGGAGATTAAGCCGGCATTTTAATGAAAGGATACAATTGTCAAGAGGAGTACAAAATATAAAAACGATCCGAGAGATGGAAAGGATGCTGAATGAGGAGGATATAGAGGAGAGAAATAAGACAGAGAAACAGGGGACCATGGAATAGGCCTACCCCTAGAGAGGAACAGAATGGAAATAGATTTCCACCCAGAAGGGGTGAGGAAGGGATGAGACAGCAGGGAAATAGAAGATTTCCAGGACCAGGAGAATTGTATAGAAGGAATGAATATAGGAATGAAGGGCGGCCATATGTCCAGTTTTTTAACAGAAGAATAGATAATCATATGAGGGGGAATATTGAACCAAGACCAGGGCAGGAAAATAATCGAGAAAATAGAGGAGACAGGAATTACAGAACCAATGACAGGAGCCAGAAGGAAGTAAATCAGATAGAGACAAGGAGATGTGTGGGGACAAGGAAGGAGGATGGTGCACATAGTCAAACGGAAAACTAGAGAACACTGGTATCGTCGCCTTGGATCAGGAAAAGGAGCATCAAACAGAACAAATGAGGTTGCCAGTGATAAAATTTGATAAAAGCTCCTACGATAAAATTAAGTTAACTATAAATAATGTATTAATCAGTAGAAAATTTTTAGAACAAGAAGATGAGGAGAGAAATTATAATTTAGGAATTGAAAAAAAAATAATAAACCCAGAGATAGAGATTAAGATGGAAGATACAAGTTTACTAGCATTAATAGACACAGGCAGTAACGTAACATGTATCCAGGAGAAATGGATGTTAGAGAATAAAAATAAAATAGGAAAAATAGAAATCTTACCAATAAAAGATTTAACCATTCGGACTGCAACAAATAAGAAAACTAAAAAGATAAACAAAATGATCATGGTAATAGGAAAAATAGGAGGGGTAAAATATCCGTTTCAATGCCTAGTGGTGCCAGGCTTATTGAGAAAATTTATTATAGGTACGGATATGTTGATGGATGTGGAGGCACAACTTGATTTTGGAAAATGGGAGATGGAGTTTAAATATGAAAACAAATTATATAAATCAAAAATGAGTGTAGATGGGCAGACAAAATTTAAAGGGGAGATGAATAATTTTGAAAATGAGATGGAGGAGGAATTGAGTTGTGATGAACAGGAAGGAATGAATGATATGGAAAAATGGGAAGAATTTGAAACTTTTGGAAACCAGAGTCAAAATTATATTAAAATTGTACAAGAGGAGGGAGAGATAAAAAAAGAGGATATTTTTGAAAGAATAGGGAATGAAGAGGTAACTGAGGAACAAAGACAGGAGATGAGTGATTTAATAGAGAAGTATAAAGAAGTATTTTTCAGACCAGCCCGGTTTATGCACTGCATATAAACATAAGATTAAAGTTAGGGAAGATGTACCATTTTACCAAAGAAATTACCCAATTCCTACAAAGTACCAAGATCAGGTACAAGAAGAGATAGAGAAAATGTTGAGGTTAGGTATAATTGAAAGAAGTACTAGTCCATATATTAATCCAATAGTCCCAGTCATCAAAACCAATGGGAAAGTTAGATTATGTTTAGATGCAAGAAAACTAAATGAAATTATAATTCCGGATTATGATTGCTATAGAGGAATAAATGAGATTCTACACAGAGCAAAGAGAGTTAATTGGTTGAGTACCATGGACCTCACTAACAGTTTCTGGCAGGTTGAATTGGAAGAGGAGTCAAGAAAATATACTGCATTCCAACATAGAGGGAAAACATACCAGTTTGTTGTTACACCCTATGGATTGTAAAAAATCTCTAGCAGCATTGGCAAGAGCTATGGACAATATTATGAGGGAGGAATTAGAAGATTTCACCTTAATATATGTAGATGATATAGTCTGTATGTCTGAGACATTTGAGGAGCATAAAAAACACCTAGAAAAGATCTTCCAAATTTTTTTAAAAAACAACATGACCATTAAATTTGATAAATCAGAGTTCTGTAGAAAAGATATTTCATTCTTAGGGTATAGATTGACTACAAATGGAGTAAAAATGGATGAAGAGAAGGTTAGAGCTATATTAGAATTTCCCTCACCTAAAAATCCTCGACAGTTAAAAGGTTTTATTGGAATGGCTAATTATTATAATAAATTTATAGAAAAATATTCAGAATTTGTACAACCATTATTAAAATTATTATCTAATAGGAACAAATTTATTTGGACAGAAGAGGAGGAGCGAAATTTTATTAAATTAAAGAAAAAATTTTTGGAAACAAA
Organism: Prosapia bicincta; assembly: GCA_036971475.1. NCBI lineage: Eukaryota > Metazoa > Arthropoda > Insecta > Hemiptera > Cercopidae > Prosapia > Prosapia bicincta. The sequence continues at coordinate 12,584,217 of JBAIZL010000004.1, forward strand.
TGTACTTACTCACCCAGATTACCAGAAAATATTTTACCTACAAACAGATGCCAGTGAATATGCCATAGGAGGACACATCTATCAGATTGATGAAAAGGGGGAGGAAAAGGCAGTAATGTTTATGAGCCGCACATTAAAAGGAAGTGAAGTTAAATATTATACCACTGAGAAGGAATTACTTGCTATATTGTTTTGTCTGCAGAAAGCAAGACAGATCATCCTAGGAAGAAAAATTGTGATCCATACTGACCATCAGGCCTTAACTTTTATTAAGACTTGTAAAATTTTAAATTCAAGACTGCATAGATGGATATTACTAATGCAAGAATATGATTATACTATTGAACACTGTAAAGGAAAAGAAAATGTAGTTGCAGACCTATTGAGCAGGAACCCTTGTGACAAAAATAAGTTTGAAAGAAGAGACCAAAATTCAGAATTACAAATAAATTATATAGAAAGAGTTATGGATATGGAAATGTGTACAAAATTTAAAGAATTTAATAAATTACAAGTAGAAGATTTGGAAGTTAGAGAAATAAAAGAAAACATTCAAAAATTATCCTCAAAATTATAAAATTATTAATAACTTAGTATATAAAAGAAATAGGGAAAGTTGGAAAATAGTAGTACCAAAGGGAATGATTAAAGAAATAGTGGGTACTTGTCATGAATATTACCTGCATGCAGGAGCTAAGAAATGTCATACCATATTATCAGAGAGCTTCACTTGGAAGAAAATGGGAAAAAGCATTAGGGGAATTATTAAAACATGTAATATTTGTCAAAGAGCTAAAAATGTAACCCAAGGTAATTTTGGAGAGATGAAAGGGATTCAAGTAGAAAAACCAAAGGAGCAATTGTCAATTGATTTTATAGGACCATTTCAAAGAACTGTAGGAGGCTATAAGTATTTATTAGTAATGTTAGATGTATTTACAAAATTCGTTCAAATCTATAAATTGAAAAAGGCAACCACAGGGGAGGCAATTAAATGTTTAGAAAATTATATAGAAAAATTCGGGAGAGTAGAAAGAATACAGACTGATCATGGAACCCAGTTTAATAATAAGAAATGGCTGGAGTATATTAAAAATAGAGAAATGAAACCAATATTTTCTCCAATAAGGAGGCCACAAAGCAATATCGTTGAGAGGGTGAATAAGGAGATCATTAGATGTTTGAGAACATATTGTCATCATAACCATAGAGAATGGGGAAAATATGTAGAGGTTATTAACCAGGCAATTAATGAAATTCCTCATGAGACTACAGGATACACACCTAACCAGCTACAACTAGGAATTCAGGATGAAAGGTTTTGGCAAAAGGAAATAAAAAATTTAGGCTGGAGTTCAAAATTAATAAATTTAGAAAGACATTTAGAAATTGCTAGGAGTAGAATTAAGAAGAAGGCTCATAAGAGAGCAGAAAAATTTAATAAAACTCATAAAATAGAAGAATTAAATGTTGGGGACAAGGTATTAGTAAAAGAAAATTGGCAACCACAGGGTATAAGAGGTGAGATGGCAAAATTATTTTATATATATGATGGACCTTATGTGATCACCAAGAAATATGGCAAGGCGACTTATGAAATCAAAGATGCTAGAAGCAATAAAATTAGAGGAATTTTCCATGTTAGCTTGTTAAAGAAATTTTATGAACCAAGGGAGGCACACCATGGAGAATCAGAAAAATTTTAGATAGAACAAATTAAATATTGTAAGGGAGAAGTCGAGAGAAAGGAAAATAACAAGGGATAATAAGATGGTAACAACAGAAATGACTCAGGATAAAAAAAATTAGGAGAAGGAAGCGAATGTAGGAGGGATAGATAACAGATAAACCAGAAATGACAATGGACCAGAAATGACTTAATAATTAAACAAACACTTGAAAAAAAAATAATAAAGAAATAAAAAAATATATAAATTTAAATAAAAAAAGAAGGGAGATATTAAATATAGGTAAAGGAAGCAATATGAATAAACTCTAGGTGACTATGTGTATAAGAAAACGTTAGCAGGAGATAAGTTTTAAGGGATGGTAACTATATCTACGATAATTTATTGGAAACTTCGTCGAATAATGTATAAAAATAAATATGAATCTATGTTAATAAATATTGAAGCATCGTTGTAATAAAAATATGGTAATTGTGTATTTAAACTTCGTCGTATTGTAAGGGAGAATCTGCGTTGATATATATAAGTGTTGAAACAAAATTTATATTCGTTGATATAGGGACAGTGTAATCGAAGGAGCTATAGATATGATCAAATAGAGGATATGGGATTGCAACCTTTAAAAAAATATTAGATGTTAAACTTCATACAAAATAAACTGAAATGATATAAGAAAATAATTGAACTGGATATTGAAAAATAAAAATAAAATAGGAAGGGATGAATGAATAAGAACAAGGACCTAACCTACAAACAACCTAGACATGCTATGACTCGGTTAGGCTAAAATTTAAAAAAAAAAAAAAAAAAAAAAAAACCACTGTGTCAGAAGATAGATTATATAGATAAATAAAAAGACTTATGATTGGAAAGATTCCATTCTATTAAAATTAAAATAAAGAAAGAAAAAGAAAAAGTTTATAAAATAGATTATAAGAATCAGAAAATGATTAATGTACTAGATGTTAAGAGATAAGAGGATTGTTGATTAAATGTTAATTGTTAATTTATTGTATTGTTAGGAGTTTAGTATATCATATGTAATTAGAGGGCAGCAGACAAGCAAGAAGGATAGAGTAAGAGTTTACTCCCAAAATGTGAAAATTGAGATAAAAAAAAGGAATTTTGGAATCAAAAATTTTTTTTTATCTAAATTTGGGGACTATGTAACATTTTGAAGTAATATATATATAAAAGGCACTTACAAAATAAGATAAATATATATAAATAAATTCAGTATGTAAAAAATTACTAAAATATACCAGGAACGAAATGTAAACATAACCTAATTTCACTTGTGTAGAAAATGCACACGGCCACATTTTAGATCTAATCACAAGATTTTATATAAAAAGAAAAAAAACACACACAAATCACTATTTATAAGAAAATGTATTAGAAGTAATTGGTAGATAACAATTTAAATAGAACAATAGAACGATATAAATACACTTAAAACTTTCAAACAGCAAGCTAGTGAATGTTCTGTAGTAAACAAGATGGGGAACGGATTTGTAGAGTTGCGTGCGCATGACCGGCAAAAGATATTCGTTTTAAATATTTCTCGTGGATATATAATCTAAAACAGTTTGGGAAATAAGATTTAAAATCAATTGTTTTGCAAAGAAATTTAAGTGCAGTTGTTAAGAAGAAGAAGTGTATCAAAGGCGGTGAACATGACATCCGTAAAGCTGTTACTTACAAGGAATAAACGAGAAAATAGCGGAAATTCACGACTTGGCCATTTTATTGCTAAAAAAGGTAGCGTCAGTGGGAGTTGGAACAGAGCATTTGAACGAGGAAGACGTGTTCAGAATTGGCTGTAGAAATTTTATTTTTTTAACTGGTGCGGAAAGTGCAGTATCGTATTCAAATCATAATTACAGAATAACATTAAGCCAAATCATTGAACTGATCGATTAAGAAGACATTATTCAGGAAATTATTTAATTAGAAACCAAATAACTTATAAAAAAATTTTAGCTTGTAAGAATTGTAACTTAGATATTTTTTTGAAAGTGCCAACTCAAATTTTATTATTCAAAATTTAGAAAACCCACCTATTAACCCGAGATAAAGAGAGCTCAAGCTCAAATTGAAGTAATTAAATCAAATTCAATTAATAATAAAATTTATAACTAAACTTCTTGCTGCCATAAACAAATTTTAGACTTAGGCTAATAAAGCTTAATTTTTGTAATTCTTTGTGGAGGAAATAAGAATTTGTAATTAGTAAGTGACTTTGTAAAAGAAAATAAGGAATGTCATATTAAGATATTAAAAAAATTATTGTAACAAAAGCAGCATTGAATCGTTATTTCTTTTAACTTATAAATTTTTATTAAGATTATAAAAGGAAATTACCAATTATAATATATATATATTGTAACATTTTGAAGTATATATATAAAAGGCACTTACCAAATTAAGATAAATATATGTAAATAAATTCAGTATGTAAAAAAAATTACTAAAATATACCAGGAACGAATTGTAAACATAACCTAAATTTCACTTGTATAGAAAATTCACACGGCCACATTTTAGATCTAATCACAAGATTTTATATAAAAGAAAAAAACACACAAATCACTATTTATAAGAATATGTATTAGAAATAATTGATAGGTAACAATTTAAATAGAACTATGTAAAAAATACACTTAAAACTTTCACACGGCAAGCTAGTGAAATGTGCTGGAGTAAACACGTTGCATAACGGATTTGTGGAGTTGCGTGCGCATTGACCGGCAACAGATGTTCGTTTTAAATATTTCTCATGGAAATATAATATAAAACAGTTTTGGATTTAAATGCAAAGAAATTTAAGTACAGTTGTTAAGAAGAAGAAGTGTATCCGTAAAGAAGAAGAACATGACATCCGTAAAGCTGTACTTACAAGGAATAAACGAAAAAATAGCGGAAATTCACAATTTGGCCATTTTTTTCTAACAAAGGTAGCGTCAGTAGGAGTTGGAACCAAGCATCGGAACGAGGAAGACGTATTCAGAATTGGCTGTAAAAATTTTATTTTTTTAACTAGTGCGGAAAGTGCAGTATCATATTTAAATCATAATTACAGAGTAACAATAAGCCAAATAATTGAACTGATCAATTAAGAAGACATTATTCAGGAAATATATTTAATTAAGAACTAAAATAACTTGTAAAAATTTTAACTTGTAAAAAATTGTAAATTAGATATTTTTTTGAAAGTGCCAACTCAAAATTTATTAGTCAAAATTTAGAAAACCCACCTATTTAACCCGAGATAAAGAGAGCTCAAGCTCAAATTGAAATAATTAAATCAATTTTAATTCATATTAAATTTTATAACTAAACTTCTTGCTGCCATAACAAAATTTAGACTTAGGCTAATAAAGCTTAATTTTTGTAATTCTTTGTAGAGGAAATAAGAAATTTTAATTAGTAAGTGACTTTGTAAAAGATAACAAGGAATGTCATTTTAAGATATTAAAAGTTTATTGTAACAAAAAGCAGCATTGAAGTGTTATTTCTTTTAAATTATAACTTTTATTAAGACTTGTATAAAACAAAATTACCAATTATTACAATATATATATATATATAATGAAGTAAATATATTACTATTGTAAATAATTTTATCTACCACTAAGTGCAATAATTTTACCTTGTGTGATGAGGCACCTTTCGGTCTCTTGACCATTGTCAAATCACTGATTTTTTTTATGAAAAAAATCTTTATCTTAGTGGTAGATAAAATTATTTACAATAGTAATATATTTACTTCATAAAGTCAGTGCAACGGAAAAATAATGGACAACGTACAATATATATATATATATATTGTATACACACACTCACACGCATATGCACACGCACACACACACACACTCACACTCACACGCATATGCACACGCACACACACACACACACACACTATAGTTGATTATATTATTATATAATACACTTAATTGAGTTTAGACATTGTTTGTTTTATAATAGAGAAATGTATGGAGCTGATTAAGCAAAAAGATTTATTAATTAGTGAACTGAAATCAGAAATTGAAGAGGCAGATAAACGATTTGTGAAAGATCAGATAAGACAATCTGAAGACGTCTCATTACTTGTGCAGAGAATTGATAGCTTAGTAAAGATTATGAAACGCACTTACAGGAATGAGTTAAGCCTTATCGAAGTGAGTAAATTGATATTAAACAATAGACTATTACCACGTTGGTTATAATTTCTCTCCTGTGTTTATTTATAAACAGATTCTGTAATCTTTATTTAATAATAGACTGGCTAAATTTAGTTTATTCAATATTTTTTAAGGGTTTAAGCGTATTTCTCCCTGTGTACTTCTAGATACCTGTAAATTACTGAACACTTAACATCAGCATTTTTTCTTGTGTCAAAATCTAATACAGTAGAGTCTCTATAATTCGAGGTAGATGGGACCAAGACCCCTTCAGATACCGAAAACTCTGATTACATGAAAATATGTATCAGTGTATTAGAAAAAACAGATCTAATGAACCCTAATATTATAATTGAGAATGCACAAAATATGCTTATAGAACTTTATTGTTTACAGTACTTACATAAATTAATGTTGCTTTGGAATACATTGTTCATCTCGGTTGCTACATTTTTTGGAAAAAGTTGTTATGTACCTTCTGCGTTTGCTTCTCAGATTGTTTTCATGCTACAGTATCACGTAGACGTCTTACAAGAAGCACATCTGTTGGCATGGTGTTTGTCTGATGTTCAATATAGCGTAGCTCAGTTTCAAAGGAGGTTATTCCTTCACCATGACTAATTTTCCCTTCTTGTACTATCTCGGCCAAACCTTCATATTTATTCTCGTCATCACTAGCTTCAGTAATTTTGTGTACCATTTCAATAATAGTAACATCTGTTGTCTCAAATGGTTAACATCGGAATTTTACCAACCTAGAAATTTCTTGATAAGAAATGTCAAATCTGTTCCTTCTCGTGGATTAATACACACTTAAATGTTTTATTATGACTCAGGATTTTATTCCACAACTTACTTGATTTTTATCCTGTACTCGGCCAAAATCCCGGCTTGAAAAAAAAATTTTTTGTTTCTAAAAGTGTTGTTAGGAAGATTTGGGCAGGGATGCTGGTAACTAATCAAAGACGTCTATTTTAATTGCGTAAAGGTGAGGATTCTGTTAAGCAAGAGTAAGACATCTCGAGCCTCAATCTGATCTTCTTTAGCCTTCAGCAAAGACGGCCTTGGATTTCAAACATCAGTTAGATGGCTTATTTAAACTTTTAATATTGTACTATTCAAAATTTAATAAGTGAAAAGGTATTTTCTAAAATTTTTTAAATGTAGCTTGCATATAAGTTATCAAAATTTAAATACAGAAGAGTTTCGATAATCCAAGTCCCGATATTTTGAGCTTCTGTTGAATTCGAGCCTCTTTCTATTAGAGCCTATATTATCCTTTTGAAAGAAAATGATGAATCGAACTTCCAAGAAATGTTTATAGTCATAAGGTATGCAAAGGAAATGAGTCCTACTTCCGAAAAATGTTTATACCAATACGGTATGAAAAGGAAATGAGTTGGGCTTCCGAGAAACGTTTATATCAATATGGTATGCAAAGGAAATGAGACGGGATAAGAAATGTTTCTATCAATAAGGTATGCTAAGGAAATGAGTCAAGGTTCCAAGAAATGTTTATATCAATATGGTATGCAAAGGAAATGAGTCAGGGTTCCAAAAAATGTTCATTTAAATATGTATACAAAGGAAATGAATCGGGCTTTCAAGAAATGTTTGTAGCCATACAGTATGCTAAGATAATGAGTCGGGCTTCCAAGAAATGTTCATATAATGTTCTATTAACTTATTTAGTCCATTTTGAATGACCTTTATTATAAGGGTTTATTGAAACTTCTATTTTTTTAATGCACAGGAACGTATTTCCATGTAGTTTAAATTTGCATAAATCCGAGGAGGCCTTGGTCCCATCTACTTCGAATTATCGAGACTACTGTATGTTAAACAAGTAAAGCCGAGTAATACTTCAAATGTGTAAATAGGTCCTAGTAAATAATGATTGTCAAAATATGTTCTAAATTAATTTTTTTTAAAGTAATTTGATCAAGTCCCAGGGCTTACCTTGGCTACTGGGCGGGTCCACAGGTGGCAGATAGTGGAGTCTACAGATATGTAGGTTAGCTGCGAAAAAGAATTCCAAATAAGCAGTCCCGGACCAAAGGTGGCAACATCAACAGGGGTGGACGTTCAATCATTGGCAAGATCGTATTAAATCATATTAAATACCACATAATCCGTTAACGATGTTGTGGCATGGCAAGTAAGTGCCGCCATCAAAAAAGCACTGCCCTGTGCTGTCTTGCACGGTTTGGGAGGGGACCCCAAAGACTAGGAGAGTGAACTCCAAAATAAAACAAGGGTAGCTTGGGCTCTTAGCTGCAGAGAAAGCTAAGGGGATGGAAACCCTGATAAAAAATTACCTGGCCTACCAGTTAGTGGTTAAGTGTAGGGTAACAACCCTACATCGTAAAAAACTCTTGTTACGAAACCAAACAATGTAATAATAAAGGATGGATTAAAAGGTAAAAGAAAACGGAATTCGAACCTGGTTTTAGCAACATGGAATGTTTGGACAATGTTACAGCCTGGAAAAATGTTTGAATTGGCTGAACAGCTATTTAAATTTAACATCAGTAGTCCTATAGGAGATTAGATGGGGAGGGCAAGGTAGACTTGATAAGAAAGAGTATACCATACTGTACAGTGGAGCAGCAAAAACTGGACAAAGAGGAAAAGGATTGATGCTTACAAAGAGACTATGCCGTAGTTTATTCCTATTCGAACCCATTAATGATAGAATGTGCAAGATGCGCTTGAGGGGAAAATTTAGAAATACAATTTTGATCTCTGCCTAATCACCAACTGAAGACAGTGATGAAGATGAAAAAATACTTTTCTACCAACAATTAGAAAATGCTCTTCTATGTAGTCCCAAATATGACACAAAAATTATACTTGGTGATCTAAACGCCCAAGTGGGCAAGGAGAATTTTACACAAACTGTTGCTGGAACCTACACACTTCATAATATAACGAATGACAATGGTAAACACTTGTGTGAATTTGCTGAAGCAAACAATATGATAATAAAAAGTACTTGCTTCCCGCACAAAAAAATACACATTGAAACTTGGTAAGCACCAAATGGCACATTAACCCAAGTTGAACACGTACTTATTTCAAAACGCCATTCTTCCTCAGTGACTGATATCAGAACAGCCAGAAGCCCAAATTGTGATTCAGACCACTTTCTAGTGAAAATTAAATATAGAGAGTGACTGGCATGCTTGCGGCAAGAGAAATTATATAAAAGAAGGCACTGGAACTTTAAAAAATTTAAAGATCCGGACACCTTAGAAGGATTTAGAGAACTGGGCGATAAAAAAATGTTAGAAGTGTTACTAAAAGAGCGTATTGAAAATGGTGAGAAAATGAGGGGTTGTGGTGAGGAATGATTCGATGACGAATGTCATAAGGTGCTAAGAATAAGAAATGCATATAGATTGATATGTTACAGCGCGCTACAAGACAGAACACCTCAGATTACCAAGCCGTAGAAGAGCAAAAAAGGTCATACATGAAAAGAAAAAAAGCCTTTCTAAGTAAGCTAGTAGAGCAAATTGAGGAACTGAGAAGTAATAACGAATCCAGAAAATTCTATGGTCCTGTTAAATATATAAATAGAGGTTTCCAGCCTAAAACCGACTCATGCAAGTATTAAGATGGTAGAGTAGTGGAGGGGAAGATGGAAGCTATTCTCAGATGGTCAGAGTACTTTGGTGATCTGTATAACGTGGGAGCTCAGACGATAGACACGGACAACAATACCTTGAGCCGAATAGAATTCACAAATGAGGATGACATTGAGCCATCGGTCATGGATGATTTCATGGAGTTGATTAAAAAGCTGAAAAGCAATAGAGCACCTGGTGAAGACTCACTTGTATCCAAATTTTTTTTAAATTGTGGAGAAATTGTACAGTCACAATTATATTCCCTGATCCTAGACATATGGGAAAGAGAACGCATGCTTAGAAAATGGAGAACTAGTCTCATATGTCCTGTTTTTAAAATAGGGTGACAAATTGGAATGCAGTAATTATCGTGGAATATCGCTTCTCACGGTAGCATACAAAATATTCTCAAACATAATACTAGAAAGTATTAGTATTTGCTGAAAACACCATAACAGATTATCAGTGCGGATTCCGACAGGGAAGGTGAACTACCGATCAGATATTTGTTTTAAGACAGTTACTCGAGAGGTGTTGGGAATATAAAATTGACCTTCATCTTCTTTTTATTGACTATCAACAGGCTTTTGACAGTGTCAACAGAGCAAAATTGCTTAAAATTCTAAAGGAGTTCAACATACCAAACAAGTTGATCAGACTGATCAACATGACATTATGTGATAGTGAAAGCAAAGTTGTCATAGGCGGCGATATGAGTCCCGAATTCCTTATTCTGACTGGCGTGAGACAAGGCGATGCCTTTTGAGGAGGATTAACGTTTCAGGGAATATCATGCATTCATGCAGTCAAATATGTGCATATGCTGATGATATATGCTTAGTTGCCAGGAATATTCCATCGCTCAAAGACACTTTTAATATAATAAATAATGAAAGCAAAAAGATAGGTAACTGCATAAATGAGGGGAAAACTAAATATATGAGTACAAGCAGAGGGGATAGCAGTACGACTATAGATATTGATGAATATTCCTTTGAAAAAGTAAAAAGTTTCCCATATTTGGTCTCGGAAGTGAATGATAAGAATAAAATAATAAATCAAGTCTAAAAAAGAAATAATGGCAGCTAATAGACCATACTTCGCAAATATAAAGCTTTTTAAAAGTAGGCTATTGTCTCAAACTATTAAGGAACGACTCTATAAAACCTTAATTCGGCTAGTCCTAACGTATGGAGCGGAGACGTGGACTTTAATCGCCGCAATGAAAAATCAGTTGACATTGTTTGAGTGTAAGCTTTTCAGAAAAATTTATGATCCGATTCACAATGTACAAACAAATGTGTGGAAGCTTCGATCTAATGCCGAGTTGTACTCATATTTCGTATACAAAGATGCAAATGTGATTCATTTTATTAAAACACGACGTCTAGAATGGTTGGGTCACATCATAAGAATGCCCACCAATAGAATGCCAAACAAACTTTTACATGGCCCTATGATTGGCAAAAGAAGAGTTGGCTGACCAAACGATGGCTACAGGACCTTGAGGAAGATTTAAGGGTACTTGGCATTACAGCATGGAAACAGAAGGCTAAGGATAGAAGTACATGGTAGGACATTGTTAAGGAAGCCTAGGCCCACCCCGGGCTGTAGCGCTACGTACTAGTAGGAGTAATTTGATCAAGTTGAAACAGTAAATATAAGATAATTAGCATTATGCAAACCAGTAACTATCTTGACCAAACGTTGTCAAATAGTTTGTTGGAGATGTAAATTAATTTTGATTAAAGTAATATTGTCAAAAAAAAATTTTTTAGTGTAATTTGTTTATTTTGTTTAAATTAAATCTGTTTTTTGAAAATTCAAACGAGAACTTTAATATAAGTCTATCTTTCTTCAGAACAATTTATACAAAAAGTTTGCCTAAGTCAATTGTTAGATACAATTGGTAATGTAAACAATTGACGTGGTGAGTGTTGTTGAAGCATAAATAATATTTGCATGTGAATAGAGATTTCCTAAAAATTAATTAAACACATTACAAAAAACTGGGGATTTACAAATCTTTAACTTAATAAGGAATAATTATTGTTTATTAATGAAATAATTATTGTTTATCAAAGTAACAATTAATGTTCATTAAAGTAATAGTTATTGTTTATTAAAGAGAGTGTTAGGTTTAAATTTATTTAAATTTACAGCAAGCAATCAACAGTGAGAGGAGGGATATTGTGGAAACAAACAATAAGCGATGGCAGGCTTTGTACAAAGAAAGAGAAAGCGCTGAAGTCTCTAATTTAGAACACAGATTTGTCACTCTGAATGAACATAATGAAATAATGAATCAGATCATGGTGGAGCACCAAGAGAAGTTTAGATCTACAAAAATCAGCCTAGAAAATGATATTCAGGTAAACATAAAACTAAGGTATCTTTAATAGTTTTTTTTAGTATAGTATACGGCAATTATACTTTTTGATTAAAGTGTCTTTACAAACAATATTCGAGCTGGCTTGTGAGTGAAGGTTATAAAAAGAGCTGAACATAATTTATAATATTTGAACGTTAAAATATTATAAGTTATTTTCAGTTTTTTCAATTAAGTTTCAATTGTGTAGCACCACTGAAGATAATGACATATTGTCATTGAAACGCGTCTGATAATAAAGTTTTTATAATTGTAAGTCATAGCGTGTTTATTCTATTGTTTATAAAGTGTCTTTACATTAATATTTTCAAAATATTTATTCAGTTTTATTTTTTGAGGTGCCATATCTTTTATAAATGTTGAATATTTTGTATAGGCCGTGTTGCAGCAACACCCTAATAAATAAAACCTGAATATAGTTTAGACCGATAATTTAATTTTTGTTTTCAGTAAAATATAAAGTTTTGGTATTTCACTATACTTTTTAAGCCATTTGTGTTATATAATATATGTTGTAGCCCTTAGATTAAATTTTTTTTCTTGTTATATGGCTGAATAAACACTTTCATAAACGAGAATATTTTATTTTTAATTTTATAGATTTATTTCAAGATGAAGCTATTTGCTGATGAACAGTTAATACAGTTTTCATAACGTATTTAGTATTCTAACAAACTATAGAATACTGAATTTCAAAACTTATTTAGTATTGTCTAGTTCTGTGACTAGGACTCAGATTAGACTCTTAGGAATAAATTAGGACTCATTAGAGTCCTAATGTAGTCACAGAAATATAATGTACTAAATAATTTTTTGAAAATGCTGATACTCTTCATTAGGGTAAAACTTCAGCTTGAAATAAATGTATAAAGGGAAATAAAATATTTTAGTCTATGAGTGTGTTTATTTAACCCTATATATATATTTAAATATATATTGATATTTAACGTTGTCCATTATTTTTCCATTGCACTGACTTTATAAAGTTATCATTGTTAATTGTGAACAATTATAACTTGCAATTATAAGACTATATCAACAAGTACAAACAGACTAAGCTCAAGGTAACCATTACAGCAACTCCTGTCAATGCGAACAACTCCTCACCTACACTAATAAAATACACCCAAAACTCAACTTCACTTCAGAAATTGAAACCAACCTATCCCTAAACTTCCTCGACCTAACCATAACAAAAAGCCACACACAAAAACACAGCTTCAACATTTACAAGAAACCCATAACGACAGACACACTTATCCACAACACCTCAAACCACCCTATTCAACAGAAACACGCAGCCTTCAGATCCATGATCCATAGACTTAAAGAAGTCCCAATGACCACAGAAAACATAAACAAAGAACTAGACACAATTAAATATTTAGCATACACAAATGGATACAACACCACATTAATAGACAAACTATGGCACAAAATACAAAAAACACTAAAATTAACACTATAGACAGGGAAAACAAATACATCACATTGCCATTCATAAACAAAACAACAAACAAAATAGCCCACAAATTTCAAAAAAACAGGATACAAAATAGCATACAAAACTAATAACAAGCTACAATACAAAATACAATACAATACCAACAACAAGGATAAACTACAAGCACCAGGCGTATACAAACTGAACTGCGACGAATGTAACAAGTTCTACATTGGACAAACAGGTCGCAGCTTTAAAGAAAGAGCCGAAGAACACAAACAGAACACCAACTCAACATTTTACATAACCTCAAAATCAACAAACTCAAACATTACGCACAAAACAAAATTAACACCACACATACATTTCACAAAGCTACTTTTAACACTAGTAAAATAAAATCCAACAAACAAGAAACAGATTTACTCAACAAGGGCCTCAAACAAAATTTGCACATCAAAAAGACACACAACACAAAAAACTCACTAACAAATTACTCAACTTTGAAACAGCCATACTATCCACAGACACCAACGACCAAGAATACCTCCGACAACATACAATACAAAATTTAAACAACATAAAACAAACACATCACAAAAACATTGAAACAAAAACATTGAATTCAGTAAAACGCAAACAAAGACAACATAACCTAGAATTCATAAAAGCAGACAAAGGCAACATCACTGTAATTATACATGAAACAGACTTACACAAAAAAGAACTATCATACTTTAAAAGCAATGACATCACAGAAATACCAATTGACCCCCAAATTCCACACACAAATAAAAAATAATATTAACAAATGCACACACATAATAAACAAATAACAAAAACAATACCTTGCACAAATTAAACCACAAGTACCAACACTCAGCGCCTTACCTAAAATAAACAAGAAAGGGTGGATATATCGATACACCCACTAATAAATAACACATCAGCACCCTCACACAAAATCGTGAAACACCTCGACAAAATAATAAGAAAAAACATCACATTTCAAAACCACACCAGCGTAAAAAACAACATAGATCTTACACAAAAAATTAATAACACACAAATACCCCACAACTCTACACTAGAATCATTTGACATCACCAACCTATACACAAACATACCAGTCAAAGAAACAATAAACATACTCAAACAAATGTTAATAAAAAACAACACACCAGACAACACAACCAAAGAAATAATAACTCTAACAGAAACAATCACTTCTCAGAATTATTTCAAATTGAATGTCAAATACTACACACAAAACAATGGCTTACCCATGGGATCCGCTATCTCAAGCATATTCTCAGCATATTCTACACAATTTAGAACAAAAACATATCATAAACAACAACAAACACGCCCACAAATTAATATGTGTCGTAGATGACAACGGCAACATAAGACAGATAAACACCTTTCACAATTACATAAACAATTTACACAATAACATAAACTTCACACTGGAAATAGAACAACAGAACAAAATCAACTTCCTAGACCTAATGATAACAAAACAAAACAATAAACACACATTCAAAATATACAGGAAACCCATCACCACAGACAGAGTTATACAAAACGTCCATTCACAGACAACCTCATTTTTTATTGATAAAGATCATTGTGTGACGAAATATTTATATAGTGTGATAAGTTTTTATATGTGTCTATTCATTTATTTCCAAGAGATTGCAGTTTTGGACTATTGCCATTAGGTAAGTCTCCTATCTAGTCCAAAAGTTCCTAAATAAGCTTTAAGCTCTACTAGAACTAACCTAAATGAGTATTTTTGTTTTGTGTAGGTTTTACAACAACAACTCGAACAGATGAAAGCTGTATGTTTACTAAATAAAGAAAAGATGGAATATAATTACCAAGTGCTCAAGAAACGCGAAGAAGAAAGTTTGCTCATCAGATCTCAACAAAAAAGAAGAATAAACAAGTAATAAATATAGAGCTAATGTTTTTCAGGAATAATTTTTCTGATTCCAAAGATCGTTTACCTCAAATTACGTGAAATTAATTTAAAGAAAAATCGTTCAAAAAAATATTCCAAAGATCGTTTACCTCAAATTACGTGAAATTAATTTAAAGAAAAATCGTTCAAAAAAATATACTGGCGTAGAAATAAATCTTCCGGGGTTAAAAACTTTCTGTCTCATTTAAAAATTAATAAGTTTATGCGAGACCAAGCATCATCTCAAAAATTCACTTATAAATATTAGTTATAATATTTATGTACTGAGTCTTCACAGTTATTCTTAAAATGTAATTTTTTTCTAAAATTTAATATGCAAGTCCTTGACAATAGACTAGGTTGGAGAAATGCAATATATGTGTGTGCGTGTGCTTTTGTGTGTGTGTGTGTTTTATAGATAAGTGATATAGAATTATATTAACATTTGCTAGGTTTACATTACTGGAAACCACTGTGAATGTCCAATTATTGAATGGTAAAATTATCTTTCTGTGTAAATAAGAGTTACAACTCTTAAGAATTAAAATTTCTTACAGATATTTGCTTACAGATTTGGCTTAGAAATATAACATTCGATCTACTCGATTATTTATATATAGTAGTTTTTTAAATTATTTTACCAAGCTAAAGAAACTTATTTAATGCTAATTTAGATCTCCTAAAACTTTTAATTTCTTAAATGTTCATTAACATGTATTTAACAATAAGGACAACACCATTTAAACGTTTTCAGACTACAAGATTCAGTTACAACGTTGCGTCATAGAATACAAATGGTGGAACAGGCTACAATTGCAGATGAAAAAAGGTTAAGATCTGAAGTGGTTAAACTTCATGGCAACGTTAAAGATATTCAGGTTAAAGCTGAACATTTTGCAATGGTAAACAATATTAAATATAATCAACTATGGAATTTTAACGATGAATCTGCAAAGAAGTTGTTGAATAAGGTGGGTTTTTGTACTGATTTGTTATAATTTCTAGATACTGTTGTTAATTGCACTTTAACCCGTTGATCTGATCTAATTCAGAGCTGCGGCCTCTAGCAGGTAAGAATTAATTCGTTGCGTCAATTGGATTGTTTTTCACTATAAAAATATTCTCACTAATAGAGCAGTAAGTGATATGTTTTTATTCGGTGCAATTTTTGTATTCTTTTTTTGTATCTTAGTTTATTATTTATTAATTGATTATTATGTGTAATCATAATTGGTAAAAACAAATTAAAAATTATGGTTTGAAGTTTGCTTTAGGTTCTAGACTCCCACTATTATTGTTCACTTTGTATGTACACAAATATTTACATATACTTACAACAAACATCAGCTACTAACTGACACTGAGTAAAAAGTATACTTAGCCTCTCACTCAAGTTGACTAAAAACTGCTGAAGCTTTCTATTATGAAAGTTTAGAAATTGCTTTTTTATAAAATGTTTTTTTATTTATATGGTATGGAAATATTGTAATAACTTTATTGAATAGCCTTCAGCATTAACCAAATTTTTTACAAACCCATCATACTTATATAAAAAAAATTAGTGTAGCAACTATAATCATCCACACAACCAAATTCGTAACAGAAAATTGTGCAATCACTGAAGTGTTCAGATATTTCTAAGTCATGCCATCGATACCACCACAAGACTTAATTTCAATTGTAATCTGGTGGCATTCTTAATCTGAGTTCTTCCCCTGAATGCACTTATTTTCTTCTTAAGGGTTAAACTAATTGATTAATAAATCATATCTGTATCATTAAGCCTTGTCCACACTATTAGACAAAGCCAAGCGATTGTCTACAGATATGTCTAAGGGATGTCTCTAGATAATGTATGTAGACATTTTAAAGACTTTGTTGCTTGTAAATACTGGTTGGTTAGTTCCTAGACATGGTTGACCTTGTTGCGATCACTGCTTAGACTGTTATAATTTTGAATAATGAAAATAAGTGGAAAAGAGTTGGTGGAGGTGTGAAATTTTGCAGAGGGACCTCGTTTCATTTGCAATTTACTTTTAACACTGAAATTGGAAGACTCCATGGGGTTTCAAAACTACCCGTTTGACTACAAAGGATTTTGAAAAATTACTACAGCTTTTAAGCAGATAATTGAGAAAAGAGATTGCCCATTTAGAGAAATCATTCTACCATTCATGGATTTGTTTAATATTGAGAAAAAATGAAGCCCTTTTAGAGAAATCATTCTACCATACATGGATTTGTTTTTCACAACCCCATGGATATTTCGTATTTTGACCATTTCTTCAATTGCCTTTCTTTGTTCATTGGGATTTTTATAATTGGGATTTATAACTTCCATAAATAATTTGCAAAAGTGAAAACTCCAATGAAAAAAAAATTTTAGGTAGGACATATTTAAATCATAAAAACAATTGGAAACAAAACTTGAGCAAAATAAACAAAACTATTTGTATGTTAAGTGTTCTTCACGGCTCACTGGTAATAACTGGCAACAATGTTTCGCAACACGTCCATACTACAAAATTTTGAGCGACATTGCCTAAGGATTGTCTAAAGTCTCCCATCCCAATGTTCTGCAATTTTGTTGCAAAGACATGTCTTTAGACATGGGTTTTGTCTCACAATTGTCTATAGACAATCGCTCGATTGTAACTAGACATTGTCTGATGACAGAAATCGCTCGACTTTGTCTAATAGTGTGGACTAGGCTTTATGTCAAATCGGTTAAAGCCTGTGATTAATTAATATTCCGAATTATGTTCACAGATACTCAACATTGATCGCATAGTCTATGAACAACACTTGGGTATTCCATGGAAGATTCCAAAACTTACTTACTTAAAGAAGACAGACTTGGTGTCATATCAAGCAGCTTTAGATTCTATTCAATCCAATAAGAAAAGCAATCATTATTGTGGTAAATTAATAATTATAAGTGTAATATTACTTTGGTCGTAATATTACTAACAGTACCTAATAAATTAATACCTAATTACACAAAACTCACAAATTATTCATTTATTTTCTCATACGCGTTTCAATGACCAAGTCATCATCATCAGTGAGTGTTACTACTACAAACTCTAACTTACAACTAGGGTCTAAAGTTAGAGTTTGTAGTAGTAACACTCACTGATGATGATGATGACTTGGTCATTGAAACGCGTATGAGAAAATAAATGAATAATTTGTGAGTTTTGTGTATGTTTTTATTTGTTTTTAACATAACCTCACAAGCTAAGCTCAAAGAATATTTGTTTTAATACATAATTGTAAACATAGATATTTTTTCAGAAAATCATGATGGCAGCAAAACATTAATAATAAGCAATAGACTGATGAGACACATACTTAAAGCAGTAGCAAACAGTGCTGGCTTCCTTGTAGAGAGTAAATTGTTGACGCTTCTGAAAGATTACACTGAAGAAGAAGAAAATTTAGTGTGTCTTGATAATGTATTTTCTGTAAGTAGTAATGGGAGACCTATATTTATCTGTGTGTGATTTCAGTGAAAGACACTTTATAGACTATCATAACCAGAAATAAATATAGTAGGTTTAAAGAGGATTTATCACAGTATTGCAAGAAGTATGAAGATAGAATAGTGGTATATTTTAGTATGATATTATATGCCATTTCCAGCCTTGTACAATTAATTTTACTTGCTACATTTGGTATATTGTTTATTTGAGTATGAAGAAACACTCCCATACTCAATGAATATATGAAATTACTCCATACTGTAATTTAACTTTACAAGTTTTAAACATTTAAATATTCATGGAGTTTACAACGTGTATTATATTCTTGGACTTTTTTACAGTATCCAAGTTTGTTTCACAGACAATATGCTCTAGTATTTCAATGGTGAAAAAAATTATAAAACAACGTAATTCATTCTTAATTTTCCCCACATTTGGTTTGCTCACTTTACACATATTGTACACACTCTTTCAAAAAAATATAAAAATATTTTGGTTCATTAGGCTTGTTTTGTCATAGAGAGTAGGTTCACAAACAGGTTTCATGTCAGGCCACTTCATAGATAATTCATCATTTTTGATATGTTTATGAACCATGGGTTTATTATTCACTATTTTATTTTGTGTATAAAACACTAATAATAATTCATCATTGAAAGGAACAATGTTTATATCTGGGCTAATGAACACAATATCATTTCCATATTCATCAACAACACTGTCAGTTTCGTATTCATATTCACTCCACTATTACCACTGCTCACAAATTCTTCTCAATGTTTCAAAAGGTAATTCACCAGAATTATTGGCTAAATCACTCAAAATAAATCAAACACCATCAATTTACAAGTGCATGAAGTTCATATCACTTTAACTCTGTGAGATGGATATTTCTGATAAGGTATTATTTATCTCCATAACCATATTCTCTGATATTCTACATCTTCTAATTTTGGAAGTGTTTACTTTTATTAAGTTGATAGTTTTTGGTATAATATAATATGCAAGTCATTATTGTTAAGTTCAAACATAAAAATTTCCATAATTAAAAAATACTTAATTAAGTGAATACACAAGGCCTTACTTGCTGGCGGCATTTCGAAACAATCGTTCCTTTTACGAAGCAAAGCCTCTATTGTCAGGATGGATTTATGACTGTGGAAGGGGTGGGTTATTTTGGTTTTGTGCTATGTAATGGAAAAGGGTGTTGGCTTCAAAATGTGGGTGATCATTTAATAAGTTTTCTTTATCTGTTGTGTAGTGTTTGTATATCTCATATTTTTCTAAAGTTGCTATTTTTTTTACTTTCTTTTAATATGTGAGAATGTTTAAATTAGTATGTATATTCATGTGTGTGTTGTGTGTTTTTTAGGTGTGTTGCGTAGCTGGATTTTGGGTTTGTTTGGTTTCTTTGGGCAATGTGTTCTTCAAAGCCTGTATAGAATGATCTACCGGTTCGGCAGATATAATAGCTGGGACAATCATTACATGTTAATTTTTAAATATCATATAGTTTGTATTTTTCTGTTTGTTTTTGAAAGGGTTGTATGTGCTTCTTATGATGTTTGTTGTTTTGTATATTTGGTAATGAAGTTTTTTTGAATGTGGAAGCTATTGTGTGTTTTTGTTGTGGTAGGTGAGGGATATGTATTTGTTGTTTTTTGTATGGTTTGTCTGTGAGGCCGTTTGATGATGTTTATGTTTAATGTTTCATAAATATATTGTCTATGAGTGTATGTTGGTAGCTGTTTTGTTGAGTGATGTATTTTATTGTATTGGGTTCTACGTCACAGTCTTTCTGTAGCATAGGTATATTGATTAGACGGTGTAACATATGATTAAATGCAGCATATTTGTGTTGTGTAGGGCGATTAGAAGTATTATGTATGACAGTATCGGTAGTTGTTGGTTTCCTGTATATTTTGAAATTGTGGACATACAAACATATTAAAACAAAGTAAAAAACTAACAACTTTAGAAAAATATGAAATATACAAACACTACGCAATAGATAAAGAAAACATATTAAAAGACCACACACATTTTGAAGCCAACACCCTGTTTCATTACATAGCACACAACCAACTCAATCCACCCCCTCTACACTCTTAAATCTCATACCGACAACCTTTGTACCTTGCGGGACACCTAGAGGCTTTACTTTGTAAAAGGAATGATCGTTTTGAATCGCATCAGCAAGTAAGCCATTACGTATTTACTTAGTTAAGTATTATTTAATTATGGAGTAATATTTTTTGTTATTGTAGGCATTAGATCTTAAATACAAAGAAGATATAGAAGTTTTACGAAAACAACTAGAACCGTATATTAAATGCAAGAATTGTGAGTCAGTTGAAGACAGTTTCATCTATAATGAAGGGCAAAGGTAAGAGTAGTATTAATTCTCTGGCGGCCATATTAGTTTGTTTATTTTATTTTTAACTTAAAGATATTGTAGACTCTGTAGGAGTACTATTAGTCCTCCACTGGCCATATTAGGTCCTATGTTTGTCCTTTGTCCAGTGCCCTATGTCTACCATTGTTTTTAATTTAAAGACATTGTAGTAGGAGTAATATTAATTCTCCATTACTTATATTAGGTTAGGTTGAACATTTCATTTAATTCCTTCTGTTAGCTCACACTCTCCTGATATATATCTTGTACAAATTTTCAATCCTTAATAAAATAGGTTTTTTTCATCCAATCAAGTTCAAATACATTTTGTTAACCTATAGTGATGTTGGGGGGGAAGGGTTAGGTCAGATTCGAACTGAGTATCTTTGTGTTTGAAGTCTAGCAGTTTTGCACTACACCAACTTTCCCATAGTTAAAATGTACTTTTCAATGATATATATGAATTTGTCTTTTGCCTCCATCTGGTTGTTGGCAAAAACTCTATTGCACAACCCTAAATTCTTGCTATGGTTACCACACAATATCATAAACAATGCTCTAGGATTAAAAATAAAAGAAAAGAATAAAGTAAACAAACAAATTTGATTATCAGTATCGAACCTTGCTTCACAAACGGACAATGTGAAAAAAAGCAAAAAACCTACAACACAATGCAAGGGACAAAAACAAGTATATAAATAGTAACAAACAAAAATAATAGTCCAACACCATATGAAAATGGAAAATTGCAAAGAAATTTGTTTTCTATTTTGCCACTTAATATTATTATTCTGACATATGTATATACATGTTTATATATACTGTAATTATAAAATAAGAAGAAACAAAAATAAAATTTTTCTTTGTTGATTAAAGTAGCAATTGACTTAATTTTTTAAAAATATTACTTGTTTTTAATTTAAAGATATTGTAGACCATATTAGAGTAATTTTAATTCTCCATTAGTTATATTAGGTTGAGCATTTCATTTTTAATTTAAATATATTGTAGACTCTCAATTGTGTGTGAGCAGATAAATCAGAAGTTGGTAAGCATCTATTTACCATAGAAACATATTGCCATAAAGCTTTGAATTAGAATGTTGAATGTGTTTTCTCTTCTTCTTTATAGAGTAGAAGCATATATGCCGAATGAATATAAAATATTAATGGCTCTTAAATAAAGTGGGATGATAAACTGAAAATTAAAAAATAAACCACTTTTATAAAGAGAATTTTGGACAAGTCATACTGCATCATAAAAAGAAAGTATGCAGGGAAAATTTAATTGAAAAAGTAAGCCAGGTGGATTGAATATAATGGTTGAGATTGGGCTAGGATAAACTAATAAAATATAGTAATAAAAGTAAATTAAACTACAAATCAAGCTCAGTATTTGAAGAACTATGAATTTTGTTAGGGGTATTTAAAATATGCAAGATACCTACACTTAATCATATGCAACACGTCTAAACACTTTTTAATTTTTACTTCATCATTCATAGACTTATAAATATACCCATTGTTAAAAACGACAAAATATATGAACCTAACAAAATTAATTGCTTATCACATAATGGATACAAATAGATGATAGTAACATACAACACACAATGCAACACAAAACTAACAGAATACACAGATTCAACACAAATACACAGTTTCATTCTTCCACAAACTAAAATACACCAGAACCAACACAATATGACAGGAGTAAATAAAATTACACAAATTAATTATCCTGTTTTTTACAAAAAGGTACTAACTTCATCATTTAAATGAAATATTAATTTAGAAGGAATATAATGAAGTAATGAAAGGTGTATGATAACTAGAAAATTAACTTAATTACAAGTTATATAAAAGTATTTTCTGAAAAGCTAGGCATATGTAAGAAATAGTGTAATGTAAAAGTAATTAAAGTAAGACATTGAGAACATTTTAAAGGAAATACAAGTCACTTAAATTATTTTCTGTTATAAAATCATGTGGTAAAAATTAGTTTCTTCTTATATTCGAGACATTTGACGGTTTATTTAATGCGACTTGTTTGTGTTGTATGTAACGTTGTTAAGTACAGATAAAAATATGATATGAAGTATCATGTAGTAAATACAACAAAACATGCAATGGAAAAGCTGAGATTGAATACCTAGCAAGTGAAAAACTTCTATCCTGTATAACGAAATATACCCAATGCTTCATTTCACCTCATAATTCGAAACTGACCAATTCCTTAATTTCCCTGACCTAACTAAAAAAATCTCTACACAAAAACATACTTTTAACATCCACAAGAAACCAACAATGACAGACTCTTATCCATAACACTTCAAAGCACCCACTTTAACATAAACATGTTGCCTTTAGATCCATGCCCCAAAGACTGAAAGAAGTTTCAGTGTCCACAGAAAACACCAACAAAGAAATCAATGTTACCACTGAGAAATGTTTATAATATAATAATGTCTATAATATATGAGCTATAGCACCAAATGGAAAAATAAAACAAACAAAAACAGCACAACGGAAGAAAAGAATACAGTATCAAGAGCACAGTGGTACAATATGTTACAATAAAAATATTGGCAAAAACTCCAAAACTACAAAAATAATAAAAAATAACTAATATTACAAGATTAACAAAATTTACCTAAGATTAAAGCCTTATGTATATTTTGATGACCATGTCAGTTTAGTTTGTAAATTATTGTATTCTAGATTGTAATCTTGTAATATGATACTCTGATGATGATGACATAGTCATCAAAATGTACATATGGGTTTAATCTAAGGTAACTTGTAGTATTAGTTATTTTTCATTATTTTTGTAGTGTTAGGGTTTTTGCCAATATTTTTATTAGAAGAAAAGAAGTTTATTGAATTTTTACACTTAAGCAAAACTTCATATAAGATTACTCTCAGAGTTCAGGATACCATTTAAAACTAAAAACAAACTGTTACACAAAATACAGTAAAACACAAATAAAAAATACAAATTCTAATCACCAGGTATATACAAATTAATTGTACAATTCTGTAACAATTTTAACACATTTAGTGTGGCGCGCGTGATATCTTGTTCTTTTTCCCCGACTAAATTTATTGTGTCATCTAGTTGCTAGCATTGATTTTATAAACAACATGAATTTTCAACACTGTGTAACAGTGCTAAATACACAATTTAGTCTTTGAACTGATTTTGAACATTATATTTTTTCATTAATGAGGGTATATCTTTGTTTTAATAAGTAATGTCAGCTCCTGCCAAAAGTTGCATTTGCCAGGGGCAGCAGTGTTAAACTGGGCAAACTGGTTACAGCTCTCAACAAAGAACTCATACAAGAACTCTATTAAATATGGCATCACTTATCTTCGGTTAGTGACATAATAGAAACAGACCCCACTTGCACAGGCATCAACCATGACCTAGAAATTCTCCACATTATGAAGAACGGATAACATTTCAAAATACTAGAACAATATAAAATTTACAAATATACCAACACACGAAACACAAAGACTTAATAAATGAATGAAACAAATATAGAGCGCATACACCTTTTTACTACTTTTAAAAAATCCTGCCTTTAAATCCGTTGTTGTGTAGCCAAACAACGCATCCTATCTAGACATTGATGTAGATGGCTTCTGTAAGTTTTTATAAATTTACTGCAAATTATAATATTGGAAAGTTGTTAATTAGTTTAATAAAACTGTTTATTCTTGACTCAAAAAATATAATATTTAAATACTATACAAAGCTTTCATTAAATGTTGATTCTAATAACAGATTTTTTTTCTTTATTCAGAATAAAAGTTTAAAATAAAGATGATATGTGTCTGAATAATATTGTTGTAAATATATTGTTATAAGTTATAAACTTTTTAATAATGTTATAAATTAGAAAGTTTAACTAAATTAAGTATAGAGGAAAAATATTTCTGGAGTGAGTGAGTTTATGACATGCATTTGTTTGTGTATGTAGTTTGAAGCGTGTGTGTGTGTGTGTGTGTAGGTAGTTAGATAGGTTGATGAGCCTTTATGTTGAGGCTCAAAGCATATTTGATATTTTTTATATTAAAAAGGAGACAAGCAGACTTACCTGGGTAAGAAACCAGCAATTTGTCATGAAATAAGTATATTAAAATACTTGATATATTTTAGATGCATTGCCTCCTATGTTAATCAGAAAAAAAACTACCAATTGTCACAATTGGATTTGGCAAGTTGCAAATGTTTTTAAAATATAGCAAATATAATGAAAACAGTCCCAGGTAAATAAGTACAGTAGAACTTGGATAATTCGAAGCTGAAGAGGCTAATGAATAAATTCGAATTAACCAAAAATTGTGTCACTGCTATATTATTTTAAAAAACAGACCACACACGGTAAATTAAAGAATCTAATAATTAATAAACTTAGTCATAGTTGAATTATAAAAGTTGTAATTGTTAGCAGTTAAAAGTTACTGTGGTCAACAATAGCAAAAAATTACACAAATACAATATGTAGGTATACAGTTTGTTACGGATAGATATGTACAGTACAAAACTAAAGTTTATCAAAATATTTTGTAATGTTCGGGTGTGTTGCAGAATTAATTATTTTAACATTTGAAATATCCTCAAGTACATTTAGGGAGTGGAAAACCGCATCATTAAAATGTCTTTATCAGAAAGTTCTCCATACACTTCTACTTGTTCGTCTATATTAACATGATCTGCAAAGATGACATCTGTATTGGCTTCCCATTTGACAGGTACAGGGGGAACATCTTCACTTCAAAGAGCCACACCACTGTAACACAAACCTGTGACTAAGCATCAGTCGCTTAGTTGACACCGCTTATGTACCAAAAACTGTGACCTCGAACCTAACACGAAGATTTCTTGGAAGGCAAACTAGTGCCCTGGAATTCAACCTCATATACAAACAAATAACTTCAAATTAGAAAAATTGACCTTCGAATTATCCACAATTATTTTTCATTAGTAGTATATAATTTTAGTTGAACTTGAACTTTAGTTCAAGGGATCAACCCAAAAATTTGAATTACCGGAAATTTTAAATTAAGATGTTCGAATTATCCACGTTCTACTCCAATATAATTAAGAACATATAAATTCAGCAAGATGTTAATTAGTTTGATAAAAACTTTGAATATTTTTGCCATGAACAATAAAAACCTTTAACAAAACCTCTCTCATATATGTAAAAAAGAGTTATTGTGGAATATATATTTCATTATAAATTATATCTTACTAACATATTTAAATTAAATTGATAAAATAAAATGACATTTAAAAAGAAATTTGTAACAGGGTCTCAAAAATAGATGGAAGTAAAGAAAATGAAAAGGAATATGATAATGAAAGTGGTGAAGAAAAAACTATTCCTTCAAAATGTAAGTACTATAAGCAATCATATTGTGATAATTTATTGCTGTGATAGTTAACAATAGATAATGAGAAAATGAAGGCATTTCTTCATATATGTATATATATATATATATATATATATATATATATATATATATATATATCGTGATATTTCACGTTGTCCATTATTTTTCCGTTGCAAGTTATTATTGTTCCACCACTAAGTAAACAATTATTCCACCACTAAGTGCAATTATTTTACCATATGTAATGAGGCACCTTTCAGTTACTTGACCATTGTCGAATCATAGAGTGAGCATAAAGGTGCCTCATCACATAAGGTAAAATAATTGCACTTAGTGGTGGAATAATTGCTTACAACAATAACTTTATATATATATATATATATATATATATATATATATTCTTGATATTTAACGTTATCCATTGTTTTTCCGTTGCACTGACTTTATGAAGTTAATATATTACTATTGTAAGTAATTTTATCCACCATTAAGTGCAATAATTTTACCTTGAGTGATGAGGCACCTTTCGGTCAATTGACCATTGTCGAATCACTGATGTTTTTCTGTTGTAGATGTTCGGTCTGTGAAGTTGGTGTTTGTTGACGTTACGCGCACTTTTTTTTTATCTGTGTGTATGATATTTCTATATAGTATGTCTTCTGTATATGTTGTTTGTAGATTCATTTACAATAGATAGTATCATTATGCTAACCAAACACATATGTAACCAAAATTACTTCCAATTTAACAATAAATATTATAAACAAACAACAGGACTCCCCATGGGTTCACCCATATCATCTGCCATGTCAGAAATATATTTACAACACTTTGAACAAATAATAATTAAACCTATAATAAACACACACAATATCTCACTATGGACAAGGTATGTAGACGATATACTTGTAATATACCAACCTACCATTCACAACGAACACATCAAATATTAAACAAACTAAATACATACAACGAAAACATACAATTCACCGTTGAAACAGAAACAAATAGAACAATCAACTTCCTCGACATTACTTTAAATATAAATGATAATAAAATAGAAACTACAGTATACAGGAAACCTACTTCCAACAACACCACAATACACTACAAATCTAACCACCCCTGGACACACAAAATTAACACTTACAGTAACATGATAAATAAAGCAATAAAATACACACAGGATAACAAACAAAAATTAAATGAAGAATTAGATATCATTACAAAAATAGCAATAGAAAATGGATACAACAAACACATTATAAAAAATATATACAATAAATTCACAAAAAAAACCTAACCTTAACACAACACTACAACCGGAACACGAAAATAATGAAAATAAAAAAATCTACCTAAAATATAAATACACCAATAACAAAATAGAAAAAATAACAAATATATACAACAAAGAATACTACACTCCAACTTACAAACCAAACAACAAAATAATAAAATATCTTAATAACACAAACCACAAAACAAATTCAGAAAAACATAACCTATCAGGAATTTACAAAATCACATGCAACAACTGTAACGCTTTTTACATAGGAAAAACAACCAGAACATTTAAAATAAGATTTGAAGAACATTATAGAGCATTCAAAAACAAAAATTCTAAAGTATCAAATGTTGCAGCACACCTAATATCCCATAAACACGAAATAACAAATTACGAAAATAACCTAACCATACTTGAAATAAATAACAACCCAATAGAACTAAACTCACTAGAAAAATACCACATTTATAAAAACATACACAACAATTTAATGAATCTACAAACAACATATACAGAAGACATACTATATAGAAATATCATACACACAGATCAAGAAAAAGTGTGCGTAACGTCAACAAACACCAACTTCACAGACCGAACATCTACAACAGAAAAACATCAGTGATTCGACAATGGTCAATTGACCGAAAGGTGCCTCATCACTCAAGGTAAAATTATTGCACTTAATGGTGGTTAAAATTACTTACAATAGTAATATATTAACTTCATATATATATATATATATATATATATATATATATATATATATATATATATATATATATACACAACCAAAAACTTATCTGTTGATAAAATATTGAATTTAGAAGGAATATAATTTAGAAGTAACCTTTTTACAAATTTTTTACTGAAATATGCCTTTGGCATTCTAATTTTCCTAAACATTCACCTTTGTCTACAGTCTGATTTGTTTCACTAGTACATGATACATTGTGGTAATAGATTTTATAATGTATTTTATTTTTCATTTTATAACATAAAAATATACTAATAGAAAAACATTAATTGTTGTACAAAACTTTAAAATGTTGTTTTTATAAATGTTGTTAAAATATTTCACGTGGGTACTTCACTGCCTTCAGTAATACGAATTGGTAAAATAGTTCAGGTAAATTCAAGAGATCATGGTTTAAAATATTATGATTCAATAAGCTGCCAAAATAACTAAAATTGGTTTTAGGTGTCTAATATTCATTCTTGATTTTGTTATGTATATTTTTCCTTTTATGAGTTTTTGTTTTAGCACTACAAGAAAAAGTTATTAAAAAAAAAATTGTTTGCATGCATCCTGAACACATTCACTACATAGAACCTTCAAGAGTACTCCAGACTTTAAAGGATTTTGTTAAAAATTTAACTTTACAGAAAGGAAGGTAAGTTGTCATAAGCTCTCTAAAAATAAGGGCACTTTACTAAGGAATTGTAATTTGCAGTATTGTATTTTTCTCCATTGTAAAAATATGTCTTAGGTATTTAAGTATTTTATAAATCGATATGATAGATTCTTTTTCAATTCCTTCTAATTATTTATTCTTTCCCTATATATATATATATATATATATATATATATATATATATATATATATATATATATATATATATATATATATATAGATTTTTTGGACTAGGAGACTGACAGACTTACTTTGGTAAGAGTCCACTTTGTAGTCTTGAAATAGAAACACATAAAAGCACTTAAACAATGATATATTTCAACCACACAGTGGTCTTTGTCAATCGAAGAGAAAATACAAAAAGAAATATGAGAGAATGAAATAATATAATTGTAATCACAGATTGTGTAGATGTGCAGATGTGTTTCTATTTCAAGACTACAGAGTGGACTCTTACCAAGGTAAGTCTGTCAGTCTCCTAGTCCAAAAAATCTAAATAATCTTTACCAACCAAAACTAACCTATAAATATATATATATATATATATATATATATATATATATATATATATATATATATATATATATATATATATATATAGTTCAAGTTTTCAATCTTTAATAAAATACTTTCTATTCATCCACTCAAGTTCAAATAGATTTTTTTAAACTTGTAGTGTATGCCACTAGATGTTAATAGTTTTCCCAAATATTAATTTATTAATTAAATTAATTTTATATTTATATGGTGAAAAAACTTTTGTCAAAGGGGGCAAGGTATGTAATATAGTAATAACTTGCAGTTTTTGTGTTGTAAATCTTGAGGTTTTTAAAAAATTACTACTGTTGGTATAATTTGGCAAAAAAACGCCACTTACTAATATTTTTCAGCAGACGTGGTCAGTGACTATATTTCGGACTAGGTCAGTGCATTGTTCAATGCTGTAGTCACGGAGAATTGTCTTACCCTGGACTCATACTGACCTAGTGACCACACTTACCCTTGAACAATGCACTGACCTAGTGTGAAACACATCTGCTGAAAAGATCAGTAAGTAGTGATTTTTTGCCAAGTGATACCAACAGTAGTAATACAGTTATTTCGTCCTATTTGGCTTAATCATATGATTTCATAAAACAGCTGATTTTATGTTATAGGCTATGTAGTAGAACAGCTGTCTTACAGCATAGGTTATGTTACTTTATTTATATTAATTGTAATTATTTAATAAGAAGTAACTAAAATAAAACTTTTCTCTGTTCACCCAAGTAGAAATTGAGGTTTCAAAATTTTTCTTTTTATTACTTGTTTTTTGAAGTTAAATTAAATTTTTTCACATTAAAGAAATTTATCCCTCTAAAATAACAAATATATATAAATAAACGGGGAAGAGGTTGTAACATTTTGTTAGTGGTTTAAAGTTTTTAGTTTAAATCTTTTAAAAACTGTAGAAAATTTTGTAGGAGTTCCTATGTAGTAATTAACCTTTTCAGGAGCGGGGTTTCTCAATACTAGCGTCACCTATAGGAGCGAGGTTTTTTTTTAAAAATATTTTCCTGATTTTGAGATATTTTAACTTTTAATGTTCCAAATAATAAATAAAAAATAAATAAATACAAAACCCCTATTTATTCTTCAAAAAAAATTTTTTGTTAATTTCCAACTTAACCTTACCTACGAAGAGATGTTATGTCAATTTTTATACAAACATTGGCAAATATAGGTAAATAACAGGTTAAATACATACAAAAACACTTCCTGTCTGACAAACATGAAATGTCAGCTGATTTCCAGATGGTTGATCAAAAAACATTACAGAAAAGTTACTTCGATTATTTACCAATAGATGGCCTAGCAGATGACACCAAAGAAGTTCAAATAATGACCAATAGATGGCCTAACAAATACTGAAGAAGTTCAAATATTAACCAATAGATGGTGTAGTAATGACATTTGACAAAAAAGAATATAATTGCGTATGCTCTGACAGAAGAAATTTCAAATAGAGTATTCTCGGGAGTGCTCCTACACTGCGCACCATCCGCGAACGAGTATGTTCGGGAGTGCTCGTGAAAAGGTCAATGGAAATTAAATGAATAAGAGCGTTTGGGTCAGAGGTATTAAAAATACAGTAGAGTCTCAATAATTCAAGGTAGATGGAACCGAGTCACTCTCGGATTACTGAAAACTTGGATTACATGGAAATACGATCCTATACATTAGAAAAAACAGGAGTTTCAATGAACCGTAATACTTAGACCTAATTGAGAATGCATAAAATACGTTTGTAGAACTTTATTGTTTACATAAATTAATGTTGCTTTGGAAAACATTGTTCATCATGGTAGCAACATTTTTTTGGAATAAGTTTTTTATGTGTCTCCTACGTTTGCTCATCAGATTGTTTTTGTTTAGAAAACTACGAGATATACAAACACTACAAGTAATATCCCAAACACATTTTAAACGACAAAACACACTCACAATCAAATACTATATTTGAACACATAATTAACAACTACTCCATGAACAATAACACACCACAGAACACTAGACACCACAGACTCACACCAACACAACAAACCTGAGCAACAGTCTTGTCCATGAGTCACAGCATTGAACAATGCGCTAATCTAGTGTAAAACACGTCTGACAAGTGATATCAGTAAGTAGTGGTGTTTTTACCAAGTTAATACTAAAAGTGTAATAAATCTATATATTTAATTCTGTAAGCGAATTTTTCCCCATGAAATTTCTCGAGCAAAGAACAAGATAAAATAGCTTAGTTAGATTAATTTTAAAGCTTGATGCCTAAAGACATTAGAAGGTTTGGACATTTTTATCACTAGAAATCATATTGTATGCTATTTTGGGAATTAAAATTAGACAATAGTTGAGTCGTCGGGAAACTGTTTTGCTAATAACTTAGTACTGTTTTATAGGGTAATATTTTTCTTCTAAAATTAATTGGTGTGGAGGGGGCACGTGCCCCATTTGCCCCCTCTGGCTATACCCTTGTACTTGGAAATTGCTACTGGCAATTGCCAAGCACTATTTCTTCCAAGAATAAAACTAATAACAACAGATAAAAATATGCCTTTTCCATTTGTTAAGACTCAATTTCCAATAAGGCTAACCTTTGCAATGCAATAATCAAACCTCAAGGGCAAACCTTTGAAAACATTCGTATCTTTTTGGGAAACACAGTATTCAGTCATGGACAATTATATGTAGCTTTTAGTAGAGCAAGGGAACTGTGAGAGAGAAAGACAACCTTCTTAGCATTCCATGAATTCACCGTCTGGGTGCCAGGTCCTTCGTGTGGCGAAGGGAGTAACCCTGAGTAGTCCCGGGACTTGTGATTCCGGGTGTAGGTTTCAAGAGGCCTCTTTGTGATGATCATCAACACTCACCTTTACTAATCATGGTATATTAAAATTCAAATAGAAAACCGAAGCACACAAAAGAAAATAAACAATGATAAAAATGATTTCACAAAAAGCATTGTTTTACCAAGAAATACTACTGTGATTCTAGCATTTATTGGTATTTGAATGACATTATTAATATAATACTTAAACTATTAAAACGTATTAAACAGTGAATATTTCATTTAATTTTATTGTAATAAATAAGAAGGAGTAATTGCTGCTACGAGCTCCTAGTACAAAATCCAATTTACAATACAATAGAAACACATTTTCATTAAATATGCTCTCTCCATGAATGTAAAATTTGCTTGACCTAAGAAATCAAACTGTAAAAGTCTTAAAATTTGTCTATCTAAGAAATAGCTTACTCAAAATTGTGACATTAAAAGTTCTTATTGTATGAGTTATAATGTTATTGACAAAATTATATGTGTCATATGAATAATTTATAATAGAAACATAAAAGGTTTTGTAATCTGTTTCTAATAATTAATTTTAACGTTTAAGGTACTTTTTTTTTAAAGTTACAAACAGAAGTATGTAAACATTTACTGGTATTTTATTTATACAGTGTAATGCGTTTTTAGAGACATCTGTACACTTAGTGTAAAAGACGAAGAACCACCAGAAACAGTGTCTCGATTATTGAAAAATAATGATGTTAAACTTTATTGGGAGAGATTCCGTCAAATATTTAGTCCTGAAAAAGAGAAGTTGTGGGATTGTTTAATGATTGGCTTAGCGAAGTATCACTCCATATTACAAGGTAAGAAGCCATCATTCATGGTAACGATAGTAGGAGAAACTTGTTAGCAAATATTTGTGAGTTTTATGATAATAATAAAATATTGTTCTTAATTATTACTTATAACAGCACAGACGAGTTATGAGTTAACTTTGTTGTTTTGCACTGATGACTATTAGATGGCTAGTGACATAGACAACTATTATCCCCAGTTTTATATATCAATGCTTTTATCACAGAAGAAAACCATAAATATTTAGTTTGTTTTAATAAAATATTTATTACTATTTTTAGTTACAAAAAATACTTATATTTATTTTTTTTTATTTAAAAAAATGGAAAATTTTACAGTGTGCATTTTCAAACCAAACTAACTATTTTTTTTATTAGAATTTAAATATAATTAAATATATATTAAACATAATAATATTTATTATATATAATAATATATTATGAAATAATATATATTATAAAGAAAACAAATGTTCAAATATAGGTAGCAAGGAATAAGAATTGTGAACCTACTTTTGTGTAGCAATCTAGTGTAAATAATGGAACTATCTATTGTAAATCTATAAGCAAGAGATTAGTGTCTAAGATTATTTTAAAATATGAGCATTCAAATTCATAGAAAAATTAACGTAGGAACTCTTAAAATAAATTTCCAGATAGGTAATTTAATAAGGGGTAAGCCTACAAGAAAGTGCAACTTCTAAAGCTGCCTTTTCTTAGAGAAGGATGTAATATCCAAAATCAGACATTAAGGTGGGAAACCATTAAGAATTTTATTACCGAGACAACAGATGGAAGACAGGCCAATTTAATTAAATTTTTTTGTGCTATTCATTAGTACTTCAATCATTATATTTTATTACAAGTCTTTATTATTATAAATAAAATTATTACTTTTAGTTTTATAGCCCGTTCTAACTTTTTCAAATTGATTACAAATGTACATCTTGAAGCCTTTTTATAAATTACTACTGCTGAAAAATATTAGTAAGCAGTGGTTTTTTGCCAAGTGATAGCAAAAGTAGTAATATCTTTAAAAGATTAACAATAATCTTTAACAGATACTCAAGGCAGAGCAATAAATGTAAGGCTAAAACAAGTTATTAAGATGGGAAGTAAATACTTGTACTTATTTTAATTTTTGATTATACTAACCATTTATTTTTTGCGTTCCATTTCAGAGCGACATAAAATCAACAACGAGGTTGAGCAGTTGAAACTTCAAAACTCAGAATTAAGGTGTTTGTTAAAAAGATATGCCTTACCAAATAATGTAAGTAGAGTGTCGTTAATTGATTTTCTTTTGTTACAATATTCAATAATGATTTCCTTAGTGAGTTTCATGCTAAGTTGATTTTCTCTTTCTGTATTTTTACCTTTTTTATTATAAAAAACTATCACCACCCCTTTTGTGGCTTTTCTTGCACAATCTTTATGGTATCACTATATGTAAATTAATTAATTTTTCAAGTAGCTAATAATTCATAACAATTATAGAAAGTAGACTGAAAAATAAGAATTACTTCATTGAATTTGAAGGGTTTTACAGTCATAGCTTTAAATCATAAGTAGAAATAACAGTAGCAAATATTTATTGAATTCGTCCGCCGCTTTGCTCATTGCCCAGTACATCAACCAGATTGCCATCTATCTTAATATTATTAATACATTTGGTTTTATGCTTTATAATTTTCTCTATAACTTTCCAATTACTATGAGAATTGGCATTAGATCTATCCAACAGCGATGAATGATATATCGCAAAAATTCTCTCATTATGCATTGTTTTACAATTTTAGACGACATATATTCATTTTTTAATGCTACTTCTATCGATATTTTATGAATAATTTGTTCTTACTAATAATTAAATCAATTAAACTGTCTGAAATCCACTCTTATTTTTCAGTTCCTTCTATTAATTCACACTCTCTTTTTACATACAGGTTGACCAAAAAAATTTGGACGTTTTTAAATTAACATTACTCATTTATTATGTTGTTAATTAGAACTTATATTAGTTTTAAATATGTATCTACATTTGTAATTTACATCCCAAAAAAGTTAATCACAACTGCTCAAATCTGGCAACTTTGGAGGCAATGGTATATTACCAAAACGCAAAATGAGCCTTCCTGGAAACATGTGTCACACCACGGACATTGGACCTCGAGAAGTGTGTACAGTGGCGCCATCTTGATGGAAATAAACATTGTTTTTGTTGAATGATAGAACTATTTAAATGAAAATTAGCCCTATTACTCGTAATGATTATTGCATTTTCTTTTTCTTCAAGCAACACTTGCATACAAACGGCAAAATCCATTGTTAGTTATAATCTAGTTCTTTTAACATCTGAGTCATGCACACCTTGTATGGATGAAATAATAGGCTGTCTTTTTGCAAAATTGTTTGCACAGACTCACGAGTTAGGCACAATTCCCTCTTAAGTCTTTTTGCCGACTGGCTTGAGCTACAAATCAAAGTTATCCTAGCCATTTCAGGGAACAATATCATGGCATCCAAGTTACACATACACTTCTTAAGCAGACATACAGTGTTGTACAATCCACTGCTCTATGAATAATGAAATGACATCATGTATCATCTGCATCGTGATGACTTGACATCATCAACGGTCGCAGTCCCCTTCCAACTGTTGCTTGTGTAGTATCCATTTCAAAAACATCTGGTTTTTTGGTCGCCCTGTATATCTTGTACAAATTTTCAATCGTTGAAAAAATACATTATATTCATCTACTAAAGATCAAATACATTTTTTTAAACTTAAAGTTGATTACACTTGATGTTAATACAGTTTTTTTTCAAATTATAATTCATTAATTGAATGTAATGAATTAATTTTAATTTTATATGGGAGAAAAACCTTTCACAAAAATGACAAGGTATGCAATATAGTTATTTCTTCCTATTAGGCTTAAAATAAGTGATAACATATGATTTCATAAAACAGCTGATTTAATGTTGTAGGCTATGTGGTAGAACAGGTGTTTTAATGTGTTGGTTATGTTACTTTATTCTTATTAATTTAATTATTTAATAAAAAATAATTGAAATAAAATTTTTCTTTGTTGACCTAAGTAGGAATAGGCCCAAAAAAAGTTTTCATTGTAATACTTGTTTTCAAGAAACATTGTGCGTTGTAATAGCCGTTATAAGGGTCGTATAAAAGTGAAACAATTATTTACATCATTGTCATCCTTTACACCTAATCCCTTCACCTAATTCCAAATTCCTGCTCAATTTGTCCTTTTCCCAGGACCTTACAGTACTTTAGGCATGGTTTTGGTATTTTTACACCTGTAACTGTCAATTAACTTGCATAATGATCACTAATATCTAGATAATGAATATTGTTTTAAAATTTTAAGTTTCTTAACTTCTTGCCAAATCATGCGTCAGAAACTCGGTATACCATAGTTAGTTGATTTAAAACACTTTTAAAGCCATAAGAAGAAACAATATTTAACCTGGCAGAGGTCGCGTCACAGTCTTTTCCACCAGGCCTTCACCAATTTCTTAATATCTCGAACTGCCGATTTTTGTAAGCTTCCACCCCCTCAGTACCTTCAAATAGACTCATCCACTGTCGAATGCTGTGTTTGTATTTTCGCTATCACCAACGAGTGTCTTAGTGTAGCAGCCTAAACAAAAGCCAGTGTGGAAACCACCGTGCGCGACCCCTCGCATGTGCTAAAGTGTGACATAATTTTTAATTTCAATTTTTTGTTCTTGATCGTTTAGTGCATTGTGTGTTATATTTATTGTGTTACTGCCCAATATGAATCGAGCAGAGGGAGAAAGATTTACTAGAGTGTTAGATAGCGTGGAAAGGGAAGAAAGGCGTGAGGAAGAAAGGTTTCAAGATCCTGGTAATGTTAGAAGACAACTTTTCCATGAAAAGAAACATTGAAGAGATGCTGGGCCTACAGCCACAATGGCGAAATATTGCAGAAGATGCACGTGAAGGACGACGTGGTCTATGCAACTAGGGAAATCATTAACTCGGTGCAACAGCTGCGCTAGATTCATCTGCAGGGAACACACTGTACCTTCTTGTCAAGACTGCGCCACCCAAGGGCATCAATTGGTTGAGGAACTGTAAGGAATTTCATTGCTATAACCCTCAGGTGCTTAGACATATTGTTTGTAACTTTTTGTTTAAAATCATAAATTTTTACAGCTTCATTTCATCACTATAATTGTAATATTATGATAAATTTACTTAACTTTCATCACATTTTGGTTTTTTCACTTTACAGCTATTGCAAACATCCAGTACATTTTCTTATTCAGAAATTAGTTTTCCTCCAGAATATATTATTAAACATAAGTATTTGTAAAAGAGTCCTTATGTTATGACAACTTATCTAAAGTCTTGTACTTTTTTCAAAAAAAAAATTTGGTAAATCTTAAAATATTATTTAAAATTATTTAATACATTAATGTTACAATTAAAATCAATAGAACTTAAGTAAATACATTATACTTAATTACGATGTTCGTATTTTTAAAATAAAATATTGTTTAGTATTTTTTTTCGTATTAATAAAATGACCTGGTTGAATCCACCGTGTGCGACCCCTCACGTTTTATTTTTCACGCGACCTCTGCTGGGTTAAATACAGTACAACCTCTCTAACTCGTCACAGTAATAACAAACATTGTCTGAACTGGCTCTATTAGAAAAGAACTCTTTAATACAAAAGAAAATGAGAGATTTTTGAAAACTAAAACATAAATTGATTTAATATACCCTATTTTTCTTTGCTAGTATTATTGCTCTTACAAGGTATTGTAATACGTTTTTATGAGTTCCTTTTATGAAAATAGAGTAATGTACGATATTTGTAATAATGAAGTTTACTGCAGGTTGTTAGTGTTTTTAGAGTGTTGTTGAGCTTTTCAGCTTACATGAATAATGTAAGTACAACATTAACTACATTACATACCTATTTAAGTGCTATATTTACCCACAATTACATGTTAATTTAACGACTTCCGTAATTCATTATTTTCTTGAATGCATCACTCCCTTGGTCCTGAAAGTGATAAATTAGAGAGGCTCTTCTGTATTTTTTTCCAGATCCATTGTATTGCGGTAAACATGTATTCAAGTCCTCTATTATAGTTAAAAACTCATAGCCAGCTTTAATAACTCCCTATGATTAAAATATTATCTTTTGTTGATTCCATCTTCGCGTGAGCTACTAGTAATCACTAAAGCCTTTTAAATGTTTTAAACTTGCCTATAGTAGCACTTACTTTGCTTGTTGAGGACGGCTGTTTCGGGAGATGTGTCCCTTTGTCAACTAAGACTGTAACTCTATATGTTACGTAACTCTATGAGTTACGATCTGAGTTGACAAAGGGACACATCTCCCGAAACGGCCGTCCTCAACAAGAAAAGTAAGTGCTACTATAGGCAAGTTTAAAACATTTAAAAGTGTTTAGTGAAATATTATGTTTTTAGGTACCATTTTCAAAATTTGTTTTAAATACATAAAAAGTAAATTTACAATTACGATATAAACCATACAGGTGTACAGGACAAGAAAAACCACCAACACAAACAGTAAATAACTGTATAAAACAACTGTGGTGTAATATTTAATTTAAATAAATGAAGTCTCTATACCACAAATAACATTTTTCTTTATTTAAACATTTATATACATTTCAATTGCATAGCGATCATCCTCAGAGGTAGTTTACAATAAAAATAATGTAGGTATTTATTTTTATTGTAAATTACCTCTGAGGATGATTGCTATGCAATTGAAATATACATACATTTTTAATTAAAGTGAAAAGTTATTTGTGGTTTAGAGGTTTCATTTATTTAAAACAAACAATAAACACAACATTGACAGTAGGGAACTCTTATCAGCTGGTGGTTGTAATATAGGGCAGAGTCCACATAGATAAGCAAGCCATAATGTGTGAGAGAGAGAGAGAGAGAAAGAGTGAGGAAGTATGCCTTTAAATCTATTCATTTTTGTTTCAGATGAAAGCAGAATGTTTAAAACCTGCACATGAACTATTACCATCTCTAGTAGCAAAATCATCTCAAGAAACGTATACAACTCCAATTAACCTATTTCTTCAGATAACAGAGAATAAAAAAATTAATTTTTGAATCTTTGAAACCAAAAGTATTTTAAAAGGTTGAAGTGTTTTAAAATTTTTTAAATCATAGCTTCTATAAAGTGTGCACAAATTATACCAAAAAAATAGATTGAAACTAAATTGTTGAAATTTATTCCTAGTTTTTATTATATAAATCAGATTAAACTTATACAGTCTAATAATAAAATGTAAAATCACATATGATTTTTGAGAACAAAATTGATTATATAAATCTCTAATGAAGAGGATCTACTTTTCAAATCAGAGTTCTAACTCAGAAATAATTTACCTTGAAGAGAAATTAACAATGTGAGTGTGTGTGGCAATGAGATAGTTTTAGCGCTATAGAGATGTCTTAAGTGCTATGCATATAACACGTAGGAGGTTTACACAGGTTGGGTAGGATGATGTTCAATGTAATACCACAACCACTTAGGTGGGAGAAACTATACTCACAAAACAATACAATTGTAAATATAAATTTTAAAAAAATTTAATATAAAATATATTTAAATGAAATTTGGGATATTTCTTGCTATGTAAAACGAGTTCTTTTAACTGGTAAGAGGTGGTTATTGAACTAGATAAGAAGGCCTGCCAAAATTACTGCATCAAATACTTCCAAAGTATAATTTAAAATAAATTAATAATAATAAATAAAATTATAATTTTAACTGAAATATTAATATTCAGTTGTTTTTAAAATTCTATTTAAAGACAATAAATATTTGTTATAGATAATCAAAGAATTCTGTATTGATTCTTAGTTAATGTGAAATTATTGCAATGGGTTCAAGAAGTAATAAAAGTAAAGATGCTTTAGGGAACTAACTTGTCAATAATCTACAGATCGTAGAAGGGTGCAAATCGTCGCAGAGTTTCTATTTAAGTTAGTAATAACTTTATTCGACATAATATGACTAGAGGGCAGATTAGTTTTTCAATTTATTCAGGTTCAGAGTCCTACAGGAACTTTGGGGAAAATTCAAAACTAGTAGAATAATGACAACAGCATTGTTGTGAGGGTTTTACTGCCTTTTTTGTAAACAACTTGTTCAAGTGTACTACTTAAAAATGATTTTATGATTTTTGATAATACTGTACAGTATTAAATTTTTATATTATAATAATCCTAAAATCAACTATTTAATACAAGATTAGTTTAACTACATAAAGTTTCATTTGTTTATAACAGGATTTCAGGTAAAATGAGCGAGTTTGCATCTTGGGTTTTTTTATAACTTACTTTCCCTGTAGAAAGAAAATTAGTAGATAAGCTACTTCATATTAGTTATTGAGCATGAAAATGTTAATTGTATGTAAATTTCTGTTACAACATTTTCAATCTTAAACAATACTATTATTGTTGTTTAAATCCTAAACAATATCTTCTAAAAAAACATATACTGACAAGAACAGTTCTGTTGTTAACTTCCCAGTTCATAACATTTATTTTAAATTCTTAATTTTGCATGTATTTCCAGAAACTGATTTATGACAACGAAAACATAATAAAATTTAGAAATGTCATTAAATGTTTAAGAAAAGATGGAGATAAAATATGTCTTCAGAATCCCTCTAAATCATGCTGCAAATACTTGTAGTATTCCGACTGTACCTCTAAATTTGGTATCACTAAAGGGACTACAGTTTGATTTATGCCAACTAAAGGTGTACTTATTATTTTAGGCTTATAATGTTTTGTTGTACATAGATAACCTAAATCATACAAGTATGCAGAAAACCAGTACTGAATTTGATCTTTCATAAGTTGTGATTTTACATTGCAACCAGAATTTTGTAAAATAACTCTGTAGGTAGATAAAGTGTTGGATACATCTCCATATACATGTCCATTTAATAAAATCTCTGAAATTACTTCTTTAATTAAATGAAAACTTTCATTACGTACTAAATCTTTCAAATACTGATTACGAACCCAATAGATGTTTGGTACAGAATTATTTTTAAGAAAATTTATGACAGACCAAATGTTGTAGAGTTTTTTATTTTGTTTTTGAATAAAATATCCTCCATAAAAATCTTTTATCAATCTGTGTGTATCTTCTCTTTCCACAATATGCACATCTTTTTTTATAAGTTTTTTAACTTCTTTTTTTGTGAGTCCATAGAATTGTGAAAACTTGTGGTCATCCAAGAACCTGTAATGTTTATGCTCTAAAGCAGACATTCCCGCAAGGTTAATGCAAAGGACACCAGTCAGCAAGGCTCTATGTAAATAAACATTATTCTTTATTAGTGATAAGTTGATTATTCCAAGTAAATCCAAAATTTCACTATTTGCAGGTTCAACTATTCGCCTACTCTGAATGTCATATCCATCTATAAGAACAACAACTTGTTTGCGAAAATGCTTATGTAACAATTGTTGTAGGCAAGATAAACTATTTTGAATAACTTGTTTATTTAATTTTCTCTCTAATATAGGATGGTAACATTGAAGAAATTGAGATTTTCTCGAAGAGCTGAGAAGCAAATAATCATGTTGACTGAATGTTTTCAGTAGAATCTCTTTAAGCTGGTCTAACAGT
Organism: Prosapia bicincta; assembly: GCA_036971475.1. Lineage (NCBI taxonomy): Eukaryota > Metazoa > Arthropoda > Insecta > Hemiptera > Cercopidae > Prosapia > Prosapia bicincta. The sequence continues at coordinate 12,626,401 of JBAIZL010000004.1, forward strand.
GAGTGAGCACTAGCATTCCTCAGTGGCTTATAATCGACATGAATTATGGAGTATTGACCGAAGTTAGTTGTTACGAAAGTTTCATTCTGACATATTCTTAATGGAGGGTCACAAAATAGTTTATAATTGTCACTCAAGTTAGATAATATTGGTTTACATTTCTGATCGACTACAACCCCAGCAAATCGTTTGATCATGTCAATGACAGTCGATTTACCAAATAGTGCTGGTGCTGTTATAATTTTTACGACAGGATCACTGAAAAACTCTTTAATTAATAATGTTTTGTCAACAAAATATTTTGACTTAACAGTGTAAGTAAAATCAGCTGTAATTGTATCACCATATACCTAAAACAAAAGAAGCTTGCATGAATACAGTGTACTGAGAATTAATTCTATTAAGATAGACCTTCTAAATTTATTTACATTTGCTAATTTATAGGTATACTCATGTATGTGATAATTCATTGAATATAAATTTATGTACTACACAAGAAACATCCGAAAGTCTGACACTAGTGGGCTCCAATTAATTCATCATGTCAATTGAGTTGTATTTTGCTACAAAAATATTCTCATTTATAAAGCACTAAATATATTTTCGTAAGGGTGTAATTTTTTTATTCATTATTATTTGTTAATTTATTATTATGTGTAATCGTAATTAGTAAAAACAAATTAAAAGTCATAGTTTGAAGCAGAGGTCTCCAACCTTTTCTACTCAAGGGCCACATCAAAAACATTTGGAGGAAAGGCAACATTTCAGGGCAGAAAGTTTAGCACCCCTCCACCATACACCCATGATGTTTTTTCTAATCAAGACCTTAGTGGTGGTTTTTGAGATTTTCTTGCTTAGTTTTTTATTTGTTTACAGCTACTTTTACACTTATAGAGGAAAGAAGTGGCAAGTGAGAGACGAATACTGTACTCATATTTAATAATAAAAATGCTTAAAAGGAAATATATTTAGTTACGACTCGATGTAGTAGTGCGACAGTAGCTCTGACGAAGGTGACATCGTCACTGAAACTAGTCTGTTGTGAACTAGTGTGTTTGTTTATTTAAAACTAATTTTTTGTGAGATTTTGAGTTGACTATTCTGACTTTTGCCTTTAGGAAATATATTACCAAATAAAATTTTTTTGGTATGATAGCTTTCTGCGGGCTGAAATCCATCCAGCAACTACAAAATTAGGTTTTGTTAAATAATTTGTGCAGAACTTAGAGATCCTGGTATTAGTAAAAATGCTAAACAAAGTGTTAGTGCTGAACAAATAATTCACAAGAGACAAGAAAAAAATTGTTTGCAATTTTAAAATAACTAAACACTTGTGATATTTATAAACTTGTCTATAGTAGCACTTACTTATATTTGTTGAGGACGGCCGTTTCGGGAGATGAGTTCCAATCAGGCTGAGTGTCAACTTAGGCCGTGATCTCAAGGTTTACGTAGGTTAGGGTGGGGGTGGGATATTATGGCAGTGTGGTTGTATTTTGTGAGTATTAGGAGTTATGATGTCAAAAAGTGTGTGTGAGTTGTAATGTAATTGTGTATTGAGTATGTGTGTAGGGTGTAGTTTGAAGTGCATGTATATTTCGTATTGTTCGGTTGTGTAGCGTTGGTTATTTCTGTGTTGTTTATGAAGAATTTGTAGGTTAGATGTTATGTCTGTGTAGTCATGTTTTGTGGAGTTGAGATGATCTGCGAAGTTTGATTGGTAGTTATTATTTCTTAGTGCTTTTATATGTTCTTGGTAACGTGTGTAGAAGGACCTCCCTTTCTGGCCTATGTAAAAATTGGGGCACGAACTGCAAGTTAGTTTGTAAACTCCAGTGATGTTGTAAATGTCGTTGATTTTGTTATTGGGTTTAAATTATTTATTGAGAGTGTTATGTGTGGAGTAAGCTATTTTGTAATTGTATTTTCGTAGTGCGTTGGTTAGATTGTGGGTTTTTGATGATCTGTATGGTATTGATAATTATTTTATGGGATTGTCCTGTTGTGTGTTTGTATTTGGGTTATTAGGTTTATTTTTTAGGCGGTTGTATAATTTGTCAATCATTGTTGGGTTGTATCCGTTAGTTTGTGCTATATGTTTTATGATGTTTAACTCCTGGTAGTGTTCTTCTTTGTCTAACGGTGTTTTAAACAGGTGATATATCATGGTGTTGTAAGCAGCTAGTTTATGTTGGTGTGGGTGGTTTAAGGAGCTGTGAATGGTTGTATTGTACTAGTGGGTTTTCAGTATATGTTGAATTTATATGTTTGTTTGTCTGTTCGTTTAATTGTAAGGTCTAGGAAGTTGAGAGAGTTTTGTTGTTCTGTTTCAATGGTGTATGTTAGTTTTGGGTGTATGGAATTAAGGTGTTTTAGAAATATGTGTGCTCGCGTGTGTTACCTTTATATAATGTTATGATATCGTCGATGTATCTGTACCAGTAAATTATGTTATCTGAGTATTTATTGTTGTGTAAAATGTTATGTTCAATATATGTATGAATATAGCCTCTCCTATGGGCTGCATGGCCTTGACGTGGTGGAGAGGCTTAATCCGGGCGTAGGGGTCGGGTGGAGCGGAGCTGTACGTATGTGGCTCCCTATAAACGGGAAGTCCAGGCAAATGTGACGGCTCAAAAAAAGGGGCCAGTTCTAGCACTTGGAGGGTTGTTATCTGCCCTTCCCTTGCGGGCGGCACCCAAGAAGCACCCCTCATCCAGGTTGGTGGTCTGGATGGGCACATACACCCCCGATCTGAAGGTGTTATGCGATTCGTGCCGATGTAGATTCGTGGCCCTCAGGGTAAGGAGGGTCTTTAACGGAGCCTCAGGGGCACCTGGCGCCACCCCTGAGTACTTAAGTCGCCTTACCGCCGTAAGCGGGGTTCTGCGGCGGCAGACCTTTATTTCCTTAGCTGCTTGTGGGAATACACATGGCAGAAGCAAAAAAAATAAATTTAACTGGTCAGGGCTTAGAACCTACCGACAAATCTGTCCCAATGGAGGTGGCTTCGGCCCCCGTAGAGACAGATGGAAATCCAGTTGCGAAGGCAACAGGAAGAATGAGTGGGGCACAAAGGAAGAAAGCACTCTGGCTTTCCTACCAAAAGGAAGCAAAGAAGGCGGAGGCGGAGGGCAGAGAACCACCGCCACCCTCTTTGAGGAAACACCGGTCCAGGCAGCGGAAGGGTTTGACGGAGGCTGTGGCTAGAGCCCGCCCTGTCGTCCCGAAAGCCAGTGGATCAGGTAGGATCTTAGTATGACAAGAGAGAGAGAGGGAAAGGAGTACTTCTAATCCTACTCCAGAGTCGGAAACCAAGAGGAATAAAAAAGGGTCGAGGACTGTTGGGTCAGGAGGGCCACCTTTCTAGTCGATCTCCGCCAACCTACCGAGGGTTCTAGTGACCTTTAGAGATAGTGTAGGCGTGAGGATGGAGATGGCGGCGTTTGACCACTTTAAGGGCACCATCATGGACCGGATTCTGGACACTCCTAGTGAAGGTTTTGTTTCCGCGGTTCAGAGACACTTATCTAAGGGATGGAGTCGCAGCATTTATTTGTGCTGAGGAGGAATCGGCAAATGGCTGAGAGAAGTGGTACCGTCAGTTAAGCTCGAGGACGGGACTCAGGCAAGGCTAGTCCTGCCTGATAAACTGATCAAAAGGGTGAAAGTGATGGTGCTCGTACCACCACCAAAAAAGGAGGCCACTCAGTTGGTCAAGCTCATGGGGATGCAAAACCCAGAAATTGACACTTCGAAGTGGAAGATCCTACAGTGCATTGAGCAGGGACCTGCAAGCCTCCTCTGCCTAGGATTGGATGAGGCATCGGCCAGACAGTTAAAGGCAAGAAATGGGAAACCTTCCTGGGGACTGCAGAGGTCACTTTTAAGTGGAACGCTAAGGACCCGGAAGAGAAGGGCGAGAGAGAGAATCAGGAGAAGGCGTAGGGGTCAGTTGGATATGGCTGACCCTCGAGCAATGATCCTGCAAATTAACTTGCACCACAGTAAAAGCGCCTCGGTGGTCCTAACCAGGTGCTTAAATGTGAGGCACACATTACCAGCGCTTGCGCTAGTACAAGAACCGTCGCTGGTCAGGAGCCGTATAAGGAGTCTGATTGCAGCTGGGCGCACCTACGCAAGTGGGGAACATGAGGGGCACAGAGCATGTGTGATAGTCAGAGGACTAGAAGCCACGCTGATTAAAGAATTCTCAACTAAAGACCTTGCGGTGGTTAGAATTCGAGGTAAGTGAGAGCAGGGAGTTCATCGTGGCCTCCACTTACTGCGCTCACAATAGAGAATCGCCCCCTGCAGAATTACGTAAGTTAGTTCGGTACTGCAGGGAGAGGAATATAGGAATCTTAGTGGGCTGTGATGCCAATGCTCATAATGAGGTGTAGGGCAGCACAGACACAAATGAGCGAGGTGAGGAGCTCCTCGCCTTCTTGATTGAAGAAAACCTTGTGGTTTTAAACACAGATGCAGAGCCAACATTTGTCACTTCAAACGGAATGGAGGTTCTAGATATCATCTTCTGTAATAGACAAATGGTAAGGTGGGTGCATGACTGGCAGGTTTGCTCTGGGAGCCCTCCATTTCTGATCACCGGATCATCACTGCTACGATGAGGGGAGTTGCCCCCCATGTGGTGTGGCTTAGGAACCCGAGAAGGGCAAACTGGGAAGGTTTTAAGTACTTCCGTGGTAAATATGGTACATCAAACGAACTGGAAAATAATGAGGCCTACATCAGGACTGCAATTTCCACTTCGTTTGAAGAAAATTGCCCTCTCTAGCGGATAAACACTGGGCGTGGAAAGCTTAAAGGGAATAGCGAGTTAGAGGCAAGATGGAAAGAGACTAGAAGGCTCTTTAATAGGGCAAAGAAGAAGAAAACGGCGAAGACCTGGCAGGCATATAAAGACAGCCAGGGTCTCTATAAAAATCTTATTAGAGAGGTTAAACGTGCTTCTTGGGAAAAGTGGTGCTCAGAGACAAGCACACTGAGTGACACTGCTAGACTGTTTAAGGTGTTAGCAGGTGGACCGAGGGGAGAGCTGAAGTTTGTCAAGAAGACTGATGGTAGCTTTACTGACACCCCGGAGGAAACTCTGCGTCTGCTTATGAGGAACAATTTGAGGACCAACACGCCTACCGAACTGGTAGGTCAGTGGAGACTGTGCTGTTGTCGGTTGTGGACTTTATTGATGGTCAGATCAACAACAAGGGGATATGTATTGGGGCTTTTCTTGATGTGGAGGGGGCTTTTAATAGTACCTCTAGACTGGCCATCAAGAGAGCAGCTATGGATCATGGGATTTCTGATGGAATTATAAATTGGATTATGTGTTCCTTGGAAAATCCTATAAGTAATGCATCCTGGATGGGGTGCACGATAAATGGGATGGTCTTGGAGGGCTGCCCGCAGGGTGGAGTGTTATCCCCTCTGCTGTGGAGCCTTGTCGTGGACGGCCTACTAAGGACGCTCATTGGAATGGGTGTCAAGGTGGTAGGATATGCGGATGATATAGTTATCCTCTTTAGAGGACCATTTGAAGAGGTCCTCAAAGACCTGCTTCAAGAGGCACTCAAGGTAACAGAAGCATGATGTAGGGAGAATGCACTATGCATTCAAGGAGAGAAATCTGTGGCATTCATTTTCACTAGGCGATATAAAACTAAATCGCTGGAGATGACGGAAGTTGGCAATACCAAAATAAGCTACGTTGAGAGCGCTAAATATCTGGGAGTTATTCTGGATAGAAAGCTACTCTTTTGTGAGCACTTGGAGGATAAGTGCAAAAAAGCCATAGCTACGTTCTGGCAATGCAGAGGAGCAATAGGCACAAGATGGGGTTTGGGTCCACGTCAGATGAGCTGGATTTATTCTGCCATTGTGATGCCAAGGTTGGTCTTTGCCTCAATCGCCTGGTGGGACAAGGCACAGAAAGAAACAAGTAAAAGAATGCTGGACCGCGCTCAATGGCTCTTCCTTAGAGGCATAACAGCTACAAGGAGAAGCACACCATGTGCGACCATGAGGGTTATGTTGGGTTTTCCATCCTTGAATCTTCAGATTAGGATGGAGGCAATGAAAACTGCATACCGGCTAAGTTGTACCGGGCAGTGGAAGACAAGTAGCAAACGTCATAAACAGCTATTTGGGGATTGACTGAAAGAGCTCAGGATAAGATACCGTCTCTTAAAAGGGAAAAAGGAAACTACAAAATCCATATTCCTGCAAGAGAGGCATGGGCGGAGTGTAGACCCAAACATGGAAAAATCTGGTTCACCGATGGGTCCAAGATGAAGAAAGGAGTGGGGCAGGATTTAGTGGACCGAGACACCCAGACAGATTTTGTCATCGCCTGGAGGACTACAACTCTGTCTTCCAGGGGGAGGTGCTCGCGATCAAACTATGTGCCGAGGAAATAACAGGGTCTGGCATTAGGGGCAAGACCATCTGGATTTGCTCGGACAGTCAGGCAGCTCTGAAGGCTTTAGGTAAGGCTATTACCAGCTCTAGGCTTGTGGCTGAGACTATAGCCTCTCTAGCAGAGCTGATTAAGTATAATTCGCTTAACCTAACCGGGATTCCAGGACATTCTGACTGGATAGGGAATGAGAGAGTTGACGCCTTAGCAAAACAAGGGTGTATAAGTCAAGGACAGTGGGTATGCCACCTCAGGAGGGGCGCAAGAGGATTACGGCACATATAGACAGTTTGTGCAGGGAAGAATGGAATTCAACCTTGGGGTGTAACAAATCCAAGGTACTGTGGGGTTACTCAGGAGATTTGTGGGTCAAAGAACTACTCTCCTTAAGTAGACATCAACTCAGAGTTACTGTAGAGCTGGTCACAGGCTATGGGAATTTGAGAGGGTTCCAATATAAAATTGGAAAATCTAGGTCCCCTCTGTGCAAGGACCAAGAGAAAAGCCCAATCCATGTACTCTGTGAGTGCCCTGCTCTGGGAGCTGCAAGCAGAAACAGGTTTGGCTGGCAGGTATGTACACCAGAGGATATCAGAAGATTTAGCATCAGGTGGGTACTTAATTTCTGCAAAGAGGTAGTTATCCACTAAGCTAGTCCTGTGGTAGGGATGGGAAAAGAGTACAAAGGCTGCAGCTAAGTGCTCTACACCGATAAGGTCCCTCCGAGTTTTAGTAGTAATAATAATAATAATGTATGAATATTTAGGCTAAGATGCTAGCTATGGGGTGCCCATAGGTAGGCCATCTTTTTAGTTGTAGAATGTGTTATTGTAGGTGAAGTAATTTTCACACATACTCAATACGCAATTACGTTACAACTCACACACACCTTTTGACATCATAACTCTTAATACTCACAAAATACACCCACACCACCATAATATCTCACCCCCACCCTAACCTACGTAAACCTTGAGAGCAGTTACGGCCTGAGTTAACAATGGGGTACATTTCCCGAAACAACCGTCCTCAACAAATATAAGTAAGTGCTACTATAGGCAAGTTTATAAATATCACAAATGTTTAGTGAATTCTAGTAGCTCACGTGAAGATGGAATCAACAAATATTTAAAATAACCTTCTAAAATCAAAGACAATGATACTGTATCTTTCTTTTAATTGTTAATACTACTTATTTCTGTTCAGGAGATATTTTATACATTACAGTGTGAAATGATTTTTGAGCCCACAATGTAAAGACTTAAAAAATTTTAAGTGAAAATATATATTTGCCTCAAAGAGAGAACAAATCTGATGTAGAGTGTTCCATTTATCTTGCCTTGTGTGATTGTAACAATTACTTAATAATTCACAATTGATATATATATATATATATATATATATATATATATATATATATATATATATATATAGGTTAGTTTTGGTTGGTAAAGATTATTTAGATTTTTTGGACTAGGAGACTGACAGACTTACCTTGGTAAGAGTCCATTCTGTAGTCTTGAAATAGAAACACATAAGTGCTTTTATGTGTTTCTATTTCAAGACTACAGAGTGGACTCTTACCAAGGTAAGTCTGTCAGTCTCCTACTCCAAAAAATCTATATATATATATATATATATATATATATATATATATTAAAACAACATAGGTTTATTCAAATACAAGAATATTTATTAATTTATATCCAAAGCTTTTCGTCGGTAAACAGTACCAACATCATCAGGAATGAAAATTGCAATAATGTAAGCTATAGGCCTAAAACATATGTTAAATTAGAAATAGAATCGTTGCTAAATTTATACAAATTGCCAAATTTATTTTGTTGCTGTAACATTATAGACATTGAATATAGTATCAAATTTAGAATGTATTTGTATTTGTTCTTTTATTAAAAGAATATATATATATTTTAAAACAACATAGGTTATTCAAATACAAGAATATTTATTAATTTATATCCAAATATATATATATATATATATATATATATATATATATATATATAAATTTATATATATATATGTATGTGTGTTGTGCACATTAAAGACAAAAAACACAACCCAAATCAAACTTCGACACATACATACAAAATACACTACACACGTACATTATTAAAGACGCTAATCTGTAAGTCCTTCACTACATAAAAAAGCTACAAACTAAACACAGTTGGATCAAAGGAAACTAGGAACATCTTGAACAAAGCTCTGAATCAGAGGTTTTCCATCTGGTGGTCCATTAACTAGTGAAAGAAGATAAACAAAGTAATGTTTTAAAAAATACTATGAAACAATAATTTATAGCTCGAAAATATTTATTTAAAAAATGAAAAAAAATTTAAATATAATACATTTGTTAAAACTTACTGAGACAAAACGTTTTCGATTGCTATGTGTCGATTTTCATCAGTGTCTTCTGCCTGCCGACACTGATGAAGATCGGCACATAGCGATCGAAAACGTTCTGTCTCAGTGTTTTACTAAATTTAAAGTTCGAATAGTCATAAATAATTGTTTAAGTGATTAATAAGATTCACTGAACGTAATGGACTACAAAATTCAAGAATGAAAAGAAGAATTCATAATAAACCATTATGGAACACACCACATCTTACAGAATATAACCAGGGACCTACCACAACAGGTCACTGACTACTCCTTCCTTTTACTCAAAACAATACACTTTCCTAGGCTTGCTAGCTTCTTTTTGCTCAGATAGTTCATCATGAATACACCATTTCCCCTAAAACTTTTAATAAAATTCTTACCTGTGAAGCTTGTAAAAAAGATAAAGAAGTGATTAAAAATATTATCATAATATTTCACTCATTAATAACAAGATATTGTAATATATAATTGTATATTAAATCTTCAAACACCAATTGAAAAATATACAAGAAAATTAGTTTAAAAACTGATAACTAGATACTATTTACAACTGATAATATCACATAAACATTTGTTACATCACTATCATGTTATATCATTTATTTATAGAAAATGAAACTTATTCACATGCATTTGTTTCATGTGTGTAACATATGAACATGTAATGTATTTCATGTATTGGTCACATTGCATGTAAAATAAATCTTTAATGAAACTGCAAAATTCTCAATAAATCCCAACAAAACATTTTATATACAGTTAGTAATATTTACCTTAGTAGTTATAATGTTTTCAAAATAAACTTGGGAGATAAGTTTTTCATTCACTCATATTTTTAAATTTTGTAGTCCATTACATTCTGTGAAACTTAATTAATCACTTTTACATTAGTTTATGACTATTCGAACTTTCAATTTTGTAAAAACTTACTGAAACAGAACGTTTTCGATCGCTCCGTGGTGATCTTCATCAGTGTCTTTCCCACTGAAGAAGTTCTACAAATTTACAAAATTTAAAATTCAGAGAGTAATAAACTAATGTAAAACTGATTAACTCATGTTTTATTATTGTTTGTATCTGTTTTTTTCTGGCACTTATAGAAATACCAATTACATAGAAAATCATTGATTTAATCTGGTAACATTATTTATGTTATCTGGTGATGAATAAGATATTATGTTTCCACAATGGATATGTTGATTCTGTAAAAAATATAATGGCTTGAGGAGTTGAAATGTATTGTATTATTGTATAAAAAACTTACAAATGTTGTTAGAAAACAAAATTCATAAGTATTTATTGTGTAACTGAATGAATACTTTTGAACTGACACGTTTCGAAACAATTGTTTCATTGACGAACCCAATCCACTACTTGTAAGTTCAAAAGTATTCAATCAGTTACACAATATTTATGTATAATTTCGTTAATTCAAGATGATTACAACAAACAAATTAAAACACAATTTGGGGATTGATTGCAAATTAACCCCTTTTGGTGACTTATTAGTTACATGCCCAGTTAATACTTGTTACGGTGGTATGCCACTCCATACGGACTCTACAATAATAAATATTACTTTTATTTTTCATGTTATAAAAACTTTTTTTTATTTTGTACTCAAGAATGTATAAAAACATAAATATTTGATGCACATCCCTTTATTATTTATATTTTCTTAAGTGTAGGATTTGTCACAACATTTTATAGCGCAAAGTGTTGGTTCCGATTGATATTAATAAACAAGTTTTTTAGCAATAAGAATGTTACAGCACAACACATTGTAAACAAATAATACAATTTCAAAAGTACCATTTGTGACCACTTTATAAACAACTTGTATATGCGGCTTTGTATTAAAAATTTTCAGTGTATTTATATTGCAAATTTAACAAAACTTTTGTTTGGAGAAAATAATAAATATTACTTTTTGTCAGTAAAACAATCTCTAATCCCTTTCAACATGTTTTAGATACACGTTGCTAATAAAAAGAGCCATATTTCTTTCAACAATGAATATAGTTACATAAAATCAATTTTACCTATCATAATCCATTATTAATTTGTTGTAGACTTCTTTCTCCATAGACTCTTCAGCACTTTCTTCAAGATTCGTAACTTATTTTAATACATGTCATAACTCCAAATCAGTTTTGCTCAATAAATTTGAGACTTCATCCTTTTCTTCCATTAATTCTTTCAATTTTAATTCATACTCTCTATTTGTGTTCTCAATAATCATATCCTGCTCTTGAACAAGGATTTTAAGATTCACATCTTCTTTCAATACATCTTGTAACTCCAAATCAGTTTTGCTCAATAAATTTGAGACTTCATCCTTTTCACTACACTTTTAAAAGTATTAAACTTGCCTATAGTAGCACTTATTTTGCTTGTTGAGGGCGGCCGTTTCGGGAGATGTGTCCCTTTGTCAACTCAGACCGTAACTGATTTCAAGGTTTACGTAGGTTAGGGTGGGGGTGGGATATTTTGGTGGTGTGGGTGTATTTTGTGTGTATTAGGAGTTATGATGTCAAAAAGTGCGTGTGAGTTGTAATGTAATTGTGTATTGAGTATGTGTATAGGGTGTAGTTTGAAATGCCTGTATATTTCATATTGTTTGGTTGTGTAGCGTCGGTTATTTCTGTGTTATTTATGAAGAATTTGTAGGTTAGATGTTATGTCTATGTAGTCATGTTTTGTGGAGTTGAGATGATCGGCGAAGTTTGATTGGTAGTTATTGTTTTTTAGTGCTTTTATATGTTCTTGGTAACGTGTGTAGAAGGACCTCCTTGTCTGGCCTATGTAAAAACTGGAGCACGAACTGCAATTTAGTTTGTAAACTCCAGTGGTGTTGTAAATGTCGTTGATTTTGTTGTTGTGTTTAAATTGTTTGTTGAGAGTGTTGTGTGTGGAGTAAGCTATTTTGTAGTTGTATTATCGTAGTGTGTTGGTTAGATTATGGGTTTTGGATGATCTCTATGGTATTGATAAGTATTTTATGGGATTGTCATCTTGTGTGTTTGTATTTGGGTTATTAGGTTTATTTTTTAGGCGGTGGTTAAACATAACATCTAACCTACAAATTCTTCATAAACAACACAAAAATAACCAACGCTACACAACCGAACAATACGAAATATACAGGCACTTCAAACTACACTCTACACACATACTCAATACACAATTACATTACAACTCACACACACTTTTTGACATCATAACTCCTAATACACACAAAATACACCCACACCACCAAAATATCCCACCCCCACCCTAACCTACGTAAACCTTGAAATCAGTTACGGTCTGAGTTGACAAAGGGACACATCTCCCGAAACGTCTGTCCTTAACAAGCAAAGTAAATGCTACCATATGCAAGTTTAAAACATTCAAAAGTGTAGTGATTACTAGTAGCTCACGTGAAGATGGAATCAACAAATGTGTTTTTTTTTCTTCCCTTAATTCTTTCAATTTTAATTCGTAGTCTCTATTTGTGTTCTCAATAATCATATCCTGTTCTTGAACAAGGATTTTGAGATTCATAACTTCCTTTAATACATCTTGTAAATCTAAATCTGATTTGCTGTATAGATTTGTAACTTTATCCTTTTTTTTTCAATAATTTTTTAAATTGTCTGTTATGCTCCTTCTTTCTCTTCTTAATAATCATATCCTTTTTCTGAACAATAGTTTTGAGATTTATAGCTTCTTTTAGTACATCTTGTAACTCTAAATCTGATTTGCGGTATAAATTTGAGATAGTCTCATTCTCTTTTATTAATTCCTTTATATTCAATTCCTTCCTTTGAATATCACTTTGTAGTTTGTTTATAGTTTAAATTTGGCTATTAAATTTTATATTTAAATGATCCATTTTCATCGCCTGTAAAAAATAACATTCATGTTTTACTCAAATATGTTTTCCCAAGTTCTAAAAAAATTTTGTTGCTAGGATACAATGTTTAACTTATTTTTTAACAAAGAAAAGTTGTTAGAAAATTTCTGACAGAAGAAACATATCTACTTAAGCTTATGGGATAAAAAAAATAAAAGAGCTCTTGTTCGCTCTGCTTTTGTTATTAGTGAACGATGACATGGATTAGAAAAGACAGGAAAAAAAAACAATTCAATCCATTTTTTTTCTCTAAGATTATAGAATGAGGGTATTTTATAATACAAGGTCTTCACATTATAAACCCGTGAACACTACCAATTAGATCTGCCATAATTTATTTTGATAAACTAAAGTATATTGGTATAATGAGGTAGCTAGGTCTTGGCCATTGGGATGTAGTGAATGAGTAAATGTGGTTCTTAGGCTCAAAAGTTTTAATACCTGTGATACAATTACATACTTCTGTAAGCTAAATACAGATTTTGCGGAATTCTTAACCATTTTCATCGCAAAAATAATGAATGGTTTGCTTTAGAAACAGAAATCTTCTAATTCTCACAATCTTTTTTACAAAATGCTCAAATACGCAAAATTAACATTATTTTACTAAAAAACTAAAATGCAACAACTGTAATAAGTTCTATATCGGACAAACAGGCAGATCTTTCGCCAAAAGATATAAAGAACACAAAAGTGCACTGCAAACTACTATTGAATCCACCTTCGCAAATCACCTCATGGACACTAAACACTCATGCAAAAGTATGGAAAATAACATGAGCATCCTCCACACATGCAACAAAGGCCATAAATTAAACACACTTGAACAGTGTGAAATATATAGACATAGCAACACACATAAAAATGACATCCTAAATGAACAAACACAGCACAGATCACACATACTCTTCGATCACATCACTTCTAACTTTCAAAAAATGTACCGAGGAAGCACAACTGCAGCATTCCTAGCGGCGAAAATACAAGGCTGAAGAAATCGTAAGACAAAAACGTTTCCTCCAAGTGTAAGTTAACAATCTAACAACCTTTAGTTAACAAAAAGTCTGGTCGCAAGTAATAGTAAAAGTGTAATAAGTAGTTAACAACCAGCTCGTCATGAACAGCAACAAGATTTCCAACAATTTAAAGTTAAAGTTTGCCAATCAGAATCAACAGTAAAATCCACAAGATAATTTTCTTTTGTAAAAGAGTTTCATATCATAAAAATAATGTTATGATATGCTATGCAGAAGTTAAATAATTGAGCCTGCCAGTGTTGTACACGATGTATGTAATCCTCATGTCCTTTTAAACTCCTGACACATTTTCCATCTTATAAGCTATACGCTATAAACATATATTTCTGAGACGCAATACAACGATGTTGATTATTATTATTTATTTGAATGATGATATCAAATTTCTATTTAAAACAAAAAAACTACTCAGGAACAATTCATAATTCTTTATTATAACAATTTTTTTTATTTCAACATTTAAACAATAAACAGAACAAAAATAAACTTAACAAATTTTAACACAATATACTAAACTCACTTTCTTTGATTTTTAGTTACAAATTTTTATACCCTAGGCTATTTTTAAGATCTCTTAATATTTTGGGGTTTATAGGCATGGGCTATATTTTTAACTCTTTTGTTAATTAAATAAATTTTGAAAAACAAGATTAAATTTAGAAAACAGTTTTAATAAATAACTTCCTGATGGAAAAACTTACAAATTTGGAATAAGCAAAAAAGCGAAACTATTTGAACTGGATTATGTTCTTATTACTAACTATTAATTAATCACAAGATATTCTAATGTACAATTTTAAACTTCCTTATAATCTTAAAAGTCCACTAAAGTTTATTTTTATAGCGCTAATATACTTAACTTATCAAATATCGAAATTCTGCAGGTCGCTTACGTAAGATTCCGTTCTCTTCAAATTTTACTTTTTATCACACTTATTTTCTTTTTAGTTACATCAAATTATATCAACACTGTATTAACTCTTTAAATTCACTTATCCCTGTTTAATTTTGCCAAGTTTCTTCACAAATCTATATAATTTTGACGACTTTCTTCAACTGGAATTTTGACTGCTCAGGGCAGGTCCGCTAAATTAGCGTCACCACGCTATAACTGACTAAACTAACGCTTCGTTTTTAATTTTAAAATGTTACAAATATGGCTGCCTCCTTCTTCAAAAATAAATCATATGGCTTATAATTTAGTTCGATTCCTTCCCACTAGAGTCGACTGTCTCTGACCTACTTTCTTCTGTTTTTACAGCTGATGCAATAACGCGATTGTTTTCACCAGTTTTAATTTTGTTAACATACTGTTTCAATTTTCCGATCCTTAACAAACCTTCCAGTGTTTATTTAATTATTGTTATTTGTGTGTGAAGTGTCTGTGTTTTACTTTTGTAATAATTCCGAATTGTGTCTGTTTTTGAGCTGGATTTTTACAAACATAACCTTTCAATTTGTTTACAACCGTTTTTTTATCTCCTATCTCTCAAGTAATTATTTATGCCCTATATTCCTACAGTTTACAAATTTGTTTACATATAATTATTATTATTAGATTATCTTGTTTTAATTTATTTGTTAGGTTATTTGATATAACAAATTTCCTCATGGATTTTACAGTTCAAATACCTTGTTTACATTTCTAGGCTTTTACCTAAATTTAGTTTCAATTTAATCTAACCAATCTTTTAATGAATTTCTTTTTAAATTTTGTGTGAGTTATTTTTAATTTATTTTTCCAATTCTTAAAGAACATTATATAGCCCATTCTATAAATGTTACAAAGCATGTATCTTCTTTTCACCACAACCAGCAAAGATAAGACCTCCCATATCATTGTCAGATACTAGCATGGAGTTTATATCTGCCTTTTCCACAAAATCCCTGTAAGATAAATAAACAATAAAAGAGATAATTTTACAATTATTTCAACTGAAGGAGATACTAATTTCATTTCAATTGATTTTATTCGGAGATACTTTTGACCATAATTGTTGCATACACCAAATGGGAAACATATCCAATAGCTAAAAATAATAAAAATAGCATATCCAATAAAAAATACAATAATAATATTACAATATAGCTACAAAGTATCAGGTTTGGGTGGATTTGGTTATTAAAAAAACAATACTGAATTCACTAAAGTTTACATTTAAATTGCCTTTTCCATAATGAAAAAGGTTAAATATGCATCACTTTTATGACAAGAAGATCTGTAAACATTACTTCATGAGTGTTTTTCATTTAGGTTATTTTGAAATTTTTTCAAATTCATTACTATTAATGTTTTCCACGAGATAGAATCATGAAGTGTTTCTTGTTCAGAATGTATTTTTGAGTAACACATGAGAAAACAGAAAAAAATCAGTCTCCTCACATTTGGTCAAAAATGTTCTTGAATATTTATTCTTTCCAACTAGGTTTTAGGAATATGATGAAGGACAAGTTCTATAATGTGTTTGAGCTGTTTTAGGCAAATAGAACACTCCCGAGAAAAACATCTGTTGCTAACTTCAGACTGGCCACAGAGCATGACTCTCGCCAGACATCTCAGCAGAATGAAAAATTTAGAATCCAACAGGTGCACTAGTGCCTGCAAAAAATTTATTATGGACCTCCTGGTCTGCAGTGGACTAGATAAGGAAAGACAATAATGAAGGGACTTACCTGGATTGTATTGGGAGACAAGATCTCCAATGGTGTAAGCCAAATTAGAAGAAGATATTTAATCTTGAATTTTTCTCAAGTTGTTATATATGTTTTATTTATATTACTGAATTATGCTATCACGAGTAATAAAATAGGTTCTGTCATTTTAATTCTGGAAAAAACTTTTAAATGCTAATTCTAGGCAACAAAAGTTCTTTGAAGGCTTTTTACCAAAACTTTTCTTAAACATAAGTAATCAGTTAAGACTTTCTTAATTATTTCAAAAGTGTATAACGTAAATTTCTGTAATAAATTAACTGTTAAAATGATGACATTTTAGAAAAACATTGAAAAAATGTTCAAAGTTGATCTGATAGCAATTTTATTAAATTAAACCTGTTTTTATTATATTTGGTGATTCCATCTTCACATGAGCTACTAGTTTTCACTAAAATACTTGTAAATATTTACAAACTTACCTATAGTAGCACTTATATTTGTTGAGGACAGCCGTTTTGGGAGATATGTCCCATTGTAAAAGACCGTAACTAATCTCAAGGTTTTCGTAGGTTAGGGTATTAGGTGGGGGGTGGGATATTATGGTGGTGTTGGTGTACTTTGTGAGTGTTAGGAGTTATGATGTCAAAAAGTGTGTGAGTTATAATGTAATTGTGTATTGAGTATGTGTGTAGGGTGAGTTTGCCTGTATATTTTCTATTGTTTGGTTTTGTAACGTTGGTTATTTCTGTGTTGCCTATGAAGAATTTGTAGGTTAGATGTTATGTCTATGTAGCCATGTTTTGTGGAGTTGAGATGATCAGCGAAGTTTGATTGGTAATTATTGTTTGTTATTGCGTTTATATGTTCTTGGTAGCCTGTGTAGAAAGATCTCCCTGTCTGGCTTGTGTAAAAACTGGGGTATGAACTGCAAGTTAGTTTGTAAACTCCAGCGGTGTTGTAAATGTCATCGATTTTTTTGTTGGGTTTGAATTGTAGAGAGTTGTGGGTTTGAATAGAGAATTTTGTGTGTGGAGTAAGTTATTTTGAAGTTGTATTTTTGTAGTGCGTTGGTTAGATTGTGCTTTTGGTTGATCTGTATGGTATTGATACATATTTTATGGGATTGTCGTGTTGTATTTGTATTTGGGTTGTTGAGTTTATTTTTTAGGAGGTTGTATAATTTGTCAACCATTGTGGTGTTGTATCCATTAGTTTGTGCTGTATGTTTTATGGTGTTTAACTCTTGGCAGTGATCTTCTTTGTTTTGTTTAATGGTGTTTTAGCATTAGCATTCTCTACCCATGACATGATATTATGTCGACCTGCAGCGAACATGTTAATAATTATGTATATTATATCAAGTACTGTATTTCTACTCATTTTACAATTGCTATCTGAATAGTCCAAGACAGTTTTGGGTCTTTATTTAATCCTAATGTAGACCAGTCCCAGCCAGTTATTTCGCCATGAGTTCCAACTACTGGAACTTTCGGAGTAGTAACCATACTACATACTTGCTCATTTTGTGGCACATTGAAAGTGTATAAAGGTTTCGGTAGGCCATTTTTGTCATCCCCTGGGTTTAAAATATTTTATAAGCTGAAAGATATAAATTTAAAGTTTAAATTTGTGTTAATACTATAATTTTACTGATACGTATATTTGTCTTAAGTAAGTTCACTTTCGAATATCATACAGAAAAAACTTTACAAGTGAATTTTAATTTAAACTTTACATGCTCATTCTCGTAACTTATGTTCAAGTAAAAATAGAGAATTTAAAAAATTAATTGTTTTTAATACGACACTTATATTCAGGTAGCGTATTTGTGATAGAAATTCTAAAAATAGTTTACTATATTAAACAAATGAATTGCTATATTTTGTGGGAAATTTAGTAAGCACATTGTGGCTACACTGTTTTAAGTGTTGCAAATTTAGTGAAAGCATGTTGGATGGATGCAAATACGTTTTGTTGTCAAAAGAGTAAATAAGGTAAAGATCATTTATATTTACTAGTTTTAGCTGTTTATTTAATAAACATTACACAATTATTTAAACCAAAAATTTAATAAACTAATCGTAATTTGTAGATGATATACGTTTCTAAGAATGTCATATTACGAACAAAAGATGTTTACATGCGTTATAAATACATCATATAACGTTAGTTTTATGTGGCGTTATTTCTCAGTAATCCAAATAGAAATTTGGTTTTTAATTAGTGATATAACCATGTTTTGCTTTCAGCAAGTTTTTTTTTTATTTCCAGGCGAAAAACCTATCATGGAAGGTACTCATACTGCCTGTACATAAAAAATTATTTAAACTAAAAATTCCAAAGGAAACTAACCCCATTTTGTTGTATTAGGCACAAGTAGACAAAGCATTATATAACTTGGGTAATTAAATTGACGTGTGACTACCGCTATTTTCGTAAAATTGTTTTACTATTCTTATTTTTACGTCCTAAATATGAATCCAACATTATTTTTTGTCGCCGGTGCAGTTTTTTAAAAATGTACTTTAAAAAACATAACCTAAACTAACCTTTATTGACGTGCGACTACCGATATTTTTGTTTTCTTTTCTCATTTACTTTTACGTCGTAGACATGAATCCAACATTATTTTTTGTCGTATCGTCATTATTATTTTATTATTAAACGTCTAGAGTTTGTTATAATTTTATACAATATTACTATATACCTACATTAAAATATACCTATGAAGTATCCAGCCTGGATAGATTTGGTTATAATTTTATACAACATTACTAACTACCTATATTAAAATATACCTATGAAGTATCCAATCAGGACAGATTTGGTTGTAATTTTCTGCATCGGCAGTCTAAATATTTACCAAAATTACAACCAAATCTATCCTGACTGAATACTTTGTAGGTATACTTTAATAAAGGTAGATAGTAATGTTGTATAAAATTATTACCAAATCTATCCTGGCTGGATACTTCGTAGGTATATTTTAATGTAGGTAAATAGTAATGTTGTTTAAAATTACAAATCTAGACGTAGTGCAGTGCGCTGTAGCTACTGCGCGCTCGGTTCACGCTCTAGGCCTACATGCCATTAGAACCTAACATTTAAAATGTGAAAGAAAGTACCTTTCCATATTTTCCGCGGAAAAAAAGTTAATAATCATGCTCTACACATTAAAACGAGTAATTTAAGAACAAAACAAAAAATTTTAGAACCAATGTCATTAAGACTATATTTTTACCGTTTTTTTAAAGTATATTTAAAAAAACAGCACCAGCGACAAAAAATAATGTTGGATTCGTGTCTAGGATGTAAAAATACATAAGAAAAGTAAAAACATTTCATGAAAATAGTGGTAGTTGCACGTCAATATAATTACCATTTCTTGTTTTCTTAGAATTTCATATTACAAACAAAAGAAGTTTATATGCGTTATAAATACATCATATGACATTAGTTTTATGTGGTGTTATTTATCAGTAATCCAAATAGAAATTTGTTTTTAATCAGGGATATAACCACGTTTTGCTTTCAGCAAGTTTTTTTTATTCCAGATGAAAAACCTATCATGGATGTGACTCATACTGCCTGTACATATAAACCACGATTTTCACTTTCATCTAACTTTTCATCATGGGCTTTATCACATTTATAATTCAATTCCATTTCTTACATCATAAGAAGTGTTAGTAGCATTGAAAATAAAATCCCTTCAAATAGTATAGTTGGCTACAATTTTGATAGGTTAAACTAAAATTTTAATTTTTAGTGTAAGAAAATAAGGTATTTATTTACCATGCCCACGTGTACGATTAGAGCAAAATAAATTATACCGGCCGATGCAGAAAGTCATCAGGGATACAAAAAAAATAACAAAAACTCTTGCTCGGGAAAATAAATATCATTTTATGAAAATCGTTCTTTTTCGTGGTTTTGAACGATTTTCCAAAATATCGTACGTGGCCGTGCTTGTGCATTTTAACCCTTAAATATAGCTATAAAGTCTCCATTTGTGACAGATTTGGTTGTAATTTTATAAATTACCATATACCTATATTAAAATATACCTGTAAAGTGTCTAGTCAGGATAGATTTGGTTGTAATTTTATACAACATTACATTACCTAATTAGACATCTACTTCTGCGGAGTAATACTTTCTGCCAGGTGACGTTACGCGATCTCTATTCTAGCCTTACATATGTACATTTGGTTAAATGTATAAAATTATAACCAAATTTATCCTGACTGGATACATCAAAGGTATATAAAATTAACCTTCTATGGCAATAACAAACAATAATTGTCAATATAGCTTCAGAACATTTTGTGATTCATTTTATTATATGCATTGTATTGGGGATGGGCAATGTGCATTTTTACCAGCACTATTAGCACCACGTATGGGGGAATTACAAATTTCCAAAATTATTAATTTTTGGAGCGTGAGCGAAAGTTGTTATAATTTTGTTCGTATCCCTGATGACTTTCTTTGTCGGCCAATATAATTTTTTTTTGCTAAAATCGTACACATGGGCACGATAAATATATACCGAAAATAATATATATATAAAGATTAGTCCCAGTTTTATTTTTGGGTAAAAACATGATCTTTATGATGTCGATTTAAACAATTTTTTTTTAATTACTCGTTTTATTGCGTAGAACAGGAATATCAACTTTTTTTCTGCGTAAAATATGTAAAGTTACCTTTTTTCACATTTTAAATGTTACTCTGTAATGACATGCAGTGTGAATCGGGCGCGCATTACCTACTTGTGGTAAATATTTAGACTGGGATAGCCAATGCAGAAAATTACAACAACATCTATCCTGACTTGATACTTCATAGGTATATTTTAATGTAGGTATATAGTAATGTTGTATAAAATTATAACCAAATGTATCGTGACTGGATACTTCGTAGGTATATTTTAATGTAGGTAAATAGTAATGTTGTTTAAAATTATAACCAAAAGTTGAATATTTAGATTTTAAGTTTGGTATAAAAATTAAATTGACTTTGACATAGCGCAGTGCGCTGTAACTACTGCACGGGCAGTTCACGCTGTACTTGCAATTACAAACTAGCATTAAAAATGTGCAAAAAAATTAACTTTTTGTATTTTTCGCAGAAAAAGTTAATATTCATGTTCTATACATTAAAACGAGTAATTAAAATTTTTTTTTTAAGCAACGTCAATAAGACTCGTTTACTCTATAGATGCCTATACAGACTAACATTTAAAATATAAAAAAAGTAACTTTCCGTATTTTCCGCAGAAAAAAAGTTGATATTCGTTCTACACATTAAAACGAGTAATTAAAACAAAAAAATTTAAAAAACCAACGTCATTAAGACTATATTTTTACCAAAAATTCAGTGCAGAGTAGTAAGAAGTACTACATCTGTCTGCTTCTGCGGAATAATACATTGCTAAGTGACATCATAACTGTAGTGATCATTCTTACTTTACATGTGCAGATATCTTTGATCTAATTTTTATGAAATAGTAACTCGCAAAAGGCCTTAACTTGCTGTTGGCTCCCAAAAAATTACAAATTTAACAAAGGAAGTAGATCAATCTTAATAAAGCACTATTAAGCTCCACATACATACTTTATAGAAATATTAAACTCGAGCAATTATGTAATAACCTGTGTTTGTTTTACTATCACAAAAAATTAGATTTGTGCATGATTTTAATAATTTTATAAGGTATGTGCTACTTAATAGTGCTTTGTTAACGTTGATTTTTTTCCTTTGTTAAATTTGTAATTTGTTGGCAGTAAACAGCAAGTATAGTCATTTAGCGAGTTACTACGTGATAAAAATTAAACCAAAATGTTGTTTCTCAAATATCTACACATATAACGCTTACCTTAGATAGAATAGAGATAACGTGACATCACTACTATACGTCAAGGTCTGGACGTTGACTATCTACATTTCTTTGATTTTTTTTGTGTACACAAGTTGTACCGACCAAGACTAGCTAAATTTTAAAATTTTAGATTGTCTTAATTTTTGGTTTTTGAGTTTTTAAAAATCCAAAAGCCAATGCCATACTAAGCTAATAGGTGTATGCTAAAAGAATTGGTGTACTCCTACAGAGTGGAGTTCAGTATCATTTGCAATACCCCAGTTAACACACATATGATAAGGTAATTTTACATACATATACAATCACTTCTAGGTACTAGGTAAATGTCTTTTTTCATCCCAGATGGTAGTTGTAACACCATAATTCTCCCCCTGTGCTTAGTACCTGGAATCACTATGTCATTTCTTTAGTTCTTATATCTTATTCTATCTTACAAGGGGAATTTCCTCTTTTTCTTGCAATGGGATGCTATGGATAGACATTTCTTTATAACCCTTAGAGAGAGTAGGTCTTACAGTACTTCAGTGGGACCCTTCATGCGTGATATGTCTCCTATATTTTATCCTTTACTATCCTTTTAATAATAATCATACTGTAATGTAATAGGATTCATCTACATACACTTTGAATTCTGGATAAACGGAAATTAAAAGTTAGTTCCTAGATCCAGTTAATTTGAATCATTCTTTCAGCCAAGTATCATGGCAAATTGGAAAAGGGGGTTAACAAATATGCTGTTTTCTTTGAGGGGCTCTGGTGTCCAAACATGTTTGATGGGTAATTTTTGACAAATAAATATAAAATCATATAGATAACTTCAGAACAAATCCTAAACAAGTCATTAAAACTCGATTTATTTTCTTTATAACAAATCTATTCCTACTAGACAGTATGTATCAATAGTTTATTATTGTTACTTAATATATTATAAAACTTATGGTAATTCATATTATAATTGATTGAAAAAAAAGGTGTTTGGTCATTTCATGCCAAATCAACCAATGAACTTTTATTGAACCTCAGTATGTACGTTCTAGTTTCTCTGCTTCCTGATTTGACCTTTTTATTGTCTTATTACAAATTACACTCTAGTTGCCTAGGTCTAAGAGAGGATTGAAATAAAGTAAACTGTAAATATTCTGATAGATTATGACCAGTTTATAAAAATTAAGGGCCTACAAAGGCTCTAATAAATTCTTTGAATTTTTACATTAATCTTAACATATATTAATTTTTTCACTATATTCAATAAATAATAAATAATTTGGAATTAATTAAAATGATCTTGATTAGCTTACATTTTTACTGCAAAGATTTCGCATAGTATATATATAACGTTTCTATAGCCCTTTTTACCTCGGTAAGTTAAATAACTATTTGAAATGTGATTATTAATTGCTTATTACCAACATAATTAATTTTTACTTACCAGGGCTCTAGTTCTACGCTACAGGTCAGGCAAATTACTGTCTGTCTGTAACGGTCTACATGTCTTGAAGGTAGAACTAGGTTACTTGTGAAATAAGTATTGAATGTTTTAAAATACTAAGTTAAACCATTTAAACTAGCAGAGTCTTATTAAATTCTTATTTAAAGGCTTATTAAATTAAGATGTAAGGGATTTGTGTGCTCGTTAAATAATTGCTCTCTTAAATCTTCAATTAAAACAAATCAAACACATTTTATTTAGCAAAAAAATATATAAAATTACAAACCAAAATACATATTTCTGAGACATTGCGTTAGTTACTGATTTGTGGATATTTAACAATTTACTTATGAGGTAATTTATATATTAACAAATCAATGGCTGAAATGACTCTGTTTTCGAGTTTGCTTGCTTGCTCTTTTCATAATTAATTCTTACAATTTAAACTGAAAACAAATGCACCAAATAATGCATACATTACATTTATGTACGCATTGAAAATTTTAAAGTTTATTAATTTGTACTAAACTGTTTAAGCATTTAAATTTTGTGATAGTTCACCAAAGTTTGAATTTGTTCACTTAGCTGTTTTAACAAGGTGTAGCCTCGCATTCTTCTATTGGAAAAACCTCACAATATTCCCTCGGTCATGATTTTGAAAACGGCTTCAGTAACTCAGCGTTCCATCTTTGTACTTGGTGACGTGCGCTGTTTTCTACATTATGATTAATTAAAAAATGACTATTACATTAAAAATTTAAAACAAAACATTTCCTCGCTCCTCGCACTACAAAACATGTTTCTGTTCCTACATCTTGGTAACGAGAGAGTTAAATTATCGGTCGCAAGCAGGCGTCCTAGTTACCGCGCATCGATGTGCGCATATTACTTTAATCTTACTTTCAAACTCTTCCTACAGATGCCACTACCAACCAGAGATTTGATTTATTTCTAACAAATCACAATTTTTTTGATCTAGTTCTATTGTTAAATTTTTGAATACATTCTCGTTCGTTTTCTGAAATTTCCTTTTTTAATATGTAACACCCTCTAAAATGTGTTACATATATTGAAAAAAATACTTATTAATGCATTGTTTTCATCAAATCATCATTGCAAGGGCCATGCATTTTCATTGATAAATATTTTGCATAACTTCAAGAGTTTTCATCTAAAACACAGACAGGTTGGAACCTGAAGACCAAGCACTGTTATAAAACCATCAGCTCTGTTTTCTTGTACCAACTTGTAGCAAGCCAACCATACCCTCACAGCCAGCTATCTATCTATTCAATTATGTGATCGTCATCAAAGAGTTCAGATCTACTAATACTCTGTCATTATTCATACACTTCAAAATTTTATTTATTCTCTTTTTAGTGTAGTGTTTATGTGATGTAGGTTTACTTATGAATAATACTTAATAGTGTTTACTTATGAACTGTAGTGTGTGATGTTTATTAAAGTAATAATACTCAGTCTACAGTTTATATTAAATTAAGTTTTTAAGTTCCAGATTTATTTCAAATAAACTGAATCAAATGTGGTTGTGAATGTGTTTCTTACTTTTATTGGAAATAGTTAGGAAGTAAAGTAGGCTACTTGTAGATATTATTTTATTTGATGGAAGAAAATAGTTTATAATCAAACAAGGTGGCTTAAAAGACATTGGCTGATATTTCTACTAAATTTTGCAACCCATTTAAAGAACAAAACCATCAAAACTTTACATGGACATTAAGAAATGTAACAGACTAGGTGTGCTCGTTAGATTTCGAAATAAATAGTGGCATGAAAATATGCGATAAATGTAGGAAAAATATATAAAGCTGATGAAGAGGATTTACCGTTCAGTAGTCAGAGACTAGATGATGCTTTTACAGATCTTCTGTAGAATATTTAAATAAGTTACTTGAACATAGGCCTATAAGTGATTCAGCATTTGAAAAAAAGGTTAATGTGGAAAAAGGCTATGAAAGTAAAAAACTTGAAAAAATCAAGTTAAGTTTAGAAAAGATTTTAATACTAGTATCAAACCAAAAACATGTTCACTATTGTTGAACATGCTGATTGTTGAACACTTAAGAAAAATCAGAAATAGCTAAAAGAGAAGTTTGATAGTGCAACAAACGTTTTTGCTCTCTCGGCTTAATGACTCCGAAGCAATTATAGGATCACAAAGGTTTCATTCATTTATACCAGTGTTGGGATGCCAAATTATTGCTATGCCATATTATTTAACTCAAGATGAATCTCAAAAATGTGTGACACCAGTGTATTAAATAACACCAATTGATTTAGAGAATATTATGTCTGATTTTGTGATGGTGGCATAGGACAACTATTGGTGGCTTGGATGAATCCTAGAAAAATGCAACAACTTTTTGCATAGAGTCAACTTTTTACATCTTAAAGGTTCAGCTAGTTCTTTCTTCTATCCAGAACCAAGGGATATATTAGCAGTCCAGGATACACTCTACTATAAAAATATGTATCTATGAACAGCATTGGGAAGAACATATACCTTAAATACCAATGAAATAAAAATATCTTCTGATAATTTGGAAAAATATGTTGACATAAACAACATTTAAATTTTGTTACTCTCAAATAATTAAATTGGTTACAAATTATATATTTATATCCTAGACCAGTGATGGGCAAATGTATTTAAGGGAGGCCAGATAAAAATAGAAAACTATCTAAGCAGGCCGAAAAAAATTAAACAAGACCAATTTTTGTAAGTGATAAACTTTATTTTTACATCACACACAACTTATATGGTTCAATAGTAAAAGAACTTAGAACAAAAGTTACAAAAATTGGTTATACACTAGAAGCGTATGAAGGTGAATGTGACAGATGAAACTGTGACTTAGCTTCTAAACGTTGTTCATAATCTGGTAGAAACTGGGATGAGCTAATTAGCAGTAGTAAAGCTAAATAGTGGTCAGTCCATCGGTTTTTAACGCTGTTTTTTTGAAGCTTCATAGTAAAAAACTCCTGTTCACAGATATAAGAAGATGCAAAGAATGCAATTATATTCTGATTGTGAAATTTCAGGTTTGAGAAACTTTATTTCGCCAGGGCCTTATAGAACTCAATTTTAGAAATGTTGAGAAATAGTTGCTTCAATTAAGTGTTACATTGCAACTCAATTAGATCGAGCTGTAATTCTGGTTTGACTGATTCATAATCTAAATTAAATAACATGCTAAAATTTTCCAGGTCTTATTCGATAACTTTGAAGTCTTGGAATCTTAGTTCAAAATCTTCAGGAATAAATTTCACTCTTTTCTCATAGCTCTTAAATTTGTCTTTCCTAAATACTATAGTTTTTAGTCTTGGATAATGAGTAAAGTCTTTCTTGACTAGTTCACAATATACAGGGTGTCTAGTGACAGGGAAAACCGGGAAAACCTGGAAAAGTCAGGGAATTTTAAGATTCTGGAAAATTCAGGGAAAAGTCAGGGAAAATTTTAAAAAATCGGGAAAATATTTATTTTGATTAGAAACAAAACTAGTGGCTATTGCTCTCGAATATTTGTTATTGCAAGCCAGCGGGCTGGTTTAGGGCCAGGGCAGTCAGGAAATAACACTTCTTTATTTAGATGCACATTATTTATTTGATAAGCCCAATGCTATGACTTCAGGACTTATGTCAATAAATATTAAACGTGTCGAGTTGGTACAGCTGGGAGGTTTTAGCCTGGACCGTGGCCTTGGGGTGCGCAGTGGTTCTGTTATCATATGGACAGGTGGGGATAACAGATAACTCAGTCTGTTTCTGACCACACAGAACCCTGTTTAAACATTCGTAGCCAGCTATTTGTCTAGACTCGTGGTAGTATGTGTTTTATTTGACGGTGATTATTTGTACACTGTTTATTTCAACATGGAAGGTTCCAGTTTTCATTGCAGTAGCGGGCAAGCGCGTCATGCAGATGTCGTCATTACCTCCCCTCCTTTCTTAGGATAAATATAAACTAAAAGATGAAGTGACTGAAGCAGAGATTATATGGTGCGTGAATTTAGTAATGCAACACTTCTTTACGCAATGCAGAAGGTAGTGTGTGCCTCTTTCTAAGGATGTTCCCTGATAGCACCATTGCACAGAACATGAGATTGGGGAAAGATAAAATTTCCTATCGTGTTGTATTCGGTTTATCAAATTATATTAAAGACCTGTTACTGACATCATTAAATTCAAATTCTAACTATGTAATTGGCTTTGATGAAAGTTTAAACAAAATATCACAAAGAGCCCAAATGGATTTGAATGTTAGGTATTGGGATGCAGAGACGGATGAAGTGAAAGCTCGATATTTTGGCTCTGTGTTCCTTACAGACACATAAGCAAAAGAGTTACTCAATTCGTTCTTCAAAGTCTGGATTTATCCAAGATCCTTCAGATATCAATGGATGGGCCCAATGTAAACTGGGCTTTCTATAGACATCTAAAAGAGGAAAAGTCAGGGAAAACTCAGGGAATTTCTTCAAGCTATTTTACTAGACACCCTGATATAACGGTTACATGTGTCAGAAAAATAATTTTAACAAGGTAATAAAACTGTTAAATTGTCATAGACAATAAGGCCACAACGAATCAATATATGTCTAGGCACAATAGCAGATATAATACTGATACCTGGAAACTGCCCAATTTTTTAAATTTAATCTTTATTTAGACTAAAAACCAACATGAAACTTTCCAAGTTCTCTGTTTTTAATAAATGTACAACATGATTTGGATGAATCTATTATTATTTTAAAAAAAACTCAGATTGTCTTGATGGTATAGAGCACTTGTAGTTGAAAAAAGATAAGGACAAAGATTGTACACAGTTTCTTTAAAGCTATCGATATTACTAAATTTGATAAACTCATTTCTTATTTATGTATGATTTTAATAAACCCTGTGTTTTGTTTGAAAAATACTGTTTTTTATGCATAGAAAGTTTGCGGTTTTGTTTGTTGAAAACCAAAACTATCCTAACCAGATTATTTGTGCATATATTTTAAGGCAGGTATATTGTAGTGTGAAGCCAATGGGTGTAAAAAGCAAAATTAGATTATTTTTAATTTCTTGAAAGACCACATAGACAGATATGAAAGGGCAGATTTGTTAGCTACCTTAAGGTACAGCTGAAGGTATAAAAGAGATTCTGGGTATAAGAATTCAAAAAAATAATGAATAAATTGATAACAAAACTGAATTAAACAAAGTCACTTAGTAACTAAACTTACATTTTATGATGAAATCTAAAGTTGAAAGTAAAGTCGAATCGTCTGGAGTGTGCACGGTTTAAAAGAGGTTTGCTGTAGCTTAGCCTTATGTAATGTGAAATGTTCACTAAACACTTAAAGCAAAATATTATTGAAATGTTTCCTAACAAATAAGAATAAGTTGCAGGTTTCTCTAGCTGGTTAATCGATTTATAACATTCATAAAAGAGAGTTTAAAACATCAAAATGTTCAATTTCACCAAAGTTCAATTGAATTAAAAAATTTGAAATAAATAAAATGTGAGGTTGAAAGCTTGTTAAGTTTGAGTATATGGATATTTATTTGGATTGAATAAACTCTAGACATTATTTGAAGTGTTCAGACGATGAAGAGGGATGCGAAAGAGACCATACATGGCAAGAAGAGGTCTTTTTTTTTAACTTGGGAGCGGGTTTAAACTGCCCGAAGCACTGCTACCTTAAGGTATATTGTACTTACCTCCCTGATCTAGTCAAATAGTCCCTTCCCTCTTACCAGGTTTAGGAGTTTCCTGACTAGTGTTTTACCTTCAGCATCCACCAGAGCTGTGCTATCACCAAAGTGCCTCTCGGCAAGTGCTTCACATCTATAAATGATGTGTGTGGCAGTCTCCAGTCTTGCCCGCATAATCTGCACACTGGTTCATCTTTGTAGATACCCATTTTATGCAGATGTTTCCTTAGTCCACAGTGTCCCGTGAGTAGACCTGTGGCTATCCTCAATTCCTGCCTAGACAGATAGATGAGACTCTTCTGCAGCCCCAAGGAAGGTTTCCTAAGGGTTAGCTTACTGTGTCTCATCCCTTCAGCCCTGATCCAGTGCTCACAGTGTCTTTCAGCCATCCATCTTCGCACTGCAATCTTGACCATGGATTTGGAAATACCTACCGCCGGCTCCGGTTCAATCAGGGGAGCCCCTCTCTGGCCAGCGCATCTGCGGCTTCATTTCCAAATATTCCCCTATGCCCTGGCACCCAACCTATCTTGATTTGATTGCACCTTGCCAGGGCTTCTAGGTTATTTAGGCACTCCCTGACTATAGCCGAGGTGACCACATGTTCGTTTAGTGTCTTAATTGCTGCCTGACTGTCAGAGAAAATAGCAATCCGGGTCCTGTGTATTCCCCTTCTCGCTATCTCTCCCAGACAGGCATTTATAGCATATATTTCGGCCTGAAAGACAGAGGTATGCCTCCCTAAGGAAAAAAACTAGTTTTATCCTTGGGTTTTACAATACACCGCCGCTCCAGTGCCGAAGTCCATCTTGGAGCCATCTGTGTACCAGATCTGAGCTCCCAATGTTACTGACCCTGACCATTCCATCATAGTTTGATGGGCCTGGTCAGGTGCAAACATCCGAGTAATTTGGTCACTGCCCATTTCCAAGACGGGTTCTTTGACCACGCACTCGATACTCATATGTCCCGAAACATCTGGGAGATTAGCCCAGTTGTTCGAGTTACGCAATCTCCATGCCGCCAGCCTCGCCTCTCCCCTAAGGACAAGCTCAAGGGGAGGGAGGTGAAGCATTACTTCCATTGCTGCACCAGGTGTAGTTGACATCGCTCCTAGTGTGCACAGACAGGCCAATCTCTGGATAGAACTCAGTTGAGCTCTTGTCTGTGCCTGGTTAGCCTTTGTCCACCACACCAGAGCTCCATAGGTAATCATAGGTCTTATCACCCTCAGATACATCCAGTGCATCATTGATGGCTTCAGTCCCCATTTCTTACCCACCATTCTTCTTACTGTCATCAGGGCCCTTTTGGCCCTGTTAACTGTCCTCTCAAGATGTGGGTTCCAGGTGAGTTTCCTGTCCATAGTAACTCTCAGGTACTTCACCTCCTCCACAAACTCAAGGTATTCACCAAACAAGCGAGGCATCCTGGTCGTCAGGTCTTTTTGCTGTCTGGTGAAGTTAATAAGAGCAGTCTTTTTCGGATTTACCCTAAGGTTCTCCTTATTACACCACTCTTCAATCATTCGTAGAGGATTTCTGATTTCCTCAAGGACTGTATCAGGAAATCTGCCCAGGATCAGAACAACTATGTCGTCCGCATATCCCAGACAGAAATCCCCTGTTCATTCAGGATTTCAATAAGGTTGTCAACCACTAGGCACCACAACAGAGGAGAGAGAACCCCCCCCCCTGCACAGCCTAGACTTGCCTCCGCCCTTCTGACCTCCCCTGCCACCTCTACAGAAATGCTTCTGTTTGTTAACATGGAACTTATCCAGCCACAAGTGGTCGCATCCATTTCACGTCTTGCACCATTTACCATCGTCTCCACTGAGGGGTTATTGAAAGCCCCTTCAATGTTGAGGAAGGCACCAATGGCACAACCTTTCTTAGCGATCATTTGCTCTATCCTACCAACCACTTGATGGAGAGCTCCCTCGCAGGATTTCCCCAGTTGATAAGCATACTGGTTCCAAAGCAGTGGTTTTATGGCCAAAGGACCCCTCCCCCCCTAATATGCCTATCAACCAGTTTTTCAAGTCCCTTAAGAACAAAGGACATGAGAGTAATAGGTCTGTATCCTTTCCCTTCCGATTGGTTACCGGTGGGCTTAGGTATAAAGACCACCTTACTAGATTTCCAGGCTGCCGGTACATGCCCTAGAGCAATGCTTAGCCTGTATAATTTAGTAAGTACCAGCACCAGCATATCCATTCCCTGCTGCAGCAGCACAGGATAGATCCCATCTGGACCTGGAGATTTGTAGGGTTTAAATGTGCCTATAGCCCATCTTACCCTTTGTGGAGTTACTATCCTCCTTGCCACTTCCCAGTCCTCCCTCTTACCACGTCTTGTAGAGGGTTTGGCAACTGGTTCAGTGTCTGCTCCCCCAAGTTTCCTCAGGGTATTGCAAGGGAAATGTGTTCTGATTAATTCTTAGACAGTTTCCCCTGCAGTTTTTGTTATATTTCCCAATGGGGTTCTTAGCATCCCCACCGGGTTAACTGGGTCCTTAGAGAGCACTTTATGCATTCGTGCCCCTTCCCGAGTTTTGTCAATCTCTTGACAAAACCCTTCCAGGACTTCCTGCGTGCTTCTCTAATTGCCCTGTTGTATTCAGTTAGTGTTTTCCTATACTGGTCCCACTCCCCGTTCTTTTTTGCTCTATTAAAGAGTCTCCTGGTGGTCTTCCGAAGTTTGGCTAGCTTCTTATTCCACCATGACGAATCCCCTACTTTTCTCCCCTCACTAAGAGGGCAGTTATCAGTAAAGGATTCTACTATAGCCTCGCCAACCAATGTGGCAGAGTCTTCTAGCTCTCTCCTCCCACCATACTCCAATCCAGCCTCCTCAATCCGAACACCCAGGTCCCTCCTGTAGGAGTCCCAGTCTGTTCTTCTTGGATCCCTGGTTGGCCGAAGATTGGCTGGATTGAGGGAGATATCATACCTAATATGTCTGTGGTCAGAAGAAGACGGTTCATCCGACACATGCCACCGTAATGTCCAGGACCTCCCATCTGGCCCTAGTGACAAACGTCGGCTCTTTCCCCTGATTTAAGACTAGTAAATTCTTAGAGCTAAGATAAGCTAAAAGTTCCTCACCTCTAGTGTTGGTACCTGTACTTCCCCACGAAGTGTGATGGGAGTTAGCATCCATCCCCACCAGCAGCTCCTCATCCACAGCCCCGCAGTGCTCGACCAGGCTCCTCAGCTCTTGTGTTGGTAGAGCCCCCGCGTAGTCAAAGGGAAGATATGCCGTGGCCAGGTTCAGCCTCCTCATCCTCCCCTCCGCAGCTCCACCATCACTGCTATCAAGTCCCTGCAGCAGAAGTCCGTTAGTACAAAAGCACTCAACCCTCTCCTGACCAGGATACACGTCCTGGGAACACCGGAGTTCTTATCATACAGCAACTTACCTCCAGACAGACAACAACTTACCTGTCGCCAGCCCGCATATTCGACCTTCAGAAATCCATGGCTCCTGGATGAGCACCAAGTCCACCTCTCCCCTGTCTATCATCCTACACACGGCAGCACTAGCTGCCCTGCTGTGCTGTAGGTTCACTTGGAGAAACTTGATCATCGTTCTGCTTACTTAGCAGTTGCCTGGGTCCGCAAAGCAGCCCCAGGACTAGAGAGCACCTTGAACGTGGCCTGTCTCAGCCCCACATTCACCCTCAGGTTGTTGTTTCGCAGTGCTCTGAGGGAGCCCTCTCCTATATACAGGATAAGAGTAAGACCTGCATCATCCCTTTTCCTAACAATCACCTTCCAAGTATCCTGAACTAACCCAGGGTTCTGGGTTTTGACCACCTTCAGGATCTCTTCCGGCTCCTTGTCATTATAGGGTTTGGGCACCCACATTAAAACTTTGGCAATGCAAAAGATCTCCTTAGGTGTCCCTGCCCTCAACTTTACCCCCTCACTCAGGGTGAAGCTTGGCAGGACCCGAAGGACCCACTCCAGGCCCTCCCGTGAGGAGCATACAACGCTTAGAGTCCCCCTCTCCAAGTATGCTGTCCTGAACCCTCTGTCCCCACTCTCCGTCTCAGCGGACAGCAGTTCTGAGAAGAACAGCTCCTCCAGCTCCAACGCCATCTCTTCCGAGAGTTGTCTCTCTGGGTAACTGACTGGGACAATGACTAGCTTTTGCCGAAGGGTATCGCTGTATGTGCCCGAAGACCCTGCGACATCCCCCCCCTTGTCGCTTTCATCTTTCCTCCCTCCACTGGAGAGGGATTGGAAGTTGAACTCCTAGGCCTTTTGGGCGTGCTGGGGTTTGGTGCTCTTGGTTGATTGCTTCCCTGTTGTACCTCCCTCCTCACAACATCCAAGCTCTGGACTTTAACAAGCTCAGCTCGGTTTTGGCCCTTCGTTTTGTATTCAGGATTATTGGCCCTCCTGCTGCTCTCGCCTGATCTCTTCGGAGCCGTGTTTTGGCCGCTCCACTCATATGCTTTCTTCGTAAAGAAAGCGTGCTCAACTCTACAGCCATCTCACTGGTTTCTGCAGTCTGCAGCTTGGTAGCCGCCCCCGCACTCCCAGTGGGGGTTACCGTTGACACATCTGCTACAGACTCACGGTTTGCCGTCTTATTGACTCCCGCAGTCTGTGCAGTCTCAAAATCAATTTTTGTATTAGTCTGGTCCGTTAACTTCCCACGAGTATGGGGGAAAGAACGATCAACCAGAGCAGAACCCCCACTGCCCTGGCAAGACAACATACAATGAGGTTTTGTCCGGTTCCTCAAGGGGATCATGTGCGACTGCATTTTATACCCTGCAGCCATTCATTCATCAGCACGATGCCTTCCACCTTGGATTGGGTATTCAGTCAATGACCTTGAAGCCTACCCCAAGTTCAGGACATTATTAACTGTTGCTCTTTGAGCGAACAGCTTGCTTTACTCTCTTTTGTTACAACTGTGTCGTTAGGGTAGTTTCCCGCCCATACTTCACTGCCACATTGCCCTTGGTTCACCTGGGAGGTGAGAGTAGCATTATGAGGACTTAATTCCCAACTACCCCAGTCCCCAGTCAGAGCAGTTATTTCTACCACACCCAACCGGTTGACTGACGAGGAGGGATAATTCCTCACCTTTGAACGATTGCCTTGGTCCGGGCCTGCTTATTCAGAAACCTTCCGGAATCCTTATTCACAAGTAACCTACATATCTGTAGGCCGTTCCACTATCCGCCACCCGTGGACTTGCCCGGTTGCTCAGGCCGGCTATCCGGGAAGAAGAGGTCTTGCCCAACACTAACAAAACATAAATAATAATAATAAGAAGAAGCATTCTAGTTGATAACCTAGAAGTCAAATGCGGTTTTACATTTAGTTTCAATAAAGTTATATAGGACATAGAATAGAGACCATGCAGTCCAGCCGATGTGCATTAGACGCCGCTCGATAAATTTGATAGTTGTTATAGTCTTTCTTCTGCTGTCAGCTGAGTCATTGCAAGAATGGTTAGAAAAGGTTAGGTTCTGTACTGAACCTGTATATAGTAATGTAGTATAACTACATGGGCGTTATAATACAACAATTCTTTGTTACGGTATTATGTTTATAAAGTGAGGTTATGTTTTTAATCTCATCATTTATATCTCTTTTTAAACAATATTCGTTTCGTGATGCTTGAACTTGCCTGTTTTTTTTGTTTAAATATATTTTTCAAAATGTTATTTATATAATTGGTAAATAAGCAATTACAGTAAACTCCCGATTATCTGTGGAATAGGGTGGCCCGGCAATGCCGGATACGAATTCTCCATATAATCCGCTATGAACAAAGAATACTGAAAAGCGATCGATAATCGATTATTATACCATAAGTTACACAAATAATGACCCCGGTTAATGCAATTCACAAATAATCTCCAGAGGACAAAATAAATACAAAAAATAAAATAAAATTTAAAATGTCGATGTATTTGACGGATTATAACATGTACATTTATATGTCAATATTTGTCAACTATTTACAATACGTACATAAGTATATGTCAAAAGTAAGTATGTATGTACACGTGTAATTTCCTTTACACATAATACTTTCACTTTTTAACAAAAAATCTGTCACTTTCGTCTGTTTTTTTGTGATCATTGATTTAGCTTTAATGTGCGATCTAAGTTTCTTGAGAACCATTTTGTCGCACAGTGTCTACTTGTGTCACGTGTGTCACAAAGCCATAAAGATCGATAATGTATATGACAGACATTGATAATGCATATGTCACGTCCTAGACTATTTATAGCCGAGATTAGCTGACATTTGTTTACAATCTTATGATACACAGTAGGTTTTCGGGCGTCCAAGCATTTTGTCATTGTCTCTTATATACAGTAGTCTGCCTGCCCCTTTTATTTCGCTGGCCCACACAGGATGCTTCCCTTTCAATGTAAAAATTAGTACGTACATATTTACATATCTATTCCCTTCATCTTAACTTCTATTAAGCCTTATATGTATTTACGTCGTAATTCACCGTTTGTAAATTGAAACACATGAATCTGATTGCAATAAAAATTGGATATTTGTAAAACAATGGCAGACCCCGGATAATCCGCAAACCGATTAATCCGCCCGCGGATATTCGGGAGTTTACTGTATAACTAAAGATTGTTGAAATTTACAATGTAAAAATGTGCTACTGTAGTAAGAAATATTTTGTAAATATATCTTGTATGTCATAGTTACATAAGTTGTACATGTTATGATTTAAAACAGTGTTCATTAAAATAAAATATTTACAGAAATTTTCCTATATGTAATTATTTAAATCTTGAGGAAGCTTATTTTAGCCACTAAAAAAATTGCGTGAATTCATTTGATTTAGTCACAAAAATAATTTAGGGATAATTATATGTGCAAAATTTCTACCAAATTTTCGTATAGTTTACAGTGATATGGATTAGAAATTAGTTGTGCATGTTTTATCATATAAATCTGTATATTAACCAACAGTTCTGAAACTAAATTTAGATTACATTCTTATGTTGACCTAAATGTATTTGAATAAAATTTATATTTTTTTAATAGACTGAATAATAATTGGTCATCAATGGCTGGTAGAGGAGGAAGGGGGGAAGCTCTTATGAAGCTATATTTAGCTTCAAAACGACCAGGGAAAGATGGTGAAGAAGATGTTTCAGAAAATTCTGCTCAGGTTAGTTAATGAACAGTGAATTTTACTTCTATTTTTATTTTATTCTAAATGTATTTTAATTAAGACAGTATAATAATAAACACGATTTTATATTACCATTCCTATTCTTTATTACCTAATTTTTTTATTTATTTCTCAAGGACTTTTATTGGCTCTATATTAGATACAAAATGATATATTGGTGGAATCGTTTGTGGTATAACTGTAACAACACAATTGAGAAGTTTTAACTTGTAGATCAATTCTAAAAATTGTGTTTTGGATGTTGTCTTAACTACCTAAAAGTGCAATGGAGAATGAATTAACCCATTGCGAATTGAATGATTTCTGTTCTGAGTGGACCAGCTGTTACTAATTCAGGAGTCACAACAGCTGAATTGTGCTACTGTGATAGTTAGTTATTTTTTAATTGATTATTATAGGTATTTCCAGCTCAGCTGGCATTTGGCCTGGACATGGCACTATAGGCAGGGGGTGGGTGGAGGTTAGGCAAAAACCATTCTGCAAACATTTCCACTGACTCACTATGTTGACATCTCATACTGTGACTAATAGGAGATGGTCTTGTTATGACAAATCTTGACATTTCTAAGACTTTGTAATAGCCAGTTATATGCTTTGTAAGTGGAGTGTCACTGTGGGTTGTTCAGTAAAGTGTTTTTGACATGTGACTATTTCTAGGTTTTTAAAGATGGCAGAATTTAAATCCAAGTTAGGGATTGGAGGGAAAGTCTTAAATAGAGAAAGTAGGGAAATAGTATCTAATGTTTATAAATTAATGAGAGAAGAGAGTAAGAGTCATGCGTAGTATTGTATTGTTTTTATTATGATCAGGATTATAATTGTAAATGTTATATAATATCAAAGTTCGGATAGTCATAAACTATTGTTTAAGTGATTAATTATATAATATGTATTATAAAATAAAAAATTCAGAGATATAAAATAAAAAATTCCGGCTATAAATATTGTTTGAGCGGATCTGTGATATTTACTAGATCATTCATTTAATATTCAAGTTGTAATAATTATGGATAACTATGCTGTGTGGGAAATTCAATCTGTGTCGATTCAGACAAGGTTTATCGGTTTTTCTAAGAAAATAGGTAAGCACACCATAATTACAGATGTAGACATACATCACTTATAACATTTCGTTTATCATCTACTGGAGCGCCTTCACGAGGGTCGCGATGACAATTGACACCTGCATGACGGCTGACAATGTTTTTACTTAGTCTAGTACAGATAGGTCAAGTGCCAGCTGAGCTGGAAATACCTATATTTTTATTCATCATTAGTAAAAATATAATGATGAATTAAATTGTACAAAATAATAAATATGTAAATAAAATATATAAATAAAATGCTTCTTATGGTTTGAAGTATAGTGGTTGATTGCAGGCCTCTCTCTCAACACTCACACAACAAATTATTTATATTTAATTCACATTTGTAAAAAAATGTCATAACTTGAATAATTAAAAAAAATATTTACACACATTTTAATTAAGGGCAACAGTACAGATCTAAGGTCACTGTATCTATGACTCACAACTGCATGATGAAGCGATTAAAGACTAGATTAAAAGAAGGTCCTAAATTGCTGGATGACGAGTTAGTTATAAACATTAGGAGATAAATAAAAATCCTACTTATGTGTTTTGTCATTTCAAGAATGCATTAGGATGGCTATAAATATCTTTCTTTATTGTGATAGTTTCAAGAGGCAAAAACATTTCCTCTATTAAATTTTTGGTAAATATTAAGATCAGCGACTACCGCTCTGATCGGAGAATTTACTTGCTGGTCAATTTGCCCATGTTGAACACGAATCTGAAGTTATTTTTTGTACCAAATCTAACAAAAAAATACTTTTGGGTAAATATTGCTTGCTATTGACAATAAGTTTTTTTAATTTTAAACACACTTGTTTTTTGTGTAGAATATATCTACTATATTTTCCTCAGAAAATACTGAAAGTTTATTATTATTTTTTTTCATATTTTTGTTGACACTACTTTTTTGGCCAAAAGGTATTGCTCCATGGAAGCAAATGTCTAATTAGTTTCTAAATGGAAATATTTACCTTTTCATTAAATAAAATAACTAAACCTAACACAACCTAACTTTAGATGGTTTTTTGCGGAAACACCCTCAAGTTAGGTTATCAACTATTTTCCATGGAAACACATAAAAGTTAGGTTAGGTTTAGATATATTATTAAATTTATTTTCTGCAGCTGTTATTAAAATATACCCATAAGTATACAGTATGACCGTACCCTAGCAAAATGTATTACTCTGCGGAAGCAGACGCTTAATAAAATCCTAAATGTAAATGTTTACATTTGTATTAAATAGTAAAATGACTAAACCTAATCTAACCCAACTTTAGCTGGATATTTTGCGGAAACATGCAAAAGTTAGGTTAGATTATCAATTTTATTTTCCGCAGAAATATTGCTGCAGAAACTTTGCAAAAACGTAGTCTGAACTAAAATGTGATGAAAAATTACCTTTCCGTATTTTGCAGAAAATTAAGTAGATATTCATTTTCTACATACAAAACGAGTATGTCTAAAATAAAAAATTACAAAACAACTTATTGCCAATAACACACAATATTTATACAAAAATAATTTTTTTGTTAAGTTTGGTAAGGTTTGCTGCACAAAATAACTTCAGATTCGTGTTCAGCATGGTCAAATTGGAAAAAAAAGTTCTCTGATCAGAGCGATAGTTGCTGATCTTTTTGTATTTATCAAATTTTTTTATTCTAGACATCAAAAACCCTGTCACGATCAGTGGCTTATTATTAGCCTGCTAGTAGTGCCTAAAATGTAGTTCACCATAGGATTGATTAAATTTGAATGTTTGTTTATTCACACTGAAATATGGACTCCCTAAACTCTTTTTTTAGGTGTACCATGCGTATATCATCATTAATGCAGAATATTTATTTTTTTTGTTATTTTAAAACATTTCTCAGAATTATGTATAGAAGGGCAAAATTTTCCATTTCATTGTATTTAGTTTTAATACATATTTTTTGTTGAAATTCCCATGTGATACAGTTTTGTTCCAAACATGTATTTTTAGATAGATTTCACAATACCTATCAATTGACAACACCAGGTGATTGTTTTTTATCTACTAATCAATCTCTATTGTTGTGTTTATTTTTCTAATGAAGGTCAGTGAAAACAAAACTATATAATGAAAGACGATACTGTATGTAGAAATTAGAGTGAAATTGGATTGTATTCTAGTTTATGTAGAAATTTGCAGGGTTAACAGAAGAAGGTTTTCACTAGTAAGCTTTTGGCGATTATGGAAGCTGTCACTCTAATATCTAAATGATAGATTCAGACCTAAGAAGTGGGATAATAATTTTCTCTGTATATTGGCCTTAGAAGCAATAACAAACGGAGACACAAACATCACCTCTGCGGTAAATGTACAGCTTGAAAGTCTGTATTGTAAGGGAAAATCATGGTATCTACAATGGATCTCTATGCACATAAACATTGAAGATAATGAGTGTGGTGGCTCATTGGGCTAAGAATCCTATGAAAACGATCAACTAGGTAACGCCATTGCAGTTGCAGATGCAAATGCAGTGGCCAAAAACAGACTCCTACTTCATACCTATAAGAGGCCGCTTATCACTGACTTCTTCTGTCCCTGAAATTTGACATCGATTATTGCAAGAATAAGAACCAATTATTTCAGAAAGATGAAGATTCTTCGAGACAAGACTAGGACATACATTACCTGCAGAAACTGTCCGGACGTTAGTCTAACATTGAGACACATCTTCGAGTGCCTAGCGCTCACTCCGCATATTTTGAAATTGTGAATTTTACCACTTTAAGCCCATTTAAGAGTTGTTCTCTTTAGCCAAAAGGCTCCAGAGCTGGTGGCTGTTATCAAACAGACTTGAATATTGTCTAAAACTTCATGGACACTAAAACAACAACAGAAGAAGGTCTGTTGGTTTAGTTTCAATTGACAATGCCACGTGATTGTTCCTTAACTACTACTAATTCTTAATAATTGTGTTATTTTTCTTTTAAATAAAGTTCAGTCAAAACAAAACCACATAGTCAAAGTTAATACTATATGTAGAAATTAGAGTGAAAGTGGATTGCATTTTACTTTTTGTATACATTTGCAGGGTTGACAGAAGGAGGTCAGTTACAACATGACAAATGTTTCTTTTCCTCCCTATTTCCTCTCTTCTTTTACATCCTTATCCACTGCCTCTGGACAAGCATTAAAGTATATTTGACACCTAATTAATATAGCATCTGCCTGCTAAGGCACTTCTGTAAAGTGTAGGAATAAAGTATTGAGGGCTCACAGTACTGGCTGTCAAAGTTTTGAAACATAATTCACAGAAATGAATGGCGGAATAAGGTTGGCTATAAAAGGGATGACATACATTCTACGTGTGCATTGTCTTATTCTACTCTAGCTGTTGTAGAGAACGGATAGTAGCTCTTATGGTAAATTTCTTATTTTTGAGTGTTCATATTACAGTAAAAACTCAATTTAACCGTCATTGTCGGGACTGTGGCCGTAACGACGGATAACAGAAACACTGTATTATTCCTCCATAACCTCAATCAATTATATTATAGACAGATATCACTATCACAGAAATGTAATATATTTCGGAGTGAAATGAAATTAAACACAATTGTAATTGCAAACAAAACTATTTATTATATGTTAAAAACATCCATACAGTAGCCACAAATGTGGCAAAATAATTTACAGTAGTATAAACTTACAGGCGAAATAATTCATTTAGCTTGGAAATAGTCAATTATTTTCTTATGCCTTTATGATGCTCAAACTTTCACTGTCACAATATTTTGTATTTTTTGGAGCAGTAATGTCTGTGTTGCATTTAGCTCGTCTTGACTTTGAAACCATACTATCCTCTAGACAGCATTGTTTCAGCCTCTGAGTGGCTAATAGTTTGTTTTTCGTCATGGTTTGACCACTTGTTTTCTCAGCCCCTTCTTCTTCGGTAGCACTTGTACTGGGAACAATTTCCTCATCATTCAAAATTTGAAACACTTGTCCACTCTGTCACACTCTAATACTTCTTTTGACATCAAATTAATATTGATTTGTAAATTATTACACAAATTGACCATCTCGTCAATTGTCACACTCTCAGACGCTTCAGATTCTTCACCTTTAGGTTGAGACCAAAGTTTATTCCAGCCGTTCTTTAGATTTGAGACTGACAAATCACTCCATGCACTGGCAACATTGAAAATCGCATCTTTAATACTGTAAAACCTCCAAAATTGTTTTCTAGACGTTGATTCATCAGATGAGAGCTAAATTTCAATAAACATTTTTCTATAACAGCATTTCTTGTTTTCGATGATTCCCTGATCCATGGGCTGTATAAGTGAAGTTGTGTTTGGTGGAAGGAAGATGCATATTATGTTGCCGTCATAACTTTTCATTTCACAAGTAGGGTGTGTTGGAGCATTATCTAATTGCAATAGCGCTTTCTGTGGCAACTTTTTTCAACCAAATGTCCTCTAACTTGAGGTATAAATTGTTTGTGAAAGCAGTCAGAAAAAATTGATTGATCCATCCAAGCATTCTTCTGGAAGTAATATTGTGCAGGTAGGGAATTCAAATTCAAATTCTTGGATGCACAAGGTTTTCTTGATTTCCCAATCACAAGTAGTAGTAGCCTATGATTGCCGATATTATGCGAATGCCATGAAGAAATTTAAACTTGTCGAGCCATCCAATGCTTGCTTTAAAAGACAAATCACTGTCAAGTTTGTTATTAATTTCAACAGCCTTGGCCATTATTTTAGTCCCTAAAAGTGAAATCCCCTGACTTGCTTGTATAAACCATTGGTACATTGCAGTGTACAATTCATCATATTTTGCGGGTTTCATTGTCTTTCTTGTTGAAACATCTCCATCCATGCTCTGCATTTTTGACACATGTTGTTCTATTTTATCAGGATCATGTTTTATATTGTTAACTGT
The DNA here is from genome assembly GCA_036971475.1 of Prosapia bicincta. Classification (NCBI taxonomy): domain Eukaryota; kingdom Metazoa; phylum Arthropoda; class Insecta; order Hemiptera; family Cercopidae; genus Prosapia; species Prosapia bicincta. The sequence goes on from JBAIZL010000004.1 coordinate 12,669,079, forward strand.
TATCTTCCCAACACTATAAATCAGCGCTACACTCGTTGCAGTTTCATCCTTTCTTAAGAGTTTTATAATTTCAAGTCCTAAAACAACACATTTATGCTTTTCAGACATTTTGTCAAGTCACTGTAACACACACACCTGTAATTAATAAGGTAGTGTAAAATACTGATATCACTACAGTATGTATTAGTCAATAAAGCTTATTCAAATGGAAAACACGTAACAAATGGGGCACTACTTCAAAGCCTACTAAATACACTGCGACATTGACAGCCTTTTTGCTACAACTGAAACCCGATCCAGTGGTGACTGGAGACTTACTAGTAAAACAAAAAGAGGAGGAGGGTGTTGGCCTGTGAACTGAAGGTCATATGTGCCATTCTGTGACAGGCTGGTAGACTTATTCCCACTAAAATAGAGTAAGTAAGTAAAGCAACACGTCACTGCATCTTGAAACACTGTGTTATTATGCTATTACAGCAATGACGGTTATCAGAAACTGACTGTTTAAAGAGTGGTGGTTAAACAAAGTTTTACTGTATTCTTGTTGATATAAATAACTTTAAAATCAAGTTAATGTAAAATTATGTATCTTAATTTGCTTTGTTTTAGATTTGAATATTGGCTTGTCATAACTACATTTCTATTAGTACATTTCTATCTAGCATGCCATTGGAGTAGGGTTTTTTTTTTTTTTTAATTGATCAATTGACTCTACATTATTTACCAGTAGTTTATTTCCAGTAAATAACTTATATAATTATGCAAAACTGTTATCATTATTAACCCAAAATATCATTATTGTAATTAAATTGTTTAAGTGTTTCAAAATGTACATTATTGTTGAAATCTTAATCAAATTTCAATATTAAATTGTTACTTCCAGAATTTTTTAAATCCGTCCTTTTGCTCTTAAAATGTTTTATTTAGGAAACGTCACCTCCTTTACATGTACCAGCGGGAAGAGGTTTTGGCAGAGCTGCTGTAATGGCCCGTATTTTAAATGAACAAACAACTACCCAGGCGCAGCCGGAAGTTCAGGCAGTGAAAATTTTGGGTAGAGGGCGAGCTTTACTGGCTGCTATGGCACAGAAAGAAAAGTATGTTATTTATGTCTTTTTAGAGAGTTTAGTTTTTTAGTTAATATAAATTTTTTTTATTTACATATACAATTAAAATGTGTCCTAAGATTTTTTTAATACACATTTTTTTATATTTAGAATAATGCATATTCAAGTACATTTTTCTGGGTTTTTTAACATTATAATATTTCCCTTTGTTGATGCATTTCAGAATAATCCATTTTCAAAACTTAAATAAATAATAATGTTCCCAGTACCAACAGTACTATTTTTAAGTTTTGAAAATGGAGTAATTTGGAAACTTGTAAAGAAAATATTGTAATATTAGGAAAAGCAGAAAAATGTAATGAATAATATATACAAATATTCCTAACGGAAATGTAGACAAATATATATAGAATTTCTATTTAAAATTAATAGATTGTAAAAATATGAGACAGTTATTACAAGAAATCTTTTCATCATATAAACTGTTTTATAAGATTTATTTATAATGTTATACACTATTTGTATAACATTCTCTGTATTCTCCCTTGAAGAATCATAGAGCATTTATTCTCTTAGTGTTTAGAATAAATACATTGATAATAATTTATTAGGAAAAAGTATTCAATATCTTCTCTTCAGTCGTAAAAGCAATTGTAAATAGACCCTTAGGTGTAAACAGAGATCACCATTAAAATAATTGGCTGGTGTATAAAAGACAAAAAAAAATAGTTGTGGGAAAGTTTTGAATTTTTACACTAAAAAAACAAAAAAAAATTTAAAAATATTTTATTGACAGCCTTTGAATTATTAACTTTTAAAATTATTTTAGTTTTTAACAAAATTTTATTTGGTGTCTTTATACAATTAAACACATTTATACAATATATTTTTTTACAATAGTAATAGGTATTTTAGAGTAGTTTTATTTAAGACGAAAAACATTTTATAACCTGTTCTTTAAGCATAAACATTTCTGCTCCAAACTTAAACATTTTGCGGATGATTTAATGTTTATAGAATCACTAAAAATGTGTTATCGTTTTTTAAAAATTATTTACAAATTATAGGCAATAACATATGCATATGCATATTGAAAGGCCATAACTTGTTCATAAGAGCTGAAACAAGCTGTAAGTATTTACAGTTTTTATTGTTTCTTGATTTACTCTAGTTTTTATTTCTACTTTTTAAAATTCAATTATAAAGAAAATCATTTTATTTATGACCTGATGTAATTTCGATTGCAAAGTAACCATCTTCCGAGGAAATTACTACAAGACTAACTCCTCTGAAGTAGTTAGTCTTGTAGTAATTTCATCTGCAGATGATCACTTTGCATCAAAATGTACATCTGGTGTACAAAATGTATATAAAAAGTCTTTGTGGTTTAAGAGGTTTTATTTATTTATAATTAAAAATTATTTCACAGTTGCTCCAATGTATTATTGCCATGTGTAAAATGGTTTACACAAATATTTTCTTTCATAAATATATAAAATGTACAATTTTAAAATACAAATTTAAATGTGGAAGAAACATTTACCATTTTATTTTTTATTTAGAAATGGAATTGGAAATGATGGATCACCACCTACAAAAGAGTTTGGAGAAATGAAACTTACAGAGCCACCTGCAGAAGTTAGAGTTAGGGAAGCGCCTGAACTACCTCCAGTTGTTATGAAAGGAGAACATGGAATCAAGTAATTATTCAGTATAACTATACCATGAAAAGTAAAATTTATTAACCCTTCAGACACTATAAATAAGCATATCAGCTGAGCTGAATCACACTGAGGATCTTAAATAAACATATTCCTGATAGTTCTTTAAGTGGTTAAGCATTTGATGATGAAACAAATGGTCTACGAGAGTATATTTTGAACGTTTCTGAATTTTTTAAAAATTGGGTTAAGCTTGTCTACTTAGAATTTGTTTTGAGGTAAGGAACAAGAAATATATAAAAAAAATTTAAGTAATTCCTACTTAGGTCAACAAAGAAAATTTAGTCATTTTTTATTAAGTAACTACAATTAACATAAATAAAGTATCATAACATATTTATTAAAACAGCTGTTCTATCACATAACCTATAACATAAAATCTGCTGTTTTATGAAATCTTATTTTCCTTATTTTAAGCCAAATGGGACAGAATAACTAAATTGCATACCTTGCCCCTTTTGTGAAAATTTGTCATTTTATATAAAATTAAAGTAAATTAAATAATATTTGAAAAAATGCATTAGGATCAAGTGTCATCCACTACAATTTTTAAAAAAACTAGGGGCTTGTAGGGGTAAATGCCCCTATTCATATTCTAACAAATTTTAAACTTTTGTATAGTAATTTTATTTTTTAATACAAATTAATTTTAATATAATTCAAGTTTTTCATAACCAAATTTTCTTATAAACTATATTTTTTGTGAACAAAAAACTTCATTCATCAAGCCTACATTAAGTGCATCCATATTATTCTCAAGTAGTAATATTCTTCTGAATGGTGGGCTACTGTCAACGAGTGGTCTTCTGAGTGGTTGTCATTCTGTCGAACAATGTTATTGGTTTCACAACCAGCTCTTTTTTTGTCTGCATTGTTTCTGAAGACCACCCCTCTTTTATGTGCCCTCCCCCATACGTTCAAGTTAAAACTATACAATAAAATGAATAATGTAAACACAAAAACCTATACACATAATCTCCTGTAATGTTGTTAAAATAATTGTTTGTTTACAAATCATACTCAGCTGTTTTCATTGCAATGGGTTTCTTATAGAGATTTTGGGTAACTTAAGGTTCCTCAAAACCCTATAAATGTTGTAAATTGAGAAAAACCTATATTTCCCCCTTTGTGTTTAAAAATCATAATCATCTGTTTTTCATTGCAATATATACACATAACCTGCTATTGTTTTTTTTTTATACATAGCTGTTTTTCATTGCAATGTATTTTTTATGGAGATTTTTGGTAACTTTAAGTTCCTCAAAACCCTATAATTGATAAAACCCTATATTTTTTTCCTGCTTCTTCGTGTCAATACCTTTACTTTGAGCCATCTTCTAGCTCTGTATGACCTTCCAAGCTCCCAAAATCATTCTCTCAAAATTCGGCCTATGAAATTATATGTTAACACATTGACTATTGCCCTGGCAAATACAAGACTTGGCAGGAGCTGACATTACTTATTAAAAAAAACAAAGATATACTCTCAATAATAAAAAAATATAATGTTCAAAGGAGAAATTATGTATTTAGCATTGTTACACAGTGCTACAAATTCATGTCCTTGAAATCACTGCTAACAATCGAATGACACAATAACTTTGGTCAAGAAAATACACGGCATATTCCACGTACAGCACCTCTGGGCCATCTGTGACCGTGGGATATCCTGTGTGTCTCACTCAATGTGTTAAGACGTGTTTGAACTTGAGTAGATTATAAAAAATACATCTTGTCCAGATGTATTTGTTGACATAAAGACAACAAATCGTAAAGAAAAAAACGTGGCAATTTTAAGAAAAAGAGTTGTCAACTTTCTGTAATATATAAACTTTAAAAGATTTGTGTCCAAAACTCTTATTTCCTTTTACTATTTACTACGTTTTACTTTATTTTCCTTGTAACATAATTAATTTGAATTATGTTCAAAGATCTTAAAGCTGCCATATTTCTATATTTAATTCTTTCTGGTGTTGTTACTTCTAACACACTTTTGGATTTATTGTTTTCTTTTTAATTTAATATTTTTGTATGCCTAAACAAATTGCCTACTTAATAAATAAAGCAGGAATAATGATAAGGGAGAGAAAATAAGTTATTTAAAGTAAATTTTACTGTAGAGTAAATATACATGCTACATATATTTTGTTTAATTAGAGTTGCAGCTTCAGCAAACTACATTAATATTACTGTACAACCTGATAAAGGAATATTTGAATATGAAGTACGTTATGAGCCCGATATTGACGTGAGGAAAATTAGATATGATTTATTAAAAGAACACAAAAGTGCAATTGGTACTCGCTATACGTTTGATGGTGCTATATTATATCTTCCTTTCCGTTTACCAGATCAGGTAAATTTTATAGATTTAATAATTTCAAGTGTCAAGAGTAAATAAATAAAATGTTATTTATGTTTGTGTTTCTGTTTTCTATCACCTAGCTTTAGAGAGGTTTTTTTGTGTTATATGATTAAAAATATCTTTTATTTGTTATTGCTTGGGGTTAAGAATTTTGTTTTATTTTAATCCTAGAAACACTTTCTAGTTTGCACTTTACATGTGAGAAGCATTTTTTTCTGTTAAGACTAAAAGCTATTTTTAGTTATTATCATCTAACTTAAAAAAAGTTTTTTGTTTTAATTGCACTTATACAGTTTCACAATTAAACATCTTTTTCACAAGAATATCTTTGTCTTATAGACTGAATATGAATATACCAAATGTTTTATAGAAATTAATTTTTTTTTTATTTACATACAAATTTTTAGAAAATGGTTATATTTCAAAAATATATCTGACTACTTTAAAATACCTTCAAATCTATATGTAACTAACAATGACAGACACACTTATATATAACACTTCAAATCACCAGTTGCATAAACTGAAATAAGTACAAGTATAATATCAACAAAAAAAATATTAAGTATACCCTCAACAAAAGTATGTATTTGGCATAAAGAAATAGGTTCAGTATTGCTTAATTGGTAACTGACCTAAAACATGAAACACACCAAAATGCAGCAGAATTAAAAAAGAAATTTGCTCTACTGATATATGTAAACAAGACCTCAAGATCCAAGAAACAGGTCATTTAATAAGATACAAGATATTCAAGATAGCATTTAAAATAAACGGCACACAAAAAAACTCCAAAATACATGTATTTACTGTCTGTATAGTAATAAAGTTATATACTGGGCAAACGGACCACAGTTTTCAAGTGAAAGATTAAAAAATCATACTGATTTTGTTGTTTTTTTTTTGTTAGCATAAGCCTCTTTGGCATTGTGAATCATAAAATTATGAGAAATTTACTAAATTCTTTTTAATTGTGTAGATAAGTTTCAACCTTTTTATAGAAAACTAAATCAAGTAAACTTTTTCTGCTTTGTCTATTATTTGTTTAACATTTAAATGTTAAATTTACAACCATTAAAAAAACAGAAAAAGGAAAAATGTCTCAAATCCAAATCATTAGATCAATTTATTATGCAAAACATTTGTTAAATTTCTTATGAAATAGGATGTGGTTATTCACTTTGTGGAGTATATATTTAAATGCAGTTGCAAAACATTTTTTAAATTTCTGAACACATTGTTTGAAAACAAAAGCTTTTAGTTTATCTTTTAACTTGCAATTATTGGGTTTGTTGTGGAAAACAAATTTTAGGCCTGCAAATTTAGACTTTAAAAAATAGCTTCTATTAATACAAACTATACAATAGTTTCTATTCATGTTATCATTGTATATGTTTTGTTATATGTAATAGAACATTGAAGATGTATAGGTTGAAGTTGGTAAATAATCTCAGCTGATAAAACGATCACTGCATTGTCTTCGAAGACGCAGTTGGCGTTTCTAAGCATTGGTTTTTTCCGCCACAGAAAAATTCATTTCATACGGTTTTCTTTATCACCCCCAAATGAGCACGTGACTTGAGTAAGCCATGGTAAATGGATATCAAGCAGACCCAGATCCAGAATTTCATCAGGGGAAGGCTACAATAGTTATGTAACAAACCCACTGGGAAGGGGGTCTAATACTGCATACAAAGAGTGGCACATCAGTTGGTTGTCAAAATAATAATAGAATGTATTTACATTCTTAGACAATCATATCCTATTTCACAAGTACAGTAGACAAACAGATTCTATTAAACTAGATGGCTTAAAACTGATTGTGTTTTGAATTGAACTGTAAATAGTGTATGAGTAGTATAGAAAATTACTAATAATTATAATAGTATTCTATCTAGTATTTATAAAGGTTTTGTTAAACAAAAACTATAAAATTCAGGCTTTAACCTTTTTGTTGGGAATTAATATAATATACTGAAATTTACAATTTCTCATAAATTTTCTTTTATCAAAATAAAATTTACGTTTATACAAGCACTTGAATTAAGTATTAAATGTATAAGAAAACGATTGGAAATAGAGTCAAATATATTTATTTTAATAATTCCACAGTTTGTTACTAGTTTGTAGCCCTTATCAACCTAGAAACAATATTACATTGTTTTTAATTACACACACAAAATACTAGTACACTCATTACAATTTAAAACTCAATAAAATTCTCAAAAATGTAATTCAATAACCTATCGAAGATGAAAGTCTTAAAATCATGTAAACAACTAAAAACAGTAACAACACTAAGAGAACAACAATATTTACATATTTATAAAACACGCTTTATAACAGAACAAAACAACCAACAAAATAATATTTGTTGAAGGGTTCAACCTTGTTTGTTTGTTGTTGAGGGTCAATCACTTTTAAATCAATATCAAGTATTTAACCAAGATAAGATCAAGCCAAAAAATTTGCAAGAGTTGATATTTCTGTGATATAGAAAGCACCTATGCTTCTTAAATATAGATTAACCCATTGTAGAATAAATTATTTGCAACCTGAGCAATCCAGCACCAATAGTTAATTTGTCACGTCCTGTATACATCCTGATTACCTTTTAGAAAAAGGTCAGGTGGTTTTTGGTCGAGACTTTTTTTAATGTTTACTAGACCAACTACAAGCAAGTAGAATTAGAAGCGCTATTAATAAAAAAACAATCTTTAGCACAATCAAAAGTGGCATGATTTTGATACAAATAAATCAGGTTTTTCTAACAAATTTGTTTTGCCACCGAAACCTAAATAATTAGACCTTTTCAAAATATTTTTTGATAGAGATTTGGTCAATAAAATTGTTACGGAAACCCACGAATAATATGACTTTGTGTGTGAAAGTACTACCGTATCTCTGACCATTCAAAATTTAAAATGTGGACTGCTACTAATCTTTACAAAATTCATACTTTCTTAAATATTAAATATTTTCGTAACAAATATTACAAGATATAACAAAATACTACAATAATTTAAACAGTTAGTAAAAAGTATAGGAAAAAATTATAAAAAACAAAAAAATTCAAAAATCTCTAGTAAATATGTTGCTTTCAGGCGATATATCAGAGGATGCACATGTTACTAATCGAAGAGTTAAAGAATGTCATTTCAAGGTTGAATATTAAGTGAGCACACATATTCAAAACTTGTTTCAGATTCTGCTTGTATAAACCAGGTTTTAGGTGATAAACCTTTTATTGGAAACAAAACAATTTAGTTGAATAATTGCTATGAATACCCAAAAACGTTACCATCAAAATGAAATTTTCAAATAATTTTAAATGGAGCTTTATTTGTTAGTAGCATATGAAGAAAATTGATCGCAAAAATTCTCATATAACTCACAGGGAATTCTAACAGTTCCTTAGGGAATATGAAGGCACGAGAAGGCTTAATCTTTTCTTGAGGGAAAGCTGTATGATGATCTCAAAAGTTGATGTTCAGAAAATAGTTTGACCCTTCTTGCTATTGTTAGATATGATTTGTTTTATTAAAAAAAATATTTACATATTTTGTATATTGTACTTTTTGAAGTCATTGCTAGTGATTTACATCTTATTATTTGTACAATTACAGTAATGAAAACTATGGGTTTAACAAGATGGAAACATAGTAATTAATTACAAGGTTAATAGACGGGAAATATATCTGTAGCTTTGAAAAAGCTGGAAATATCAAAAATGTCTCTTTGAACTATAATGATTTAATTGTATTTAATTTTTAAAACATAATTTCTGTAAATGTTTTTTTTTAATGTAATGTACCTTATTGTAGGTATAATTATATTTTGAAGCCAATTAATTTTTTATGAAAACCTTCAAGATTGTCTGTCAATGATTACCTTGTCTCAGATTTCAGAATTCAAAAGCACGCATCCAGGAGATGGATCTACTGTTCAACTAAAAATCATTTACAAAAGACGTCATACCATGAGTGAAAATATCCATTTTTATAATGTTCTTTTTAGACGTATAATGGGTATTTTGGATTTAGCTAGGATTGGGCGACAAAACTACAATCCCAAATTGGCTCATCAAGTAACCCAACACAGGTTAGTATTTTTTTCTTTAATCCTTGTTTGTAAAAAACTAGTTTATGATTTAAAGATTGATTTATACCTGTATGTTCTGTCTTGCTTCACCATTTCAGTAATAACCATATATTTATTTTATTAATATCGACATGTTGAAATTAGATGTATGTATGATGTCATTGTTAATTTTCAAAATGGTTAAGTTATCTATTAACAAATTAGTACTCATTGCAATAAATAACACTAATGCAGCTACCATAGTGCCCGATGCTATGACAGGTAAAAGGCACACACAAAATGCACAAAGAAAGTGAAATGTCAAAATCAATGTAAGAAAACATTTGCTCTCTGAGAAAATATAACGGTTCTGAGCATATCTTCAACAAAAGTATAAAGAGTATTTTTATACATTCTGGATATACCTTATCTTGTGCAATTCTGCCATATGTATCTACTGTGTCTATAACAGATTAATAATGAAACATGTAACAATTTTTTCTTAATTAGTACAGAAAGAACCTCACTGACATAACAATGATAGTGTGAATAGACCTTAAATAATTTTATCTCTTATTGATAACTATGCATGATATACTTACACAACGTACGTGACTTATTTGACATAACATTCTCTTTTAGTATGCAGATTTCTTGATGGCAGTAGAGACCTCTGTAAGATCGTAGAGAGGAGAAGGCCGTACACACAAAACCCTCATTTATATTTTTCCCGTTTCTCCCCACCACCCACACTTATAACAACGTTGAAGCATTTATTTGGTACTAATAATTAAATGTTACATGTTTACATTAAAAAATTTCAAAAGATAGAGTGATAATAAAAAGCACATTTTGGTTTTTGAAAAATGGAGGTAAAAATAGATAATTGCATCATTATAATATTTAGAATTATAATTCTCTTTTTAAAAAATATATGTGGAGTTATAATTTTTGATTTTTGGTATTTATTGACCATGTAAATCATCTAGTATGTGTGTATGTGTATGTGTGTATGTGTATGTGTGTGTGTGAGTGCACACACACACACACTTATGTTGAAACAGCCAATAATTTTTATTCTTTAATTATCTGTAATAAATAATTTTTCTTATATTTTATTATGATGGGAAATTTATTTAATTTGCTGCTTTATTACACCCTTCTATTTTATCTACAATTTTATTCTTATTTACTCCTCCTATGCTTCTAACACCTTTTACACTAATTTATTATTTGTACATTTTAATTTTGATTCGCCTAATATTCCTCTTTATTCTTTTCTCAATTATCTTAATACCCGTTCATCAATATCTCACCCTAATACTTATTTTTTGGGTTGTGCAAGGTAATAATCTCAGAGGGAATTTTGTCTGAAAATCGGAACCTCTAACTTAACAAAGGAGTCTATTCCTAAGTATGATATTTGCTTTAACTAGCAAAATTCGCAGAGGGTTTTAGAGATGTTGAAACATTTGAGACCATTTTACTTTTAAAAAATTATCAAACTGAAAAATTCAATATGAAAAATTAAAAATTGCTAGGTGGAAGTTAATTTTTTTAAAGTACTTCTGTCATACACAAGACAGTCCTTAGGAACTGGTTTTCACAGCTTCTTTTATTCAATTGATAGTCTCTAATGTCTGGGCTGACTTGGTTGGCCTGTTGACTTCTGTTTTAACACTGAACTGTGTTATGATTTGGGACTCTCTCAGACCCACATTAAAATGCCTACGGAACTGCCAAAAATCATTACTTTGAAAAATCGCCTTGGCAACAAATGCAAGGTGCTGAGCCGATCACTGCTTCATGACTACTAAAAATGTCCCCACTACCCTTCACCATCTACTCGCTCAGTAGTACGTTATTAATAATATTTTTATTTAATCTCTATTATTAACTATTATTTATATAGGCTAATGACAGATCACAGACAATTAATTCATGCTTGTTTAACACTCAACGTTTCGAATTTCTTTCCAAAATTCCTTTTCAAGAGCTCGTTTTTATGAAACCAATATACAACATAGCTTGACATTTATAAAATTCATAACATTACGTTAAACATAATAAAAACCAACAATACAAAACTCCTAATAAATATTCTCATTTACAAGTCAAATTTTCATCACAATAAAACAGATAAATCACAGATACATACACTAACTCATCATACTATCTGATTGGAAAAAGAGGAGTTTTGCGGAAATGTGGTACATAAAAAAAAACGGAAGAAATACATTGAATAAAATGACAGAATTTAATGATTTTCCATCTGTATATAAATCTTTAGTAATGAAAATACATGTAAAATGTAACATTTTATGATCAGTCTGGGTATATATTGTATATACTACTTTATATTATACTACTATATTATTATAATATATCATATATATATATTAATATATGCATATATTATAATGATTATGTTGTTTAAAATTTAAAGTATGAATCTGTTATTAATAGTATGATGAGGTAGTGTATGTATCTGTGATTTGTCTGTTTTAATTGTAATAAAAATTTGACTTGTAAATGAGAATATTTATTAAGAGTTTTGTATTGTTGGTGTATATTATGTTTAATGTAATGTTATAAATTTTATAAATTGAAAGCTATGTTGTATATTGGTAAAAACAAGCTTTTGAAAAGGAATTTTGGAAAGAAATTCGAAACGTTGATTGTTAGAAAAGCATGAATTAATTGTCTGTAATCTGTAATTAGCCTATATAAACAATTAATTAAATAGTAAAAATTTGGTTACGTCTCTACTTTAATGGGCTTAAAGACTTAAAACCATTGAGGATTGTGGAAAATTTCTTAAGGGTTTTAGAATAAAGGTTTAGAAATATTTTTTCTCAACAGATAAATAATTTTGATAAATCAGTTCAGAGTAGTTTTCTGATATTATTTAACAATATTATTATATTTTTTTTGGACTGTGGTAGCTCCTTTAAAATTGTAACCCATTAGACAAGGCGTCTTATTTGGTTCAAATTTTTACTTGTAGGTAATTTTTGGATGAATTTTAAAAGTACTTAACTAAGTGAATACATAATTGCTTACTTGCTGACACGTTTCAAAACATTCGTTCCTTTTACGAAGCTAACCCTCTACTAGCGGCATCGGTTGTGTGCAAAGGCTCTAACAGGAATGGATATATGACAGTGGAATGGGGTGGGTTGTTTGAGTTATGTGTCATATAATGGAAAAGACTGTTGGCTTCAAAGTGTGTGTGATCATTTAATACGATTTCTTTATCTGTTGCATAGTGTTTGTAGATTTCATATTTTTCTAAAATTGTTTTTTTTGTCTAAATACTGAATGAAAATTTCACCCCTTTAAATTTTATCAGGGGGCCTCAAAATTACTTAATGAAGGGGAAATTTTTAAAACAGCAATTTTAGGCCCCCGAATGCCTACATTATTATTATATTATATTAAAATATTATTATTTTAATCGTGTATACTGGTATATACCAGTATACACGATTATTATTATTATATTTTTTCCTGGTGTAAAACTAAATAAGGTTATCATTGCCATAACCACTTAACCTAACCACTATGCATCTCTTGGAACTCGCTACATAAACAATAATTATTATTGCCATTGTTAAAAGTTGTAAATTGAAAACAAGAAAATGGTAAGTGGCTTTTGTATGAACAGTGTTACTAGATATTCAACTATAAAGTAGCCACAAATATGTGGTATTAGATTTTCAGTTTTCTTTCTATCTTTTTTTCGACATTTAAACACTGAATACTTAAATAGGGTCTTTTGAACGTTTTTGGCCTTGTCAGATGTAATCTGTGGGCTGTAGTTTGATGTTGGTTTTAATCCAAAGTAGTTTTGGTTTAGTACTAAATTTAAGCATTTGGTCATTTGTGTAATATTTTTAGAGTTCTTTCCTGGGTTAGTAACTTGCTCTGGGCAGTTCTATTTTGTTGCTATTGTTGTTTTGTCATGTGTGTTTGTATTTGTATCCAGATATTTTGTTTGATCAGATATTACTCTGATCTATATTGCTTAAATTTTTATCCTTAATTTTTCTAGTTGAAGGCATACTTCTCCATTCTATACATAATGTATATAAGTAGACACTTCTGTATACTTGAACAAGTAGTTTCTAATATAGACTCATATAAAAACATATCACACTATTGAAATATTTTGATCACACAATGATCTTTATCAATCCAAAAAAAAACCCAGAAAAGACTGAAGTGAACCACAAATGTGTATAAGTATCAAAATGTCACAGATGCACAGATTTATAGTTTATGATATAGTACTATATGTTATTTGTATAAATATTGATTACTAGAGTTACCCGGCACACGTTGCTGCACCCGAAATCATAATTTTTGCAATAAGAAAAGCAAATCAAACATCTAAATAATTATATTTCATTTACTGCAGTGATAGAGGCTAGGCAATGTTTTTCTTCATTTCATTAAACATATCAATTTTAGGTGTCCAAGCACATGAGAACACAACATATAATTATCCGTGGTAAAAGCTCGAATGTTCCAAATTTAATCCAGCAATGGTCAATGATTGTCCTTGTGCCTTGTTTATGGTTATTGCAAATGCATGTTGCAAAGTAAATTGTAGTTGTTTGAAATTAATAGGTAGATCTGATGAAATCCTTTGAACTTGCCACCTCTGATTTCTGCCCGGATCAAGTTGGGGGTCTGTTTTTTTGTGGTTATTCTGGTACCGTTGCACAGATTTGGTTGATTCAAATTTCGCTAGAATATTATCAGTGATCCTACTTTTAATACCAATCAAGTGTGATAGCAATAATTTTACATAGAATTTAGAAATTATAAAAAGTTTAAAATAATTAATAATGTATTTTTATTCTCACATATTGTTTATAATTTTTTAAATTAATTTTAGTAACACTAGTATAGATATACATTTTAACATTAGACTTATGAAAGGCTGTACACTGAACCATCCTAAGCCTCTGGGGCAGAGCCCTGTGGATGGATTTTTACCAAACCTTACATGAACCATTCTGGAGATATGTTTAACAATCCTTCCAAATTTCATTAATTTCTGTTCAACGGTTTAAGCGTCCATATATATATACATCGCTTTTTGAACCGTCCTAAGCCTCTGGGGCGGAGCCCTGTGGATGGATCTGCACCGAACTTAACATGAACCTCCTTGGGAATATGTTTAAAAAATCTCTCCAAATTCCATTAACTTCTGTTCAGCTGTTTACATGTCCATAAGATGCATACATACATATATACATCGGTTTTTGAACCATTGTAAGCCTCTGGGGCGGAGCCGTGTGGGAGGATTTACACCAAACTTCACATGAACCATCTTGGGAATATGTTAAACAAACCCTTCAAATGTCATCAACTTCTGTTCAGCGGTTTAGGCATTTATAACACATACACACACACACACACACAAAGATTCATTTTTATAAATATAAATTTGAAACTAGATACTAATAGTATGTCAGAAGGAAGGTAAATGGAGTTGTTAAAAATGGTAGAAGTTAATGGGAAGGTAAAAGTAGTTTTATCTGATGTTGAGGTTAGGAGGCTCTCAAGATTTAGTGTACCACTGGTATGACAACTCCCATCTTCTCAATTCTGAAGGGTTGCAATCAAGCAGGAGGGCCTTAATTATTTTGATGGTATAACAATAATTGAAAGATATGATGTTGTCACTAGCAGCATGTTGAGCAGTTGGCCTGTCTAAGTTCATGGTTCCGACGTCATGTATGTGGCCATTCATTCTGATACTCAGACCATCCGTGGTAAGGCCTATGTATTGTGCCGGGCAAAATTTACATTGCAACTGGTATATTACATTTTTGGATGTACAAGTATGATTACCCTGAATCTTGAAGTCCACATTGGTTGCTAGGCTAAAGAAACTTTTTGTTGGGATGTGTATTGGACATGTCTTGCATCTAGGTCTGTTTTGTAGTTTTGGATGTACTAAAATATTTATAAAATTAAAAGGTTGTCTAAACCAAATATGTGGTGAATTTGAGAAAAGATCTTTGGTGTGGGTGGAAGCTTGAAGAATCTTGAAGCCATCCTTCAATATTTTGTCCAGCTTCTTTAGGCCTGGATGGTAATCTGTTACTAAAGGCAGTTTGTTGTCTTCCACAGGTGGTCTGGGTTTATCAGATGATTCAGCTAAGCGGATTTGATCCTCAACGAGTAGTTTAGGATATCCTATTTTTTGGAAAGCTAGTAATATCATTCTATTGGTTGCTATTGAAATGGAGGTATTGTAGGTGGTTTGTCGGTTTGATGTGGACACCTGTATAGATATTCCCATCTCTGTTATATCTACATCCAAGAAGGTGATAGCTCCTGTAGATTTCTCCCAGGTGAATTGAAGTGTATAGAATAGTGATAAGCCCTTAAAAAAAATATCCAGTGTTAGATTCCCTGTGTCTAAATGACGAAGATGTCGTCTATATATCTGTACCAACATAATGTTTGGTGTGTTTGAGTTTTTAGGAATTCCGCTTCAATATTACCCATGTACAGGTTTACGTATGAGGGGGCCATCCTAGTACCCATTGTTGTTCCTTTTATTTGCAAGTAATTTCTTCCCTCATACTGAAAATTATTCTTTTCAAGAATGAATTTGGTGAGGGGAACAAGGAAAGGTGTAGTGGGGTAAGGATTGTCTGAGCATTTTTTAAAGAAACTTTTGAGAGCTGATAGACCATGTGCATGAGGTATGTCCGTATAAAGAAAGGTAACATCTATGGTGACCAAAATTGTTTCAGGAGGTAGAGGTACGGATATTTGAGATAGCCAATCTATTCAATGCTTCTTATCCTGAATGTATGATGGAAGGTTTTTCACCAAAGGTTCAATATACGAATCCAGAAAAGCTGAAATTCTTTATATGACCAAATTACAACCAGCGATTATTGTCTTACCAGGTGGAGGTACGATATTTATTATGGTTTTTTGGCAGTATGTAAAATTGAGAAGTGGAAGGGCTTTCACTGCATAGTAATTTTATAGATCATTCTGAAATTTTTTCTTTAGGAGCTGTATATTTGAGCCATTCCAAGAGAGAATTGTTGTAGTCTGATGTTGGGTTATACATGAGGAGCTTATATGTTGCACTGTCAGACAGTAACTTGTTTGCCTCCTTAATGTAGTCTTCTCTGTTCATGACAACCGTGGTCATACATAGACCTTACCACGGATGGTCTGAGCATCAGAATGAATGGCCACAGATATGACCTTGGAACCATGAACATAGACAGGCCAACTGCTAAACACGCTGTTAGTTACAACATCTTATCTTTCAATGATTGTTATACCTCCAAAATAATTAGGACCCTCCCCCTTGATTGCAACCCGAAGATGGGAGTTGTCATAGCAGTGGTACACCAAATCTAGAGAACCTCCAACCTCAACATCAGATAAAATTCCTTTTACCTTCCTTCTGACAGACTATTAATATCTAGTTTCAAATAATCAATATCTATTCAAATAACATATATAAACTACATCATAAACTATAAATCTGTGCATCTATGACATTTGGATATTTATACCCATCTGTGGTTCACTTCAGTCTTTTCTTTTTCACTGTTTTGATTGATAAAGATCATTGTGTGATTGAAATATTTCAATAGTGTGATATGTTTTTATATTTGTGTATTTATTTATTTCCAAGAGATTGCAGTTTTGGATTTTTGCCACTAGGTAAGTCTGTCAGTCTCCTATCTAATATATAATACATTATAATTTAAAATACTAATATGAAACAAAACAATGAAATGAAATGTCTTTTTCAGATTAGAAGTTTGGCCAGGTTATGTCACAGCTATTGATGAATATGAAGGAGGTATTCAGCTTTGTTGTGACACAAATTACAGAGTACTTCGCACCCAGACTGTAAATGAATTAATGTAAGTTTAATTTTTCACCTGAAGTGTATTTTTCTCATTGCAATACTAGTGGCATCTAGATATAGCAACCAGAAACCTTTTTAATTCTGTATAAGAAACACTCACCAATAACCCATTAAAACATCGTGATTGTAAATTAATAAAACTTATATCTTACATGTGTTGAATAACGTCTGAAGGAACACATTGAAATTTTCAAACCTCAAAAACTACATTTATAATAAACTAAATTCTATGACAATAACTCTATGTGGTATGTGTGGTTATATCTATTAACCAAATTTTGGATCAGTAACGTAGCAGTATCTCCAAACCACTAAAAAAATTGATTATTCGTGGTTTTGTTTATAATGAGTTATTCTGAATCAATAACTGTTTAGTAAAACTATTGTGTATGAATTATTCAGATTTGCATAAATAGGATGATTTTTTTTTACTCGTTAACCTAATGTTTAAATAGTTCATTGTGATGTTTGAAACATTGCGTATAGGATCTGTACAAAACTGTATGGAGTGTACAAATCGGTTTTGATGCTTAGGGAAAGATAAACAATCTACAGTACAAGTTTAGCTCCTAATGCGAGTGGTTTGTGCTTATCTTAAGTTTTAAGTGATAGATTTCCACTTTATGTGAGTGTTTGGTTTTTTTTCACCATTGTGATTTTGAGAATACTGTGAGGCCTTTTATTATTTTGCTGGTGCTATTTTTTATTTCTTTTGTGTTTGTCAAGGACAATCTTGTTCAGCTTTCCCAGATAAAAATCTTATTATCGTGATTAGTGTTTTGACATTTATCATAAAGACATCTAAACTTATCGTTTGTGAGTTAACTGGAGGACGGGTTTATTAATATTTAGTATAAAGAACTAAAGCGTAAACTCATTCTATTTTTTATATCATAATATTTATAGTATAAATAGATATCCTAGGAACAGTAAATGTAACATTCTCAGGGTAGTAATGACTGAGTTCTAATAAATATTACATGGGTAACTAGCGCCAGATGCTAGAGCTTTGGACTTCATTCATCATCTATGATATCAGCGACAGCCATTTCAAACAGAAACTAATTTTTATTTGGATTAGGGGTGGCAATATTAAGTATGATTTTAAATACAGTCAAACCTCTGTATAACAAAGTCGATTATTCAGAGAAAAAAATCGTTGTAGAGAGGTATTTGTTATTGAGAGGTTGTGTTGTCAAGAATGCTCCCACCCCATCTTACTGATCTTACCACATTACCCATACCTAACTACGTGCGGAAATAAAAAGGAAACAGTATAATATCGCAAGCGTAGTTAGTTTAATAGGCCAATGTTAATATAGCATAATGTTTTATAATGTCTCAATTTCTTTGAAATTTAAGTTGTTAAAAATGTTTTATTGATGTTTTCAGAATGTTTCTTCATTGTATTAGATATCCATATTCATATTTTTCATAGGGTCTACTCTATATAGGCAATTATGATAAATTATCTAATGCTTATGAAAACTTACTGGTAAATAATTACACTCACCAATTCATTTTCAGGAAGCATGACTGAAACGTAGTGGAATTTAATCGAAGCAAACTCAGTAACTGCCTATACTGATTTTATTTGAATACACACAATCCATCAGTATTTTATTTTTATATGCACAATTCAATTTCAAACAACACAAACTGTTTTATACACTACAAAGACCGTATCCGGAGAAAAAAATACTGTATTAAATTAAACATAACATACGACGTACAGTAATACAGTTCTGTAAATACAGTAACTTCGTATAGGTACTTTTTAAATTGTTTCTAGTTTGAAAGCTTTACTTGAAAAAGTTAGTAATTTTTTGTTGCACTTTGCGTTTGAATAAAACATCACGTTCAATGAATGTTTCACATTTATTCAGACAATCAAAAATGTGGTCTGGTACACCATCTTTCAGTTGAAATCCTCGCCTGATGATTTTGAAAGCTTGTAAAACTTCATGATCTGTAGGGTTCTTCTCTTCAGATTCATCACAATCATTGTCATCATCTTTCAAAAGTTCATTTGAGTTTGTCATCTGGACGCTTTGGAGTATGTCTTCGTCGTCTGGAAAATTGGAAACAGCCAAATCTTCTTTCCAGACAAATAAAATCTTCAAGTGGAACGTCATCAGCTATGTTTCCTAAACTCTTCATAAAATCCCATTGATTTTTTAATTCACTTAAAGTCATGTTGTCCTCACTGTCCTCTTCATGTGGGACCGAATTAAATACGTCTTTGGAGAAACAATTAAAAACTGTTGTTTTCTTCACGTCATTCGTCCAAACTTCTGCCAATTCAGCGATGCAGTCCCTTAGATTAACAATGTTTTTGGGTACGATTTCATTGTTTTCTACGGTAGTCACAATCTTTTTTAAAATTATTTTTCTGTAGTGTAGCTTTAAATATTTTATTATTCCCTGATCGAGTGGTTGAAGTATCGATGTAACATTTGATGGAAAGAAAAACACATTGAAACTCTTCAGTTTGGTGTCCAGCTTCAATATCCATTCAATGAAAATTTAGCTCGTCAACAACCCCTTTTTATTAAACGCATAATCAACTTCTAAGGACTTGACAGATCGGAAACATCGCGGAGATTTGCTTTTGCCAATTACAAGGAATTTGAATTTTTCTGTCCTTAACATGTTAGCTGCCACTAATACGGTGATCCTTTCTTTGCTTCCTTTTCCTCCAAAACAAGGGTCGGTTTTAAAAGTTAGTGCCTTGTTGGGCAAACATTTAAAAAACCAGACCAGTCTCATCAGCATTGAAAATGTCTTTCGGTTCATAATCATTTAAAACTTTTTCCAACACATTTCCTTTCCAAAATTCACAAATGGGGATATTAACACTTGTACTTTCTCCCGAAATGACTTTTTGAACAATGTTATGGCGTTTTTTAAATTTTTCTATCTAACCATTGCGTTAAAGCCACTGTGTCCTAATGATACTGCAAATTCCAAAGCCTTTTCTTTAATAAGATTTCCTGACAATGGAAGATTTATCTCGCGCATCACCGTAACCCATTTAATCATCTCATTATCGATATTGTCGATTGTACAAAGTTTCATTTTCTTCCTTTGCAAATCATAAGAAACACTTAGTTTTAGAATTTGATCCCGGTTTGTTAGAATAGTGGATAGCGAACTCTGAGC
This sequence comes from Prosapia bicincta, assembly GCA_036971475.1. Taxonomy (NCBI): domain Eukaryota; kingdom Metazoa; phylum Arthropoda; class Insecta; order Hemiptera; family Cercopidae; genus Prosapia; species Prosapia bicincta. The sequence goes on from JBAIZL010000004.1 coordinate 12,689,401, forward strand.
TATACTGCATTTTTTCGCAACATCCAACTTTTTTATACCTTCATCAACCTCTCGTAAAACACTCACTTTTTCTGCGACACTTGAACACTTTCTTTTTGACATTTTTTCACGGCACGAATAAAACTGAGTAACTGAGCCAGCAGCATTGAAATGAGTGATAGAAGAAAATTGTGGGAGGATGGGAATGTACTGTAGGCCTGTACAGTAGGCCTATCTATAAATTCTGAGTTCTTAGAATTCCAAACCGATGAGTCACTGCATTCTTAACTGAACCGATCTATAACATGAAGTCAATTGCCGACATATGTTTCACCTACCATTCTTGGTTTTGTTGACCTTCCTGCTGAAAATAAACAATTTCCGAGAAATGACATTGTGAGCTGTCTATATAACACTACATTTCTTCGGTTGAAGTGAACAAAAACTTCTTTATTGAGAGGTCCGAAATTCGTTACATATAGGTAAATAAGCAGTATAACTTTTAAAATGTCATGGGACAAGGTAAAAATGCATTATATAGAGGATTTCGTTATATGGAGGTTGGTTATATAGAGGATTTCGTTATATGGAGGTTCGTTATATAGAGGATTTCGTTATATGGAGGTTCATTATATAGAGGATTTCGTTATATGGAGGTTTGACTGTATTATAATTCAGGTATTGAGAATAGAACAAATGTTATCCATTCTATGTTCCATGTTAAAGGAATTGTTCTGCCATTAATACAACTTTCTCGAGAAGGTTGCATACTCGAAGTCCAGGCTGGAAGGATTAGTTACAGTTGTGTAGCTATATACTAAGGAAGTTTGATGAGTTCTCAGAATGTATTGGAAAGAAAGGCCATTTCAGAGAAACATTTTTTAAAGCATACTTCTTACAATGTAAGAATACTGTAGTAAGGATTTTGTACATGATGTATTTTGCCTAAATGTATTTCTCCCAAAGTCAACATTTCTCAATGAGCTTTCAGATTATGAAACAGCAGCTGCTACACAATAGAATAATTTCCTTTGAACTTACAAAGTGTGTTTAGCACTTTTTGCACACATATTTGTGTTTTACAAAAAATTCAAACATACAGTTTAGTTTTTTATTGTAGTTTTAAGATCATTAAGTATAATCATGATTATATTGGGCTTAGGAAAGGGTTGTGAATTGAATTGAAAAGGATTGAAGAGTTTGGGGGTGGGGCTAAGGAGGTTATTGTCTGTAGCAAGTGTTGATACTAAAAACTGACTAAATAATCGTAAAGAGGAAAACAAAATATTCCATATATAACTATGAGTAAAATTGAAGCATCTTAAAGAGTACCAATACTACCTATAGGCAAAATGTGTATCAGGTCTTTTCAGGACTTAACCATGTTTCATCAAAAAGAAAACCCTTAACACTTTGAGTTTCATCTTAGAAAAAACTATGACCAATGTATATAGAATAATCTATATGACAATTTTACATCATACAACAATGGCATTTTTTTAGACCTGCAAAATACCTTTCAACTTCAGCTTTCAGTTCTTTGAGGAAAATCTGTTAACAAAAGTTTTTTTTTTTGCTTGAAAAGGCTGTGAAAGTCTTTATGGAGCAAAATATAGCTCCTGTGGCAATAACTTATGGATGTTTGCCATTTGATCAGCATTTGTGTGAGTGTTCATCGTCTTGATGAAAGATCACAAGACTATCGTTTCATCTTTATTTTGGTATATAACAGTCTTCTGGATTCCAGTTAATATACCTTTTAATTTACTAACTGCCTGTCGTTTCAACGCATTTGATTTGAAAAATATTTAGTAGCACTTCAAGTACAGTAAAACCCCTCTTATCCAAACCTTGCTTAACCAAAACCTAGGTTAACCGAAACGCTCAGCCAAGTATGGAAAATTTCTATAAATATGTCGGAAGGTGGGGTTGATGACCCGGCCAGTCAAATCATCCTGTCCCGTGATTCATAAGTCAAAATGGAGTAAACATCTTGCGCAGAAAGAGGAGGAGGGGTAGATTGTTGTTGTTTTGTTAAAAAATACAACTATTGTAATATTTACAGCAAAACAGGTTTTACTGATATTATTAAAGAATGTCTTCCGTAACAACTCCAATAATTCATCTTCATTATCCATATTCATTGTACAAAAACTAATAAAAACTACTATAACACACTTCAAGTAACACTAATATGATAACACAGTCCTTAATCTGACAACAATGGTGGAACAGAAAATTAAATCCACCTACATGTTTACAAAGACTGGCACAAAAACTGACAAGCAGTTCAACGTTTTCCGGCAACGGCTAACCTCACACTAAACCAATGAATTAAAAGTGGGAGAGTCAAGCATAAAAAGCTACTGCTGCGGACACCAGTAGAACACAGGTGTGCTCATGCACGCCTGTCACATTCAACATGCTAAAATACTTAACATAGCTTATCCAAAATTTCAGCTTATCTGAAATGGTTCCTCCCTCATTATTTTGCATTAGAGTGGTTTTATTGTACTTTTGTCAGTAATTTATACTGGCAAATTTCTTCTTTCATAGTTTTCATTCTGTTTTTGTTTCTCTATTCAATAACAGTTCTGTATTTATCTTGTCTTAAAGCTCAGTAAAGAAAACAGATTTTAATTTTCGCTCCTGTTTACATTCCTTCATCTAACATATACAACAAGTATCACTCTATAACAACATAATTTGTCAGAAAATAGAATTAAGTCAAGTAGCTTGCAAAATACGTCCTTTTTCCTCATTATTATTATATTTTACGCAAAACTGTATTACATAATATTAACTCTCCATTTCCTTCTTACATTGTTGAGACTAACCTTCATCAGTGGTAAACACACCTGCACAGTGAAGGGCTATTATCTTTCATTTAATTATAATATTGTTTTTACGACAGCCACAGAAATAGCCTCCTTCTGTGATTGGGAAATTTTCATAAAATTTTATTATCTCTTCTCTAAATTTGTCTGTATAAGTTTATTAACACATTCAAGCATACACTCATGTATAGCTCAGTACCTGTATTTATTTCTTTAGCAAACCACGTATCCTCGGTTTCACCGATATAATTTTTTATATAGGGAATTCTACTTTATATGTCTTTACCTTTAGACCAGTCAGAGTTGTTTTTATGAGAAAAAAAATAATTTGTAAGTGTACTGTTGTACATTTGTTGTAAAGTGTACTGACTGAGAGCTAAATAACAGATGTTGGCTTGGTCAGATAGTGAGTGTTTTGTTAGAGCGAGCTGTTTAACTTTTGAGTTTACTTTTGTTTGCTCTAAATTTTATCTATCAGTTATTTCATTTAATTAATTTGTAGTTTGTGTAAGTTTTATTTAGGTTCTGAGTTTTTTGCTTTAGATTTTATCTTTAAGTTATTTAGTTTATTTAATTTTTATTGTTAGAGATATTACGTTATAGATATGTTGGGTAAAGACACTTTGGAAAAGAATTCAATATGAGATATGTTGCTTTTAGACAAATACAGTGTGTGTGTGTGTGTGTGTGTGTGTGTGTGTGTGTGTGTGTTATTATTTGTGTGTACCACCTGTAGGAGTTTGTAGATTTTGGTGTACCACCATCCCCAGAGGGGGGAGTGTAGATTAGAAGAAAGCACCCCTGATCCTAAATTTTTTTAGAAACACATTTTCTGTCAGAAACTTGTCCATTATTAATTTTATTTTTATTAAATAAGTAATAAAACTAATTATTCATTCACTTTTCCATTAATTTTGAAGAGCCATAAGACAACAAAAGAAAATTTAAACAATTATGCACATTATAGTTTTATTTGATGCTCATACCTATACAAAAACATCATATACAATTGGTATAAGAAAAACAAACAAATCAACAAAAATTAATGATCAGTGTGTATTTTGATTATTGCGAAGCTTGTTGCTGTTTGCCTGTCAGTAAAGAAACATTTGCGAGAGTTTATTCTTAAGTCCTCTTCAACAGTTGTTAGTTTGTTTCTGTTTTAATTTTTTATATACAACAGTTCAGAAGAAACACTCTCACACAAATAACTAGTGACAAATGGCATCAAAAACAGCATACCTTTCCAGAAAGGCATTGGATACTCGGATTTACACCCAATCCAAAAGCCTATTAATGATTTCTCTTTAAAAACGTCTTATTATGGAACTGTCTTCTGTTAAATCGATAAATTTTTCCTACAGTTCCAAGTCATTTGGCGAGCTTCCTGATAAGGCCCCGTGACGCGTACCACCTGAAATCTTCCCACGTACCACCAGTGTTAGGAGCCCCTGGTTTAATGGATGTAATTTTACAGTACTAGCATCAGCAGTATTTTTCAGCCTTTGTAGGCCAAGAAATGTCAGTATAAAATTTTTAATTACATGACTAAATTTTTCAATGTGTAGCTTTATATGTAGCAAACAGAATTTAATTTAATTTGATTAATGTAGCGTTTTCCTTATACAGTGAGGAGATAATAACCACAAGTGGGAATGAAGATTGGAGGACGATTCTCCATCAAGCAATTATCGGAAAATCAGTCCTTACAAGATACAATAACAAAATGTACCGAATAGACGATGTAGATTATACAAAGAACCCAAACTCAGAGTTCACTACTGGTAAAGGAGAAAAGGTAATGAAATCAGAGCTATTGAGGTTTAGGCCCAGTGCACGTGGAGCAACTGTTTTGAGACCGAAGTTCCAAACCAGTTACGCACGTAACTGTTTTGAAACCAAGGCCATGTTAAGGGGTGGAGAACTGCTCACGAGGCGACTGATTTGAGACTGGTCTGTAATCAGTTGAAAATCGATTGCATGAAACTGTTTTCCGCGGTCGCGTTTTGGTTTAGTTCCACCATATACGGAACTATGTCGGACCAAGAATTTAATTTTAAATTTGTCCGGGAGGTGGAGAAACATGAAATTTTATAATATTATAAACTTCCTGGTTACTCAAAAAAAGAGGAATTGGAGAAAGCATGGCAAGATGTGGCACCCAAGTGATTTTTTCAGGTAAGTAAAGTTGAAATTTGTATGAAATATTTAAGGCCCCCTGCTGGAATAGGGCCTTAATAAATGGTGTGTCAATGGAAACGCTTCATCTCCTACCAAGTAGTATGGAAACGGAGTCCTGCTATCATCGTATTGCAAGGGAGAAGATGAAGGGATGACAAAGCCCCAGTGGGTAATCCACCAGTTCAATGCACAGATTTTGAAAATACCTCCATCGCTATTACAACCAGAACCTGGTTCAATCATGCTGAACTTGCCATCCGCATTGCAACAGGCCTATAGAGAAAGGAGGCCCCATAGAAAGGTGGTGCCTGTTATTATAGTTTTCTGAACCCGTGTGTGGAAACTTTTCAACTAGCCTTGATAATTCTAAGTAAGAATCTTTGGACATTCTATAGAAAGCCATAAACTTTTTATTGCTCTACGACAGTTCTTCTGCTGCTATGAACAACCTTGAGTTTTTATTTTCCTTTATGTAAGGATGGATCCAATGATTCCTTTAATACCTGCGAAGTATCCGATATTGCAAATAATCTAAAACATCTTCCTCATCAGAACTTGACATCACAAACGCTCCACTGCACGAAATGAAATCAACTGATTTCACGTTCGTGTGCGGACAATAGTTTCATTTTGGTTTCAAACTGGTCGCAAGTAAAACCAGTTTGCAACTAAGGTCTCGAAACAGTTGCTCCGTGTGCGCAGGGCTTTAAGAGCTTAAAAAGTGTCAACTTTATTTACCTATTTATAATTAAATACATAGCAAGAGCTTTCTAATGGACTAACAGTAAAAGGTCTGAAATTTTATGGTTTATTTTTTACTTAAATTAGTAGTTATTGTCAACATATTTACTACAAAAAATGGACTACCAGTATAACATGAAATATAATGCAATTTTTTTCAGATAACATTTAGAGATTATTACAGAATGAGGCAAAAAATGGATATTAAAGATTTGAAACAGCCATTACTTGTTAGCAAAGTTAAAAGAAAAATTCAAAATGATTATGTAAGTATACAAACAGTGTTATTTTTAATAATAATCTTTTGTCATATAGTATTATCTTTTAGTATTATAATATTAGTGAATACATTTCCAAGTATTCAGGTTTAATTTAGAAATCTTGTTTGAAGTTTTAATGCTGAAAAAAATGAAACATAATACAAATAGATATGAGGCAAATTGTAAGTGAAGTCACTGTGTTTTTGCATGTATAACTCTTACTTTTAAAAAAGTAGAGGAAGAGGTTTCTTCTAGGTTTTCTTGAAGTTAAAATAGTTAAACATAACTGAACTACCATATTCACAGAACCTTTCTTTTTATCATGATCAAGTATAGGTCTTTAAGTGATCGGACTTATTTCTTCAGTGTCGTGCATTGAAGATAACAAAAGACAGGTTTCTTTTTCACTCATTATACCAAAGATATTGTCTTGAAACCCAATAATGAATGCATGATCCAAATTTGATACTGTCACTTACTTACTAAAATGTCAAGGGTTGGCAGAAAAATCAGTTGCGTGTGGAAGACCCCCTATTGTCATAGTCATAGATTTAAAAAGGTCAAGACAGGAAAGTAATGGTAGGTAATGAAATATAAAGGCATATCTGTAATGTATGAAAACACAGTAAGACAGCTACATAAAAATGATAAAAGCAGAATGAAAATTGCGTGATTGAAAGCGGGATTTTAGAAAATCGAGACGAATTCATGGTGAATAAAGAATTGACATAGGTTTTTGTTTTTCTCACTTTGTTTCCCACTTTAAAATATATATAGAGTCCTTAAAACTGCAAAAAGAAAAGTCAGTCTACGTGTGTAAACCTAGGAAACAAACGTGTGTAGTTTTCTGTTTGCTGATGACCAAGTTATGGTAGAACAGAGATGACATCAGTTACATGTTTAGAAAACTAGTAGATGAATACAAGAAATAGGGCATTAAAATCAAAATGGAGAAATCTTTATACATGGTGGTAAGATGGAATCAACACACCTTGCTAATGGAGGAAGTAGTTATAAGATATATATTTGAGTGTAAGGTCCTAGGAATCACACTAACTGATGAAGGAAGAGACATTACAAACATTATATATATATATATATATATATATATATATATATATTTAGGTTAGTTCTAGTAGAGCTTAAAGCTTATTTAGGAATTTTTTGGACTTGATAGGAGACTGACAGACTTACCTAAAGGCAATAGTCCAAAACTGCAATCTCTTGGAAATAAGCACATATAAAACACATATAAAACACTTATAAAACACTTAATACACTTTTATTTTAAAAGTGTATTAAGTGTTTTATATGTGCTTATTTCCAAGAGATTGCAGTTTTGGACTATTGCCTTTAGGTAAGTCTGTCAGTCTCCTATCAAGTCCAAAAAATTCCTATATATATATATATATATATATATATATATATATATATATATATATTGTAAAGTATTTATAAAACGCTTTACAATTATTTTTTTTTTTTATTTAATATTTATTTTATTGATGATATCAAATTTCTATTTAAAACACAAAACTACTCAGGAACAATTCATAATTCTTTATTATCACAATTTCATCTCAACATTTAAACAATAAACACAAAACAAAAATTTATAACTTAACAAGTTTTAACAAACTCGGTTTAACTCTTATTTCTTTTAATTTTATAGTTACACAATTTTAATATACCCTAGGCTAATTTTACGATCTCTTATTATCTCGGGGTTTATAGCATGGGCTATATTTTTTTAATTCTTAGGTTAATTAAATAAATTTTGAAAAACAATACTAAATTTTGAAATTAATTTTAATAAATATTTTCCTGATGGAAAAACTTTAATTTGGAATAAGCAAAAAGGCGAAACTATTTGAACTGGATTATGATCTTATTTCTATTAATCACAAGATATTCTAATGTACAAAATTAAACTTCCCTATTATCCTAAGAGTCCACTAAAGTTTATTTTTTTATATAGCGCTAGGTACTTAACTTATCAAATAACGGCGAATGGCTGCTCGCTCAGACGTAGAATTCCGTTCTCTTTAATTTTCACTTTTTACACACTTAAATTCGTTTTAGTTCTTTCAAATTATATTTTCACTGTACTATATCTTTTAATTTTCTTATTCCTGTTTAATCTGGCCAAGTTTCCTCACAAAACTGTATAATTTTGACTAATTCCTTTCAAATTGAATTTTGACTGCACAGCAAGGTCTGCTTCCTCGGCGTCACCACGCCAGTCTCTAACTACGCGTCCTTAGATTTTAAACAATTGTTTGTTTTTTTAATATGGCGGCCTCCTTCTTCTAAAACACATGTTGCTATAATTTAGTTCAATTTCTTCTCACTATAGTCGACTGCACACTTGACCTACTTCTTGCTTTCACCTCTGTTTTTACAGCTGATGCAATAACACGATTGTTTACAATGGCGTTTTAATTTGGTTAAACTTTGGTTGAAACTTACTGTTTCAATTTTCCGATCCTTAACAAACCTTCCAGTGTTTATTTAATTACTATTATTAGTGTGTGAAGTGTCTTTGTGTTTTACTTTTGTAATATTTCGAAATGTGTGTGTTTTGACTGGACTTTTCCAAACATAACCTTACATTGTTTACAATCGTTTTTCACTTTTTCCTTCAAGTAATTACTTATGCCCTATTTTACTAATATTTACAATTTTGTTTAACATATAACTATTATTAGATTATCTTGTTTTAAATTTTATTTGATACAACGAATTTCTTTATGTATTTACAGTTCAAATATCTTATTTATATGTTACAACCGTTTTATAACCTTTCTAGGCTTTTACCTAAATTTCGTTTCAATTTAATCTAACCAATCTTTTAATGAATTTCTTTTTTTAAATTTTGTGTGAGTTATTTCTAATATATTCTTCCAATTCTTAAATAATATTATATAGCCCATTCTATAAATGTTACAATGTCCCCTAATTTAATTTAAATTAAAAAAAATATTACTAATATCTACATTACACATTCTTTACATTCTACAAGCTTATTTAAATATACATATTTTTTTTTTTTAATTAAATTTAAATTAACATTTATTTCCTAATTGTACATTTTATTTAATAACTAATTGAACACATTTTTTATTGAGTAAGTACCTCAACACTTTGGCTAACTTATCGTCCATTGTCTTTACTTCTTTTATAATTGTCCATTTATACTTAATTCCTACGACACAATTTTATCTTAATTCTTTAACAATCAAATACTGAGCTGAAAACTTCAAGCTACATATTTCTTAACTTATCTTCTAACAATACAATATACTTATAACTAACATTCAATCAACAATTCTTTAACAATTCTTTAACAATTCTAACATATAGTAACAATAAATCATGTTCTGGTATTTACAATTCCTTCCATAATTATATATATATATATTTTTTTTTTTTTTTTTTTTTTTTTTTTACATTTATTACAATTGGAATCCTTCCAATCATAAGTCTGATTCAATATTTATTTAACATATACTCTCTGATACCGTGTCTTTAAATCCCAGCCTATCCGAGTCATAGTATGTCTAGATTTGGTCAAATTGGTTATAACATTTCTCTTTCCCTTATTTCTGTTTATTCCTTGTTTATTATTTATCTCATATTTATTTTGCTTTTAGCTTCATCTAACTCTCAGTTCTAAGTTAGTATTTTATCTCCCCTTCCAATCTCACATCCAGTTCAATTATTTTCTTATATCATTTCAGTTTATTTTGTATGAATTTTAACATCTAATATTTTTAAAGGTTGCAATTTCATATCCTCTATTTGATCATATCTATAGTTCCTTCGATTACACTATCCCTATATCAACGAATATAAATTTTGTTTTAATACTTATTTATCAACGCAGATTCTCCCTTACAATACGACGAAGTTTAAATACACAATTACCATATTTTATTTATTACAACGATGCTTCAATATTTATTAACATAGATTTATATTTATCTTTATTCATTATTCGACGAAGTTTCTAATAAATTATCGTAGATATAGTTACCATCCCTTAAACTTATCTCCTGCTAACGTTTTCTTATACACATAATCACCTAGAGTTTATTCATATTGCTTCCTTTACCTATATTTAATATCTCCCTATTTTATTATTATTTTCCTTTTCCAGTTCTCCTGGATACATGTCATATTATTGCCTGTGTCTATTAATGCCTGTAAACTTGTTTCTTCTATTTAATTTCTATTCCTGGGTTTCTTATTGTCTTAGTTTTCCGATTGACTGTGGGCACCCTGCTCTTTTCTTGTCCCCACGCCTGTCCTTGCCGTAACACCGTTTACATCTCCATTGTATCTCTCATCTGCTTCATAAGTTCTATTTTCTCTGTTATTCTCATATTTAAATTCCATCTCCCATTTTCCAAACTCGAGTTGTGCCTCCACATTCATTAACATATCCGTACCTCTGATAAATTTTCTCAATAAGCCTTGTACCACTAAGCCTTGAGACGGATATTTAATTCCTCCTATTTCTCCTATTACCATTTTCATTTTATTAATCTTTTCAATTTTCTTATTAGTTGTGGTTTGAATTGTTAAATTTTTTATTTGCCATATTTCTAATTTTCCCATTTTATTTCTATCTCCTAACCTTCCTTGCTCTCCTAATATTTTCTCCCTTACATCTTCGACTTTCCTAAAACGCTCATCTGTTATCTCTCTTTCTCCTATCACCTTTAATTTTAACTCTCCTAACTCTTCTGTGTTTTTCTTAGTTATATTTTCTACTTTCTCTATCTCTTTTTTATTAATTTCTACCACATCAGCTATTATTTCATTTGTTTCCTCAAAATTTTCCTTAATCTCCTCCTCTAATTCTCTATCTTTCTCCTCTATGTCTCTTCTCACATCCTCTATTTCAGTATTATCCTCTGTCCTCATATCCTCTATCATTTTCCTATTTTCCTCCCTTATTTCCTCTTTTATGGATTTCAAATCCTCCTTCATCCCTCTCATTTCGTCTCTATTTTCCTTTAATTTTTTGTTTATTTCCCTCATATCCTCACTGATATCTTTCATTACCCCTTTTATTTCATCTATCTTATCTAATTGTCTATTTATTTTTTCATTATTTATATTTAATTGTCTATTTATTTTTTCATTATTTATATTTAATTGTCTATTTATTTTTTCATTATTTATATTTAATTGTCTATTTAGATCCTCTCTCCCTTTTTCACTCATTTCCATGAGAGTTCTCATCATCTCCCTTAAATCTTCATTCTCATTATTTCCCTGTTTTTTTTGTTGGGTTTGCATAGGTGGTAGTCCCCTAGCCTCATCTACTTGGGTTTCCACCTCACTCTCTTCTATAGGCATATCTGTGCCTTCCTTTTCTGTCTCTAGTATTTCTAGGCTTGTCCCTTTTTCCTGGTCCCCTACAACTACCAGCTCGCCTATAATATTTTCTTCTTTTTTTTTTTTTTTTTTAAATAACTTATTATACAAACATAAACCTTTTTTTATATATACTATAAACCTAGCCTTGATTCTATTCAACTCAGTGTTTAATTTTACAAAATTTTTTCTAAATCTATTTCCAGTTCAAATGTTTTTCATATAAAAAGTTCTAAATTAATTTTGTTTCAAAATCTCTCTAAATAAATTTTATCTCTTATTATATCAAGCCTCACGTTGTTGCGCCAATTATAAACATACTTTTATAATTCGCAACGGGGTTTTACTATTTAATATTATTTAATGAAGATATATAATTTCTCTAGTTACAATACACAAACTCCTGAATAATTTATTCTTTATTATTATTTTTCTAATAATCGTACCCCACGTTGGTGTGCCAAATGTAAAGTTTTTATAATTTTATATAACACACAACTGGGTTTTACTATTGAATGTTTATTTAAATGAAGACATTTTATTTCTATTTAAAACAAAAACTACTCAGGAACAATTCATATATCTTTATTATCACAATTTCATCTCAACATTTAAACAATACACAGAACAATAATTTATAACTTAACAAGTTTTAACAAACTCAGTTTAACTCTTATTTCTTTTAATTTTATAGTTACACAATTTTAATATACCCTAGGCTAATTTTACGATCTCTTATTATCTCGGGGTTTATAGCATGGGCTATATTTTTTTAATTCTTAGGTTAATTAAATAAATTTTGAAAAACAATACTAAATTTTGAAATTAATTTTAATAAATATTTTCCTGATGGAAAAACTTTAATTTGGAATAAGCAAAAAGGCGAAACTATTTGAACTGGATTATGATCTTATTTCTATTAATCACAAGATATTCTAATGTACAAAATTAAACTTCCCTATTATCCTAAGAGTCCACTAAAGTTTATTTTTTTATATAGCGCTAGGTACTTAACTTATCAAATAACGGCGAATGGCTGCTCGCTCAGACGTAGAATTCCGTTCTCTTTAATTTTCACTTTTTACACACTTAAATTCGTTTTAGTTCTTTCAAATTATATTTTCACTGTACTATATCTTTTAATTTTCTTATTCCTGTTTAATCTGGCCAAGTTTCCTCACAAAACTGTATAATTTTGACTAATTCCTTTCAAATTGAATTTTGACTGCACAGCAAGGTCTGCTTCCTCGGCGTCACCACGCCAGACTCTAACTACGCGTCCTTAGATTTTAAACAATTGTTTGTTTTTTTAATATGGCGGCCTCCTTCTTCTAAAACACATGTTGCTATAATTTAGTTCAATTTCTTCTCACTATAGTCGACTGCACACTTGACCTACTTCTTGCTTTCACCTCTGTTTTTACAGCTGATGCAATAACACGATTGTTTACAATGGCGTTTTAATTTGGTTAAACTTTGGTTGAAACTTACTGTTTCAATTTTCCGATCCTTAACAAACCTTCCAGTGTTTATTTAATTACTATTATTAGTGTGTGAAGTATCTTTGTGTTTTACTTTTGTAATATTTCGAAATGTGTGTGTTTTGACTGGACTTTTCCAAACATAACCTTACATTGTTTACAATCGTTTTTCACTTTTTCCTTCAAGTAATTACTTATGCCCTATTTTACTAATATTTACAATTTTGTTTAACATATAACTATTATTAGATTATCTTGTTTTAAATTTTATTTGATACAACAAATTTCTTTATGTATTTACAGTTCAAATATCTTATTTATATGTTACAACCGTTTTATAACCTTTCTAGGCTTTTACCTAAATTTCGTTTCAATTTAATCTAACCAATCTTTTAATGAATTTCTTTTTTTAAATTTTGTGAGTTATTTCTAATATATTCTTCCAATTCTTAAATAATATTATATAGCCCATTCTATAAATGTTACAATATATATATATATATATATATATATATATATTCTGCCATGAGCAGAATAGCCAATTTTATTCAACACTATTTCTAGGTTTCCATAGCTCTCTTTCATATGTACAGAATGTAATTAAACAGCTTTTAAACTAGTTTTGGATGAATCAATAAACAGCCTCCAGTCTTCTTTTTTGTATTCAACACCAAACTCGTTCATCAGACCTGGAATGTCTGAGCAGTACCCCTTCTTGTACAAAAAATGTTGAAAATGCTGCTCTCTCTTCCTATACACATATATGCTGGTTCCAACTGCCAACAAGTTCTTTTCTTTTAGTCTAGAACCAAGCAATTCAGCTTTTTCTTTTGTTAACCCAAGATCCCTAACCAAGTCGTTAAGCTCGATCTGCGTAAACAGTTTAGGCTCTATATTTCCTGCAGTACAATGGAACTCTTCATCTTGCTCATCTAGCTCTGACTGTACATCAGAAAACATTTCAGTTGGAACAGGTTCTGGGATCGGTAAATCTACATTGTGCTCTACTGGTCGGATGGCGGATATTAGGTTAGGGTAGCTTATTACCTTCTTGTTTTTCGAGTTATGGCCAGTAATATCAATACTGCAAAAGTAGCAATCATCAGCGTGGTCTCTAGGTTCCCTCCATACCATAGGAACAGTTAAAGGCTTTTTTCTCCTTTGTTGACCATTTTCTAAGATCTTCAACGCAAACATAACATACCTTACTCGGGGCCCAAGATTTATCCTGATCACCAAGTTTAATTCCAAAATATTAGAAATAAACCTTTTGCACAAAGTCTGTAATGTTTCTTTGGTGTTTTTTAATAAGAAACTCACCACAAATATAACAAAAACTGTTAGCAGAGTTCTTACAACCGCGATTAGACATTTTACTGAGCACATGTACTGGAAACCAGAAAGTGAGGTCAGGTTGACAGTAAACAAAACATCAGCTGTGAACAGAAAAATATAATCCCCCTTTTTCTGGACAGTAAATGTGTTTCAGCAGTGCTGCCAACTCTTCTACAGCCAGTACCAATTATTTTTCAATTCCATTTGAACTAAAAAATAACTGGTTAATTCTTTAAAATATAACAAAATTTAATAAATTTATGTGCAAATGTGAAAAAATGGTGGGTGATACAGCTTAATAAGTGTCAAATTTGGGTTTAGCACCATAAAAAACATAAGAATAAGGTGTTTAAAAAAAAAAGTTTTTCCATCGTTGGGCTGTGTTATTTCTGTATTTTAATTTCTTCTAGTTCTCTTACGTTTCTTTCTATTTTTAGAACTTTAGGGGCAAAATTCATTTACTATATATATAGTGATCCAACTGTTGTGGATGAGGTAAATGAATTTTGCCCCTAAAGTTCTAAAAATAGAAAGAAACGTAAGAGAACTAGAAGAAATTAAAATACAGAAATAACACAGCCCAACGATGGAAAAACATTTTTTTTTAAACACCTTATTCTTATGTTTTTTATGGAGCTAAACCCAAATTTGACACTTATTAAGCTGTATCACCCACCATTTTTTCACATTTGCACATAAATTTATTAAATTTTGTTATATTTTAAAGAATTAACCAGTTATTTTTTAGTTCAAATGGAATTGAAAAATAATTGGTACTGGCTGTAGAAGAGTTGGCAGCACTGCTGAAACACATTTACTGTCCAGAAAAAGGGGGATTATATTTTTCTGTTCACAGCTGATGTTTTGTTTACTGCCAACCTGACCTCACTTTCTGGTTTCCAGTACATGTGCTCAGTAAAATGTCTAATCGCGGTTGTAAGAACTCTGCTGACAGGTTTTATTATATTTGTGGTGAGTCTGTTATTAAAAAACACCAATGAAACATTACAGACTTTGTGCAAAAGGTTTATTTCTCATATTTTGGAATTAAACTTGGTGATCAGGATAAATCTTGGGCCCCGAGTAAGGTATGTTATGTTTGCGTTGAAGATCTTAGAAAATGGTCAACAAAGGAGAAAAAAGCCTTTAACTGTTCCTATGGTATGGAGGGAACCTAGAGACCACGCTGATGATTGCTACTTTTGCAGTATTGATATTACTGGCCATAACTCGAAAAACAAGAAGGTAATAAGCTACCCTAACCTAATATCCGCCATCCGACCAGTAGAGCACAATGTAGATTTACCGATCCCAGAACCTGTTCCAACTGAAATGTTTTCTGATGTACAGTCAGAGCTAGATGAGCAAGATGAAGAGTTCCATTGTACTGCAGGAAATATAGAGCCTAAACTGTTTACGCAGATCGAGCTTAACGACTTGGTTAGGGATCTTGGGTTAACAAAAGAAAAAGCTGAATTGCTTGGTTCTAGACTAAAAGAAAAGAACTTGTTGGCAGTTGGAACCAGCATATATGTGTATAGGAAGAGAGAGCAGCAGTTTTCAACATTTTTTGTACAAGAAGGGGTACTGCTCAGACATTCCAGGTCTGATGAACGAGTTTGGTGTTGAATACAAAAAAGAAGACTGGAGGCTGTTTATTGATTCATCCAAAACTAGTTTAAAAGCTGTTTAATTACATTCTGTACATATGAAAGAGAGCTATGGAAACCTAGAAATAGTGTTCAATAAAATTGGCTATTCTGCTCATGGTTGGATGATATGTGGCCATTTAAAAGTAACATCCTGTATGCTTCTTGGTCAGCAAGGTGGTTTCACTAAATTCCCATGTTTCTTGTGTGAATGGGACAGTAGAGCTAGGGATCAACATTGGTGCACAAAGAACTGGCCTGTGAGGGAGTCTTTGAAACCTGGCGAGAAAAACATTCTCCGCAAAAATCTTGTAGATCCTAAAAACATTCTCTTACCACCTCTACATATAAAGTTTGGCCTCATGAAACAATTTGTAAAAGCATTGCCTAAAGATGGACCTTGTTTCAAGTGTCTCGGCCAAAAGTTTCCAAAACTTTCAGAAGCTAAACTTAAAGAAGGCGTCTTTGTAGGACCTGACATTCGAAAAATGATGTTCGATGTTACCTTTGAAACCACAATGACGATAAATGAGAAAGAATCATGGGTATCATTCAAGCAAGTTGTTACAAAATTCTTACGAAATGCAAAAGACCCAGAATATGGTACTATTGTAGCACACATGTTAAAGAAGTTTAAAAAATTAGGATGTTTGATGAGTCTGAAAGTTCATTTTTTGAACAGTCATCATGATTACTTCCCGGAATATTTGGGAGATGTTAGTGAGGAGCAGGGTGAGCGTTTTCACCAAGATATTAAATTGATGGAAAACGCTACCAGGGCCGCTGGAATATCAACATGATGGGGGACTACTGTTGGTCGCTTCACCGAGAAGGTCAACATGCGACTCATCGCAGAAAAATCTATACAAGAAGCTTCAAAGAAAAAAGAGAAAGGAAGTATAAACCAATTCCATCTGACTACTGAAACCTACATTACTACACTTTATCATTATTTCAAGTAACCTACTGTAAATAAAAACCATGCTTGTGATTTAACATAGAGTTTCATTAATTTTACCATATACCATATAGAGATTTTAAACTACTGTATATAACAAAAAGCAAATTGTTCAAAAACTATGGGTGATACAAAAAACTAAGACCAGATTTGGATTCAGCACATAAAAAGCTATAAAAATCAGCTATTAATGTCAAAAATTTTTCAAAAAAATTTTTGTTGTTGGGCTGTATAATTGAAGCCATGTAGGAAATGGCAAATGATGACAGATTCAAATGCAGATAGAAGAAGTAAAGATTGGTATGCAGAGACAATGGTGGCCATTGTCAGAACTGTTAAAAAGAAACTGCTACTCCCTATGTCCCTAAGAAGAGGTCTACATCATAATCATGGCCCTGGGTTTAACCCATTGCTGATCTAAGAACATCCACACCATGGACAATAGCAGGTACATATTACTTCCTCCCGATAGTTGAGCAGTATTTCGCTGCAAAAAATATTCTCGCTTATAAAGCACTAAATATTGTATATTTTATACAGTTGCAATTTTTTTATTCGTCATTTTGTACCATAGTTAGTTTATTATTCGGTAATTGATTATTATGTGTAATCATAATTACACAAATTAAAAGTTAGTAAAAACAAATTAAAAGTTATAGCTGGTCACTTGTAAGATGGCACACGATTGATCAATAGAAAACAAAAAAGATAGCCCTATTTAAAAACATTAGTTTTTGTAGTGCGTGTTGTATCAAAAGCCTTCGGTAAGGAATTTCGTTGTTGCGGCCGTTAAGAAAACTAAAATGAGTAAATTTGTTCAAAACTATATGTAAATAATCTGTTTAATATGGCAAATCAAATGAAATAATATTCTTTTGGCCTTGTCAAATCTACATTATTGCAATATAAATACTATCCCTCATATTATAATGTCTGTGGAACAGTCTTTTGCTTCCTCTACACTTCCCCCCGCCTGTGCTGCCCTTCTAGGTCAGATTAGGAGTGCCTAGTTATACTTACAGTATAAAGTTTGCTTTAGATTCTAGGCTCCCACTATTATTGTTTATTTTACTTGCACACAAGAATACACTACTGACTTACACCAAGTAAAACCTATACTGAGCTTCCCACACAGTTGACATAAAAACGGCTGAAGCAATCTATTATGTTTAGACGTCTTACAGAAGGTCATCCCATAAATATCATACTTTATTTATGCTGTAAGTCTTGAGAGTCAATAAATATCCCTTAGAAAGCATAGACATCTTTCCAAATTCATTACAAGAAATTACACAGTTGAAGTAAGTTTTAATCGCAACATTCTTCAAATCAAACAAATAGTAAATTAAAAATCAGTGAATAAATGTTTATATATTTTGTTTTCCCAATATATTTATCAGTACTAACCTATTATATTTTACCACTTTGTGAAGTAGAATAGTACACTCTAATTTTCTGTAGTATTTCTCTTCAATACAGATGATAAAAACTTGAAAACAACCCATACATTTATTTTTATCAATTTTATTAATTTAATATGAAACCAATAATGTATTGGTTAAATATAAATTAGAAATATTCCCTTACTGCTAATAATTGTTTAAAATCGTTTTAAAACCATGGAGAGTGACGCCATATAAAATTTAAGCAATAAGCCCAGATGGGATTTCTGATTTTATGGAGAAATTTGAAGCCATTTCTAATTTTGTGCATGACATCAGGAAATAAACACTCTTGAAGCAAACAAATCAATCACACAATGATGACATTCATGACTAGCTGGTCTACTCTTTTTGCCCACTACCAATAAATTGTCTTGACTAGCGGAGCTAGTCTGTAAACCACAACGGGTTAAGATCCTTAATCACTCTTCATATATTGCTAACCAGAAAGTTTTATACATTTGCTTCACAATCTTTCACAGATTAAGAGGGAAAACTATAATATATTGATATGACAGTTTGCTAGTGAATATTAAACAATAGACAAACAGGGGTTTAAGAGAGGTAGAGATGATTGAACATATACCATTATGGTTCTCGTATTTATGGAATCCATAAACTTCATGTAACTGATGAGAAATAGTATTGTTGGGTGATTTATGAGTCCAGTCACCTTGGGGATAATGCCATCAATATTAAGAATCATTGCTAAGAGGCTTACACTTGTGACTGACATGTTCATAAATAGATTCCTTGAACATCTGTCAATATTTCTGATAGCACTATTATTCCTTTTTAGACATTAATACAATTGTGCCCCAAGCTAGTTGCTGTTATTGTGCATGTAGCCTTGAAGTGAAACACACTACAAGATACTGAAGGTGTTGTAACACAGGTGAAAGGGTGTTAACACAAAAGAAGTTCGACAAGCAAATTAATAAGTGTTGAAACAATTGTGTACGGTTCAAAAGATAGTATTTTCAAAGTGATCATTAATTTCTTTACTTCATTACTTTCATATTACTTAGAAGAAAATCATATAATGAGTAATATTAATAGAAGTAATTCATATTCTATTAATTTATGTTTTATTACTTAATATGAATTCTATTTAATTCATAAAATAATAGAAATAAATGCAGCTTCTGTGGGAGCAACTTCATTATTTTGTTGTCAAAACCTAGTATTATTATTCGTTATGTTTCATAACTAAAAGAGATTCATTTACTTGTTATATTTTGAAATTATTTAAATAACTATTAATTTATATATATTCCAGGAGGACCAACTAATCTGCTTAATACCGGAGTTTTGTTACCTGACTGGACTTACTGATGCGATGCGTGCTGATTTTAAGGTTATGAAAGAGATAAATGCATATACACGCATTTCACCAAATGAAAGGCAGATTGCTCTAAAGATGTTTTTAAAAAATATTAAAGGTAGTTAGAATTTCAATTCACTTGAATCAAATTAAGGAGATCAGATTAAAGAATTAATTAAAGTTTTATAACACTATTATAGTGGTATTGAGTTATAATTTATATACATAAAGGGTAACCTGTTATTGATTCTTAGATTATTTTAGGTAATTTAAACATTATTATGCTACTTTATTAAAAAGGTTTATTGTGTTTGGAACTGTAACATGCAAGTAAATAACATGCAGTAGCAAACTACAACAATCAAACTATTTATAGCAAATTGTTGAAATTAGCTTTAGCACCAGTTGTACCACTATTATAAAAAACAGGAATTTTAAATTTTGAAGTCTTGAAAAGGAACATAAGGATTATCCTTTTCTTTACCTAATGCCTCTATATGTTATTTTGTTTTACCACCTAAATAGTCTAATTCGATAGGATAATTCTAATTGTCCCTGTGAGATAGCGACAGCTGACCGATAGTAAATCAGCTGTGCGGGAAAAGTTTGATATTTCTGGTATGGTTTTAAAATGAAATAAGGAGTCGGTGAGTGCATCCGGCCGCATGCTAGCTTCCCAAGGGAACCAGTAAGAGGTAAAACTTAGGCATTGTTTCGACTCATAACAGGTAAACGATTTATTTAATGTGCTTTTTTATATTTGTTAATAATTCCTACGTTTATTTGAATGCACTGCCCTCGGCCCCCAGAGGATTTTATGCCATTTATTTGTGCTAATTGAAATTAATATCAATGATTTGCCGTTTTATTAAATCCTCCGAGGGCAGTGACGTTTGAATGTGTGTTTGTGTACAGTAAATATTAAGATAAAAAGTTAACATAAGAACAGCATAATATAAGATTTAGCATTAATTTAAGAACAGGTGTAAGAAAATGATAATTTTGTTTAAGAAAATGAAACTGCCATGGATCTTCTTAATAATTGGGGACTAAACATTCCAAACTCAACAGTTGACTTGGATGCTCGAGTAGTTGATTCTGAAATTATTTATTTTGGACAAAATCGGTCTCAAAAATTGGGAACAGAAACAAATTGGAATCGACAGGCTACAACTTTAAACATGTTGAATGTTGTAAGTAGTAAAAGGAGTATATGCAATTTTATAACAGTTATTGTCTGCATATAATAAATCTTATAGTATAGTATAGTATACCTAATTTTGTATTATACAAAATTAAATCTATATTTAAAAAATATCTTGTCAACTTGAACAACTCAACTTGAAGCTTGGGTATGATATTTTAAATGTTAATAGTGGGTGTTACCTTTAGAAAGATTGCCTATGAAACAATTTAAAACGTTCGCTAGTTGTATAACTCTCAAAGTTGTCATATTTTTGTAATGGGGATAAGTCCCAAAAATGAAAAAGTAGTTGAACATATGACTGTTAAGTCAAGTAGAATGTACATGTGAAACCCTGCTAATCCAACCACTAAAAAACAGGAAATGTACAAGATTTTAGATTTTTTTAATAATGAAATATAGATAACATAAATAGATAATGTATACAGTAATCTTCAGATACAACAAATTTAGAGGTATTTGAATACTATATTTTGACTATAAAATATAAATGATTATTTCGTAGCTGTATGAATACTTTTAAACTTACATGCTGATGCATTTCGAAACAATCGTTTCATTTATGAAGCTGACTCTTTCTTAACAATTGATTCAAAACATGTCCGCAAGTAATTATAAAAGTATTCACTTAGTTATGCAATAATTACTTATAGTTTAATCAGTGAATACAAGATGATTAAAACCAGCAAGTTTACTAAAATATACCTACCACAGTAATAAACAGGTATTTTTCACTTTGAACCTCATATCCTAGTCATTAGATAATTTTTTTATAAAAAGCTAAAATATATAAACTCAGTAGTTATATCTTGCTTTTTTGTTGTTCAGGATCCAAAAAAACATGAAAAAGTTATATGAAATTTTTGTAATGAATTTTTACTAATATTATATTAAATGCATTTAATAATTTTGCTATTTAATTATTAATAGTCCTTAACACTTTAAATTATTAAATAACAAAGTTTTTTCTACCAATATTTTGACCATTATCCGAATTGTCACGTGCAGGTAGTCAAAAAGCTAATTTTATAAATAAACGTTTAAACTATGAAAAATTTAATATTTTCGTTAAATAATTAAAAACTAATCAAGAAATTCAATACAATAGGTTCTTTAAACAAAATGGTTTTGGCAGACAGCCGTTCATCAACATTTTCAGAAAATCATTTTATTAATAAAACCATATGAATAAATTGGTTTTATAAGATCCTGAATTTAATTTTTGACAAAATTGTTTGAAGAAATTAATATAATGATTGGATCAAAATCTAATTTTTATAGAGTTGCTACAAAAACAATTTTTTTAAAATTACAATATAATACTGAATTTCATAAATGAAATGAGTATTTTTATTGAGTTTCCTTAGATAAAGATAAAAGTTCAGATATTTTTTTATGATTGTGAGAGTTTTTGATTAGTAAACTAAAGTTCAATACAGAGAGATCAAATTGAAATAACTGTGATTCAAGTAATGGGAACCACATTTTTTTAGATATATACAGAATTCTACTGAACTGACCTATGAAACATAATAAGCCATGAAAAAACTAATTTGGTTGACCTATGTATGCACTTGCAAAAACTGGTCCTGTGTAAACTGATATTTTAAAATAGACTACAACAGAAAATTGGTCACATTATTAGAATCCATGGATTCATATCTAATTACTCTGGTTTATAATTAGAGGTATTAAAATAAGACATTGCTTTGGTACAACCATAAATTATACAAATTATAAATTAGTTTTAGTATTTAATTTTAATTATAAAATTATTTTTCTCTATTTACCCATTTCAGTTTTATACTTACTTCAATTTTATACATATATGTTTAATTATTTTATAAAAAACACATTTTTAGAATTATTACAAATATTATGTGTTATATGAAGATATTGTTTTGAGTATAAATTAGTTTGAGAACTGATAAATTAGTCTAATCAAAGCTTGAGATTTTTTAACTAAATGGGAGAGTACACATTTACTTACCTTGGTAAAAATTTGGTCTGTTTTCATGAAATAAATCCACTAAAATACTTGATATATTTCTGATGTTTGAAAGATTGTTTCATGTTTGCTCTTTTTAAGTTACCCTTTTTGTCCCATAATTATACTTGAGTGGTAACTCTGAGTTATGCTTACTTCAAGCCTTGCTCATGTTCACTAATACAATATCTTCATAAAAATTTATGTTTATTTGAGGACTCAAGGTAAGTATTGAATATATGATAAAATGGTTGAACATCAAGTCAAGTTTATTTAATTAGTGCAACGTTTTGGCAACTAGTTTGTTTCCTTTTCAAGCCTGTTATGCTATGAAAAACAAAGTCCGTACCTATAGAGTTCAAATGATTGATGTGACTAGGCAGAACATCAAATCCCATACACTTCACCAAAAACTTTCTTTGAGCTATAGCTCTACTAACTTTTCTTTCTACAACAGGCATAAAAAAAGCAACAAACTAGTTGCCGAAACTTTGCACTAATTAAATAAACTTGATTCGGTATTTAATCGTTTTATTATTTATCTTCATCTAAAATTTATATTTTATCTGTTTCACAGGTAGATTTACATCACTGGATTATAATCCATACCAACAGAGATTCTGTCTGTGCTAATGAGTTTGGACAAAAACTTGTCGAATTATCTGGTAGAATGGGAATGAAAGTAGGAAAACCTAACTTGTTTGCGGTAAGGGATGATAAAACTGATTCTTTTTTGAGGGCCCTAAGAGAAAATATTGATAGTCAAATGCAGTTGGTAGTAGTAATTTTCCCTTCTCCCAGAGAAGATAGATACTCAGCTGTGAAGAGGTTTTGCTGTGTGGAGAGGCCCATCGCATCTCAGGTATTTTTTCTACCTCATTCTTCTGATAATATAAGATTAATATAAACAAGACTTTTAGTCAATTATCAGGTAGCTTGTGGCATGGATATGTTCTGCCCCTAGTAACTGAATTATATAAATTTAATTGATATTATCTACGAGAATCTAAATAATGATGAATAAAGTCAGTTACTATTTGTAATGGCTAGCATTATGATGTCATTAATGCTGCATTGGATCTAAGCTATTAGCTCTTATTGTTTATCAGAAGCATTACTTCGTTAGCAAAGTCATAATTACAGTCACCGCGATGTCTATTTACTCTTTAAATATTGTTATAATATGTTTAAACTTGGTTCTATATGGAGAATATTTACAGACCAGGTGCAAAATCATCATTCACCTACTTGTGAAACACTTTTTTACATGTATTTGTGATAAGTAGCAAACACTTTTGTTAACCTTTTTTAAACAATCCATTTTTTAAACTTGCACATGCCATTTTACCAGTTTTTGTAATATTTTAAATTCCATATAAATTCCGGAATTGTTGTGTAAATTCCATGTAAATACAGATAGAAATCTGATTTTTGTTTCACAATTACCTAGGTTAATTAATATTTATGCGATTAATCATTCATTTCATGCACGAAATCAACATTTCTTACTTGCTATCGTCAGTTTTCTTGATTTTCTAGGTTTTCAAATATAGATAATCTTCAAAAAAAATTCTGTCACCTTTAAACTTGCACACATTCATCACTAGAAGGTTATTTACATATGTTGTGAATTTCAAATCTATACATTAATGAAAACCTTACTTTTTAAAAATTTTAGACTTTATTCGCTACCATTATTTTACAGTCACCCAGCATTACCTGGTTCTGTAAAATAAAGGTAGCGAATACAGTCTAATGCAATTACGTGGGAATTATTATGAGTCTGAATTTGCTATGCCCACACCGTTCAATTCTTACACTATAACCTGTTTACAGCCTATCTATCTATCCATATTATATCTTAAAATATATAATTATCCTATAATATATGTGAAATGGAATTTCAGCCAGTATGTTTTGAAATCCATTGCCCATGAAGTCCCTTATCCCAGCGTACACATACAGTCCATGATCATCTTCTTAAAAGGGTTAATAGTTTGCTTTGTATGTGGGTAAAGCTGTCATTGAATCATCCCTAAATCATATGGCAATTTTAGGCAATTTTCTTCCCTAAGGGCTGAGGAAAGTTTAAAACACCAAGAAACCTCGAGAAATTCTACCTCGTTCTGAGTCGAACAACCAGTCACACAGATCTGGGTAGCCTAAAATGAATATTAAATTGATTTTACTTGCAACTAATGTCAACTGTTGTGTAACTTTTTAATTTATGTATGAGAGGTTTTATTAATTTAAATTAAAATGTCAACTTGATTACACATCAGTTTTATATTTAACTGTAAATTCATTTAACCTATGTAATCTAATACTCTAAAATAAGCAACGGCCTAGACAAATTTTATTTTTTGCTCAAGGATTTTGATTTTTTATTGGGGGTTTTTACTACAGGAAATCAATTGACACTGGTCTTAACCTTGAAGAAATTCGGGATTCCACCTCAGTGACTCCTTCAGTTCCCATGTTATCCT
Source organism: Prosapia bicincta (assembly GCA_036971475.1). NCBI lineage: Eukaryota > Metazoa > Arthropoda > Insecta > Hemiptera > Cercopidae > Prosapia > Prosapia bicincta. The sequence goes on from JBAIZL010000004.1 coordinate 12,714,650, forward strand.
TATAGAACTAAGCATAGGTCTAGACAAAATTGTTGATTTTTTAATTTTTGTTTGTTTGTTTTCAATTACAAGAAATTGATTGGCACCTGTCTCTTCCTTAGAAAAATTTGCGATACTGCCCTAATGGCTTCTAAAGTTTCTATGTTGTCCTTATGAAACTTTATTTTTACCGCCATTCAATCCCACAAACATCTGGAATGAAGTATGAAAGGTTCTGAATAATTTTTCGAATGCTCCACCAATGCCAACAAACAACCCAAACTATATGGATGTATATATGTATGATATAATATATTGTGTATTAAAATCGGTTTATTTTGTGTATATAATACATACATTTTTATATTTTACTTAACTAACTTACCATAAAAGTTCTGTCTTATCCGAGTGAAGCTTGGTCTTCCAATACTATTTAATGAATTTAGTATAAAATATCATTATATTAAATATTGTCTGGTTGAATTAATTTTTTTTTTTCAGGTTATTATCTCAAGGACAATTTATAATCCTCGTAACCCATCAAAAACCATTTCATGTGTACAGAAGATTGCCCTTCAGATGAATTGCAAGCTCGGTGGAGCATTATGGTCAATTAAAATTCCATTTGTAAGTTTTAAAAGCGATTTCTAATAAACACAGTAACTTGAGCAATCATTTTGTCATGGTAGTTTTTTCATATGTGCTAAATATTTTTATGTTTATTTTGTTACGCTTGAGTATTCATTGGTGTTTAGCAACTAGATGTAGGTTTTTTTTTATTGGACTAACAACTCCAGTAAATATTCCTTTTCATTTTACTGAATATGGAAGGGCACAGGTTTGACTCAACACAAACAGACGGGGTTGAGCCTTCTGATCACCCTGTCTCAGTCATAGAATTAATTTTGTATACCTAAAGAGAAATAATTCCTTTTGCAAAAAAGGAATAATTGAAAGAGGATGACTAGTCTTTAAACATTTTATTAAAGATCCATTTTATGTACAGTTGAATCTATATAGTATACTTTAAATTTAACAATCCAAGATTTAATGTTCATTTTTATTGCTCCTAACTATTTCATACACTAATAATATTTTGAATAGTGTTAAATCTCGATTTTAAATAGTTAACATCAATTATTGTTTCTGAAAATAGACAAATCCAAAAAAACTCTCTATCTCCAATCAGTGTTATTTGTTATAAGTTTTTGTTCTCTTCTCAACAATAAACATAAAACTAGAGTTTGTTGAAAGTTAGGTTTTCAGAAAATGACTTGCCATTTTCAGAAAAACAGAATAGTAAGCCCTCATTACCATTATTTAAAATTCATGGTATAAACATATTGTCCCTTGATTTTTAAAACACTATTTCACAGTATATTATATATGCCAAGGACATTAACCTAACTATTGGTATCGGCTAATGTTGTTAATTCATACACAGATTTTAAACATCAATTTTAATATTTAGATACATTATTCAATTACTTCTATTAGTTCACACTCTCCTTACATATATCTTGTTCAAGTTTTCAATTTTTAATAAAATAATTTTAATTCATCCATTCAAGTTGAAATAAATTATTTTATGAACTTATAGTTGATAACACTTGATGTTAATACAGTTTTTTCAAATATTAATTCTTTAATTAAATTTAATGAATCGATTTTAATTTTATATGGGAGAAAAACTTTCACAAAAGAGGCAAGGTATGTATAGTTATTTCGTCCCATTTGGCTTAAAATAAGTACTTTCTTACTAGCCAACGCCCACCCTTGGCAGTTGAATCATTTGGCGACGAGCTGACCAGTAGAGATGGGCATCCCTGAAGATGGGAATGTTGTAATCCTGGGCCCGGTCCAGGGCTGTGCAATCATTAAGGTGTTCGGCATTCATAAGTTCACCACCACACAGCAGACACTCCTGGGTTGGTAGCGCATGAATGCGGTGGAGGTGCGCAGCAAGGTAGTCATGACCGGTCTTCAATCTAAAAGCTGCAACGCTAACAGATCGGGGCAAGTTTTGGTCAATTGGTGTACCCGTCACAAGACTTTCCCACCGTTTTCCTGCTGAGAGCTTCCTCAATCGACCTTGATTCCATTTTTTAGTGGACGTCTTTATTAGGGACCTGGAGGAATGTAGTGAACTCAGATGCTTGGGCTGGGGGAGGCTTGTTCCCTGCTTGGCTAGTTGATTAGCCTTTTCATTGCCAGTGATGTTTACATGGCTCAGGATCCACTGGAAATTAAGTACCCACCTGGAATTTATGAGAGCATTTAGTTTTCTTCTACATTCTATTATTCTACTACATTCTATTATTCTACCACAGTTGATCCGTGAGTTCCCAGAGAGATTCATGATGACTCTTAGAGACAACAAGGAAAACAGCCTTATCCGGAGCAGTCAGGTTCTCAAGTTCTATGGCTGCACCATATATGGCAGCTACCTCACCGTCATAGTTGCCCCGACAGCAGAAAATCCCTCAAAATATAATCAGTAGTATGCAGCACCTGTTTCGCCTGATCCAGGTATGGATGATCTATCTGTGTAAATTTGGAGCCATTCTGGTGCAGGGTATTTTTCATTGATAGTTCGGAGGGCTGCACTTCTAAGCTCCTGATCCGAAGATGCATGCTTCAGCAACTGGTGGTCTGTCAGAAAGAGCTCTGCCTCAGGGAGCTCCTGGAAGCAGTCCTGAAAAGCAGTAAGTGGAGCTGGTTCTCCGGGAGTGACTCCATACTTTTTATAAAGATCCTGGTAACAGACAAGGGGTGTTCGCTGGGATTTTAGTCTATCTGTGGGTTTATGGTACTCGCCCCAAGATTTGTTTGTTTGTTTAAATCATTCCCAAAAACATAGGGCTAACATCTCCCTTCCTATCTGTAGTGGTTCAATTTCAGTTTGAACCTCCATTGCAGCAATAGGAGTGGACTTGGCAGCACCAGTTATCACTCTTAAGGCACTGTTTTGAGCAAAATCAAGTAAATTTTTAGTGCATTTACTGGCCGTAACTGTCACCTCGGTACCATATTTTAAGATTGGTCTTATATATGACTTGTAGGCAGTCTTTAAAACATCTTGGTTAGCTCCCCAAGTAGTAGCTGTTAGTCTCTTGAGTAATCTTGTTCTTTTTATAGCCTTTTCAGCACACTGGGCAATGTGTGGTTTCCATGACATACGTCGATCCAATGCAACTCCCAAGTATCTTAAAATATCGCTGCTAGATAACATTGAGTTCTTATATGTTAACCTCACCTTTGGAATTTTGGTGGAGAGTGAGAAATGTTGGAACGTCGTTTTCGATGTTTTTATGGTCATGGCATTATGCTCTGCCCATTTTTCAAGTCTCCACAAAGCATCGTTCATACACTTCTGCAGAGCAATGATGTTACTGCTGCTGGCCCACAAGAGAAGATCATCAGCATACAACAGGGCCTGGATACCAGGTATTGCATGCATGGTATCTATGACGTCATTTATCGTAAGGTTGAACAATGTACATGAAATTACTGCCCCTTGGGGTATGCCTTGTCTCTGGATATGAAATTTTGAAGGACTGTTAGAAAACTTGACTCGGATTTCTCTGTGGAACAGGAAGGACTTAATCCAGTTCAAGAGGTTGCTAGATATCCCATATTCTATCAGTTTGTGGATGAGCATTGTTTGCCAAACTGTATCATAAGCGGCCTTAAAGAGTACCAGAACTGCTAATGTTGACATCTTCCTATGGAAGCCCTATGTGAGTGAAATTCACAACATGGTCCATAGTGCCTCTATACTTTCTAAAGCCCGCTTAGGCATCATTAATTATTTTTCGTGACTCCAAATACTGTGTAAGTCGGTTATTTATCATTCTCCCAGCAACTTTGCTGCAAGCACTGGTGAGAGATACTGGTCTGTAGCTCTCAGCTACACATGCTTGTTTTCCAGCTTTAAGAATAAGAATTATTTCTGCCTTTCTCCATTGTTATGGAACATGCATTCTCTAAGTAAGATTGATGACAGCAAGGAAGACAAATTTTGCATTGTTTCCAAGGTTTTTTAGGAATTCTGGAAGGATTCCATTTATTTCTGCTGCTTTCCCAATTTTTGTCTGTAAAAGGGCCAAATCCAGTTCAGCAATTGTGAAGTCGAGTGCAAAGAGCCTGTGGCACTCTTCGTCAAGACATAGGTTTTTTGGATGTTTTTAAGGGTTTTTGCAATTATTCTATTACAGGATGTGCAACTGGTATTGGCAAAGTGTTTACAAAGAGCATTTGCACTGTCTAGCATTACTGAGAGTTTTATTACCACAGATGAGGGGCTAGAGTTGGTTTTGGGCACAATCATTATTTAGGCGGGAGATATACCTGTGGGCCTTAGCACCATCTTTCCTAAATTCCAGCTTGCTTATAAAGTTTCTAAAGGCAGTTTGCTTTGAGCTTTTTATTTCTTGGTTTAGTTTTTCCTGGCTCTATTTTAGTAAGGTAAGATGTTTTTTTGAATTAGACTTTTCTGTTTTATACCTAGCTTTATCACGGTTTTCCTTAAGGTATGTCAGAGTCGCATTCTAAAAAGGTTTTTACTGCCTGACTTGACCTCGAGGTATTGATTTTTGAGTGCATTCCAGGAGAGCAGAGTTGAAGTTGCTAACTGTTGACTCCGGCGATTCAGTATTTAGAGCTAGGTTCATACATTTGTTTGTAAGTTCCTTGAACTTGATCCAATTTGCTTTTCTGATGTTCCATCTCGGAGCCCATGAATTTCTATATGCTGCTTTGACGGTGATTGTCTTAATTAATAGTGCTCTGTGGCCATAGCCTCTAGAGTCTTCCAGCAACTTTACTTTTATCTTGTTTGAGATATTAGGATGTACCAGCACAAGGTCGGGTCTAGATAATTGACCGGCAAAAGATAAAAAGGTAGGAGGTGTTCTTATAACTTCCAGGAGGTTGCTGTCAATCATTTCTTCGAGGCACTTTTCCACTGCTGTTAGTCTTGGGTAACCCCATCGTGGAGATGACCTATTAAAGTTTCCTACAAGGATCATGTTTGGTTGTATGACTCCTTCAATGGTTTCATAAGCAGGCAAATTTCCTGGTGGGTTATACAAACCAATTATACTGAAATGCTGCCGGTTCTTCCAAATGTCAACTGCGACCGCTTCCAGCTTATCACCCATTTCCATTTCATGCAAGATCCGAGGTTTTGCAGGGACTGAGTTTTTACAGCCAATGAGGATACCAGAAGTCACCTGTCTTGAACGTTTCAGTACAGTGGTACTGTAGCCGTCAATATGATAAAAATCTGGGGTCTCAGTTGCAAACCCTGTTTCAGTAATGAAATATAAATCCACATTAAAATGTACAACCCTATGTTTAAATTTTAGGAATTTTACATCATTAAGGCCTCCAGCATTCCAAAAAATAATGCGAAGGTCTATGTCGAAGCCCTGAGAAGTGTTGTTTTTTGTAAGGTTGTAAACCATCTTGAAGTCAGCGCGTTTACAGGCGAAACCTTGCACATATCGTTTAGATTACGCAGGGGGCACTGCGAGCAGGCGATCTGTATCACCCTCCAATAAGCTTAAAATAAGTAATAACATACGATTTTATAAAACAGCTGATTTTATGTTATAGGTTATGTGGGGGACAGCTGTTTTAACGCATAGGTTATGTTACTTTATTTATATTAATTGTAATTTTTTAATAAAAATTAACTAAAATAAAAATTAAATAAGAATTAAAAATTTGTTGTTTATATTACTTGTTTTTATTTTTTATTTGCAAAATGTTATTAAATGAATATATTAATAAACTTTTGTAAACTGACTCTTAAACTGAATTATATTTTCTGCATACTTTGAACAAATATATGTTGGCATTTTGTATGCGTATGCGGGAGTTGTGATTGTCTGTACCCCTACCTTCAATAAATTCTTAACAATCATAAAATTTATTATAGCACAAATTTGTGTGACACTTTTGTTACCTTGCAGTTGTTTCTTAAACAAATTGTTTATTTTGTTAATATAAAATTAACATTACCATGTATATTTTTATTACAATAAATTTATTTATGTAGAAAAATGCCATGATTTGTGGCATAGACAGCTACCATGATGCACTGAGAAAAGGAAACTCTGTGGGAGGTTTTGTAGCATCACTTAACCAGCCAATGACAAGATGGTTTTCAAGTGTTAACATCCAAAGGCCAGGACAAGAATTTGTAGACGGACTTAAGATATCATTAGTTTCTGCCTTAACAAAATATCACGAGGTAATACAATATAATAATACAATTTAATTTGTTTTTTAAAGGGTCATCCCTAAATTACCTGACGGCTCAAGGGGGGATAGGGATATGAAGTGGCGTTACGTAACTTGAAGTTTTAATTTTTTACTACATTAAAATCTCTTTTTATTTAATAAATAAAATTGCCGTATTTAAACTTTTGAGTAAGTAAAATTACATAATATCAATAATGAAAAACCTAATATTAATAATAAAGTCTATTTACCAAAAAAACCCATGAATTCCAAGTACTCTATTAAAGTTCCTATTGAGCATTATTGGAGAAAAAATGTGAAGAACCGTAACCTCGACTGCGGTATCGTCACAATACACAGTAAGACGATCGGGCTGCCTGACAGATATGTGCAGCTGTCTCTGTGTATCAGCTAAAGCTTATCAGTATCAGTTTTTAACGAAAGAATATTATTTAATTCAATGACAAATCTTTTCAAGCCGAACCAGTAAACTCAGAAGTAGGCCTACACTGAAACTTTATCACACTTGGTCATGGCTCATCAGGAGAGGTACAAAATTTGTATTGCGCCGTACTGAGCATGGCCGAGTTTGGTGGACTTCTGAGTTTCCTGGCCGAACACAACATTAAACTAAATTGTATATAAATTTTTGAAAATTGTAGTATTTGTAAACAATGTGTGGAGTTTGATCTGTTTTAAAATTAGGCTTATTATGTATACAATTCTTTTCCTGTAGCTCGTAGTATCAGTATTATCTGTCGCTGCATTCATGACTACTCCATGTGAAGATGAATAGACTTTAGACAATGTTACAAATGGGTTGATCACTTTGTGTTTAAATTCATTTGTCACATTAAAAAAAAACAATATTTACCATTTATGTTTAAATTAATATTGTCTTGACTTTATACATAATCTAAAGTTTATTTTGATTTTATTATTTCTGTTTGTTCTCCAGTACATGTGATGTCACATGTTAAAAAAAATTGATTCTTATTCTTGTTTATTTATTTAACAAATTTTTTTAAATTTTTCAATATTTTATTACTATAATATTTATTGGCATATTTGATGTACTTCTTTACTAGCCTACAAATTCGGCATTCAAAACAACTCAGTAAAAGAGGACAAGACAGCGTTATGTAGTTATGGGGGGGGGGGTTGTTATGGAAGGGGTGTGGGATTAAAAATCAACCCTTTTAGCGTTATGTAATTTAAGGATGGCCCCTAATGATTGTCAGTGGCGGCTCGTGGGCATGTTGTACAGTTGTGTAAACCCCAAACCAGAGATCAATAGCAAAAATAAAATAAAATTATTTATTATGTAAGAATTATGTACATTGTTATGAGTGGTTTTTCATCAGATAACATTATAAATAATGCATCAGAATTGCAGCGACCGTATGACATTAGTCACAAACAGTCTCGTTCAACCTGTTTGCAGGGAAACCTGCAACACCCAGTGACGTCACTCCTAATGGAGGAAAAGCATTGGAATGTCCACACAGACTAAAACAGTCTGGCAGCGCTGTAAGGCTCCATTAGGTTGCAAACGTCCTGATATCTCAGACGTGTTCAGTTAAAATGGCTTTGTCTGAAAAGAAGCACCTAAGCTCTGCTCCGAGTTTGTTGACATTTGCAGTTAAGAATGAATTGAGATTGGTTTGTTAATAAATAAACCCATGACTACAGATTCAATGTTTAAGTAAAAAAATAAAAAATGCTAATATATTTCCTTCATTAAAATCACAAAGTTTTAAACAGTATCTATCTATTTTCCGTATAACAGCCCTTTAAGTTTTTATGATTACTATTTCTTTGCTTTGAAAAAGCTAACATTGCGATCTGCAAGCCCCATATTTTTGAGACACCAGCCGCCACTGATGTGTTAACATAAAACTATTCTATTTAATGTAAGGTAGAGGTTTATCAGCTGCTTTAATTTTTAGGTTTCCATTACTCAAAGGGAACAATAATTTTGGAAGAACTGTACTTTTAAAAAGTAACAGCTATAATTTATTTTTGCCAATAGCATTAAGATAATTATTCCAGTGACTTCTCTAAATAGAACTAATAATTTATGTAATTATTAGTTTGATTCACAATACAATGTGTGGAATTCAATATTACGCTTTAATATTTATAAATTTATGTTAATGAAGCAAATTTCTAAACATTTTAATGACATTTTTATAAAAGAGCTTCAGTAGTGATAATATCTCATCTGGAAAGGATGTCATAAATACATGTGTGATCATAATGTTTAATTAATAAATATATAAAACCTGTTAATAAAGTAGGAATTAAAAAAAAAAATTGTTTTAGTTTACCATCTTGGTCTCTGGTTTTAGAACTGGTCTCTGGCATATTTCATTGTTTTTTCTTAACTTTAAAAAAAAATATTATAAATATACCCTAAACATTAAACATATTGTATTATGTATCATTTTTTTTTTTAATTTTAAGGTAGAGAATAATATTATATAAAATTTTCAAAATATCTTTGGTTGAAATACATCTTTTATTTGAAAAAAAGTAAGTTTTTTGTTCATTTAAACTGTTTATAACTCCTAATATATTAGGCCTAGTTATAATTGTTAATTATAAGAAATGTTCACTGATTTAGTGGGATAAAAAAGTTTCACAAAATAACTGCAACTCTGTTTTACTGAATAATTTATTTTAAAAAATCATATAAATATACCTTAAGCATAAAAAAATTATATTATACATCTTTTTTTTTCATTATGAACTACGGAATAATATAATGAAATAAATTGCTGTGCATATCTTTATCCAAAATATCTTTAATTCGTCTTGTACCAACATTTTTTTTTTAATTTCATGTATTTACTGTATGACTTACTCACTAGTGTTAGCGTTAAAAAGGTTCACTAGTTTCAGGCAATAAAAGGCATGCACATACACTCTTCAACACTGGTTATTTATAGCATATAATTTCAGACTGATGTCACAAGTGGCTTGGAGAGACACATGTAAATGTGTGTTTATTTCTATCAACAAAGGAAACATATTATTGTCAGAAAGATATATAACTGTATTTGTGTACACAAATATTTAAGGAATTGATTTATAAACATGTCGTTCTCAGATTATAAGCTGTTTCTTAGCAAAATGAATTAAAAATCATAACCCTAAGAAAGTTGCTTGTTGTAATCATCTTAAATTCACTGATTAAACTAAAAGTAATTATTGTATAACTAGTGAATACTTTTGAACTTAGTTACTGACACTCCACTCTCTTCGTAGTGTCAGCTCCGTAAGTGAAACGATTGTTTCGAAATGCATCAACAAATAAGTTCAAAAGTATTCACTTAACTTATAACCCTAAGAGACTACTACCGCCACTTGATTGACTGATAGACAAGTACTCAGAGTGCAGGTGATAATTAGTTTTAGGGTTAAACAGTCGAGTAAATAATGTTATATGTAAAAGAAACATGTAAAACGTGGTTTTAGTTGCAGCTATTATATTAGGTAATTTTAAAAAACAAAAAAATCTCAAAGATGAAAAACATTTTCTAAGTATTTTTAGATTCTAAAATTTTTAAGTTGTTACATATAGAATACATTGTTACAATAGAACCGTATTAAGACAATCTATTGACTAGAGTAACAAAGATAGTTCACTTAATAATAACTGGGTATTTAACCGTTTGTACACAATAAGCAGAATATTTCGCCGATCGTAGTCACTTCACGTTGCTAAGCAGATTTCGGTGTTGCTTATAAGAAAGTATTATAACAAGTAAAGTTCAGAAAAATGTGTAACAGTGTTTGTGTAGTGTTTGAGAATCGTTTTGTTAGTTGTATGACTCATTTCACCTGTTGGTAGACATAAACAGTTGTGTTTTGCTTACATATGTCTTATGTGTAGTTTTTCACCGGGAAGCCTGCAGCAAGCTGATATATTTTCATATGTATATATTTCATTATTTTCAAAAACTAATTCATTTGTTATGAATACTCCTTTAAATAATAAACATTTCTAACTTGTTTTGGATGTAATTATGAAGATTGTGTATTGTTATGGTAATGTCACTAATGCATTTTTTTCAACTACAAGTAAATTTTAATTAACACAAATCCTGTAAAACTAAAAAAAAATACTAAACAAAATAATTTTAATTAATTTTGAACAACAAATTTTAATTAAAAAAACTCTAAATTGAAATTAGTAATTCCTTACATCGCGAGCAAAGTGTTAACTTTTAATTCCATTAGGCAATACAAAATAAATAGAAGACCATATGTCAAACAGGGAGAAACTTCACCTCACGTTACAAGGAACACATAAAAGACATAGAAAACACCCATACACACCAATGTAGGCACTAATCTAAAAGTCCTCCACTACATCAAGAAACGCAATAAACTAAACACAACAGAAAACTACGAGATATACAAACACCACAAAAACCATCCGCAGCACATTATAAATGACAAAACACATTCACAATCTAATACAGTAATTGAGCATAATTAAAAACTATTCTATGAACAATGGCTACCCATACACAACAAACTGACACTAATACAACATACCTGAACAACAGTCTTGTCCGTGACTCACAGCATTAAACAATGCACTGATCTAATGAGAAATGTGTCTACTGAAAAATATCAGTGAGTAGTGTTTGTTTGCCAAGTGATATCAATGGTAGCAAAATAAATAAGTCACCATCATTGAAACATAAGCATTCCTTTTATTTTATAGGCCAATAATACTTATCCAGATACAATCATTATCTTCAGAGATGGAGTTGGTGATGGCCAGCTAAAGGTTTGTTCCGATTTTGAAGTGCCTCAGCTCCTATCATCAATGTCTTTAGTTGCTAAAGACTATCACCCACAGATGGCAATGATCATCACTCAGAAACGAATAAATACAAGGCTTTTTACAAGGAATGTAAGTCTACTGCATGTTTTGTTCAATTTTTTAATAAAATAACTTAGATTTTTAAAAAAATTTACAATTTCTATTAGTTCACACACTTTTTATATACATATAATTAATAAATTAAAAATATTTCAAAAACAAGAATAGTTTTAATACATAGTGATGTATTTAGTGTTTTTGATTATTACTGGTGTGTTTGTATTGTCTGATGTTAGTATTATGTGGTCATTATTTTTTGTTAAAAGTCCAAAATTTTGTTTTCATATATGTATTAAAACTATTCTTGATTTTGAAATATTTTAAATTTATTAACTATATTACAAGAAAACATATTACCATATTATATATATATATATATATATATATATATATATATATATATATATATATATAGATAGAGAGAGAGAGAGAGAGAGAGAGTGAGTTATATGATAATTGTAAACAATTATTCCACCGGCAATTAATTTTTACCTTATGATTGGGTACCTTTCGCTCATTTGACCATTGTAGAATCACTGAATAATTGTTCTACTGTTGTTTTTCGATCAGTAACGTTGATACTTGTTGACGTCATATGCATTTTGTTGTGTGTTCTATTTAAGATGTTTTTGAAAGTGTGTCATCTGTATATGTTGTCCGTTGTATTAATTAGGTTTTTGTGTTTGTTTTTATTTATGTGGTATTTTTCTAGTGAGATTAGTTTTTTTGGATTATTATTTATTTTAAGTATGGTTAGGTTATTTTCGTAACTTGTTATTTTAGGCTTGTGTGATATTAAATGTTCTACCATATTTGATGCGTTTTTATTATTAGTTTTGAATGTTCTAAAATGTTTTGAAAATCTTGTTTTAAATAATCTAGTTGTTTTACCTATGTAAAATGCGCTGTAGTTACATGTGATTTTGTAAATTCCAGATAGGTTATGTTTTTCTGTATTTATTTTGTGGTTTGTTTTGTTGAGATATTTTGTGGTTTGGTTTGTATGTTGGAGTGTAGTGTTCTTTATTATATATTTTTTCTGATTTGTTGTTGGTGTGGTTATATTTTATGCAGGTTTTTTTTATTTTTGTTTTTGTATTCTCTTTGTAGTGTTGTGTTTAGGTTACTTGTTTTTGTAATTTTATTGTATATGATTTTTATAAGTTGTTTGTTGGATCCATTTTCTATTGATATTGTTTTAATGTTGTTTAATTCTTCATTTAATTTTTGTTCATTACTGTGTGTGTATTTTATTGCTTTATTTATCATGTTACTGCAAGTGTTAATTTTGTGTGTCCAGGCTTGGTTAGATTTTTAATGTATTGTGGTATTGTTGGAAGTTGAATTTCTATGTACTGTGGTTTCTATTTTTATTATTATTGATATTTAATGTCATGTCAAGAAAGTTAATTGTTCTTTCTGTTTCCTATGTGAATTGTAAGTTTTTATTGTATGTGTTTAATGTATTTAGTTAGTATCATGTATATTCAATTATATAATCTATGTATCTTGTCCATAGTGTAATGTTATGTGTGTGTAGTATTGGTTTAATTATTATTTCTTCGAAATGTTGTATATATATGTATATTTCTGATATTATTTATGATATGGGTGATTCCATGGAGAAACCGATTGTTTGTTTATAGTATTTATTATTAAATTGGAAGTACTTTTGGTTGCGTGTTAAATTAGTGTAATAATTTATTTATTGTTTTTTTCTTTTTTGTTATTGTTTATTAGTTGTGTGTTGTTTATTTTGTTGTTTTTTTATTTTATTAATAAGTTCATATCTATTTTATATATTGTATGTGTTGTTAAGATGTATTTTAGATCTGATTATTTTGTCTAGTATTTTTGCGAATGTGTAAGATGGTGCTGTTTTAAAGTTAATTACTGAACTGAATGGTGTGTTGGGCTTGTTGATTTTAGGTACACCTGTTAACATTGGTGCGCATGGATTGAAAGGGTATAGTCTTGTGTGGTATTTCAATTTATTATTATAATTTAGAGTATTTTTGTGTTACTATTAGGGTTTTTATTGTATTAAGGTATTTGACAGTTGTTTTGGGGATTTGTTCATATTTATTTTCTTTTATGTGATTTGTTATTGAATTGATGTATGTGGTCATTATTTTTTATTTTTTGTTAAAAGTCCAAAATTTCCTTCTTGTTTCTGTATTGTTTTGTTATTTTGTGTTTTATTAGGTTGATGCTATTATTAATGCTGTTTCTTATATCTTATGTATTTTGGTGATTGATTTTAGGGATGTTTGATTCACTGTCAATTATATGGTTTTTTATTATAGTTGGGTAGGTTATATTTGAATGCATTTGTTATTATTATTTTTTCTTTATCAATGAAATGTGTGTTGGTTAGGTTTTCGAATTTTTTGTTGTTCTGAGCGCAATGTGCTTGTTTGTTTGTTTTTAGGTTATGTTGTTTTTGTATTTTTTTATTTCTTATTAATTTTCTCTATTGTATTTATTTTGTGTTTGTAATTTTGGTTTGTTGTATTTTTTGTGTATTATTTTTTTGAAAGTGTCGAATGTTTTTATATTTTCTAAGTTTATTGTGTACAGTTGTAAGTTAATTTGACTTTTTTGTGGTAGGCAGATTTGATGTGTTTCTTTAATTACGTGTAATTCGATTTTTTTTTTTGTTGCTTTGTTTATTATGGTGTTGTGTTTACTATGTAAGTTTAGTTTTGCGTAATTTGGTGTAATGTTAATGAAATGCATTTTTGTTGAAATTAATCCTAAACTAACCCAAAAAACCAATCTTACTAGAAAAATACCACATATATAGAAACAAACACAATAACCTAATTAACCAACAGACAACATATACAGACAACACACTTTTTAAAAACATCTTAAATAGAACACCTGACGAAATGCATATAACATCAACAAGTACCAACATCACGGACCGAAAAACAACAGTAGAATAATAATTCAGTGATTCGACAATGGTCAAGTGACCGAAACATGCCTCATCGTAAGGTAAAAATTAATTGCACTTAATGGTGGAATAATTGTTTACAATAACATATAGTAACTCTATAAAATCAGTGCAACGGAATAATAATGGGCAATGTTAATATCGAAAATATATATATTTAAATGTATTTATGTATATATAAATTTTTGAATCTTTAGTAACATACTTTTTATTCATCCATTCAGATACATATTTTTAAACTTGTAGTGGATGACGATTGATGGTAATACAGTTTTTATTCAAATCATAATTGATTAATTAAATTTAAAATGAAATATTTTTAGTTTTATATGAGAGAAAAACTTCAGAAAAGGGGTAAGGTATGCAAATAGTTAATTCGTCTCTATTGGCTTAAAATAAAATGATAACATATGATTTTATTTCATAAAACCGCATTTTATATTATAGGTTATGTGGTAGAACAGCTGTTTTAGCGCATATGCTATTACTTTATACTAATTGTAATTACTTAATAAAAAGTGACTAGAATAAAAAAATTCTTTGTTGGCCAAATTAGGAATGACTTTTAAACATTTTTGTTTATATTACTTGTTTTTTTTAGGATAAGGGATACTATGAAAACCCCCAACCTGGAACAGTAATGGACCACACTATAACCAGGAGAAATTATTATGACTTCTTTTTAGTGTCACAGCATGTACGAGAAGGTACAGTGACTCCAACACACTATATAGTGATATATAACTCTACAAAACTACAGCCTGACCATATTCAGAGGCTGACTTACAAGATGTGTCACCTGTACTACAACTGGCCAGGGACTGTAAGAGTGCCTGCTCCTTGCCAGGTAATACATGTTAATTTTATTTTTTAATAAATTCTTCACAAATTTTTAAATTCTTTGCTTCAAAATTATCTGTTTAAAACAAATGTAATGTGCTGATGATGATGGTACTGACTACAATATTTAAAGAAACTTTGTTATATTTTTATTTAGGGATGTTTATATTTTAGGCCGATTCTAACATTTTTCTTCCGAATCACAATTCATGAATTTATATAGGCCTACATGATTTTCTTTAGTAACAGTTTAGATAGCCTCTTAGTTACACAAAATATTCATTATTGGTTTAAGAATACGAGTTTCTTAAAACGTGATAAACATATCGAATAAAAGAGACAAACAGACGGACCAGAAATGCTTCCAATTGTCCTTGTTGTTGTGTCATAAATGTTAACACTATTTTTGCTATCTGAAATCGGCATTTTCTTTAATTGTATAGTTCTTTCAAAGCAACTAATACATAAGTAAGACAGTTATTTTTTTTACTCTAATTATTTGGTCGCCGATTGCTCCATCAAATCCAATTATCTTGTGTTTTGAACATGTATGTTTAATTATTCACTAAAAAATTAATACTTCAAGTAAATAAACATTAACATATCCCACTGTGTTCATAATAAAATAAAGAACAGTAATATGAGGTTTATATGTTGAAAACATGTAGTTTTCATTCAGTATGCCTGATAAAATGTTTTTTTTTTATTAATGAAACAGCATTTTCCTTATGATGAATTATAGAGTTATTTGAAGCTCGAAGGAATACTGCTGTAACAGTTCTTAATTCTACGCCACAGGGCAGGCATAATAATAATTGTCTGTCTGTAACGCTCTTCATATCTTGAAGGTAGAACTAGGTTACTTAAGTGAAATAAGTATTGAATGTTTTAAAACACAAAGTTAAACCATTTTACTTCAACAGTTTACTTCTTAAACTTCAATTAAAGCAAACTACACATATTTTATTTAACCAAAAAATAACATAAATTACAATCATAATACATATTTCTTAGACATTGCTTTAGTTACTGATTAGTGAACATTTAATATTTGACTTATGAGGAATTTTTACGTATTACAATCAATGGCTGAAATGGCCCTCTATTCGAGTTTGCTTGCTTGCTCTTTTCATAATTAAATCTTACAATTTAAACTGAAAACAAATGCACTAAATGATGCATAAATTACATTTATATATGTGTTGAAAAGTTTAAAGTTTATTAATTTTGTGTTAAACTGTTTAAGCATTTAAATTTTGTAATAATTCCCTAAAGTTTGAATTCGTTCACTTAGCTCTTTTAACAAGTTGTAGCCTCGCATCCATCTATTGGAAAAACCTTACAAGATTCCCTTCAGTAACTCAGCGTTCCATCTTCGTACTTGGCTACGTACGCTGTCTTCTACATTATAATTATAACAAATTAAAGAAATGACTGTTACATTAAAATTTGAAAACTAAACATTTCCTCGCTCTTGGAGACGTCCGTTGCCTTCTACATTTTGGCTATCAGAGGATTAAATTATCGTTGCAAGCAGGCCTCCTAGCTACCGCGCATCGGGTGTGCGCACACATACTTTAATTTACTTTGTTTTTAAACTCTTCCTACAGATGTCACTACAAACCAGAGATTTCATTTAAAATATTTCTAATAAATCACACAATTTTTTTGATATAGTTGTATATTGTTACAATTTTTTTGAATACATTCTCGTTCGTTTTCTAAAATTTCCATTTTAATATGTAACACCATCTAAAGTGTGTTACACTGCATAAATTTATATGCATAAGTACTATTACAAAAATCTTTTTGTAACATTTATTTTAAAACATGTAAAGCTATGTACATGCGTAAAAATGCCAAGGATGGTGTCCTTTCTAGATGGGTCCAAATAGATTTGATTGTGACATAATAATAACTTTGTTGTAATTATGTTAAAACAAAAACAAATTGCACTAAACACAATATTTACAAGCACAAAATATATTTATAAAAATAGTACAAAAATTAAATAGGTCGAAATATAAATTATTGAAAAAGTTCATTTAGGCATTTTCAAAATTATTTAATTTGTTTAGCCTGAGTTTATTTACACATTCTGTTTTATTTGGCCACTTTTGCTTCCCACTTTTAGTATTATGTATCGATAGGAAAAACCAAGATCAAGATAACTATGTCCTGCTTATTGATAACAAGAAAGAATAGAATAAAAATTTTAATATTCAATAATCACAACTTATTAAAAAATTTGTATTGTTCAAACAATAACATCTACATTTAGTAAATCAAAATTTCTTTTGCCAACTAACATTACCATTTTTATCAAGGCTATTAGTTATAAGTAAAACCAGGATTTTATGATTGCTGGAGATATCAGCAAAACAAAAGACTTTTACCAATAAAAATTGGCAATAAGAACAGTACCAAAATTATTTGGTTATATTATTATACACTGGAAACGATTTTTGTTTTCATTGGTAATACCAATAGAATCAGTACTATTTTTTTATAGACCCAAAGACTTCTGCTTTTATTGCTATTATTGACAATAGAATCTACACCAAAACTATTTGGTAGTGTTACTAGCAATACTAAATCTTTTGCTGTTGTAAAACCAGCCATAGAAAACAATTTTTCTTTATTTTATTATAGGTCTATAAGACCACTTGTAACATTGAAAGACAATAAAATATGCAAAATTAGTTAGATTATTTTAAGTAATTATTTTTTTTAATATTTGAATTAAATTTTAGTTGTACGCTGATTTCTTACTAATCTGGCAGATATGCGGCTGGGATGCTGCCGGATTACTGGAGTGTCCATTAAAAACACAAAGTGTATTGCCTAAAAATAAAGAAAACATAGGAAGATATTCCTTTACTATACTAGAAATGATAAAACTAGAATGAATGTATAGTGCGGACCTCGTAACTGTCCACTTGGCCCTGTAAGTTGCACGAGATTTATTGTGTGCTACCACTTCTTAAAACATGTTACATATTTAGAATGTTCTATACATCAACAGCTTCTACATCCAATATGTCTACACATATTTCAAGATTGTTTGTTATTTCATATCGATGCTAATTTATCATAGAATTTATCTAATATTGACTGTCTCATGCAAATCAGTGTTTTGACAGTCTCTATTATGTTTGTAGGAAAGTATTTATTTTGACCCTCTATCTCCCATCTCACCTTCTGTGATCTCTCAAGGCCAAGTGCAAGGTTACGTGGTCTGTATTATACTGGTCTATACTTTACAATAAAAGATTACCTTATCCTTAACGGTAAAAACAAAAATTTTAACACTTCTGTTTACATTGCAATGATATTTTCTTACACTTCAATAAGAATCACTATACATAACTACTGCAACAACATACTGCTCGAAATCGTTTGTATATCACAAACTACACAACTATAACCAGGTGTGTAGCTCACTCAGTCATTAATATCAAGACATGCAGTGAAAAATACACAAACTATTTTACATATTGATTACACTTACATCTTACGTCCTTGACGAAAGCGCTGTATTACTTTAGGGACCAGATAGGTGAAGGAACAGATTATAGAAAGTTTACTGTAACAACATATTATATCAATCAGATATCTATATGTAAAATGATTTTTTAAACTGTTTTCCTGTGTTTTCAGTATGCTCATAAACTCGCCTTTCTTGTGGGACAAAACATCCGCAGAGAACCAGCTGAAAGCCTTGCAGATAAATTGTATTATTTATAAAAAGCCATGATAAACCTGTAACTAAAATTAGGAGGCGTAATTTTAAATAAATGTTGACACTTGAACGTAAAACTATTTTCTTACTAGTTTTAAGTTTAAAATTAAATCAATTTGTTGTCAGTTTTAGGGGTTATGTTAGATACATATTACATCTAATGCAGAAAGTAAAAAAAAACATTAGTTTCAAAATTTTAAATTTTATTTTTAAAAACTTTTGCGTTTATAGCAAAATTTCTAACATTGTATTAAAACAAAAAACGATAAAAACATTTTGAAATATTTCACATTCAGAATCATATAATGTCCTATGGAAAAGTAGATATTTCTGAAGTAAAGAATGTTATACTTTAAATAAGCAGAAAAAAATTGTTAATAAAACAATTTTTATTATTCAAGTCATGACATTTATACCAAATTGTTTACTTGAATGTGTTCTACAAAATAAAAAATATTCACTCTAGACCTTTCATAGTTGCACCTTGTGAACTATCAAAGTTAATCAAAGAATTTCCAAGTAATGAAATTTTGACTTATAAAGAGTGTATTTTTAAGCATTAAAATATGGCTTTTAAAAAATGTACATATGTAATGAATATAGTAACACTAAAAAATAGTAAAAATAACTTGAATAAATTTTTCTGAATATCTAAAAGCAATTTGGATAGTTGGAGTTCGGATAAATGAAGTTCTACTGTATGTTATACTATACTAAATATTTTATGATATTCTATTATTTTTCAGTTTATTACTTTGCCATCCCACTTTATTTCAGAGCCATCAAAATATCGAAGAATTTATTTTGAGTGCCTACATACCTTCACTATGTGTCATTGTTTGTTGTGGGGCACCTTCTTAGACATCTTCTGAGTTTTAGGATGCCAGAGAAACAGGCATTTACTGCAGTAATAAATTAGAACTGTGCTCCATTACAGAAACAAATTTTTTGTTCAGCATAAGTTTTACAGACCTTGCAAATTTAGATACTTGTTTTGTGTTATACTTAATGGCATTGCCATGTATCTTTGCTATTAGACTGGTAGCATACTTTTGTACATATTCTGTATTTGTTAAGGACTTTTTATTAATTTGATCCAATATCCTAATGTTAGGTACTTTAAGTCCCTTTAGATCTGGGTTTAACACAAACTGTTTGTTTTTCTAACATCAGAGTATCTGCTTCAATATAGCCTTATCTAATTTATTGACATTAAATTCTCACAATAGTCTATTTTCAGCACAATCCAACCACACCGAAAGAAAGTTTTATGGTTACAACTGAATACAACAAACAGCCTCTAAGAATTAACCTCTAGTATTTCTACCCGTCTTATATAAAAACTTAACTTTATTAAAGTATTGGTCCAACATTATCTAATACAGTAAGAGTAGTTTTATCTCTCATCATATTCATCAATAATTTCTGTCATCATTTTATTCTTATTAAGTTTTTTGCTTGGCAGTGTTTTGAGGCAAATGGTCTTTTTTCATTTTCTGCATTATATATTACGAGGGTAATTCATAAAATAAAGTTTAAAAATAGACAACTTTATTTTTGTTCTTAATGTAATACATCATTTTAAATCTTAAAACTTATGCTATTTTTCAACATAATCACCATTAAATCGAGGTGGGAGTGAGGAGGACAGAGAGAGAGGGAATTGATAAGTAAGACAGTGTTACCAGATTTTCCTAGCACGTTGCATTGTTTTTTAGCGGCATGGGGAACCTTATTTTATGAATTATCCTCGTATAATGTATAAAATCATTTGATTTAATGAAAATAGTGTTTTATTTTAAAATGTTTGAAAATCATTTATATATGTTTACAGCTAACACAAATCTGTATACATTAAATTGCACAACCTATTTGATCTGTAATCAAATAACTGTGAAGTAGTTCTGTTTTAATGATAATGAAATATAATTGTTTTTTGTAATGCTTAGGCTCTAGTGCAATTTGGAAAAAAAACAATTCGAAATAGAAAATTCTTGTTGACAAAATGTTTGTGTTTGATACAATTAAAATTTAAATGTTTTACCCTCTACCTCTCTGCATTTAAAAAATGGAAAATTTGCTTCCACATGATATCAAGTGACCAAGGAAGAAATAATTGTCTTCACATTTGAAACTTGAATTGTTTCAAAGTAGGTTTAAAATTAATTGTTTTTGTTTCTATAATTATTGAAGGTATACTTAATTTATATGTAATACATATTTATATGTATAGAAAAATGTGTATTCTGTAAGAAATTGTTAATTTTTATGAATTTTAATATTAAGTGTCATTAGTTTGTTTACCATTTTTTAAAATATACTGTATCTTTAAAAAAGTTTAATTTGATACATAACCGTAGTATAAACAAAAGGTCCATTTTGTTTGTTAGAATATACAATGGCTAGAAAAATTATACCTCATACATCAAAATAAACAGTACTGAAACGATCGTAAGATTTTATTTTATTTACATAGTTTTACAAAGACATACAAGTAAAAAGAATCTAAATTGGTTAGACTTGGGTATAAGCATGTTCTATATGACCTCCGTTCAATTTGAGGCAACACTCGTACCGTTTTTGAAAGTTTTGAATCATTTTTATGAAGAGGGTTTGTTTCATGGTCATTATACACATGGTTATTTTTTCTTGTAGTTGGATAATAGTTGGTGGGTTTTGAACAACGCTAACAATCACAGCATTACTAGGCAGGTTTTTGTGAAATTGTTCCTGAATACATAGAACAGTGTGTGATAAACTTGGCCTACCTACACCTCCGATTCCAAATGAGCAAAATTAGTGCTCTACAATAAAAGTTTTCTCTGGAGTAGTTAGCACATTGTCAGCAAAAACTAACCTAAAATAAAATACGGTAACACGAATACGCTGCAACAATCAAGAGTTGGCAGCTGATCAAGCGAACAACTACAGTTTATTCACTTTCAGTACTGTTTATTTTTGTGCATGTGGTGTATATATATATATATATATATATATATATATATATATATATATATATATATATATATATATATATATATTTAGGTTAGTTTTGGTTGGTAAAGATTATTTAGATTTTTTGGACTAGGAGACTGACAGACTTACCTTGGTAAGAGTCCACTCTGTAGTCTTGAAATAGAAACACATAATAGCACTTAAACAATGATATATTTCAACCACACAGTGGTCTTTGTCAATCGAAGAGAAAACACAAAAAGAAATATAAGAGAATGAAATAAAATAATTGTAATCACAGATTGTGTAGAGTAAAAATCAGATGTCACAGATGCACAGATTAAAGATATATATATATTGTTTCCATGAGCATATGAGTGATTATAGTTTATATAAGTCTGTCAGGGTAAAAGAGATTGGAGACGTCTAAGGCTATTAGGAAAAAAAAATGAATGGATTTATCTGATGTTGAGGTTAGGGGGGATTCTCTGGACTTGGTATACCACTGGTATGATAGTTTCCACCTTCTCAGTTCTGAGGGATTGCAATCAGGGGGGGTGATTTAATTATTTGTGTGGTATAGCAGTCATCAAAAGTTGTGATGTTGTGACTCGCAGCATGTTGAGCTGTTGGTCTATCCATATTCATAATTTTAACATCATGTCTGTGGCCATTCATTCTGATATTCAGACCATCAGGCCTGACCACTGATGGTCTGAATATCAGAATGAATGGCCACAGACATGATGTTAAAATTATGAATATGGATAGACCAACAGCTCAACATGCTGCGAGTCACAACATCACAACTTTTGATGACTGCTATACCACAAAAATAATTAAATCACTTCCCCTTGATTGCAATCCCTCAGAACTGAGAAGGTGGGAACTATCATACCAGTGGTATACCAAGTCCAGAGAATCCCCTAACCTCAACATCAGATAAATCCATTCTTTTTTTTTTTTTTTTTTTTTTTTTTTCAATAGCCTTAGACGTCTCCAATCTCTTTTCCCCTGACAGACTTATATAAACTATAATCACTCATATGCTCATGGAAACAATATATATATTGTAATAATTGGTAATTTTGTTTTATACAAGTCTTAATAAAATTTATAATTTAAAAGAAATAACAATTCAATGCTGCTTTTGTTACAATAAACTTTTAATATCTTAAAATGACATTCCTATTATCTTTTACAAAGTCACTTACTAATTAAAAATTCTTATTTCCTCTACAAAGAATTACAAAAATTAAGCTTTATTAGCCTAAGTCTAAAATTTGTTTATGGCAGCAAGAAGTTTAGTTATAAAATTTAATATGAATTGAAATTGATTTAATTATTTCAATTTGAGCTTGAGCTCTCTTTATCTCGGGTTAATAGGTGGGTTTTCTAAATTTTGACTAATAAAATTTGAGTTGGCACTTTCAAAAAAAAATATCTAAATTACAATTCTTACAAGCTAAAATTTTTACAAGTTATTTGGTTTCTAATTAATATATTTCCTGAATAATGTCTTCTTAATCGATCAGTTCAATGATTTGGCTTAATGTTATTCTGTGATTATAATTTGAATACGATACTGCACTTTCCGCACCAGTAAAAAAATAAAATTTCTACAGCCAATTCTGAATACGTCTTCCTCGTTCCGATGCTTTGTTCCAACTGCTGACGCTACCTTTGTTAGCAATAAAATGGCCAAGCCGTGAATTTCCGCTATTTTTTCGTTTATTCCTTGTAGGTAACAGCTTTACGGATATCATGTTCTTCTTCTTTACGGATACACTTCTTCTTCTTAACAACTGCACTTAAATTTCTTTGCATTTAAATCCAAAACTGTTTTATATTATATCTCCACGAGAAATATTTAAACGAATATCTTTTGCCGGTCAATGCGCACGCAACTCCACAAATCCGTTATCCATAGTGTTTACTACAGCACATTCCACTAGCTTGCCGTGTGAAAGTTTCAAGTGTATTTTTACATAGTTCTATTTAAATTGTTACCTATCAATTATTTCTAATACATTTTCTTATAAATAGTGATTTGTGTGTTTTTTTCTTTTATATAAAATATTGTGATTAGATCTAAAATGTGGCCGTGTGCATTTTCTACACAAGTGAAATTAGGTTATGTTTACAATTCGTTCCTGGTATATTTTAGTAATTTTTACATACTGAATTTATTTATATATATTTATCTTAATTTGGTAAGTGCCTTTTATATGTATACTACTTCAAAATGTTACATAGTCCCCAAATTTAGATAAAAAAAAAAATTTTGATTCCAAAATTCCCTTTTTTTTTATCTCAATTTTCACATTTTGGGAGTAAACTCTTACTCTATCCTTCTTGCTTGTCTGCTGCCATCTAATTACATATGATATACTTAACTCCTAACAATACAATAAATTAACAATTAACATTTAATCAACAATCCTCTTACTCTTAACTCTCAATTTTCACATTTTGGGAGTAAACTCTTACTCTATCCTTCTTGCTTGTCTGCTGCCCTCTAATTACATATGATATACTTAACTCCTAACAATACAATAAATTAACAATTAACATTTAATCAACAATACTCTTACTCTTAACATCTCGTACATTAATCATTTTCTGATTCTTAGAATCTATTTTATAAACTTTTTCTTTTTCTTTCTTTATTTTAATTTTGATAGAATGGGATCCTTCCAATCATAAGTCTTTTTATTTATCTATATAATCTATCTTCTGACACAGTGTTCTTTTTTTAAATTTTAGCCTAACCGAGTCATAGCATGTCTAGGTTGTTTGTAGGTTAGGTCCTTGTTCTTATTCATTCATCCCTTCCTATTTTATTTTTATTTACATATTTTTTTATTTCTTTATATTTTTTTTTCAAGTGTTTGTTTAATTATTAAGTCATTTCTGGTCTATTGTCATTTCCGGTTTATTTGTTATCTATCCCTCCTACATTCGCTTCCTTCTCCTAATACTTTTATATCCTGAGACATTCCTGTTGTTACCATCTTATTATCCCTTGTTATTTTCCTTTCTCTCGACTTCTCCCTTTATTATTTAATTTGTTCTATCTGAAATTTATCTGATTCTCCCTGGTGTGCCTCCCTTGGTTCATAAAATTTCTTTAACAAGCTAATATGGAAAATTCCTCTAATTTTATTGCTTCTAGCATCTTTGATTTCATAAGTCGCTTTGCCATATTTCTTGGTGATCACATAAGGTCCATCATATACATAAAATAATTTTGCCATCTCACCTCTTATACCCTGTGGTTGCCAATTTTCTTTTACTAATACCTTGTCCCCAACATTTAATTCTTCTATTTTATGAGTTTTATTAAATTTCTCTGCTCTCTTATGAGCCTTCTTCTTAATTCTACTCCTAGCAATTTCTAAATGTCTTTCTAAATTTATTAATCTTGAACTCCAGCCAAAATTTTTTATTTCCTTTTGCCAAAACCTTTCATCCTGAATTCCTAGTTGTAGCTGGTTAGGTGTGTATCCTGTAGTCTCATGAGGAATTTCATTAATTGCCTGGTTAATAACCTCTACATACTTTCCCCATTCTCTATGGTTATGATGACAATATGTTCTCAAACATCTAATGATCTCCTTATTCACCCTCTCAACGATATTGCTTTGTGGCCTCCTTATTGGAGAAAATATTGGTTTCATTTCTCTATTTTTTATATACTCCAGCCATTTCTTATTATTAAACTGGGTTCCATGATCAGTCTGTATTCTTTCTACTCTCCCGAAATTTTCTATATAATTTTCTAAACATTTAATTGCCTCCCCTGTGGTTGCCTTTTTCAATTTATAGATTTGAACGAATTTTGTAAATACATCTAACATTACTAATAAATACTTATAGCCTCCTACAGTTCTTTGAAATGGTCCTATAAAATCAATTGACAATTGCTCCTTTGGTTTTTCCACTTGGATCCCTTTCATCTCTCCAAAATTACCTTGGGTTACATTTTTAGCTCTTTGACAAATATTACATGTTTTAATAATTCCCCTAATGCTTTTTCCCATCTTCTTCCAAGTGAAGCTCTCTGATAATATGGTATGACATTTCTTAGCTCCTGCATGCAGGTAATATTCATGACAAGTACCCACTATTTCTTTAATCATTCCCTTTGGTACGACTATTTTCCAACTTTCCCTATTTCTTTTGTATACTAAGTCATTAATAATTTTATAATTTTGAAGATAATTTTGAATGTTTTCTTTTATTTCTCTAACTTCCAAATCTTCTACTTGTAATTTACTAAATTCTTTAAATTTTGTACACATTTCCATATCCATAACTCTTTCTATATAATTTATTTGTAATTCTGAATTTTGGTCTCTCCTTTCAAACTTATTTTTGTCACAAGGGTTCCTGCTCAATAGGTCAGCAACTACATTTTCTTTTCCTTTACAGTGTTCAATAGTATAATCATACTCTTGCATTAGTAATATCCATCTATGCAATCTTGAATTTAAAATTTTACAAGTCTTAATAAAAGTTAAGGCCTGATGGTCAGTCTGGATCACAATTTTTCTTCCTAGGATGATCTGTCTTGCTTTCTGCAGACAAAACAATATAGCAAGTAATTCCTTCTCAGTGGTATAATATTTAACTTCACTTCCTTTTAATGTGCGGCTCATAAACATTACTGCCTTTTTCTCCCCCTTTTCATCAATCTGATAGATGTGTCCTCCTATGGCATATTCACTGGCATCTGTTTGTAGGTAAAATGTTTTCTGGTAATCTGGGTGAGTAAGTACATTTGTTTCCAAAAATTTTTTCTTTAATTTAATAAAATTTCGCTCCTCCTCTTCTGTCCAAATAAATTTGTTTCTCTTAGATAATAATTTTAATAATGGTTGTACAAATTCTGAATATTTTTCTATAAATTTATTATAATAATTAGCCATTCCAATAAAACCTTTTAACTGTCGAGGATTTTTAGGTGAGGGAAATTCTAATATAGCTCTAACCTTCTCTTCATCCATTTTTACTCCATTTGTAGTCAATCTATATCCTAAGAATGAAATATCTTTTCTACAGAACTCTGATTTATCAATTTTAATGGTCATGTTGTTTTTTAAAAAAATTTGGAAGATCTTTTCTAGGTGTTTTTTATGCTCCTCAAATGTCTCAGACATACAGACTATATCATCTACATATATTAAGGTGAAATCTTCTAATTCCTCCCTCATAATACTGTCCATAGCTCTTGCCAATGCTGCTAGAGATGTTTTCAATCCATAGGGTGTAACAACAAACTGGTATGTTTTCCCTCTATGTTGGAATGCAGTATATTTTCTTGACTCCTTTTCCAATTCAACCTGCCAGAAACTGTTAGTGAGGTCCATGGTACTCAACCAATTAACTCTCTTTGCTCTGTGTAGAATCTCATTTATTCCTCTATAGCAATCATAATCCGGAATTATAATTTCATTTAGTTTTCTTGCATCTAAACATAATCTAACTTTCCCATTGGTTTTGATGACTGGGACTATTGGATTAATATACGGACTAGTACTTCTTTCAATTATACCTAACCTCAACATTTTCTCTATCTCTTCTTGTACCTGATCTTGGTACTTTGTAGGAATTGGGTAATTTCTTTGGTAAAATGGTACATCTTCCCTAACTTTAATCTTATGTTTATATGCAGTGCATAAACCGGGCTGGTCTGAAAATACTTCTTTATACTTTTCTATTAAATCACTCATCTCCTGTCTTTGTTCCTCAGTTACCTCTTCATTCCCTATCCTTTCAAAAATATCCTCTTTTTTTATCTCTCCCTCCTCTTGTACAATTTTAATATAATTTTTACTCTGGTTTCCAAAAGTTTCAAATTCTTCCCATTTTTCCATATCATTCATTCCTTCCTGTTCATCACAGCTCAATTCCTCCTCCATCTCATTTTCAAAATTATTCATCTCCCCTTTAAATTTTGTCTCTCCATCTACACTCATTTTTGATTTATATAATTTGTTTTCATATTTTAACTCCATTTCCCATTTTCCAAAATCAAGTTGTGCCTCCACATCCATCAACATATCCGTACCTATAATAAATTTTCTCAATAAGCCTGGCACCACTAGGCATTGAAACGGATATTTTACCCCTCCTATTTCTCCTATTACCATGATCATTTTGTTTATCTTTTTAGTTTTCTTATTTGTTGCAGTCCGAATGGTTAAATTTTTTATTGGTAAGATTTCTATTTTTCCTATTTTATTTTTATTCTCTAACATCCATTTCTCCTGGATACATGTTACGTTACTGCCTGTGTCTATTAATGCTAGTAAACTTGTATCTTCCATCTTAATCTCTATCTCTGGGTTTATTATTTCTTTTTCAATTCCTAAATTATAATTTCTCTCCTCATCTTCTTGTTCTAAAAATTTTCTACTGATTAATACATTATTTATAGTTAACTTAATTTTATCGTAGGAGCTTTTATCAAATTTTATCACTGGCAACCTCATTTGTTCTGTTTGATGCTCCTTTTCCTGATCCAAGGCGACGATACCAGTGTTCTCTAGTTTTCCGTTTGACTATGTGCACCATCCTCCTTCCTTGTCCCCACACATCTCCTTGTCTCTATCTGATTTATTTCCTTCTGGCTCCTGTCATTTGTTCTGTAATTCCTGTCTCCTCTATTTTCTCGATTATTTTCCTGCCCTGGTCTTGGTTCAATATTCCCCCTCATATGATTATCTATTCTTCTGTTAAAAAACTGGACATATGGCCGTCCTTCACTTCTATATTCATTCCTTCTATACAATTCTCCTGGTCCTGGAAATCTTCTATTTCCCTGCTGTCTCATCCCTTCCTCACCCCTTCTGGGTGGAAATCTATTTCCAGTCTGTTCCTCTCTAGGGGTAGGCCTATTCCATGGTCCCCTGTTTCTCTGTCTTATTTCCTTATTTCTCTCCTCTATATCCTCCTCATTTAGCATCCTTTCCATCTCTCGGATCGTTTTTATATTTTGTACTCTTCTTGACAACTGTATCCTTTCATTAAAATGCCGGCTTAATCTCCGGACTATCTCTTCCTCATTTTGCGGTGGTGTCATGTTCTTTAAAACTATGACTCTTTCTATGAAATAATCTGCTCTGGCTCTTCCATTTCCCTCTATATACCTTTCATTTTCTATTCTCTCGTTGATGCCTTCCTGTATTTCTTTGGCCCAGTATCTTTCTATAAACCTATCTTGTAAATTTGCGAAATTTTCCACCTCCTCTCTAATTGATTCCCACCATCTTGCCGCTCCTACTTCCAAGGCTCTATCTATGATTCCTCTCCATTCATTTTCAAATCTTTCCCCTGTCCTACATCCAAATTTTCTCTCCACATACCTATCCAGTCTTTTTAGGAACTCCATAGGGTTACCATTCCTACCATTAAATTTTGGCATCTCCTCCTGATTCCCGCATGACACCTGTATTATCCTTAGGCCTTCTCCTCCTTTACTTTCTTCCACCTTCTTTTCTACCTTTTCCATTCTCTGGGTCAATTCCCCTTGTTTCTCATTATTCCTCCTTCCTTCTGTTTCCAATCGATCAATTCTATCATTATTATTGTTTTTCTCAATCGCTATCTCCCTATTTAAAACTCTTAACTCTTCCCTGTTCTGTATTGTTATAATTTCTACCTTCTCTATCTCTTTCTTATTAATTTCTGTCACATCAGCTATTATTTCTTTTGTTTCCTCTAAATTCTCCTTAATCTTCTCCTCTAAGTCTCTTCTCATAACTCCTATTACATCATTATTCTCTGTTCTCAACTGTTCCCTCATATCCTCTATCATTTTCTTACTTTCCTCCCTTATTTCCTGTGTTATGAATTTGAAATCTTCCTTCATCTCTCTCATTTCGTCTCTATTTTCCTCTAATTTTTTGTTTATTTCCCTCATATCCTCACTCATCTCTTTCATTTCCCCTTTTATTTCATCTATCTTATCTAATTGTCTATGTAGATCCTCTCTCCCTTTTACACTCATTTCCATGAGAGTTCTCATCATCTCCCTTAAATCTTCATTCTCATTATTTCCCTTTTTCTGTTGGGTTTGCATCAGTGGTAATCCCCTAGCCTCATCTACTTGGGTTTCCACCTCACTCTCTTCTATAGGCATATCTGTGCCTTCCATTTCTGTCTCTTGTATTTCTAGGCTTGTCCCTTCTTCCAATTCTATTAGGCCTATTGTAGCTTCTTCCTCTTTTTCATCTATTTTTTCTTTTAATGTCACATATTTTCCTTTTGCAGCTTCCTCAATTGCTGTACCCTTCCTAGACCTACTATGTTTGTTATATTCCTCTAATTTTTTTGTTTTTTTCGCTTTCTCCCTCCTTAAATTATATGTACCTGTTTCAGATTCCATTTTTTTTTTATTTATTTATCTAAAATTTCAAAATTCCCCTTTATTCTATTTAAATTTTGAAAATTAAAAAATTATTGACTTATGGTTGCAAAGTCCTGAAAAGTAAACAATATTAATACAAATATTTAATTAATAATCTTATCTAAAGTGCCTTAAGGTTAATTCTTAAATTTTTTTATAATCGAGCCCCACGTTTGTGTGCCAAATGTAATAATTGGTAATTTTGTTTTATACAAGTCTTAATAAAATTTATAATTTAAAAGAAATAACAATTCAATGCTGCTTTTGTTACAATAAACTTTTAATATCTTAAAATGACATTCCTATTATCTTTTACAAAGTCACTTACTAATTAAAAATTCTTATTTCCTCTACAAAGAATTACAAAAATTAAGCTTTATTAGCCTAAGTCTAAAATTTGTTTATGGCAGCAAGAAGTTTAGTTATAAAATTTAATATGAATTGAAATTGATTTAATTATTTCAATTTGAGCTTGAGCTCTCTTTATCTCGGGTTAATAGGTGGGTTTTCTAAATTTTGACTAATAAAATTTGAGTTGGCACTTTCAAAAAAAAATATCTAAATTACAATTCTTACAAGCTAAAATTTTTACAAGTTATTTGGTTTCTAATTAATATATTTCCTGAATAATGTCTTCTTAATCGATCAGTTCAATGATTTGGCTTAATGTTATTCTGTGATTATAATTTGAATACGATACTGCACTTTCCGCACCAGTAAAAATATAAAATTTCTACAGCCAATTCTGAATACGTCTTCCTCGTTCCGATGCTTTGTTCCAACTGCTGACGCTACCTTTGTTAGCAATAAAATGGCCAAGCCGTGAATTTCTGCTATTTTTTCGTTTATTCCTTGTAGGTAACAGCTTTACGGATATCATGTTCTTCTTCTTTACGGATACACTTCTTCTTCTTAACAACTGCACTTAAATTTCTTTGCATTTAAATCCAAAACTGTTTTATATTATATCTCCACGAGAAATATTTAAACGAATATCTTTTGCCGGTCAATGCGCACGCAACTCCACAAATCCGTTATCCATAGTGTTTACTACAGCACATTCCACTAGCTTGCCGTGTGAAAGTTTCAAGTGTATTTTTACATAGTTCTATTTAAATTGTTACCTATCAATTATTTCTAATACATTTTCTTATAAATAGTGATTTGTGTGTTTTTTTTCTTTTATATAAAATATTGTGATTAGATCTAAAATGTGGCCGTGTGCATTTTCTACACAAGTGAAATTAGGTTATGTTTACAATTCGTTCCTGGTATATTTTAGTAATTTTTACATACTGAATTTATTTATATATATTTATCTTAATTTGGTAAGTGCCTTTTATATGTATACTACTTCAAAATGTTACAATATATATCTTTAATCTGTGCATCTGTGACATCAGATTTCTACTCTACACAATCTGTGATTACAATTTGTAATTATTTTATTTCATTCTCTTATATTTCTTTTTGTGTTTTCACTTCGATTGACAAAGACCACTGTGTGGTTGAAATATATCATTGTTTAAGTGCTTTTATGTGTTTCTATTTCAAGACTACAGAGTGGACTCTTACCAAGGTAAGTCTGTCAGTCTCCTAGTCCAAAAAATCTATATATATATATATATATATATATATATATATATTTCTAGGGTTTGCAACACTGTTTTCTTGTATTCACTTATCACTTTCACTGTATGTACTTAAACAAGAATCTTACTTGGTACTTATGCGAGTTAAATTTCAAAGATTGGTAGTATCTGCATCATCAGGCATCACCAACTGGGGATTGTAGTAGACATACTACCAATCTTTGAAAGTTAACTCGTATAAATAGCAAGTTAGATTCTTGTTTAAGTACATATAGTGAAAGTGATATATATATATATATTTCACGTTGTCCATTTTTTCCGTTGCACTGACTTTATGAAGTTATTATTATTACTTGTAAATCATTTTTTCCATCACTAAGTGCAATAATTTTACCTTATGTGATGAGGCACCTTTCGGTCACTTGACAATTGTCGAATCACTGATTAATTTTTCTTTATTTTTCTTGTGTGGATGTTTGGTCTGTGATGTTGTTATTTGTTGACGTCATACATATTTCTTCTTGAGCCGTGTGTATAATGTTTTTAATAGTACGTCATCTGCATATGTTGTTTGTAGGCTCATTAAATTGTTGTGTATGTTTTTATAAACGTGGTATTTTTCTTCCACACAGAAATACCCTAAACTATAACAATAACTTAAAATACCACACAAGACTTTACTCATTCAAGCCATGTGCAAATATATTAACAGGCATACCTAAAATCCATAAACCCATCACACCATTTAGACCACTAATTAATTTCAAAACAGCACCATCTTACATAATCGTAAAATTACTAGACAACATAATAAGATCTAAAATACATATCAACAACACATACAATATAAAAAATGGATACGAATTAATTAATAAAATTAAAAAAAATAGAAACAAACAGCAACACAAAAATAATAAGTTATGACATAATCAACATGTACCCTAGAATCCCAACAGAAGAAATCATTGAAATAATGAAAAACAAACTAATACACAATAATGAAAAATAAAACAATAAATAGTATCAATACACTAACCAAACACATATGTAACCAAAATTACTTCCAATTTAACAATAAATACTATAAACAAACAAATGGACTCCCCATGGGATCACCCATATCATCAGTCATGTCAGAAATATGTCTATAACACTTTGAACAAATAATAATTAAACCTATACTAAACACACATTATTTTACTATGGACAAGGTACGTAGACGATATACTTGTTATATACCGACCTACCATTCACAACGAACACATCATAATATTAAACGAATTAAATAAATACAACAAAAACATACAATTCACCGTTGAAACAGAAACAAACAGAACAATTAACTATCATGACATTACATTAAATATAAATAATAATAAATTAGAAACTGCAGTACACAGAAAACCAACTTCCAACAACACTACAATACACTACAAATCTAACCACCCCTGGACACACAAAATTAACACTTACAGTAACATGATAAATAAAGCAATAAAATACACATAAGGTAACAAACAAAAATTAAATGAAGAAT
The DNA here is from genome assembly GCA_036971475.1 of Prosapia bicincta. Lineage (NCBI taxonomy): Eukaryota > Metazoa > Arthropoda > Insecta > Hemiptera > Cercopidae > Prosapia > Prosapia bicincta. Next base: position 12,747,819 of record JBAIZL010000004.1, read on the forward strand.
TAGATAACATTACAAAAATAGCAATAGAAAATGGATACAACAAACACCTTATAAAAAACGTATACAATACATTTACAAAAAACCCTAACCTCAACATAACACTACAACCTGAACACAAAAATAATAAAAATAAAAAAATCTACCTTAAATATAAATACACTAATAATAAAATTGAAAAATGTAATAAATATATACAACAAAGAATACTACACTCCAACATATCAGGAATTTACAAAATTACATGTAACAACTGCAACGCATTTTACATAGGGAAGACAACCAGATCATTTAAAATAAGATTTGAAGAATATTTCAGAGCATTCAAACATAAAAATACAAAAGCATCAAATGTTGCAGCACACCTAATATCACATAAAGATGAAATAACAAATTACGAAAATAACCTAACCATACTTGAAATAAATAATAACTCAATAGAACTAAACTCACTAGAAAAATACCACATTTATAAAAACATACACAACAATTTAATGAACCTACAGACAACATATGCAGACGACGTACTATTCAAAAACATTACACACTTGGCTCAAGAAGAAATATGTATGACGTCAACAAATACCAACATCATGGACCGAACATCCACACCAGAAAAATAGAGAAAAATTAATCAGTGATTCGACAATGGTCAAGTGACCGAAAGGTGCCTCATCACATAAGGTAAAATTATTGCACTTAGTGGTGGAAAAATTATTTCAGGGTGTCTAGCGACAGGGAAAACTGGGAAAACCTGGAAAAGTCAGGGAATTTTAAGATTCTGGAAAATTCAGGGAAAAGTCAGGGAAAATTTTAAAAAATCGGGAAAATATTTATTTTGATTAGAAACAAAACTAGTGGCCATTGCTCTCGAATATTTGGTATTGTAAGCCAGTTGGCTGGTTTAGAGGCAGGGCAGTCAGGAAATAACACTTCTTTATTTAGATGCCCATTATTTATTTGATAAGCCCGTTGCTATGACTTCAGGACTTATGTCAATAAATAATAAATGTGTCGAGTTGGTACAGCTGGGAAGTTTTAGCCTTGGAACGTGGCCTCGGGGTGCGCAGTGGTTCTGTTATCATATGGACAGGAGGGGATAACAGATAACTCAATCTGTTTCTGACCACACAGAACGCTGTGTAAACATTTGTAGGCAGCTATTTGTCTAGACTCGTGATGGTATGTGTTTTATTTGACGGTGATTATTTTTACACTGTTTATTTCAACATGGAAGGTTCCAGTTTTAATTGCCGTAGCAGGCAATCGCATCATGCAGATGTCGTCATTACCTCCCCTCCTTCCTTAGGATAAATATAAACTAAAAGATGAAGTGACCGAAGCAGAGATTATATGGTGCGTGAATTTAGTAATGCAACACTTCTTTACGCAATGCAGAAGGTAGTGTGTGCCTCTTTCCAAGGATGTTCCCTGATAGCACCTGTGCACAGAACATGAGATTGCGGAAAGATAAAATTTCCTATAGTGTTTTATTCGGTTTATCAAATTATATTAAAGACCTGTTACTGACATCATTAAATTCAAATTCTAACTATGTAATTGGCTTTGATGAAAGTTTAAACAAAATATCACAAAGAGCCCAAATGGATTTGAGTGTTAGGTATTGGGATGCAGAGACGGATGAAGTGAAAGCTCGATATTTTCGTTCTGTGTTCCTTACAGACACAAAAGCAAAAGAGTTACTCAATTCGTTCTTAAAAGGTGTTCAAAGTCTGGATTTATCCAAAATCCTTCAGATATCAATGGATGGGCCCAATGTAAACTGGGCTTTCTTTAGACATCTAAAAGAGGAAAAGTCAGGGAAAACTCAGGGAATTTCTTCAAGCTATTTTACTAGACACCCTGTATTTACAAGTAATAATAATAACTTCATACATATATATATATATATATATATATATATATATATATATATATATATATATATATAACATATGTTTTCTTGTTTAATAATCTAAAACAACATAGGTTATTCAAATACAAGAATATTTATTTAATAATATTCTTTTAATAATAAATATTCTTATATTTGAATAACCTATGTTGTTATATATATATATATATATATATATATATATATATATATATATATATATATATATATATATATATATATATATATATATATATATATATATATATATATATATAATACAAAATTATACAGCGTTGCACAGCATAAATGTATTAAAAACTTATGAATCAAAATAAGCTTATTACAAGGTACAATATTGTGTAGGTTTTGTTACTAATACTAGGAAGGGATTTTTCCAGTATTTTTTTTTTACAGATCCAATAGTAGCCACTTGTTAAGATATTGATTCAAAATCCAGTATATATTTCCTTGAAAAAATTCCTTCCAACAGCCAAATAATGTACAACCAAATATTTAATTGCTGCTATATCATCAACTTCTTTGGCATTAAATTTGGTAGACTTATGTATAATTTGCACATTTTTTGTGTTGCTTATAAAAATATTTGTGGTTTTCTTCGATGTATTAAAGGTAGTTCCTTCCTAGGAATATATGCCACAATTAATTCATTGTTGATTTTTTCCAACTATTAAATAAAAATCATCCTTACAGGTCTTTCTCAGAGAGTTACTCTGCTTAAGGGCCTACAAGTCAACTTACACTGAATTCTCAATACTGGTAGAGCTTGTCTCTGTATTACTCCCATTATTCTCTGATCAGTATTTTCCTTTACCTTTCAACAAGGGAAAATCTTTAATAACTTATTTGGTTTGTTTATATCTCACATTCTACAATAAAAATTTTGACAAAAACCCCAATATCACAAAATAACTAATATTACAAGTTACCTAAGATTAAACCCTTATGTACATTTTGATGACCATGTCATCATCATCAGAGGGTCCTATTACAATCAAGAATACAATAATTTACAAACTTGATTGATCTGTAAATTATTTTATTCTAAATGTTAATTTTGTAATAAGACCCTCTATTGATAATGATGACATGGTCATTGAAATGTACATAAGGGTTTAATCTTGGATAACTTATAATATTAGTTATTTATTATTATTTTTGTGGTATTGGCTGTTTTGCAAATATTTTATTTTAAAGATATTTATATCTTATATTCTAATGAATATAACTATTTGTAATCAATAATTGCATTCTATTAACGTATTGTGCTTCAGGGACGAGCTAAACCTGTGCTAACAAATATTTTGCTATCAGATGGTATGACATGCTTTAGCCTGTCATGTATTTTTTGTCGTTGCTTCAAGAAAGCATTTGTTTGTTACAAGAAAGTTTATTTAGTAATATGTCACGTACAATAAATTATAGACGTCGGTGCTGTCTAAAGGATGTCTATCGCTTCTCAAAACTTACAGCATAAATAAAGAAAGATATTTATAGTCCATAATTTGACCTCCTTTTAGATTTTCTAGATATAATAAAAACCACCAGTTTTTATGTTAACTGGAGTTTCCCGTTCGGTATAATTTTTACTCAGTGTTTGTTAGGACCTTGTTTGTTGTTTCGTACACTTCATAGAGTACTTCATAGTCAAATCAAATTTTAAATTGAAAAGTTTGTGTAATTATATGAAAATATTTGTTTTTAATTAAAGAATTTTTTTACATCTGAAGTGAACAATCTAGAGGGGAGCCTATAATTTAACAAAAACTTCAAACCATAAGTAACATTTTATTGTTTTTACTAATAACTTGACCTGGAGCAAGTTTATTAGTATAAATCTTAGTTTTACAAACAGATTGACAAAATATTTTGATCTGAGTGGGAAAAAATATCGATTTAGAGGTAATGTAATGATTTTTATTACAATCTAAATCATGTGACACATACAAAAAATAGACACACAAGCTGAAGTTACCAACACAATATAATACTGATTGAAAGAATATCTGTGGTATTGACATCCAGAAGAAGTGATGAATAGAAGCAGTCAATAGGTTTCATATAAATCAAATTTGACCTGATACAATGATAAAGTACTAATACATAAAAGATATAATTTAGTTTTATAATGAAATTGAGTACAAATATTAATTATAATACTTAAAACTGTAACTTTTCTTATTTTTTTATTTATAACTTTAAGATGTAAAATATTTTTCTATGTTTATAGCATTAAATTCTCACTGTAATTTTATTTACAAGAAATGTTTATTTGATTACAAAAATGTTTTAAAATAGTTTGTTCTAAATTTTTATCCTTTTTCTTTAAATTGTTAATTGACGTCATTTTCTGAATTTTTCAAGTTAAAGAAGCTCTAATCTTATTTATGTAATACACAATGGCTGTTTATAAAAAAGAGGATCATGGTGCCCCTGCATAATCTGAACTATTTGTACAAGTTATCGCCTCTTTACATGCTGACTTAGAAATTATGACACAACCTTACAAAAAAACAGCTTTTTACAGGGCTTCGATATAGACCTTCACATTATATTTTGGAATGATAAAGGGCTTAATGATGTAAAATTGCTACAATTTAAACAAAACATGGGTTGTAACTGAGACCACAGATTTTTACCAGATTGACGGCTATAGTACCACTGTACTGAAACGCTCACGACAAGTGGACTCTGGTATCCTCATTGGCTATAAGCCGAGGCGGTCGCAGTTGATGTTTGGAACAACCTACAACATTTCAGTATCATTGGTTTGCACAACCCACTGGGAAAAATGCCTATGAAACCATTGAAGGAATCATATTAACAAACATAATCCTTGTAGGAAACGTAATAGTCCATCTCCACAATGAGGCTACCCAAAACTAACAGCAGTGGGAAGGTGTCTCGAAGAAACGATTGCCAACCTCCTGGAAGTTATAAGCACGCCTCCTAGCTTGTTATTTTTCACTGGCCGACTATCTAGACCCAACCTTGTGCTGATACACTTTCATATCTCAAACAAGACAAAAGCAAATTTGCTAAAAGACGCTGGAAGCTGTGGCCACAGAGCACTACTAATTAAGGTAACCCCCTTCAAAATAGCATATAGAAATTCACAGACTTCTTGATGAAAACATTAAGAAAGAAAATTGGCCCAGGTTCAAGGAACTCACAAATGAATTGTTGAATCTATCTCTAATTACTGACTCATGAACTTCAACTATGCTCTCTTGGAATGCACTCATAAATCTATACCTCGAGATCGTCAGGCATTATAAACTTTTTTGGAATGACACTCTGACGTACCTTGAAAAGAGCTAAGATAAAGTAGAAAAGTCTACAATAAAAATTCATATTCTACTAAGAAAGAGCCAGTCAAAACTAAACCAAGAAATAAAAAGCTGGAAGCGAACTTCCTTTAGAAACTTTATAGGTAAGCTGGACTTTAGGAAAACATTGCTAAGACCTACAGGTATATCTCCCGATTCAATAATGACTGTACCCAAAACCAACTCCAGCCTCTCATCTGCGGAAATAAACTTCAACGGTATAAGCATTTCAAATGCACTTTATAAACACTTCTCCAGTACCAGTTGCACACTCAGTAATAGAATTGCAAAACCCCCTTAAAAAACATCCAAAAAACCTATGTCGACCTAGATTGCTATAGGTTCTGTTCATTTGACTTCGCAAATGCTAAACTAGACTTGGCCTTTTTACAGACAAAGAATGGGGAAGGAGCAGGAATGGATGGAATTCTCTCAGAATTCCTTAAAATTCTTACAAACAATAACAAACTACAATACAAAATACAACACCAATAACAAAGATAAAGTACAAGCATCAAGCATATACAAATTAAACTGACAAACTGCAACAAATTCTACATTGGGCAAACAGGTTGCAGTTTCCAACAAAGAGTCGAGGAACAGACAAAATCATCCAAACAGAACACCAACTCGGCATTCTTCAATCACCTAAAAAAAAGAACAGGACAGACATTTACCTTAACCTAGAAATCTTACACATCAAAAAAAAAACACGTCTCAACACACTAGAACAATATGAAATTTACAAACATTAAACAAACCAAATACAAATCACATATACTCATTGACACTATCGAAAACCGTCACCACTTAAACCTAACAACAACTCCAAGCGGAAAATTTAGACACTGAATAAGATTGCCACGGAGCGATCAAAAACGTTCTGTCTCAGTAAGTTTTTACAAAATTTAAGTTCAGATAGTCATAAATCAATGTAAAAATGATTGATTAAGTTACACCGAACGTAATGGACTACAAAATTCAGAGTAAAAGTTCAATAAAATATTCTTCTATCATAATACAGTACAAGTTAAAAAGCCTGATGACATATTCCATACAAATCATGCATTTTACCATCAGGAACCGATACTGTACTAGTACATAAGTAACTCAAACTAGGCCGTTGAATGCAGATTATATTTTATTTATGTATCAACCCTGTTAGCAACCTTTTGCCGTGTTTGGAAAAACGCAATCCATTTTCTTTTAGAGGAGAATGCATTCAATATTTGCAATCTATTGTAGGAAAAAGATAACTACAGAAAGAATAAAAAATTATATTTTAAAATTTAGACCGGAATATTTTTCTTAAACCACCTGAAAAATTATTTAATTTGTTTTTATTTTAAATTTATAAATATATGCTAATTAAAATTTGCAGTTTTTATTTGTACATCTTGAGATTTTTGTATTACCTTGGCATAAAACCACTAACTTATATTTTTCTACAAACCCGTTTTTCACTAAGTCAGCGCATTGATCAATGCTATCCTACAAGTAACGAACAAGTCTTCTCTGTCTATTGAAAAGTAGCAGTAAGTAATGATTTTTTTTCCAAGTTAATACCAAAAGTGTAATATGGTAGTTAATTTGCAATTCGTTTTTTAAGAAGAATAACCTATGAACATATACAGTCTCCTCTTTCTGTATATTAACCTCAACAGTTTTTACTGCTAATTTAGTAACTGGCGGGAGTTCTTGTATGAATTTGCAGATATTATTAGAATCACTTAAACAATAGTGATTGTCCGAACTTTAAATTTGTAGAAATTTACTGAGACAGAACGTTTTCGATCGCTAAGTGCCGTTCTTCATCATTGTCTTCTGCTTGGAGATGTTGGGTCAAGCGGTGACGGTTTTAAAGGTAGGTTTTTTCGATAGTGTCAAAGAGTATGTGTGATTTGTATTATGTTTGTTCGTTTGATATGTTTGTACTTTGTGTTTTTGTGTGTCTGTAAATTTCATATTGTTCTAGTGTGTTCAGATGTGATTCTTTTTTGTTGATGTGTAGAATTTCTAGGTTATGGTAAATGTCTGTGTATTTGTGTACTGTTTCTTTTGTGATTGTAAAATGTTGAGATGGTGTTCTGTTTGTGTTCTTCAACTCTTTGTTTAAAGCTGCTACCTGTTTGTCCAATGTAGAATTTGTTACATTTGTCGCAGTTCAGTTTGCATATGCCTGGTGCTTGTAGTTTATCTTTGTTGTTGGTGTTGTGTTGTATTTTGTATTGTAACTTATTTTTAGTTTTGTATGCTATTTTGTATCCTATTTTTTGAAATTTGCGGGCTATTTTGTTTGTTGTTTTGTTTATGAATGGTAATGTGATGTATTTGTTTTCCCTGTCTGTAGTGTTAATTTTAGTGTTTTTTTGTATTTTGTACCATAGTTTGTCTATTATTGTGGTATTGTATCCATTTGTGTATACTAAATATTTAATTGTGTCTAGTTCTTTGTTTATGTTTTCTGTGGTTATTTGGACTTCTTTAAGTCTATGGAGCATGGATCTGAAGGCAGCGTGTTTGTGTTGGATATAGTGGTTTGAGGTGTTGTGGATGAGTGTGTCTGTTGTTATGGGTTTCCTGTAAATGTTGAAGCTGTGTTTTTGTGTGGGGCTTTTTGTTATGGGTAGGTCGAGGAAGTTTAGGGATCGTTTGGTTTCAATTTCTGAAGTGAAGTGGAGTTTTTGGTGTATTTTATTAGTGTAGGTGAGGAGTTTTTCGCATTGGCGGAAGTTGCCTCTGTATAGTGTTATGATATCATCAACGTATCTGTGCCTGTAAATAATTTTGATCGTGTGTGTATTGTTTGTAATTATCTTGGTGTTTTCTATGTGTTGTGAAAAATTTTGCTTAGGATACTACTGATAGGACTTCCCATGGGCAGGCCATCTGGTTGTGAATAAAAGTTTGAGTTGTGGGTGAAATAGTTTTGTTCAATTATGATTTGGAGGATTTTTACGATTACGGCAACCGAAAACCTACCTTTAAAACCGTCACCGCTTGACCCAACATCTCCAAGCAGAAGACAATGATGAAGAACGGCGCTTAGCGATCGAAAACGTTCTGTCTCAGTAAGTTTCAACAAATTTACTAAATTTAAAGTTCGGATAATCACTATTGTTTAAGTGATTCTAACAATATCTGCAAATTCATGCAAGAACTCCCACCAGTTACTAAATTAGCAGTAAAAACTGTTGAGGTTAATATATAGAAAGAGAAGACTGTATATGTTCATAGGTTATACTTCTAAAAAAACGAATTGCAAATTAACTACCATATTACACTTTTGGTATTAACTTGGCAAAAAAATCATTAGTTACTGCTAATTTTCAACAGACAGAGAAGACTTGTTCGTTACTTGTAGGTTAGCATTGATCAATGCGCCGACCTAGTGAAAAACGGGTTTGTTGAAAAATATTAGTAAGTAGTGGTTTAATGCCAAGGTAATACAAAAAGTGTAATAGAAAAACCTCAATATTATTGGTACTCGATTAAGGTGCATGATTGTGTGAATGCTTGGTTTTTTTGGAGCAGGCAGTGTTCAACTCAGAGATAAAAAACGCTATGAATAATCTAAACGTTATATCTTTTCGGAACGAACAGATTTTACAATCTTTGTACTAATAGAACTAGCCTTCCACGATAAACTAAATGCCGAAGCAATTTGTCGTTTGTATATGGAAAAGTAAATCTGAGTGTCAGTGATTTACTTTTATTTTAATTTTGTGTTTTATTTGTATTAATTTTTAAAACACAAAAGAAGTAGATACATATTTATATGTGATTAAGTTTATTAGTGTTTGCATTGAATGATATTGCTACTTTGAATTATCAGTATTATATTTTTGCTAGTCTTTTATTCACATGTTCAGTACTCATCTAATAAGAATTTTTGTAAAAACAGTTAAATTCTGAAAAGTAAGTATTAAAGCTTAAGATATTGCAACTTTTTAAAAATAAAAGTGAATGCCAGTGTTACCTTTGTTAGGTGGGTTGATTATTTCCAGGGTTAAGATTGATGACTAAATGTTACAAGCGGGAAATGTTATTTGATTATGTTTAAAATTTATACAGCTTTAGGTATTGGTTTAAGTTGTATTTGTAAAGCTAGATAATAAATTATCAGTATTTATACAACTTATAAATGTGCAAAATTTCACATAGTTGATTAGTGAAAACATCACTAATTTTTTATAATTAAATTTGGAAACTGCTTCAGTAAAATATTTGATGGTATTACTTGACAAACACTGAATACAATTAATTTTTTTCGTTCTTTTATATTTACCTTTAAAATACATTATAAGTTAAGTGAAAGTAATTTTTAATATTGCAAAGCAAAAATATTGATTAATACTTGAATCAATTGTTAATCTAAAACTTGAACTCAGAAATGCTCTTCTTTTTGTAGTAATTATTTATGGCATTATGTTATATTATGCAGTAAACGTACAACAGTTTCATGAAATTGTGGTTAAAGGTGCAAGGAACTAAATAATAAAACCTGATGGCAATGCATGAGAGTTTTGAAAAAAATAAAGTAGGCCTATAGCCTATTTATTGGTTATCCATATATTACTGATATTGCTAAAAAGGTATTTGTTTCCCGTGTCCATGCATATGATTTTAGCGAAAAAATTATATCAGCTGAAGCAGAAAGTCATCAGGGATACAAAAAAAATTATTGCAACTATTGCTCATCCCCAAAAATTAACAATTTTAGAAAATTGTATCCCCCCATACGTGATGCTAATAGTGCTGGTAAAAATACACATTGCACACCCCAATACAGTGCATATAAAATGAATCAAAAACATGTCCTGAAGCTATATTGATAATTATTATCTGTTATTGCCCCAAAGGTTAATTTAGATAACTATAATATATCCAATCAGGATAGATTTGGTTGTAATTTTATACGTTTAACCAAATATACACATATAGGCCTAAGGCTAGAATAGAGATCACATGACGTCACTTGGCAAAAAGTATTACTTCGCAGAAGATCTCTAATTAGGTAATGTATAAAATTACAACCAAATCTATCCTGACTGGACACATTACAGGTATATTTTAATATAAGTATATAATAATGTATAAAATTACAACCAAATGTATCCTAATTGGAGACTTTATAGGTATATTTAAATATATATCTATACATAGTATGTCACGGCGTTGATAAGTGGACTTAGTACTTCTTACTACTCCACACTGAATTTTTTACCCAACTTTTTGTTAAAAATGGTATTTATTTTCCTGAGCGAGAGTTTTTGTTATTTTTTTTGTATCTCTGTTAAGTTTCTGCGCCACATGGTATAATTTTTTTTGCTAATATCGTACACGTGGGCTCGGGAAATAAATGTAGTCCTTAATATTACATTTTTAATTTAGGAAGTCTGGATTAACACAGAAAAAAATAATAAAACTTTGTGGTGACTAAAATTATTACATATTTTAGACAATATTTGTCAGAAAAGTAAACTTTACATATTTATCATATATATAGTCATGTAAGCGATTTTGGCCAAAAAATTTTACAGGTTAATGTAGAAACTCAATAAATACAAAATTGAGTTTCCTAGATCCGGCTATCTAGGATCAGGGGAACTTCTTGGTTTTCTGGGAAAAATATAAATTACACAATTTTTATAGAAATAAAAATATAAATTCATGACATTCTAGTTCGTAACTTATTGTTTGCTAGATTGTAATTTTGTGTAAGATCCTCTGATGATGATGACATGGTCATTGAAATGTACGTAAGGGCTTTAATCTGAGGTAATTTGTTTTATTTCTTATTTTTGTGGTATTGGGGTTCTTTCCAATATTTTAATTGTAATATATTGTACCACTGTGCTCTTGATATTGTATAATTTCGTAATATTAAATTCCAATCTTTTAACTGCTAATCTTCCAACTGATCCTGCTGATCAAGTTGAAATTCTTAATATACTCATTTTTATTTAAACATTATATTTAAAAGTTTACAATTATTTAGTAGTTGGATGGAAGGAGCAGTAGGAAGTGAGGTCTGGAAGTGGTGGTGGTAAGGCTAATAGTAATTAAGTAAGTGGTGGGGGCGAGGCTAATAGTACATAAAGGCAAACTCAAATTTTTTGTGAAGAGTACGATTAAAGTTTTGAAAAATGGAGTCACTCCGAAACGTGTCATCAGAAGAGAATACTGAAACGTTAGGAATGGCAGAAAACTGTACTCAAATATATAGAAATATTCGTAACAAAAATAGGTATTTATTTCCCATGCTCATGTGATTTTAGCAAAGAAAAATTATACCGCCCGACGCAGAAAGTCATCAGGGATACAAAAATAATAACGAAAACTCTCGTACTGTGAAAAAAATATCATTTTATCAAATTAAAGTTAGGTGAAAAATTCAGTGCGGAGTAGTCAGGAGTACTACGTTTACATATCAATGGCACGCCATACTAAGTATATGTATATTTAAATAAACCTATAAAGTCTCCAGTTAGGATAGATTTGGTTGTAATTTTATACAACATTACTAATTAGACGTCTACTTTTGCGGAGTAATCTTTTTGCTTGGTGGCGTCACGTGATCTCAATTCTAGGCTCACATGTGTACATTTGGTTAAACGTATTAAATTATGATCAATACTATCCTGACTGGCTACTTCATAGGTATATAAAATTAACCTTCTGTTGCAATAACAAACAATTATTATCAATATAGCTTCAGGACATGTTTTTGATTCATTTTATATGCATTGTATTGGGGGTGGGCAATTTGCTTTTTTACTAGCACTATTAATACGTCGTTTTGGGGGAATTACAATTTTCCAAATTTGTAAATTTCTGGGGCGTGAGTGAGAGTTGCAATAATTTGATTTGTATTCCCGATGACTCTCTGCGTTGGCTGGTATTAATTTTTTCGCTAAAATCGTACAAATGGACACCGGAAATAAATACCCAAAAATGAAGATGAGTATATTGAGTTTCAATATTTTTATGTTTTTTTTTGGGTTAAAACTAGCAAAATGCCACGAAAAGTATTTAAACTTACTGGTGAGAATACAAAAATTACTATTTTTTAAAAGATATCACTTTTAAGAAAACACCATGCACAATTTACGTACAACACATTTCGATACCGAACTTAAACCTATAGGGAGTGTAGGACATTATTGCACTATTTTACACAACATTACTATATTCCTATGAAGCATCCAGTTAGGAAAGATTTGGTTGTAGTTTTATACAACATTACTATATACCTATATTAAAATATACCTATAAAGTATCCAGTTAGGATAGATTTAAAAATGTAAAATTTGAAGGTAAAGATTTATGTATTTTTTCATTCTGTAATGTCCTACATTGTCTATAGGTTTGAGGTCTGAATAATATCGAAGTACTCAAAATTGCTACGTTCACAAAATGGTTTTGCCACCCACAGAAATTTTATGATTTATGAAACTTGTAAAAACATCTTTATTTTGTGTGATATTAAATCACTAAATTATTGAAAAGGACGTTCAAAAAATGATATAAGTTACCGCTCATTGCATCATGTTTTATGTAAATGGCGCATAGTGTTTTGTTAAAAGTGATATTTCTTCAAAAAAATTTAATTTTTGTTGTCACATGTAAGATTAAATACTTTTCAAGATGTTTGACTAGTTTCAAGGTGAAAAAATCATGGTAAAAATTTGATTTTGTAAGGTTTAAAATTGTAATTATTTGTAATGTGAGCTGAAGTTTTCTTATTTTTTTTTTTTTTGGTATTATGAGTTTCTGCATCGGGCGGTGAAAGTTTTAGGCCGAAATCGCTTATAGGTTCCGTAAACAGAACAATTACCTAATTTTTATATACTACAAAGCCTTATGTACTTAAATTCACAAAATATTGAATAAAATTGTTATCATATGCAATGCCATGAGATTTATATTAATTTATTTATAATTGTTTTTTATAATATAAAAGAATTCCAGTTTGTTTCAGTTGTGAAAATACTTCAACAATTTCTGTTCCTATGGGGTGAGAGTATACCTAAGGCAATTTTCAGAGGTTGAGATGGCTTGCATAATATATAAAAAAACAATTCCCTAAAATAATAGTAATCACTAAAGATTAAAAATAACTTAAGGTAAACTAGTATTCAGCTTACTTCTTCTTACTTCCTCGTGCAGGCATCCAGCTCAACTGTAGCCGAAGGCCCGATGTCCACGATATATATATGATGCTATGGCCCACAGGTTCTTCTTAACTAGAATATCTTGTCACTTTGTCACAATTAGTCTGAGGATGTCTCTTGTAGGTAATGGGTAAGGGCAGTTCAGCAGGATGTGCTTAATTGTTTCGCTCTCCACACCACAGAGTGCACACAACGGAGACTCTGTGATATTACTCCTGTGTCACCAGATGGCAGGTTCTTGCTCTGGCAGCAAAAGATGCTGTTGATCGTGCTACTTCCCTGTATTTATCCTCGACTGGTGATTCTGGTTGGAGCTGGTAAAGGTGTTGACCAGTAGACTCTTTTTCCCAATTTTCACACCAAAGTTTTCGGAAAACTTACCTGCTTATACTTTTGTAATGTAGCAGGGAGTGTTTGCCTTCATCTGTAGGTCCCATGGTTGAGGTTATTTTCGCAATTTCGTCAGCCTTTTCGTTTCCAAGTACTCCGCAATGGGCAGGTACCCATTGAAGAGTTAATTCCTTCCTGCAGTCCACTAGTTCTAGGATGTTTTTTCTTATTTCTGATATTCGAAATGAGTATGAACTTGTAAAATTACTTAACAATGACTAAAGGGCGGCTTTCAAATCTGATAGGATGCATATTTTTGAATTGCCCTTTAAATGCACACAGATAGTCAGGGCTGCACTTATAGCCAAAAGCTCAGTATCTATGCTGGAATTGGAATTGGCTAGTATCCCGCTAAAACTAGAAAAATGTGATTAGCAAATAATCTCATGACACTTTCTACCAAGTTAGTTTGCAACACATTTGCTAGACTAGTTGGTGCCAGACTAATAAAAACAGAAATGTTGTGTCTAAAATAAATTTTTTGTCAACTGTGCTGATTATGGATTTCCTGAGTTGACACAATAATAAAGTCTCATCAAATTACCAATAACCTGGCAGAAAGTACCATGGCATAACTAATTGCTAACTGCAATTACACACATAACTAACATAAACATATTTTTGGCTGAATATATAAAGTGTTTTGACATTTATTAATATTTAATAATGTTTATATAGATCTAAATATTTTGATATTGTACTCTTACAAATATTGTTCAGAGTTCTATTATCCCTCTAAAAGTCTTATATAAATGTTATAAATTTTGTTCTAGTTTAATATGTCACAATATGGAACTGGAGGTGCTAAAAACCCACCATGGGTTCGTTCAGGTAAGTTATATGCTCCAAGTAATTTTTATTATAGTGAGGGCCACATAACCGTGAACTTGTCCTTGCGAGACTGCCACTTCTGAAAACATCTTAGGTACTTGCGTATCATATGGAGGCCACTAATATAGGTACATAGTAATGTTGTGTAAAATTACAACCGAATCGATCCTGACTGGATATTTCATAGGTAAATAAATTCACTTGAACCTACACGCAAATTAGCTAAGTAAAATACGCTAAAGTTAGGTTTATTTAATCACATTTTAGTTGAGGTTACGTTTTTGGGCGCTCATTAGCAACTACACACTAGACATGAATATAAATATAAAGCTTCCAGTTAAGGGATTTGGTTGTAATTTTATACAACATTACTATATACCTATATTAAAATACCTATGAAGTACATTCATAGTATATTCATATACCTATGAAGTATCCAGTCAGGGTAGATTTGGTTGTAATTTTATACAACCTTATTAGTGGCCTCCGTATAAGACGGAAGTACCACATGTTACTTATTCAAAAGTGTGCTATATATCAACAGCTTACATTCAAGTTGACTTGCTTTGTTTGACTGAGACCATAAGTATGGATGGCCATATTGGGACATTATTTATCAGATTTTTGGCAGAAGTTACGGCCAAATAAATTTGGCTAGTCAACACCATGCTAGGATTAGGTTTGCGCATTTATACCAATTTTTTCCCTACTATTTTTGTTCATATATATTAACCTAAGCTTCTTTTGGTTGGACAGTCTCTTTAGGTTGCATTACCTTGATTATTTTTTGTTAAAGAGAGATAAACAGATATATCTGTGGTTTACAATAAAAATATTCACAAGAACCCCAATATCACAAAAATAATAAAAAATAACTAATATTACAAGTTACCTAAGATTAAAGACAATGTCCTTATCATTAAAGGTCCTATTACAAAATTACAATCTAGAATATAATAATTTACAAACTAGACTGACGCAACCGTTCTTTGTGGACACTATATATATGCATGATTTAGGCTCATCCTAATCTCTTCCTTCAAACAACAAACAATGGTTGGCCATCTCGAACGAAAACTATAATAATAATAATATATATATATATATATATATATATATATATATATATATATAGATTTTTTGGACTAGGAGACTGACAGACTTACCTTGGTAAGAGTCCACTCTGTAAACTTGAAATAGAAACACATAAAAGCACTTAAACAATGATATATTTCAACCACACAGTGGTCTTTGTCAATCGAAGAGAAAACACAAAAAAGAAATATGAGAGAACTCATATTCTTCTATTTCAAGACTACAGAGTGGACTCTTACCAAGGTAAGTCTGTCAGTCTCCTAGTCCAAAAAATCTAAATAATCTTTACCAACCAAAACTAACCTAAATATATATATATATATATATATATATATATATATATATATATATATATATATATATATATATATATATATATATATATATATATTGTAACATTTATAGAATGGGCTATATAATATTATTTAAGAATTGGAAAATAGATGAGAAATAACTCACTCAAAATTTAGAAAGAAATTCATTAAGATATTGGTTAGGTTAAATGAAAACTAAATTTAGGTAAAAGCATAGAATTGTAAACAAGGTTTTTGAACTGGAAAGGTATTAGGAAATTTGTTATATCAAATAACCTAACACATAAATTAAAATAAGATAATCTAAGAATAGTTATGTGTAAACAAATTTGTAAACTGTAGTAACATAGGGCCTAAGTAATTACTTGAAGGAGAAAGTGAACACGTTTGTAAACAAAAGAAAATTGAAAGGTTATGTTTATGAAAGACCAAGCAAAACACACACAATTCAGAACTATTTCAAAAGTAAAACACAAAGACACTTCACACACTAATAATATTAATAAAATAAACACTGGAAGGTTTGTTGACGATAGGAAATTGAAACAGTAAGTTTCAACCAGGTTTAACCAAGTTAAAACGCCATTCTAAACAAACTTGTTGGTATGTCAGCTGTAAAACAGATGTAGGCCAGTGTGACAATCGATTCTAGTGAAGAAAAAGAAAACAAACTAGATTACAGGCAACATGTGTTTTTTGGAGAAGAAGGCGGCCATATTTTTTTCGTTAACGGTGCTAAAAGTAAAAAGGACGGGTTAGTTGAGTTGGAGGTAGCGTGGGTGACGCTCTAATAGCAGACCTTGCTGTGCAGTCAAAATTCTATTTATTTGGAAAGAGTTCGTCTAAATTATACCGTTTTGTTAAGAGATTGGCCAACTTAAATTAAGGAGAAGTGAATCACAAAATGTAATACTGTGTTAATATCAAGTGAAGTAAATAAAACGAATTTAAGTGTGTGAATTGTTTAATTGGAGAGAACGGGAATTTACGTAAGCGACCAGCAAAATTTTGATATTTATTAAGTTGAGTAATAGCGCTATAAAATAACTTTAGTGGACTTTTAAGATAATAGAGAAATTTAATTTTATACATTAGAATATCTTGTAGTTAATTAATAGTAAGTAATAAGAAATAATCCAGTTCAAATCGTTTAGTTTTTTTTTTATATTCAAAATTTAAGTTTTTCCATCAGGAAAATATTTATTAAAACTATGTTCTAAATTTAATATTGTGTTTTTCAAAATTTATTTAATTAACAAAGAGTTAATATAGCCCATGCTATAACCCCGAGATATCAAGAGATCTTAAACTAGCCAAGGGTATTAAAATGGTGTAACTCTAAAATTGAAAGAAAAAAGAGTTAGTATATTTTGTTAAAAATTGTTAAGTTGTAAAAATTTGTTTTGTGTGTATTGTTTAATGTCGAGATGAAATGATAATAAATGTTAATGAATTGTTCCTGAGTAGTTTTATTTGTCTTAAATAAAAAATTCAATTTATTAAATAGTAAAACATAAGTATATTGTATTGTGTCTCTTTAAAAATTATGTTATAATATATATATATATGAAGTTAATATATTACTATTGTAAGTAATTTTATCCACCATTAAGTGCAATGATTTTACCTTGTGTGATGAGGCGCCTTTCGGTCACTTGACCATTGTCGAATCACTGATTACTTTTTATCATATATATATATATATATATATATATATATATATATATATATATATATATATATATATATAACTACACGTAATAACAAGAAAGTTAAAACTAATTAAAATAATGCATTGTATTAAATATATTTTACCACTGTGCTCTTGATATTGTCTGTTATTTACAACAAAATTTAGTTGGAGAATTGAATTTATTTATTATATATATATATATATATATATATATATATATATATTCAAATTTTTAATTGTTAATAAAATACTTTTTATTCACCCACTCAAGTTGAAGTACATTTTTAAAATTTATATTAAATGACACTTGTTGTTAATACATTTTTTTTCAAATATTAATTTAATTTAATGAATTAATTTTGGTTTTATATGGGAGAAAATCTTTTCACAAAACAGGCAAAGTATGAAATATTCTTATGTTGTCCCATTTGGCTTAAAATAAGTGATAACATATGATTTTATAAAACAGATATTTTATGTTATAAGTTATGTTGTAGATCATCGGTTTTAATGCATAGGTTTTGTTACTTTATTTTTATTATTTGTGAATATTTAATAAAAAGTAACTAAAATGAATTTTTCTTTGTTGACCAAAGTAGGAATTGACTTGAAAAAAACATTTTGTTTATGTTACTTGTCCTACCAGAAAGTCAAATTACTTCAACAGTATATCCATTTCAGCATAATATTCTGATATATCTCTAGTCTGAATTTCTTAAAGTAGTTCCAAGACAATGGATCCTAAACTATTAATCACAAGTTAGTTGGTTATTGTTCAAATATTAGCTAACTCGATCTTGAATTAATTCATTTCAGGAACATTTCATTATCCACTTTTGAATGAAAACTGACCACAAATTTTTTAAGTTGTCTTGTGACATTCAATTGTTTGTGAATGGGGACACTATTAATCTGGATAAAAGAGTTTCCATAATATTGTGAACAAATTTGAGATAAGGTAAAATGTGAACTGGGCTGAAAATGGTGTTAAATAATAATAATAAAATAACACATCCATGAATGGAAAACATTTATTTTCCATTAATAAAATGAAAGATTGTCAATTATGTTTAGACTTTACATTCATGTTCTTTTAACAGATAAATGCATTTTTGTTTAGATATTGTTCAAAGACAGTGCTTCTATAAATAATTCTTGCTTATTATTCTGTAGGTTTTTGGGGGATATATAATAAGAAATAATTATATTTTCTAATAAAATTATTTGATATTTCATTTACCAAATGTCAACTAGCTGGTGAAACATACAATTTATTATTTACTATAAATTAAAAAGAAACAATTTTTTTCTGTTTAAAAACGTTAAAAATAGAAGTGAGTTCCATAGAGTTACATAAGATAGAATATAAATATAAGACACTGCATTCTCTAAATGAGTACAGTAATACCTCTACTTACGCTACCCCGTCTTACGTGATTTCCAAGTTATGCGGTTTTAAATCATGCATTCCAGTTATGTAGAAACTGGCCTTTTCTGGAAGAAAATGACTAAGAGAACTTTTATAGCCCATGAAGAGAAAATATTTTCAGGTTTTAAGGCCGCCAAAGACCGATTCACAGTGTTAGCACAAATACAGCTGGTGACTGTAAGTTACCATCTCTCATAGTTTATCGCTCAGAAAATCCAAAGGCTTTAAAAATATTTCTAAAGCTATCTTGCCTGTGATTTTATAAGTCGAATCGGAAGGCTTGGACGACAACTTCTCTTTTTCAGGACTGGTTTGGTCATCATTTAATATCTTAAGTCGAACGTTATTGCCGGCCTAAACAAATTCCTTTTAAAATAATTCCTATTACTTGAAAATGCACCTGGTCATTTTCCTACTACTTTAATTAATTTTGACACACTTGTGAAAGTGATATTTTTGCAACCAAACACAACTAGTGTGCTTCAACCGGTGGATCAGGGAGTCATTAAATATTTAGAGCTTATTACACAAGAAGATGATTTGCAAGTCTGTATGAAGCTGTGAGACAGAGCAACAAGATTTCTGTGAAAGATTTTTGGAAACAATTCAATGTTTTAGATGCTTTGATAATCATTGGACGATCTTTGAATGAAGTTTCACAAACAACTTTGGTGTTTAGAAAAAGGTGTGTCTTTTTTTTTTTGGCCACTGAAACTCAAGCGGAATAAGTGCCAGAGTCTGATGAAATTGCTGATTTGATCGAAGAAGTTGTTGGTTTTCCCAGACAACTAAATTTAGAAATGGATAATGATGACGTTCAAGAACTGCTGGATTTACACAACCAGGAGCTGACAACTAATTGATGAGTTCATAGAAATGCATGCTCAAGAGCAAGACCTTAAAAACGGACCTTTAGACCCAGATGACGTAGAACATGAAATGACGGTTATAAACTTGACAAAAGGCTTTAGTTTAATGGAGCAAGTTTTGGGTAACACAAACTCCAACAGACTCCAACAATGAGCGTATTTCTGCCACAAAAAAAAAGAAGCGAGCTATAATGAAATTCTGCGTGAGAAGAAAAAGTCTTCAATTCTTCAAACGAATTTACTAGATTTTATAAAGCCCTCTGTGACAAAATAACTTCTTTTTACTTACTTCTTTGCAATATATATGTATACAATATACTATTTTTTTGTATTATATATTTAAGAATTTAATATATACTCATTTTCCTTCTAAATTATTAGTTTATTTGGTCTTTGCTCCGAATTAATCATGATTCCTATGTGATTTGTATGTAAATCACATCCATAAAAAGTTCGCTTTACTCTACTTCTGTACACTTTAAACCCAAATATCTAAGAGGAAAGTATCGAAAATTAGTAATTAATAAGTTTTAATGGATAATTTGTGATGTGTTTGTGTTTCTGTGTGTGTGTGTGTGTGTGTGTGTGTGTGTGTGTGTGTGTGTGTGTGTGTGTGTGTGTGTGTGTATGTGTGTGTATGTGTGTGTATGTGTGTGTGTGTGTGGGTGTGGGTGTGTGTGCATATGAGTGTGTGTGTGTGCATATAAGTGTGTGTGTGCATGCGTGTGTGAGTGCATGTGCATGTGCTTGCGTGTGTGCGGTTGTGTGTGTGTGTGTGTGTGTGTGTGTGTGTGTGTGTGTGTGTGTGTGAGTGTGTCCGTGTGCATGCGTGTGTGTGGGTGTGCGTGTGCATGTGTGTGTAAGGGTGTACGTGTGTGTGAGCGTGTTTGTGTGTGTGTGTGTGTGTGTGTGTGTGTGTTTGTGAGTGTGTATATGTGTGTGTGTGCATTTGTGTGTGCGTGGTGTGTGTGTGTGTGTGTGTGTGTGTGTGTGTGTGTGTGTGTGTGTGTGTGTGTGTGCATTTGCGTGTGCGTGGTGTGTGTGTGTGTGTGTGTGTGTGTGCATGCATCTGTGTGTGTTTGTGTTGTGTTGTGTGTGTGTGTGTGTTTGTGTTGTGTTGTGTGTGTGTGTTGTGTGTTTTTTGTGTGTGTGTGTATGTGTGTGTGTGTGTGTGTGTGTGTGTGTTTTGTGTCGGTCTACTGTACCCAGACCAAGCAGACTCTACCTCTAGGCCGGAGCCACACTTACCTGTAGACCGCCGACACAGGTAAAATGTTAAACAAGCAGATCTGACATGAACCAGAACCTGTAATTCTGCTTGCCAAATTCTGCCAGAGAACCAGCCACTGGACTTTGATTTTAAAAACATAACTGAAGGTACTTATCAGGAAGTACCCCGACTTAAGCGAATTCGACTTGTACGGTTATCACTCTGTCCCACCTATCGCGTAAGTACGGGGTATCACTGTACAAAATAAAGACTTTTGAATAATGTTTGAGTGTGTTTACAGTTACTTATAGTCAAAGTAAATCAACATTTGTTTTGTACATTAGAACATTTAGTTTTTTTATATGAACTTTTTACCCTTAAAATTCTCAAAATAAAATATTTCCCAATACCTACTCTTTTAATTTTTGAGATGGTAATGTATGCACATATGTACTGTATTGTATTTAATTTATAAATTTTAAATGTTTAAGTGAAAATAATGAATTTGAATAAGTTTTTCACTCTTTTCACCAGGGTGGTGAACATGTGTATTTTAAATATTTCACCTATGTTTATATTTAGAAGAAACTAGTTTAGAGTTATTTTGTTATTAGAGTTGTTTTAAGGTTATGGTGAAAATTTTTTTTCTAGTTTTTATGATGCAAATATTTTATTTAGCTAATGATGATCAATGATTCGATAGGTCAGTCTACTATAAGTATGGGTGTATCCCAGCAAGGACTGCAATCAGACATAATGGGACAAGCAGCAATGGTCCTGCAGTATCCTCAAGCCCAGATGTTTCAGCAGGCTCAGATGGGGCAAATGCAACAGGTATTATGAATATTTAAGAAATTAACAGATACCAGGTGTTAAGCATAAGTAGAGATAAAGAAAATTACAGTAGAACCCCTCTAATCCGTCGTCTTTTGCACTGGGAATAAGGTTGGAATGCAAAAACATTCGAAAATAGAGAAAAATAATAAAATGAACAATCTTCAATCTTGAAAATTACTATATTATTCTCTGCAGTAAAAATATTAAAATAAACTGAACAAGTTGTGAAAAAGACCAATACATACTGTATATTTATATATATATATATATATATATATA
The DNA here is from genome assembly GCA_036971475.1 of Prosapia bicincta. NCBI lineage: Eukaryota > Metazoa > Arthropoda > Insecta > Hemiptera > Cercopidae > Prosapia > Prosapia bicincta. The sequence goes on from JBAIZL010000004.1 coordinate 12,770,184, forward strand.
TATATATATATATCCTCCATTTATTGTTTCATAAAATATTTATAGATTTTAAGATCGAGGTCTGCTCGATCTACTATAGGCAATAGCAAAAGCGTTCTTGGCGTCATTGTGTCTTCTCCATTATCCTTTAAAACAGCTGCAATAATTTGTTAGTCATATTGTTCCTCATTAGTTTTACAGTTTTTGTCATATTTGGCAACCATTCCTCAACTTTATTGGCAGGGAGATTTGGTTGCATAATTTGGAGATATTTAACAATTTCCTGCAATTAGTTTTTGCTCATCATTGACATAGTTACTTTCGGCATGATTTTTGTAGTGTGTCAGGATTCAGTATCCTGAATCTTACAACTCGGCAATTATATAGATAGCGTCTTTGATGTTGAAGGATTTTTAGCTTGAAATATATGGCAGCTTTATTAGGAGTTTTCTAAAAAGTAAGGATGATGTACTTTTTGCATTAGCACCTCTAATCATTCTATTACTTCCTGTTCTATCAGTTAAATAAGTGATGTTACATTTGGTGAAAGGATAATAGCTTTTATGTCCCCTTTCACAAAATCCTCCTCAGATGGTAATGATGGTGCGTTAACCAACAGCAATATAGTATGAAGAAGGAGTTTTTTTGTTTATATTTTTTTTCAGCAGATGGAACATACCCATCAAAAACCAAGATTGGGAAAGGTTGCAGCCCATCCAGTCAGAATTTTGATTGTCGTAATAAACCGGCAATGAAGATAAGTTAGAGTTTTCAAATGCTCTAGGATACCTTTAATTTGCCAACAACGGATGGGAGAATTTCTTTAAACTATGCAGAGAATTCCTTATTAGCCTCAGCATCAGGAGATAGTTTTTTAACAGAATTTGAAACAAACTGGATGCTATGGTGGGTTTTCCAATTGCATCAATCCAGCCTTTTCACTAGTTGCTAATTTTTTTCCGAGATCTAATATTTTGTGCAGAGTTATTATCTTTTAAACTGACTTCAAAAAAGGACGAGGTTCTGTATTTGATACGTATTTTTTTTCTGTTTTTTCACGATAACTTTGAAAATATTTAACAGATTGAAGTGATTTTGCTTGCAAATGAAAGAGGAAACCTTCCCGGTGGTCCAATTATAGCTACATCCCAATCCGTCTGATTTGGAGACAATAATATGCTATTTTAAATTAAACAAAAATATTTTTTTAGATGGAAATAAAATAATTTTTGTCTTCAATAAGGGATATAAATTGTAAGATAATTAATAAGCAAAATAAACAATCAGAGCATTTATTTTATGTAGTAATCTACTACACATAAAAATAACGTAGACAAAAATAAGTATAAAACGAATAGGTTTTTTTATTTCTTGCTTGACAAAGCTGCTTAGAACAAGCATCATCGGATACTATTGAATGAATTTTCCTCATGAAATCACCTTTTTCGATGGTCTAACCATATTGATAATCAACTTGATATTAGTCGAATGAGATAAGTCAAAGTAAATACATTAAAAATCCGATTTAGTTCATTTACCATAATCAAGATATTCAATAATCCTCAGGTGAAAACCTCACTACTTCACTAAATATCAAGAGATAAATTCATCAAAAATAACTTTACTATTAATTTTCAATTTATTTTTTTATTAATATTTTATGTGTACATAGTGTTTTTCCTAATAATCTTATTAAAGGATTACTGTCAATTATTTGAATAACAATCAAGCAATATGATTAGAGGAATATATACATCGGAAATTTGTGTGGATAAATAGTGGCAATTTTGCCAACATAATCAATGACATGAATCGAAATTCAATTATAATGTAAATAGAAATTAAAGATCATACCTCTAAAAATCAAGAAATAATAATTAAAAAAACAGAACCACCTTAAAAAAACGATGGATACATAATTTTTGCTTGCTAAAAAGTAAAAAATTATTTTCTAATAATGAAAACATAATTTATCATTAGCCACAAAATTTTTTATGACGAAATCATTTATGCTGCAATCATGTTTGCTATTTGCTAATCCATCAAATCTATTCCAACCTTTCCTATACAATCAATCTTTTGATTGCTTGATTTTCCTTGATTAATTATATCGAACAATAGTCTTCTCACAAAACAAAAATTTCATGTGTTTTGATATTATGATAGTATGTGGGGCGATAATTGATCTTTGTTTGCAGCAAAGACCATTCAATATCAGATTTTGTCCGATAAAATATATATGATTGCATATTTTTCGTTCAGATATACAGATTGCAGACAATTTAACCTTCTTTGAATTATTTAGATGGAGTGTGATCACTGTAGATGCTTACAAATATAAGAAATAATATCTCCTTAATCCGTTTGTATGATAAATTTCTTATACTGTATCAATAAAACAAGTGTATGGAAGAAATGATTGATTAGCCTGTGTGTATATATCATAATTTGTCAATCTACATGCCTAGGAGCTCAAACATCATATAAAATTCCTTTATTTGTCAGGTTCAGTATGTTAAATATAAGTCCAAGTATGAAATTTGGCGTGGACTTCAAAATTTTGAGTCGATAAATTATGTTTTCGTTATTGAAAAATTATTTTTTACTTTTAAGTAAGTAAAAAGTATATATTCGTTCTCTTATTGTTAAAGTGAAAACCACTGTCAGCACGACGGACTGTGAATCCCTAAAGTTGAACCAAGAGTACGGTAGGATTAACTAGAGACGAAGCATAAAAGGGCGGATGAGAGGGGTTCTAGCAAAAAGTTTTAAAACTTGAACCTTGTGTTTTTACTGTCGCATGCAGAATGCGTAATTAACACTTGATAAAATCTTTTGTACTTATTATTTGTTTAGTTTTAATAATAAAATAAATTTTGACATCTTGGATATACAGTAGAGCTCCGAACCCCAAAAATCTGAACCCCAGAAATCCGAACTCCCGCAAAATCCGAACATGATTTGATGAAAATCAAATTTTAAAAAAGAATCTAAAATTTAATGAAGTATGTACTGAAAGTTTGGTACTTACGTAAAACAGGACTGAGATGTGTAATATACTGGAATTGACACAGTAAAAACATGATATAATACTGTAATATTCTATCACTATTAACATGTAATTTATTGACAGTAAAAAAAAAAAAATAAAAAAGACAAACATTAAACCATATGTTTCACTTAAAAAGAAACAAACACTTAACTATATTTTTCACTTAAAATCAGTAATCTTCATCTGGAGTAGAGACGTAAACCTTCTCGACAATGTGATATTGTTCCAACGTCGCAGTAGCATAACATCATTAGGTTTTGCAGCTGCATGTTGATCTACGTAACTCAACGTAATGTCGAGAGCAGCGGCAGCATCGGCATGAGTAACAGCATTAGTAGAGGCATCTTTTTCCTCCCTATCGCTACTTGCTACACTGTCATCGTGTTGATCCTGAACCATAGACACCATACCATGCTCGGTATATTCTTCATTGTTATCTAGTGCTGTCCACTTTTCCAGGCAACTTTCATCAGCATCTTCACATCCTGGTACTCTTTGAATGAGCTGAAGGAGCTCAGTTTCATCATCCCGTGGTTCAAGTGGTGTTTCCATCCATAAATTCGAGGCTGGGCCTGAGCTTCTTCCAAAATTTCTGGAGTAAAGTGTTACTGGTATTATTCCAGGATTCAGCTACGCAGTTACCAAGTAAACTACATCGTTATTGTGATCGTCTTGAGTTTTTCTGGAATACAAAGAGAACAATCTTCTTCAATTAATGTTTGCAGGAGCTTTCTTCTGTGGCTCAGTTTTATGTTCTGCAGCACACCTTGATCCATGGCTGAAGCAACGGTGTTACGTTAAGTGGGAGAAAAATTGCTTTTATGTCTTTACATACCAACTGCATGTTTAGAGTATGTGAAGGAGCATTGTCTATCAAAAGTAGAGCTTTTGGTGGCAGTACATTTATTTCATTAAATTTTGTTACTAAAGGAATAAATACATTTTTGAACAACTCCTTGAAAATATTACCCGTCATCAACACCTTACACTGATTTCTGTAACGAACAGGGAGAGCATTCAAGTTCATATTTTTAAGAGCTTGTGGTTTGGCGGATTTCCCAATCACCATTAATACTAGCGTATTTGTTCCCGCGGCGTTCTGCAGGCTAAAACTGTGATACGCTGTTTGCTTGTTTTAAAGCCTGGCGCAGAAGATTCCTCTTTAGCAGCAAGATTTTTAGTGGAAAGGGATTTAAAATTTAATCCAGTCTTGTCCGCATTATACACTTGCTGGGGTGACTAATTTTCAGGCAAAATCAAATCTGTGAATTCGTCTAAATATTCTTTTGCAGCAAGTTTATCAGCTGATAACTTCCCCCTTAGTTGTCTACTCCTCCATCTATTGCTAGTAGTAACTTCCAAATCACTGTTCATTAATTTGTTCAACTGTAATGCATTTTCTTGTATTAATGGACCACTAATAGAAACTCCTTTCTGCCTCTCTTGTATAAACCATAAAAATACAGTCCTTTCAATTTTTTCATTCACAGAAACTTTCACATGATGTGCTCCAAAAACTTTTCACTTGTAGCACTTCAAAACTGTTCAATTTTTGATACAGATATATGTAATGAATGCTCTAATATTGTCCTGTTAATAAAAAAAACGCACTTCTTTTGAATGAAAAAATTCACAGCAAATCCGATATCCGAATTTTTTTGGCAAATCCGAACTTCTCCAAATCCGAACGGGCTATAACCCCAAGTAGTACGGATTTGAGGGTTTCCACTGTAGTAATAAATAATCAGGGCTGTGTTAAATAATACAAGCTTATATCAGAATAACTAGTTAATTAATTTATTATTTAATTTATTCAGTACATATTTTATGATTAAAGTAATCTAGAATGGATGAAACATTGACTGAAACATTACATTAAATTAACTAATTATTAAATATTGCCCAGTCTTACTTATCCTAGTACTGTTTATCTATTTAAAGAAACTGGTTGTTAAGATTTGTGAGATATATGACACATAATAGAAAGACTAAGACAATGGTGTATTTAATTTGAAAAATGCCGCACCAATATTCATGATTAGGTTGGCAGTGGTTGGAATACTTTGTATAATAATAATAAAGTGAAAATAAAAAATGGAATTTGTAACAAAAAAAGCTAGGCTAAAGGATATTTGTGTCAAATGAATGCGAAGAAACTTGACAGAAATAAAAAAAACTATAATATTAGGCTACATAGTTATTATTCCTTGGGATTTAACTTGACGGCAACCTACTTTTTGATTGTATTTTAACTGTGGATGAAACATGTGTTAAACTTATTAATTGTGAGTCAAAAGACAGTTCTTGGAGTGAAGGTACACAAGTTCTATCAAAAGGTCAAGGAAATGTTTGCATGCATTGTAAGTGAGAAATGTTGTAGTGACTAATTGTAGTTACAAGGAGGATATGCTTCTAGGTAGTTTCAGTGTTTAAAATAAATTGAGAGGTATTGTAAAATCCTAGGGATATACAGGGTGCGGTAGAAAAGTAATGAGACTGGCCGCCGCGCTGCGCCCCAGTCGCTCGCAGTGCGGTCTCCACCGGCAGACATGATGGTGGGGGATCTAACAATAGAACCGGTTCGCAGTCGCGTTGTAGCTCTGGCGCAGTGAGGGTCGACCTTCGCGTATACGTTGTTTGCGTGCCCGTGACACTTGTGAAAATGCTGAAGATGAATCGCTCGATAGAACGGTGGTGTGCAATCAAATTTTGCTTTCGCTTGGGCAAAACTGGTTCAGAAACTTTTGCTATGATTACGGAGGCCTACAAAGAGGATGCCCTATCAAGAGCTCAAGTGTTCTGGTGGTTTAATGAATTTAAAAACGGGAGGGAATCCGTTGAAGACCTGGAACGATCTGGACGCCCTTCAACGCGTTTGGATGAAACGGTGGCAAAAGTTAAAGAAGTCCTAAACTCCGACCGTCGTTTAAGTCTCAAAATGATCGCCGATGAGGTCTCCGTGAATAAATTTACGGTCCACCAAAATTGCTCCATAAGATTTGATGATGAGGAAAATTTGCGCAAAATTGGTTCCCCGAGGGCTCACCTCCGAACAGAAGCAATGACGAGTGAACGTTTGCAGTGAGAGGCTGAATGAATTGGAAGGTATTCTGAAGGTAAAAAGATGCCTGAAGGGTCATCGTTTTAATGATATTCTGGACATCAACGTGCTGTCGCGAAGGCACTAACAGAGATAACTCCAGCGGACTACAGTGGGGCCTATGAAGCTTGGAAAACGTGCTGGCAACGATGTGTCGATGCCCAAGGCGACTACTTCGAAGAATATTAACATTTTGTACAAATCGGATCAATAAAATTGTTTTTCTAGATTGAGTCTCATTACTTATCTACCGCACCCTGTATTATCTTGTAATGCAGGTTTAATCTAAATTTGCTTGAGTCTTTGGACAAATGTTATGAGGAAATGGAATGTTATGAACCACATGCTCTCATCAGCTACTGCCAATGAACCTCCAGTATCTGTAAACCACAGCCTCAACCAGTTAAAACCTTGTACTGATTTTAAACCTAAATACTACAGTATTTAATATTTAAATATCAATACTTGTACTCTCTAATTCGTCACCTTCTTTAATTCATCACCACATTCATAACAATAATATCAAACATGATCTGCAAGTCTGCACTGTCACTATAGGCGCCAGCCATCAAAGAAAGCTGATACCTGACACGAGTTTTTCGATTACTGAGAAAATCTCTCAAAACATTTTTTGTTCTCACACATCTCATAGACGTGATAAAATATAGAGGAATTCTTCATTAATTGACTGACAACAGCTTCGTAGACAGCGTTGAGTTGCATTATAAGTTACACTGTAGTTTTTACAACTTCTATTCTACAGTTCAGGTTTTGTTTCCTTTTTTCATTTTATAATTTTTTCCAACTGTGGTTATATAAAGGGCAAATGTATTTATAAAACTGTATCGTTGATTGTTAAATATGACATTCTACAATGGTTACAAAAGGCGAAAGTGTGGTTAAGCTATCGATAGAATTCAGAATTCCTAGAACAACCGTAATTGACATCAAGAAAAATGGCAATAAAATTGAAGAGTTGATGGCAAAAATGGAAGTTTCTGATTAAGGTGTTAACAAACAAAAAAGAATGACAATACCCATTCAAGTTCAATTTGACGATGGGATGTTTATCTGGTTATAATCACAAACTATACCGCAGACTACTGGTGTTTTTATAGTGTGTTGAGTTTTCTACTGACATATATCATCTAATTACAATATTAATGTTATTATATACCCATTTACATATAAATGTCCTATGTTTAGTCACAATTTCACGACTTCTGTAATTCGTCTTTTGTCACCCTCTCGGTCCTGAACGTGACATATTAGAGAAGTTCTACTGTACATATAATTGGTCATACATTTATAAGATAAATTTAAATAAAGGCAATGGTTCTCTTATATCTTGAAATTCAATAATTATTTTAGAATTTATATTAATTTTGCAAATTAATTTAAGATACTCAGTCATATATTAAAAAGAAATTGAATAAGTATTTTCCTTTACAGCTCTAAAAATAATATATCAAACTAGTTGTAATAATGTCATTAATTTAGTTGGGTTTATTCATCATTTAAGAGTTATATTATATAAGTGTAATGTTATTGGTGGGTGTTAGACTGGGATGGCAATACCAGCTTTGAGCACTGCTATGAATTCTTCTCAGGGAGGCATGCAAGCAATTCCACCAACTCTTACATCTCAGCCGGTAAGCTATGGCTTGCATGAGTCTAACATTTTTGTCTGATTTGGCTTTAAATTTTAAACAAATATTTTGTTAAAAAATATGTACAGAGCATAGTAGTGTAATTATAATCATTAAACATTAACCTATGATACAAATATTTAAACAACCTTGATGTACATTTCACTAGCACAAACATACTGGGATCTAAAAGCAAAAGAACCTAATAACTATTCACAATGGTCATCACTCCCACTCCTCAGCGACTAGTTTAACCAATACCTGCTCTATACATAGAAACAAGACCCAGCCCACCACATAGTTATAGGCAGTATTGACATGATATTTTAATATTGTTAGTGGTATTATACAGGGTGCGGCAGCATAACTTCCTTTTTTTAAATGCTCGCCATTCAGTTAGTTGACGTCATAGCGGAGCGCTAGTGGTCTCGTTCAAGAGGGGGTACAGTAAAGTTTTCTCCAGACACGTTTCAGTCGCCATCATGCGTTGGAATAGTGAGGAGCGTGCCTTTGCCGTTGAGGCCTACTTTTCAAGCGGATGTTCAGTTATTGCAACACAGCGCGCATTTCGGAATCGCTTTAATTTAGCCCTGTTGGCTCCCGTCCCAGACCGCAAATCAATTGTTACATGGGTCACTACATTCAGACAAACTGCAAGTGCGACAAAACAAAGAACTGGAGTCCCTCGGCCCATTAGATCACCTGAGAACATTGAAGCAGTGAGAGCGTCAATGTTGCGATCACCACGCGTTTTGCGCGCAAACACGCATCTGCCCTTGGACTATCCGATCGTTCTGTGAGAAGAATTCTTCGTGATGATCTTCATTTTCATCCCTATAAGATGGCGATAGTGCAGGAACTTTCAGAACGTCACTTCAATTCTCGGATGAACGCGTGTGAGCTTCTTCTTGATGTCGTTCCCGAGGGTGCTATTGTTTTTTTTTAGCGATGAAGCCCATTTTCATTTATGTGGGTTGGTTAACAAACAAAACATGCGCTACTGGGCTGACAACAATCCTCGAGAATTGCATCAAAGGCCTTTGCATTCACCCAAAGTCACAGTGTGGTGTGCATTTTCCTCAGCTGGAATTATTGGTCCCTGGTTTTTTGAGGAAAATGAGGTTACAGTGACAGTGAATTCAGACCGGTATGTAAACATGCTACAAAATTTTTTTTTCTCACGGCTAGAAGAGTTGGATTTGGGGGACACTTGGTTCCAACAAGACGGTGCAACAGCACACACTTCAAGAGCATCGATGGCTGTTTCAAGGGAACACTTTCCAGAGCGCCTTATCTCAATTAGAGGCGATTTGGAATGGCCGGCATGCTCTCCTGATCTGTCCCCTTGTGATTTTTTTCTATGGGGTTTTTTGAAATCCCGTGTTTATGTGAACCGTCCAAGAACCCTACAAGATTTGAAGACCAAAATCCAAAAAGAAATTGCCAACATAACACCTGCTACGCTAACAAGAGTCATGACAAACGCCAGAAATCGGTTTACACAATGTATGGAGAATGAGGGACGTCACCTAACAGATTTGATCTTCAAAACAATGTAAATAAAAACTTAAGACATGTACACCTACATTATAAAAAAATAAATATTTTCAGATGCATACAATAGTTTTTATTGAGTTTTCAAAAAAGGAAGTTATGCTGCTGCACCCTGTATTTATTATTATCAATGATGTTTTTAATAACAGTTACTTTAGTTTTAATTATTGTTGATTATTTTGTTTTAATTTAATATTCACATTGTTTTATATATTAATTTTTAAATTAGATGTATCATATTAGGTCAGTGTTGGATTTGGTCTTGTTTCTATGTGTAGTGCTGGTATTTGTTAAACTGGTCGTTAGGCAGAGGAGAGGGGTTGTTGCCCATTCAGCCAGTAGTTATTAGGTCTTAAATTTTTAGATTTCAGTATGTTGTAAGCTTCTGATGATGCTAACTGTGTTAACGAAATATACATCAAGGTTGTTTGAATGTATCAAGGATTTTTGTTGCTTAATGAAATTTTTTTGTAAATTGTCATGATTCTAATATTGAGATTTTTTGTTTCATTAGATTTCATATATAATAATGTAAATTTAGTGTGACTGTATGGTTTGGCATTACAGTAATTTATACAGCAGAATATATATTTTTACCTTAATTTTTTGAGTTAGTGAACATTTATTTTTTTCTGAAAAGAAAATACTTAAAACATTTAGAATATTAAAAGATTAAATTAAAAAACAATATTTTCTGAATAATAAAAATTGTGCACAATACTTGAGTATAATCAAAATAAACAGTACTGAAACAGTTATAAGATTTTATTTTATTTTATTGTTTTACAAACACATACAAGTAAAAAGAAACTAAATCAGTTAGGCTCGGGTATAAACATGTTCTATATGATCTGTGTTCAATTTGAGGCAACACCCTACTGTTTGTGAAAGTTTTGCATCATTTTGGTGAAGATGGGTTGTCTCATGCTTGCTATATACATTGCTATTTTTTCCTGTAGTTGGACGAAGGTGGTTGGTTGGTCATCTCGGAAAATCTTTTTTTTCCATCATTCCCCAGATGTAGGTGTCAGTTAGTGTAAGATCCTACAGCATACTCCATTGCTTACAACATAGTGGTCTGGGTAAAGAAAGTTTCTTCTGAGGGAAATGAAGCAGGTTGCCAAAAGTTTCTTAAAGGAAAGCAATGTTGTCTAAGGCAGTATGGCTGGTTGCTCCTTTTGGGTGAAACCATTGTGAACGAAAAGCAGGTTTTAGTCACAGTAAAATCTTCTGAGGTCTCCTATAAAATAACCAAGAATTACTATATATCTGAGAAAAGCTGAATCAGTTTCAGTACTGTTTATTTTAGTGTATATGGTATGTAGAAAGAAAAAATACCTGATGGAGCAAGACTTCAAAGTAAGCTTTGTAGAAATTTTAGATCTTTTAGTTACATATGTTTCTTTCAGTTATTTGAATTTTAAATCTGCTTACTAGACTTGATTGTGATATTGGAAATGTACTGATAAACTTTCATAAGTACTTTGTAAGTGCTCAACTATAAAGAGCTGTGATGATTCGACATTAGAGTGGAAGGAACTAAAGAAAAACCTAGTCACAACATTAAATTATAAACATTTTAACAAAATATTAATGTGTGACAAATGTAATTTTTTTTACTTTATGGAAAACTGGCTTTAGATATAGCAGAAGCAATAGTTGTAAGTCAAAATGTCAAATATGCTTTAAAGTAAAAGTAAATATGAGTTTTTGAGGCCAGTTTCAATAAAATGTGAGGGTAAAAAATCAGCTTTTGGCCCAAATGGTGTTAATTGAGGAACTCAAGAAACCAATAGTTGATGACAGATTTGATTTTGAAAGACTTGAAGTTGACGAGGCATTTGATTTTGTAGGACTTGAAGTTGATGAATAGTTGACGATCTGAAATCTTGAAAACCTATAAAATATCAACTTTTATGGTTGTTTTTAATATACAATTTGGAAAAGTAGTAATATATGCACTGCTAAGTTTTTATTCAGTTAACACAAAAATTAATTTTATTTTAATTTTTTTGTTTGTTTAAAACCATGTAAATAAAGTATTACACAGAATAAAAATGGCGTTATTTCAACAATTACTGCAAGTTGGTTTTAACAGTGTTTTTTTAACTAGAAAATGAATTAAATCTGGAAAACTAGTTGAAGTAAATGGATTGCTTGTATCTATTTAATGCGAACTTGAACATCTATAAATATTATTCTAATGGGCTGTTGAAAAAGTACTAGATTTTTGGTGTCTTTTATTCATACATGACAGGACTCTGATGATTGAGAGATGATAATATAAAAAGTTTTATTGAATGTTGACGTTAGGACCACACCAACAATCCTCGTAGTCCTTCTGAAGTCTAAAAGAAACATAAATATAATTATAATAATACGACAATATTAAAATTAATAGAAAGAATATATAAAAAATTATTTTAAATTTCCAAAAATTACAAAAAAACTTGTTTTGTTACATTTAATAAATCTTTGACGTTCATTAAATCTTTTTATATTGTTGCATCTCATTTTAATTGTCAAAGATTTATGAAATGTAACAAAAGAATTTTTTGTAATTTTTGAAAATTTAAAATAGCTTTATATTCTTTTTATTAATTTTAGAATTGTATTAATGTAATTATATTTGTTATTTTTAGTGTTGAAGAATGACCACGAGGATTGTTAGTATGATTGAAACGTTGACATTCAATAAATCTTTATATATTATCGTCTCTCATTTCATCAGTGTCCTATTATGAATTATAATTATTTTTTTACAACGGGGTTTTTATTATTGATTATTATTGAATGAAGATATATAATTTCTATTTAAAAACAAAAACTCAGGAATAATTTAAATTCTTTATTATAACAATTTTTTAATTCACACAATAAACAGAACAAGAAATAAAACTTAACAAGTTTTAACACAATAGACTAAATTCAATCCTTTATATTTTAGTTACAAGATTTTATAACCTAGGCTATTTTCTAAGATCTCTTAATATCTCGGGGTTTTATGCATGGGCTATATTTTCTAACTCTTTGGTTAATTAAATAAATTTTAATAATAAATTTTTGGTGGTTGTTCATTTAGGATTCAGTTCTCTTTAAATTTTATATTTCACACACAATTAAATTCCTTTTAGTTACTTCAGTTATATTAATACTGTATTATAGATTTTAAATTCACTTATTCTCGTTTTAATTTGGCCAAGTTTCTTCACAAATTCGTATAATTTTGATGAGATTCTTCAAACGGGATTTTGGCTTCTAAGAATGGCTTCGCTTCGTTCGGCTGCCCACGCTAGACTAACGCGTCGTTTTTATTTTTAAAATGTTTAAAACATGGCGGTCTTTCCTCCTCCAAACCTTTTCTTGCATGTAATTAAGTTCGATTTTTTCCCACTAGAGTCGACTGTAACACTGACCTATTTCCTTGGCTTTAAATCTGATGAACTAACGAAATTGTTTTCACCCGTTTTAATTTGGTTAACATACTGCTTCACCTATCCTATCCACAACAAACCTTCCAGTGTTTATTTAATTACTATTATTTGTGTGTGCAGTGTCTTTGCTTTTTACTTTTGTAATAATTCCGAAATGTGTGTGTTTTGGCATGGATTAATACACACATAACCTCTCACTTCATTGTTTACAATCGTGTTTCACCTTCTCTCTCCAGTAATTACTTATGCCCTATGTTAATAAAGTTTACAATTTTGTTTAATTTTATTATTATTAGATTATCTTGTTCTAATTTTATTTGTTAGGTTATTTGATCCAATAAATTTCCTAATGCATTTCACAGTTCAAAATCTTTTTTATATGTTACAACCTTTTCTAGGCTTTCACCTAAAATTAGTTTTAATTTAATCTAACCAATCTCTTAATGAATTTCTCCGATTTCATATTTTGTGTTAGTTATTTCTAATCTATTCTTCCAATTCTTATACAATATTATATAGCCCATTCTATAAATGTTACAGAATTTATATTTGAGACATTAGAATCTTACAAAATTTGTAATCTATAAATACATATATTCAACTAGAGAAAGTTCACCTCCTTCAAAGTAATCTCCTTGCTAGTGTACACACTTGTCCCAGTGCTTCTGCCATTGTTGAAAATACTTCTAGAATGCATCTTTCAGAATGGTGTTCAGCTCGTTTATTGCATTCCTAGTGAGGTCTTTTCTGATTTGTCTTGAAAGTATCTTCCTATTAGGGTCATTTCCAGCTTATGAAATTGCCATTAGTTGTAGGGTGCTAAGTTCAGAGATGAGGGAGCTCAATGAATCACATTAGTATTGAGTTTGGCATGGACAGCATAAATCATATAGCAGAATGGGCTGGTACATTATCGTAATGGAGCTTTTCTAGATATTGCTGCATCCAGTTGTTTTTTGCAAAAGATCCAGTAGTTTGCCTCAAACATATTGCAGTTGACAAAGGACCTCCAGTATTTCTTTGTGATGGTTTGGCTGTGTGGTATTCATGATATTCCATACCACTGGAGTTAAGGAAGACAGCCAACGTGATCTTGAGTCTGTTATGCTCTATTGTCCTTGGAGATGCGGGTCTCCACAATTACAACGGGATCTTAGTTTCTGAGTTGTATCCATAAATCCAGGACTCATCACGAGTTATCAGGAAGACAGGATTATGGTTTGGAATGCATTTTACAACTTCTGATCAGTACTAAGGACAAATCCACATTAATAGGCTGACTGCCAATGACTGAGGCTTTCTTGTGGTGTGAAACAGTGTAGGATTGCTAATGACAATCCCTTCCACATCCCACTAAGCATAACTGCAAACTCTTTATTCGTTTACATAGGAATAATACTTTTTAATCAGGGGACTGTATAAAAATCTAAACCTTAAGTGCTTTACTTTTAGGTGTATAGTGAATATGGTCATTCAGGGGACTTGTTTTTATGAATGGGATATTTATTAGAAAACTATACTTGGCAGTTCTGTGAGATTTTAGGGGTAATTATGTCATATACTATGTGTAATTTGTACAGTAACTAGGCGTGTGTGTGGTTTTTGAGTACTTTAATGTGTTCTTGATATCATGTATGAAACTATCGTTCTGTTTGGCTTTTGTAGAACTGGAGCGTGAACTACAAATTAGTTTGTACTTGTTTGATGAGTTGTAAATATATTTTGTGTGATAATATGTTTGAACTGTTTATTGAGGTTGTTGGGCCTGGAGTTGGTGATTTTTGGATTGAATTTATGAAATATATTGGTTAGTTTACGTCTTTGGGATTATCTGTAAGGTAGTGTTATACATATTGTAGATTTATTGAGTGGGCTTCTAGGTTTAGAATTTTGGAGTTTGTAAAGAATAGTGTAGTTATCAATCATTATGGTGTGGTATCCATTGGCTTGTTCCATATACCAGTAATTTATTATTACTGTTGTTCATGTGCTTCTAAAATATTTTCAAAAGGCTTGATAGTAAATTTATATTTTTCAGGATTTTTGAAACAATGATGTATGGTGGTAGGTTTGTAGTGTATCATAAATTTGTATCTGTGTATATAATTATTAGGTCAAGGAATTTGATGGTGTTGTCTGATACGATTTCAACAGTGTAGTTAAGGCTAGGAATTGAGGTATTCTAGAAACGGAAGTACTTGGTGCTAATGTGATTATTAGCTCTGTGTATCTACACTTGTATATATTACTCTACTATATTACCCTCTTGAGTAGAGGGTTAGCATTATAAAAGGAACAAATGTTTTGAAACGAGTCAGCAAGTAAGCCATTACGTATTCACTTAGTTAAATACATTTTAATTATAGTTTAATCAGTGAATTCAAGATGATTACATCAAGCAATTTGTATATATTGTTTCTATATTTGTTCTACAAAATGATTTTTGTTTGGTGTGGAAGATTATTTCTGCTAAGGTGCTAGAAATAGGAAGACCTTACATAGCATGTCTTTCTGTATTATATGTGACATTATTTTGTGATGTGATTAGTTTGGTCGAGTTGATGATTTTGTTGAAGTATGATACTGTCCATGGACATTTTGTGAAGGATGTTTATAGTTTCTTGAATGAGGATAATATGAGTGTAGAATTTTGTAAAGTTGAAGAAAACGAGGATGGAAATGTGAAATTTTCTTGTTTTTTTACTTTCTCTATTAAAAAATTCAACTATTTTTTATCATTGGTTGTGGCATTATTGTAAATGTGTTTGTTAACTGTCTTATTTAGGATGGGAGGAATTCAGCCAGAATGCTTAATTAAGAGGTATTTTGGGATGTCTGTTTTATGACATCCCAAAGTATTCATTTTAGCAGCTATGGTTTTAATTTGTTTCAAGTATTTCTTATTATTTTATAGAAGGATATATTTTGTTTGGTTTTATAGCTTCTTTAACCCTTAGCCTATTCTGCAATGATGTATTGTCTATGATTTTGCTGAAAAGTGTTTAACAATGGTATATCAGTGTGGGTGTTCCTGTCGAAAACTGATTTGCAACGATATATTATTTTGTTGTGTAATAATATGGCTGCATTTTTATTTTTTTTGGGTTATATTAGCATAACTGTGAATTATCAATTAGTAGAGAATTAAATTCCTTTAAAGAACCGATTTTTGTCTTATTTTACAATTTTATATAGTAGTTGTTAAAAAAGCACCAGAGTGATTTGTAAGGTATATCAAATCAGAATTTTCAGGATTTGTTTATATACTTGTACTTTCTTATTTTCTACAGTCAATGCAAAAGACAAATAAATAATGTGTTTTATAACTCTAGACTAAAAATTAATAATTATAGAATATAAATAAATAACATTAATGTTTTGTACTTTATTGCAATGCTGATATTCTTTTCATTTTCTTCTATTAGTTTACACTCTCCTTATATATATCTTGCACAAATTTTCAATAGTTAATAAAATACTTTTTATTCACCCATTCAAGTTTAAATACATTTTTTGAAAATTTGTAGTAGATGACACTTGATTTTAATACAGTTTTTTCAAATATTAATCATTCAATTAAATTTAATGATGAATAATATAATTTCATTTTTATATGGGAGACAAACTTTTCACAAAAGGGGCAAGGTATGCAATATAGTTATTTCATAAAACAGCTGATTCCATGTTATAGTTTATGTAGTAGAACAGCTGTTTTAGCTATGTTACTTAATTTATATTAATTGTAATTATGTAATAAAAAGTAACTAAAATAAAAATTTGTCTATTTTTACCCAAGTAGGAATTGACTTTAAAAATGTTTTTTTAGTTACTTGTTTCTTCTTAGTACAAGTTTATAAGCTAAGAACAAAACTAATTTCAAGAGAAAACTGTGATTTTTAACAAATTTATACATTTGAAAGGGAAGCAATGCAACAATATTAAATTGAGGTGAACAATTTTGGACATGACACACATATACCATCACCTGTTATAACATCTTTTGATCAATTTGCAGAAATGTTTTTGACTGAACAATCAAAAGCTTAATCTGAGAGTTGTATTTAGTAGTTAGCTTAATTTTCTGGTGTTGAGGTCTTTGTTGTTAGTTATTTTACCTTTTTAAAATTTTTTTATAGACAGGTTGTGTTTTATCAATTTGTTTGCATAAAATATGATGCATACAATTCTTGGGTGTTTGTTTAGGAGGTTTAATTTGAGTTTTTTAAATATTTAATCGTCTGCCTGAAGGAATATTGTAGGATGTTTTGTGTGTATTGCATTATGTTTTAGTGAAGACAAATAACACTCAGTTTTTTTGGCGTACAAGTATTTCTGTCATCCAAATGTAATTTGTGTTGCAAAAAATTATACCTCCTGGTGTAGGAATGTAGAAAAAAATATTAAAACTTGGTGCTAAAGCTAATAACAAAAAAAAGACACCTTTAACCTCATTTTCTAAAAAACCTAATCTTTATTAAATCTAGGTTCCTCGTAAATAAGAGCACGGCGTTATACTGCTGTACAAAGTAGCTACGTTATAATGTAGATACAAAGAATCTTGTTGAAATTGATTTTTAAAAAAATTAAGTTTACCGTGAATGAGGTGAACAGTTTATCTATGGTGAAACAGAATCTCCTTGGTCTGTGTATCAATGTAATAAAGTATACAAAAATGGTAGCCTTTTCACTTGTCTTCAAGATAGCTTATGTTAGCAAACTATTTTTTATAATTTTTTAAATAGCCTAACCTTATTTTAGGTTACTGTGTAGCAAAATTGTAAAGCAGTGTAAAATAGTGCTCTGTTTTGTATAGGAACTTTGAATTTATAAACTTTTGTGTGTCTTTACAGTTAGTTTTGCGTATCTCAGAATTTTTAGTTTTCGAGGCTTCAGCACCCAGTTATATAATTTTTTCTGTATATCTGAGGATATTTTCTATGATGTTATGACATCTGGATAGCCAGTAATTACCTGCTCTAACAATTGCATGTACACACGAACCATATATTCAACATATAGCACAAACCTGCTGACACTAAAATGAACATCACTCTTTTAATAATTCAGCCAAATGCTGGTCATTACACCTTTGGCTTAAAAGCAATAACCCCTTAAAAATACACTTAGAAACACAAGAATGACATAAGAAATTACATTATGCACATATTGAAGCTATAATACATCTTAATGATTGTTAACACCTTTGGCTTAAAGGCAATGACCTCTTAAGAATTGACTTAGAAACACAAGAATGACATAAGGAATTGCATTAAGCACATATTCAAGCTATAATACATCTTAATGATTGTTAAAAGAAATATATTTTAAAAACCTAAACCTAGAATTACTAATTAAAACTACAAACTATATAATGCTACCTTACATATTAACCCAAACACACAATATATTAAAAACCTTTTGTAAACAACCTTAAATAGCAGTTCAAAACTAAAATCACAAAGCTGCTAAAAGGACAGTGCTGTAAAAAAGGTTGGGGACCTATGGTATAGAATTACTAAGCTCAATGTAGCCATAACCTCACTTCACATTACATTTAACTTCAACTGCATCTCACTGAAGTAACACCAAAATATGCACAAATTAAATTACCAACATCAGCACAGAAAAATACAAAATAA
The DNA here is from genome assembly GCA_036971475.1 of Prosapia bicincta. Classification (NCBI taxonomy): domain Eukaryota; kingdom Metazoa; phylum Arthropoda; class Insecta; order Hemiptera; family Cercopidae; genus Prosapia; species Prosapia bicincta. The sequence continues at coordinate 12,788,591 of JBAIZL010000004.1, forward strand.
GTACAAATACACTGTACGTAATAAAAAAACTACACTCAGAACATAAAAACACCACATATTCATAATAATACTATTGAACAGGCAGACTTGCCAATGGCTCGCAACATTGCCAAATTAAATTGATAAATAAGTTTTAAAATATGTTTTGGTTGGTTTCCTTTATTGGGGAGTTACCATAAGGGAAAAACTTTTAAAAAATACCCCACAAACCAGTAAAATCTAGATCAAGCAATACACTTGGAAATTTGCCACTTATTCCTGTAAGTTTAATAGAAGATAGTCAAAACTATGTTTGCAGCAGTGTATAGACATAAGAATCTTCATTTGGTTTTCTTAATTTAAAACTAAGGAAAATTAAATATTACGGTTTTAGATTAATAAAACCCAGATGAGTTGTGTCCTAAACAGCTTTATTATTTGTTCACCTTTGAAGAAAATGAGATAGATTTAATGTACCATGTTTATTTAGTTCACGTTTCTGTTTACGGAATTGTATTGTAACAATGGTCACCTCTTAATACATATGTGCTATTGACTTTCATTTAGTTGACAAGAAAAGGTTGGATTTCAAAGAATCTATCTTAGTTGCTTAAAGCTTTTGATTTTCTTAGAGTTTTCATAAAGAGATTTGTTTACAGATATATTCAACAGCGGTTACATATCCCTCTCGCGCTCTCAATTCTGCAGCATTTGGAGGTGGAGCAGCACAGCAAAACAGTGCCTCCTCACAATCAAACAATGCTAGTCCAAAGCAAAGAGTGTTCACAGGAACTGTTACTAAAGTGCAAGATAATTTTGGTTTTGTTGATGAAGATGTTTTTTTCCAAACCAGGTTAGTTGTGACAGTATTTTTTTGTTCATTTTTAGAAAGTATTACTAAGTTACAAGGGTAGTATAAAAAGCTCTAGACCTAATAATGAAAATAACGATGTATGGTTTCAATAGTTATTTATTTTTCAACATAATCTCCTTTCATTCCAATGGCATTATCCCAGTCTTGTAGTGTTCTTCAGAAAGTCCTGCAAAGTATTCATGTACAGCCACAATTGCTTCTTCATTGGACGAAAAACGACCATCGAGGAAGATTTTCAATTTTGGGAAAAGATGGAAGTTCGAGGGAGCCAAATCTGGAGAATAAGGTGTGGATGGTCCAGCAATTCAGAGTGCAAATCCCTCAATTTTCCCATCACCAAAAGACTTTTGTGGGGATCTATTATCTTGATGGAAGAGGATTTTCTTTTTCACAAATCTGTTTCATGGGCCTAATTTCATGAATCCTTGCATCAAGTTGTGTAAGAAGGCTAGACTAGTATTCCCTAGTTATTGTTTTACCTCTTTGAAGATAGTCAATCAACAGAATTCCTTTTACATCCCAAAACACCGATGCCATTACCTTCCCGCCGATGGCATGGTCATGGTTTTCTTCAGGCCTGAATAACCAGCTTCTGTCCACTGCATGCATTGTTGTTTGGACTCAAGTGAGTAATGGTGAATCCATGTTTCTTCCATTGCCACAAATCAAGGCAAAAAGACACTCTTGATTTTATTAAAGTTCACCAAACACGGATTGAATAGTTGTGTGTGAATGCGTTGTTGGTTTGCAGTGAGAATGCGCGGCACCCATCTTACACAAAGCTTTTTCATGGGCAATTTTTCATGTAAAACATAATCAACTCGTTCTTTTGATATACCAACAGCATTAGCAATCTCTTGCACGTTGGCCGATCTACTATAACTATATCATGCACTTTCTCGACGAGTCTCGGTGTGGTTGTGCTCTTTGGACGACCTACATGCAGATCATCTTTTCAAGACCACATTTAAATTCAGCTGCCCATTTTTTTACAGTGGAAAATGAAGGAGAAGAGTTACCATATAAGTTTACAAACCTCAAATTAATTTTTTTCAGCATTTAACTTTTTTCATGAAGAATTTAATCACTGCATGATAACTCGATTTTTTTCCATTTTCAACAACACACATACGACCAATGAGTCAAATGACTGCTTACTCACAACTGCCGGATAGAAACAAGCAAGAGGTCTACTAACAGTTGTTACAACATAGGGGGGAGGACAGCATCCGACTAATTCTGCACTCTATTGGCGTGGTCGAGAACTTTTCAGACCACCCTAAAAACTAGTTTGTTTGTAATACTCTAAAAAGATAAATTAATTGATTGAAATATAATTCATTTATGAAAAATGAATTTTGACAAATGAACTCTAAACAAGAAACTTGAAAATATTTTTAAGGTGATGGGTGGGTAGAGATTTAAAATCAAATTTTTGTTGATTGTTGCTAATGTTAAAAAAATTTAAGCAACACTATATTTAATAAGCAATTAATTAACCTTCCATCTATATGTGCAATATTTTGATATGAGATTGGTATAATATACAAGGTAGATGTTCCTTTGGAACTTAGTAAAATAGTCAGTGCGCCATTATGTTAAAATATCTGGTTTAGGGAGTTTTCCCAAAAGGTTAACACGTTCTTTTTACTTTTTGATAATAATTGGAATTTGAAAAAGTTTGCATAGAACACTATCCACCAAACCCTTATCGGATTGTTGTCCGAATGTTTCACAGAAAGCTAAGTCGGCATGGATATTAGATCAAGTGAAAAATTTGAAGCTGGGGCTGCAGTTTACAAAACTTACATTACACTTTCTATATAGTTTTAGAAATAACTTTCTTTACATTTGTATTCACAGTTAAATACTGGAGTTAAGTAAAACAATTTAAAAGGATTTTGGTTTCTGATTTAATTTTTAAAAAAAAGGGAAACAATAGTAGTACAGAGCGAGGTTTTCATTGTGCTTGTAACATGTATTGTGCTATGTAACATCAAGAGAAACAACTGGAACTGAGCGCATTGAAAAATTGAAATACACTTTTACAAGTGACGACGTAAAGCTGCACAAGAAAGGTGCATTTAACATTTTCAATGAAATAATTTAGTAAGGAGAGAACAGTTGTTCATGTCTTACTTGCCAAGTAGCAAATACATGTATAGAAAGCATGGTATTAGTTAACAGATGATGGTTGACAGCTGAGTGAAGATTTAGGAGCCAGTGTTATAGTGCTGAATTTAAATTGTTGAGTCTACACTTAATAACTGTTTAGATAGGCAAAATCATAACCAAATTATACAACAATATGTGCAAGTTATGGACAGTTATACAATTATTAAATGTGGTAGAAAGAGAGGAAGTGTGGAAGATGTTAACATAATCATTCATGTCTAGAATAAGTTGCTGGCATGGTTGTATAGCCTAGTTATGTTGGGTCTGCAGATAAACATTTAGGCATATAACATTTTATCAATAATTTATTCCAAGTTTTTCAGTCAATAAATTGAAATTATTAACACTTTACAAACCTTTTAAAAGTTAAAAGAGTAAAGGAGGAAAATTCAACCAATTAATACCAAAATGTTTTAAAATGGGATTACAGTTGTGTGTTAACTGCTGAATATGAAACAGTGTTTCTATTTTCATGGTAGTATTTACTCTCTGGTCTTGTATTGTGTCTAAAATTGACATGTTATTATACACGTTATTAAGAATTGGTACTTTTTTTTTACAAATAGAGTATATTCTGGATAATCGGACTATTTCGGGGTCGGCATGCTGTGGTCCAGTTAAATGGCTGGTCCTATTTGTCTAAGTTTAGAAAATAAAGAGTAATATTCTTTATTAAACGCTGAAAACATTATATTCTACTCAATACATTCTTTACATGATAATAATTGCAAGCATTGGAATTAAGAGTGGTGAAATACGTGCTCACAAACTAGCAAGTTATGGCAGGTGTGGTATCTGTCAACAACATTCACTGTATGTATAATAAACATTTGGGATAGTAACGGTGAGGTGTATTTACAAACAAACTGTAGAATAAGTCTAACAGTTTCAAGATAAAATCTGTAAAACATGAGAGGAAATATAGAATGTTTAAATTTATCAGTTGCCTTTTTTGAGTGACAAAGATGGGCTTTGCAACTAACAGCTCCAGTCTCAATTTTCTTTTCAGCATATTGAAACTTTTGGCAAATCCACTTTTCTCCATAATCCACATCTTCATTAATTTGGACAAAATAAAATACTGTTTAGTTGAGAAAAAAAATAACAAGTGGTTTTTCGGACTAATTAATGAGTATAAATTTTTTTCCACAACAAGCATTCATTTTTAATAATTTTGATCCAATTAAGCACGACACGCAGTATAAACTACTGGTTTAATTAACCAGAATCTACTACATTTACCTTCTGGTATTTCATTGTGTTTAAAATTAATGTATTGCACAGGTTACTAAGAAGTGGTACTTTTTCTTAGAAGTATAACAAATTAAAGAAAAAAGAAACTTTTTCCTTCTCATTAAAGTAATGTACAGGTATTATGTACAGGTATTATGTACATGTATTTACTTTGAATATTAGTATACCAAAATCATATAAATTCTAATCAACTAAAACTAGTTTCAAAAGCTTAGATAAAAATATGTTAAGAAAACATTTCAATTTGTCTGTAATAAATTAATTATTATTAGATAGGTTTTTGGTCACTCATCATTCATACTACTTGCATACTTTTAAAAACTGAAAATGAAGTTAAGTGAACATTTTATTTTAAGTAAATTGTATCTATTCATTGCATATAGATTTATTATTTATAATATTTGGTATAATGTAAGGTATTTTATATCCTCAGCTGTTGCGTAAAGGGTTCAAATCCAATTGTTGGAGATAGAGTGCTAGTTGAGGCTGTTTACAATGCAAATATGCCTTTTAAATGGAATGCAACTCGTATTCAAGTGTTGCCAATGGGTCGCAATGACCCACTAATATCTTCTAGTGGAGGAAGATTTACTACTGCATACAATGCTGTTCCTCCTCCACAACGTAAGTAGCTGCTACATCAACAAGTATTTGTTGTTCTTAAAAATATTATGAAAAACAATTTTTTAATCTGATTTATATAAAAAAAGTTGTTTTTGTTAAAAATATGTACGATTTATTAACTTTCTGATTAGCATCCTTTTACATATATGCAAAGTTTGAACACTGAATATACTCTCCTAGTTTTGTATCCGATCCTAGCTTTGGGTTTAGTTTTTGCCGAGTCATAGCTGTGTGTTTAGCTCAATGGCAATTCATGCTTTGTATTCAGTTTGTGACCCATCCTTGCTTTGTGTTAAGTTTGTCTCCAACTCTAGCATTGTGTTCAGTTTTTGTTTAATCTTAGCTTTTTGTTAAGAACAAACTTATCAATGCACATTGACCTCACTTACAGTGTTCAATCTTTTGTCACTAGATGTCGGTGGAATCACTTTGACATATTTTATCATGGCAAGTTTGTTCCCAATCCTAACTCTGTGTTCAGGCTGTGTTTTGAATTATAAAATGTCACCAACCTATATAAAAAAAAACAAAACTATTGATTTGGCAAACTAGTGAATAGGTACGACTAGTAAATTGTCGTACACAAACTAACAAATTAATAATTTATTCATTCAGATACAATTCAGTGACAAATCCAACCTAGAACTCTAATAGTGAGTTTTAAGTTGGAGTTTGTAGTATCAATACTCTCTGATGAGGATGACTTTGTCAGTCTGAGTGAGTAAATTACTAATTTGTAAGTTTGTGTATGTCTTTTATTTGTTATTAACATAACCTCACAAGCTAAGCTCAAAGAACAGTTGACGTGAATTGTGTTAGTATAAGAATAATAAAGATTAAAAATTTATTAAATTTACTGCATCATTTAAAAGATCTTCAAATCCTTGAGGTAATTTTAAAAAAATAGATGAATATCAATGTAATAATTTGTTTTTCAAATATTAAAAACTTATTTGTACTAATTTGTGATTTAATTAAGTGAATTTTGTAAGAATTACAATGTCTAGAGAATATTAGTAAGCAGATATCATGATAAAGACATTTGGATAAAATTAACATTCATAGGAAGTTTAGAAAATGGATTATGCACTTGTAGTAGTAGTTATAATAATATTACCAATACAAAAGTTTTATCTCTACTTATATATTGCTAATGAAAAAGGTAAAGTGCTTAAAAAATTTCTGAGGGTTGATTTCTGCAGAATAAATGTTTGTGTAAAGTGAATAATTACGTAGGCAGCTCAAAAAATAGAGAATGTTTACACATCACATGCCATGCTAATCCTCCACCACAAAATGTTCCCTCTATCATTCGGTTTTATCAGTAAATAAATTGATATTTATAGGCAAAGCACCAATCTATGGAATGACATGACTCAATCTCCTTAAAATCCAGAAACAAAAAACCAGAGGAAAATGATAGCAACTGTTTTCTGTGGGGACTGAAAGGGTTAATCCACATGGAGTTTATGCCAATAGGAGAAACAATAAACTCAGCTTCCTACATTGAAACTCTACAATGGCTATGACATGCTATCCAAAACAAATGAACGGATTAATGTCTTCAAAGGTCCTTATGACAATGCTCTTCCTTGTGTAAGTGCAGGGATATAGGAAGAACTTCTTCAAAGACATAGGTGGGAAATCTTTGGCCACTCTTTTTGCACACCTGACTTGACACCTAGTAATTTTCACTTGTTTCTGAAATTGAAGGAATTTTTCGATGGAAAACAATTTGACAGCGATAAAGATCTCAGAAAAGAAATATAATCATGGCTTTGATCATTGGCAGCTAAAGAATACAACATCAGCAATGAAAAACTGTTTACAGGCTACAAGTATGACATCTACTGTATCTATATAAAAAAATATTAAGGTAGTGTAATGCTGAAAGCAAGGTTTTATATTGATATCTCTTGTCTTTATTTAGTTGTAGCAAAATGTTCTTCACTTTTTGGAAGAGTCATGTACTTAAGTTTAATTATTTGTTTACAAGATAATTTACTTTTAGCCAAAATTTATGTTTTTATTATTGTTAAAGATATCTTAATACTTTTACCAAAACCTTAAGGGATAAATTCAGTTTATGAAATAATTTATATTTATAGGCTTGCAGTTGATTTTTTTTTATTTTATCAGTTTAAAAAAGTGTTCAAAATAGTTAAAAAAAATTTTTTTAGAGTGAAAATTAGAAATAGTTTTCAGTGGATAATAATATTTTAATATTAGGCATGTGTGTATATCAGTTTTTAAAGATATATTTGACATTTAAAAAAAAAAATATGATGAAAAGTGTTAATTTTAAAGAATGTAGTTAAACATATTTTCTATTTGCCATTAAAAACCTTGATTTTTCCTGTATTTTAAACCTTTAACTGATCAGAAGTAGAAATTTTTACACTATTTACAAGTTTGCAAAACTTTTTTTTGTAATGGTTTATTATTCTAGTGGCCACCAATTTGTAATGATATATAATATAATAACTTTTAATATATTTGTAATATTATAATATTGACAATTACAATTTGCACACACACACACATATATATATATATATATATATATATATATATATATATATATATATATATATATATATTCTTGATATTTTACGTTATCCATTGTTATTCCGTTGCACTGACTTTATGAAGTTAATATATTACTATTGTAAGTAATTTTATCCACCATTAAGTGCAATGATTTTACCTTGTGTGATGAGGCGGCTTTCGGTCACTTGACCATTGTCGAATCACTGATTACTTTTTTTCAATTTTTCTGGTGTGGATGTTCGGTCCGTCGTGTTGGTAATTGTTGATGTCATACACATTTCCTCTTGAGTCTTGTGTATAATCTTTTTGAATAGTATGTTTTCTGTTTATGTTAGTAGATTCATTAAATTGTTGTGTATGTTTTTTATAAATGTGATATTTTTTTAGTGAGTTTAGTTCTATTGGGTTATTATTTATTTGATACTTCATGCGTGAAATAAATAATAACCCAATAGAACTAAACTCACTAGAAAAATACCACATTTATAAAAACATACACAACAATTTAATTAATCTACAAACAACATATACAGAAGACATACTATTCAAAAACATCATACACACAGATCAAGAGAAAGTGCGTGTAACGTCAACAAATACCAATATCATGGACCGAACACTACACCAGAAAAATATCAGTGATTCGACAATGGTCAAGTGACCGAAAGGCGCCTCATCACACAAGGTAAATTCATTGCACTTAATGGTGGATAAAATTACTTACAATAGTAATATATTAACTTCATATATATATATATATATATATATATATATATATATATATATATATATATATATATATATTTAGGTTAGTTTTGGTTGGTAAAGATTATTTAGATTTTTTGGACTAGGAGACTGACAGACTTACCTTGGTAAGAGTCCACACTGTAGTCTTGAGATAGAAACACATAAAAGCACTTAAACAATGATATATTTCAACCACACAGTGGTCTTTGTCAATCGAAGAGAAAACACAAAAAGAAATATGAGAGAATGAAATAAATACAAGTTGTAATCCTACAACTTAAATCCGGATTACAACTTGTATTTATTTCATTCTCTCATATTTCTTTTTGTGTTTTCTCTTCGATTGACAAAGACCACTGTGTGGTTGAAATATATCATTGTTTAAATGCTTTTATGTGTTTCTATTTCAAGACTACAGTGTGGACTCTTACCAAGGTAAGTCTGTCAGTCTCCTAGTCCAAAAAATCTATATATATATATATATATATATATATATATATATATATATATATATATATATATTAAATATGGTGATATGTTTTCTTGTAATATAGTTAATAAATTAAAAATATTTCAAAAACAAGAATACTTTTAATGAATATATTTATTTAAAGCTTTTCGCTGATAAAATAGTACCAGCATCTTCAGGAAAATAATTATTTATATATATATATATATATATATATATATATATATATATATATATATATATATATATATATATATATTAAATATGGTGATATGTTTTCTTGTAATATAGTTAATAAATTAAAAATATTTCAAAAACAAGAATACTTTTAATGAATATATTTATTTAAAGCTTTTCGCTGATAAAATAGTACCAGCATCTTCAGGAAAATAATTATTTAATTTATTTTATATATTTATTATATATATATATATATATATATATATATATATATATATATATATATATATGAAGTTAATATATTACTATGTAAGTAATTTTATCCACCATTAAGTGCAATAATTTTACCTTGAGTGATGAGGCACCTTTCGGTCAATTGACCATTGTCGAATCACTGATGTTATTCTGTTGTAGATGTTCGGTCTGTGAAGTTGGTGTTTGTTGACGTTACGCGCACTTTTTCTTGATCTGTGTGTATGATATTTCTATATAGTATGTCTTCTGTATATGTTGTTTGTAGATTCATTAAATTTTTGTGTATGTTTTTATAAATGTGGTATTTTTCTAGTGAGTTTAGTTCTATTGGGTTGTTATTTATTTCAAGTATGGTTAGGTTATTTTCGTAATTTGTTATTTCGTGTTTATGGGATATTAGGTGTGCTGCAACATTTGATACTTTAGAATTTTTGTTTTTGAATGCTCTATAATGTTCTTCAAATCTTATTTTAAATGTTCTGGTTGTTTTTCCTATGTAAAAAGCGTTACAGTTGTTGCATGTGATTTTGTAAATTCCTGATAGGTTATGTTTTTCTGAATTTGTTTTGTGGTTTGTGTTATTAAGATATTTTATTATTTTGTTGTTTGGTTTGTAAGTTGGAGTGTAGTATTCTTTGTTGTATATATTTGTTATTTTTTCTATTTTGTTATTGGTGTATTTATATTTTAGGTAGATTTTTTTATTTTCATTATTTTCGTGTTCCGGTTGTAGTGTTGTGTTGAGGTTAGGTTTTTTTGTGAATTTATTGTATATATTTTTTATAATGTGTTTGTTGTATCCATTTTCTATTGCTATTTTTGTAATGTTATCTAATTCTTCATTTAATTTTTGTTTGTTATCCTGTGTGTATTTTATTGCTTTATTTATCATGTTACTGTAAGTGTTAATTTTGTGTGTCCAGGGGTGGTTAGATTTGTAGTCTATTGTGGTGTTGTTGGAAGTAGGTTTCCTGTATACTGTAGTTTCTATTTTATTATCATTTATATTTAAGGTAATGTCGAGGAAGTTGATTGTTCTATTTGTTTCTGTTTCAACGGTGAATTGTATGTTTTCGTTGTATGTATTTAGTTTGTTTAATATTATGACGTGTTCGTTGTGAATGGTAGGTTGGTATATTACAAGTATATCGTCTACATACCTTGTCCATAGTGAGATATTGTGTGTGTTTATTATAGGTTTAATTATTATTTGTTCAAAGTGTTGTAAATATATTTCTGACATGACAGATGATATGGGTGAACCCATGGGGAGTCCTGTTGTTTGTTTATAATATTTATTGTTAAATTGGAAGTAATTTTGGTTACACATGTGTTTGGTTAGCGTAATGATACTATCTATAAAACGTTAAATATCAAGAATATATATATATATATATATATATATATATATATATATATATATATATATATATAAAATATATATTCAGGCCCATATAATGTCTCAGTGGTATAATGTAACAAATAGAAAGGCTTGTAAATCTCCACTTAGTCTTTAAAATATGAACACAAGTACTAATGATGTTACATTGTGCCTAACTTTTGCTTGTAGTAGTTAGATCTAATATGTTTAAAATAAACTGAGCTCTCTTCATTTTATATAAATTACATTGTTTTTTAGCTGACAATAGTTCAGGAGGAAGTAATTTTGGACGAAGAGATAGGATACAGCAAAAAAGAAGTCGAAGGGACGATGATGAAGTGGAGAGAAAAAAACGAAGAGAAGAACAGCGTAGATCAGAAAGTATCAGGTTAGTATGAGATTTATCTTTCTGTATTTTAGATATCTTAGTTGAGCTAAAACACATAAAAAATTATGTTGAAAAAAATCACCCTGATTACATTTCCTAAACAGAATAAGTTTTGTATAAGGACCTCCCAACTTATGAACATTATTAATTATAAGGGTCAACACTTGTATAGGTAATTATTTTTTTACTAATTTTACATATAAGATGGTTTATTACCGTTTAGTAACAACTACATTGAAACCATAAAAATACTGCTTTACTAACTTGTCTCTTTTCTGCAGTTCAGTTATAAATAATTGTTTTATTCTAATTTAATTCATTTACATCATTAGGCTACTTTTCCACCTCAAATCTAGCTGCTAGTTTTGCTTCACCTATGGCTCTAGCTAATAGTTTTTATATTTCAACATCTTATTTTAATAAGCAAGGATTACATTTTTGCTTATTTATAACTTTTAATTAAACATTTATTTATATATATTCATGTATATTATTTTGCTTTTCTCAACATTACAATATTTTCTTTTGTTCACGTGTTTTGTAATGACTCCATTTTCAAAGCTGAAATAGTACTGTTCGTCCAAATCTGTAGTCCATCTTTATACACTGTTAGGCACCCCCCCCCGCACTTTCAGACCTTGCTTCCTATTGGTACACGCCTACTCTTGACTCCTTAAATTTAGCTAATTAATAATTTTCAACTTTTAAAAAACGTGTCACAGAAAAATATGCCCGAAAATATATAATATTCCAAACAGAAGATAAGTTGGATATATTAAGAATTTGAAAACAGTTATTTTGTAACATTTTTCTAAAAAAATAAAGTTTTTTTGTGTTATACTGCAGTTAAATAATAATAATTTGAGGAGAGACACTAATGATACTAGCAGGGCTAGATTTGTGACGGTACACACTCGTACACCGTACCAAAACCTCTGATCAGGAAAATGTACAATGTATAACTTAAATTCTAGAAGTGTGGAACATTATTTTGTAGTCAAGTTCAAATTGGTCTTTGACTGAACTGTACTTATAGCCTTACGCAAGGTGCTAGCTGATTTATCCTTCTCCTCCCTTGCAGCGCAACAGCTCATCTTTGATTTAGTCATCAGTGCAGTCTAAATGTTGGACGCCCTGTCACTGTTTTACGGATTTGTTCTGTTTAATCGTGTAGTGTTTTGGAATCAAAGGGTGTAAATTTTGCTAGTTGTGGTTGTTGTACTTCTACATTCCTTTAAAATGCATAACGTAACTAGATATTCTAGTAAACCAGGGAAACCAAAACTATAAGAAGAAATTTCCAGGGAGGAAGGGAGGAGAAGGTGGAGGCGGCAGCAGCAGCAGCAGCAGCAGCATATACAACAAAAACATTTCTGAACATTAGACAATTTTATAAACTGTAAGTTAAAACATGTTTAAGTATAGTACCTTTTCTAATAAATAATTATTTCAGAAAACTATAAAGGCAAAATTATAAAAGATTGTTGGTGATTTTCCAACCTGCATGTATTTTCCAACTAAAATTATTAAAAATTTTTTAAATTACGTATTTAAAAATCAATTGAAATAATGTAGATTGGATGAGTGATACACTCAAAATTTAATATGTATAGGCTAACAGCTACGGCAAGAAAAATGTTGCTATAGCGGGCTCAATTTAATTTAAAATTGCAATCAAAACTTGATTGATCTTTTGTTTTCTGATTAATTTTTAAAAGTGTTCAGAAAAGCGTAAAAATATAATTTTTTAAACTCTATATTTCAATATTCTATAACCCTAAATCTCTTCCCACCATCACCCAGTAGCCTACAATACCAAAACCTCTTTTTTTTATAAATCAAGCACTGGGTACTAGTATATATTGGTAGAATTAAAACGATTTTATTGTAGCTTTCTGAAAATTTAATTCAGAGTAGAAAAATGCACCCTTATCGTATATTGCAGAAGAAATCTACTTTCTTTCATAGTACATATAATTCTTTTGATATGACTGTTAAATGTTTGTTGTTTTTATTATATTGATGACAACTGTACAATAAATTTCTCGGATTTTTCCCCTGTCGTTAAATGTAAATTCTGCTTTTACTGTATTTGCTTAGATTGAGCCTGTGCTTTACAGTTTTTGACAAACATTTATTTCCCTTACTTTGATATTCTTAACAATAAAATATACTGGATAAGTAAGCGTCATTTTAGTTATATTTGTTGAAGGAAAGTTAGGGATGAGGCACTCCAGATGTCTAAGAATAAAAAGTACTGTCTTCTCTCGTTTTAAAAATAATTGCTATGTGTTTTCAGTTTACACTTATGACATTCCTTTGATATCATCTTTCTTTAGTATTGTCAAATACTGTGAGATATTTGGTGACTTACTTATCAAATCCATGTTATTGTTTTTGTTGCCGATTCATTTTAACATGTAATCCAGCTGTCATATACTTTATGTTTTATAAATATAAGGAGTTTAACGCTAGAGTGAACAGTTAAAAGTCCTTGATTATAATTTTATAAAATGGCGGGCAAGACTTGAAACAGAAAAATGTCTACCGAAGGAAACAAATTTTATACTTCAAGGTTATGTTTTAGATAAAATGTTTTTTTATAGATATAATTGTGTCCTGTAAATTTGTTAACTGTTGAATCAAAACAAGTCACATTTTTAAAAAATAAACTGATTTTGTGTTGATCTTTAAGTTAAACAAACTAGTTTTTCTTTGCATTGATTTATTGGTATATAATTTTAAATGTTTCAGAGATCGAGAAGATAAAGGAAAAGAACTATCTAAAGAGAAAGAAAGAGGAAAAAGTCCTTTAGTTCGCAAGCGAAGTAAAAGTCCAAGACGACCAAGAAGAACTAGAGTAGTACCAAGATATATGGTTCAGATACCAAAAATTGCTCTTGATATGTATGCATTTGTTGTATATTAATAATTGTTGTGTAAAATTTAGAAAATTCTTGGGGAAAATGACTAAAAAGGTTTTGTTGAATTATAAAAGGGTAACTTTAACATTAACAGCTTACAATTTTACATTTAACCTATTGCGGTTCAAGGACTAGGTCAGCTGGTCATGACAATTTAGTAATAGCTGGTATAAAGACTAGCTAGTATTTAATGTCGTCATTGTTTGGTTGATTTGTTTGCTTCAAGAGAGTATATTTTCTGATTTGTCATGCACAAGACTAGATGTCTGTGCTTTATAAGGGATATTTATCAACTCTCGTTACTGACAGCATAAATAAAGAAAGATATTTATGGGCCATTGACATTCTGTCAGATCTAATCATAACAGAACGCTTCAGCAGTTTTTATGTCAACTGGAGTGAGAAGCTTAGTACAGATATTACTCGGTGTTGGTCAGTAGTATAAATATTTTTATAATTAGTGTATTCTTGTGTACATATGAAATGAACAATAATAGTGGGAGACTAGAATCTAATGCAAACTTCAAACTGTAAGTAACCTTTAGTTTGTGTTTACTAATCATGATTACACCTAATAATCAATTAACAAATAATAAACTAACTAAGCTACAAAATAACAGATAAGAAATTGCACCTGTATAAAAAATATAATATTTAATGCTTTATAAGTGAGGATATTTTTGAAGCAAACTACAACTAAATCAATTTGTACCTGCTAATGGCATATGAATAATGCCAATTAGATGTGTCTAGAATAACATCCTGACGTTTTTAGATTTAAAAAAAATTCTTCAAGGGATGGATAAAATTTCCATGACCAAAGATGCGAGGGCTAAGCGAATAAACCAACGACAGAAATATGTCAAGAAAAATACCCTCAATTATAAATAACAATCAGTAAACTCTAATTTTAATATAACTATCAATTAAACCTTTTTTCAAAATGAAAATGATTTATACTATGTAACTAAAATGCTATTTACAGTAGAAATGTGGTGTTTTTTCCCTAATATTCATATCTACACAACCAAAGTCTAATCTTCAGTTTAGTACACTTGAGTATCTAATGGTGACAGTATGGCATCAGTTGTTCTAAAGAAAAGAATACACATAGAGGAACGTTGAACGTTTTTGCATTCAGTAACTAATAGGCTTATAAGAAGAGCAAAAATTTAAGTTTTGGCTGAAAATAATATCAAATTAAGTAATTTGATTGATCCTAGTTGGAGATTTCAATTATATGATTCAATAACAAATCCTCAGTTAAAGCAGTGGTTAATGAATATTGTAAAAGACTTGTTTAACTATGATAACATTACTAAGTTGTATATTATATTCTGAGTGTCACAGTTATCTGTCATTCCTAGCATTGTCACATTAATTTTTGTTTTGAGAAAAACTCATTTAGAACTTTATATTAACTGTTCTTCCCTGCATGGGGAATCATCTTTACATGCCTTATCTGGAGTCAAGCGTCCTATTTGACCAGTTTAGCGTTGTCATCATACTAGTTCCACCTAATCAGTGCTTTTTTTGCTTCTTTAGAATTTTATTATTAAGAAATTTTAGATACCTAAACATCACAGACTATTGATTTTATATTTGTTCATTTTTTATTTTATATTTATGAACTGGCCTTTGTATGTGTCTGAATTTTTAGTAATATTAAGGCATTTCTCTTTATTTTCACATTTTATTGGTTTTGCCACTTTTAGAATTTCCCTTAGTGTATGTCCTTCTTCTGTGCCACAAAATTCCATAAATGTTTTTATATGATCTAATATGCCATTTATATTTACATATAAATTGATAACTGTTCATTATTATTTTATTACTGAATTATTTTGAAAAAATTGTATGGTTAACAGAAAACAATTTTACAGGCCAGAAGCTGATGTTTTGGAAATTAAAAGGCGTTACAACAACTTGTACATACCCTCAGATTTTTTCCTGAGTTCTTTTCGCTGGGTGGATGTGTTTCCTCCTCACAGGGCATTGACACTTGAGAGACCCTGTGCTTTTCATGTTATGCACAAAGACATAGACCCAGTTGTAGAAAAGACTGGTGTTCTTGATGCTCCAGATGCTGATTATTTGTTCTCAGCCAAGGTAGATATGTTTACTAAAAAAGTATATTTAATGCAGCTACAGTCTTTGAATGTTTTATTCTAATAGTGGAAGACGTTCTAGAAACACTAAATTAATTAAATTAATAATGATATTGTTAATTAATAAAAAGAATTTTAAAATAATAGAAATGCCACTAGTAATTATTAAATTGTGAATGAATGAATTTCTTGAGCACTCTGGACTAATTTTAACTCAATAAATAAAAACCCATTTATCGCAAGTACTTCTGAAGATGATTACAATGTAGTCAAAATGTACATAAAATAATTGTTGAAAAATAAAAGATTTTTAAATTGTGGTTAGTGCTTTCTATCCACTATTACTAGCTATAAAAAGTTGTTAAAAATGTTCTATATATATATATAGGTTAGTTCTAGCAGAGCTTAAGGCTTATTTAGGAATTTTTGAACTAGATAGGAGACTGTCAGACTTACCTAGTGGCAATAGTCCAAAACTGCAATCTCTTGGAAATAAATAAATAATAGACACATAAAAACTTATCACACTATTGAAATATTTCGATCACACAATGATCTTGTGTCAATTAAAAAAGAGAAAAAGAAAAGACTGAAGTGAACCACTAACCTAGTGGTCGGCCACTGCTATTGTCCGAAACTGTTTCCTCGGTAGCCATAATTTTATTTTATAAAATCTATGTTTTGATATTTATATACATATGTGGTTCACTTCAGACAAAGAGCATTGTGTGATCGAAATATTTCAATAGTGTGATAGGTTTGTATATGTGTCTATTATTATTATGATATTATTTATTTACAAGAGATTGCAGTTTGGGACTATTGCCTCTAGGTAAGTCTGTCAGTATCCTATCTAGTCCAAAAATTCCTATATATAAAAAACTTTTTACAAAAGTGGCAAGGTATGCAATATATTTATGTTGTCCCATTTGGCTTAAAATAAGGGATAACATACGATTTCATAAAATTGCTGATTTTATGTTATAGGTTATGTGGTAGAACAGCTATTTTAACACATAGGTTATTTATTTATTCCAATTATTTTTTTAAAAGTAACTAAAATAACATTTTTTTGTTAATCTAAATAGGAAATGACTTTAAAAATTGTTTATTTATATTACAACAGAGTCTTGATACATTGCTTTGGATACATTGTTCATCACGATTGCTAAATTTTTAAAAGAAGTTGTTATCCGTCTTCTGGATTAGCTTATAAGATAGTTTTCGTGCTAGGATTTTGTGTAAAAGTCTTAGCAGAAGCACATCTGCTGGTCTGTCTGTTTTTGTTCAATATAGCACAGCAAGGCCGCTGTTCCTTCACCTTGACTAATTTTCTTGTCTTGTAATGTCTCAGTTGAACCTTCATCTTTAATTTCATCACCAATGCCTTCAGTAGTATTTTTACCTTTCCAATAATCGTAACATCTGTTATCTCAAATTATCCACATCGGAATTTTCACAACCTGGAAGTTTCTTGATAAGAAATGTCAAATTTGTTTCTTCTTGTGGATCAATAACACAGTAAACAGTTTCAATACGAGTCAGGATTTTATTCCATAAATTACTTGATGTCTCCTGTTTTGTTTTGTTTCATGATTCGACTGTCCAGTACACAACTCCCTTAACTGTAATGTTTTTTAGAAAGCCTAAAATGGTTTCATGCCCTTCAGTTGCTTCCTGGAGATATTCTAAAAGGTAACGTGTGTAATTTTTTTTTCATATATTCCGGGCTCTAATTTAATAGAAACTCGAATAATCGGAACTCAGAATTTCGAGACTCGACTGTACTTATTAATCAGTAAAATGAATCTTGTTGATAAAATGACCCAAATATTTGGGGTATTCAGAAAGTAACAGACATTTGGAAATATAAAATTTACTAATAAATGGAACTAACTTTTGTTATAAATATTTTAAAGCTACACTTTAGGCTATTTTTCAATGTAATTCCCATTAAAATCCTCAATCATAGTGTGACATAAGTTTTTCAATTCCAACTTTAAGGAAGTCAGCTGCCTGAGATTTTAATCACAGTTTAATAGTGGCATGAAGTTCGGCAACACTATTGAACCCACGTTGTGAGCCGGTCTTCAACATTTGAAAGAGGTGGTAATCTCTTGGTGCTAGATCTTAAAATCCTCATCATAGTGTGACATAAGTTTTTCAATTCCAACTTTAAGGAAGTCGACTGCCTGAGATTTTAACCACAGGTGAATACTTGCAAGAAAGTTCGGCAACACTATTGAAGCACTATGTTGCAAGCCAGGTCTTCAGTATTGGAAAGAGGTGCTAATCACTTGGTGCTAGATGTGGATTATATCGATCACCACCCGTCCAAAATCATCCAAAAACTGTCGGATACAATTGGCTGTGTGAGAGTTGCATTGTCGTGAATAAACAAAATTGCTCTCAAAAGTTTTCTCAATGTTTGTTTTGTATTGTCTGCCTAAGATTCTGCAGTTTTTCACAATACATCTATGTTAATTTGTTAAGCCTACTATGTTAATTTGTTAAACCTAGTTCAAGGAAATGAACCGGAATTACACCTTCATCGTTGCCATAACTTTCCTTGCTGAGATAGTTTGGAGACATTTATTTTGTTTTTGGGAGAATGTGAGTGTTTCTATTAACTGTCTTTTCATCTCACAACTCACATACTTCACCCATGTTTCACCACCAGTTACGGTATGATCGAGAAATTCACGATAATGTTTTTCGCAATCTTCAAGGAAATTCTGATCCTGCAAGCCTTTGTTTTTTGTGATCTTCTGGAAGGATTATGGAGACCCATCTTGGATAAAATTTGTGCTAGCCAAGCTTCTTAGCAATGTTTTCATGAACTAAACTTTGTTAAATTTGGGGAAAATTTTTTTAAAGTTTATTAATTGTGAAACAGAAATTTTTATTGTGAAGTTTTTTCATTGATATTCATTAACCTGTTTTCAGTAACCATGGTAGGCTGGCCACTGCAGTCCTTGTGAACATTGGTTCAGCCATTTTTAAAATCAATACACCACTGCTGATTCTGCTTTTACTCATTAACTCATTTACTTGAACTTCACAAAGTTGGCAATGTATTTCTATTGGCTTGATTTTTTTGTTAATACAAATTTAATTAAAGAGTGCTCGTCATAAGTAGTGGGATTTTAAATTGGTGTAAACATTTCAACTAGTCACAGTATTAAAAATTAAGGGAGATATAGTCCTCCCGCTAGCATAGCTCGATGTAATTCTGAAGGTAGATGTATCTCTACAACAAGACAGTGGCTCTAGCTCTGCCTACTGCCACTTAAGTTCCAAACATCTTACTTTCTGGATTGACTTTGTAATATTATTAATTAATCATAGTTTATTAAAGTAACAGATATACGGATAATCATAAATTACAAAATGGTTTTAAATTAATGTTTTGTTTATGAACAGGTGATGTTATTGAGCATGCCTGATATTGATGAACTCTTTCGAAAGTGCTGTACTCTTGCCGAAGATAGAGATAAAGAGGGAAGCAGTGGAGACGATCATGGTAGAGATTTTGTTCACCCTACACGTTTAATCAATTTCCTTGTTGGTCTTCGAGGCAAAAATGAGACTATGGCAATTGGAGGCCCGTGGAGTCCATCTTTAGATGGTCCTAATCCTGACAAAGACCCTGGTGTTCTAATAAAAACAGCTATACGAAATTGCAAAGCCCTAACTGGCATTGATTTGTCGAACTGCACTCAGTGGTATGTTTTATAAAACTAATCTTCTAAGCGTTATCAATAAAGGAGGATAAGTGCGGCGGTCCTATCTCTAAGTTCTATTAAAATCATTAAGTGTTTTTACTGTATAGGTAAGCTTATAAACTAGGCAACTTGAAAAGGGCCGTGCATTACTTGAGAAAATTTGGTTATTAACTGAAGTCTTATTATAAGAAAAGAAAAGCAGTTAGGATATTTTTGCTAGAAGAATAAGGTTACTGAAATGATAAGATGAATTGTAAGGTTAGGTTTGGGCCATGAAAGTAAGGTAAACAAATCTTGTGAAAATAGGTCATTTAGCTTGAGTAATTGTATTCTATGAAGTAACTCATCAACTCTATAAACCATTGCAGTTATTCCAACAAAAATCAGTCTCTGTTTACAGCTCTAAATACAATTGGAGATGATTCTTTTGTTATTATCTTTTTAACCGTGTTATTTTTTATTCTATTTTACTTTTACTTAGATAAATGCTGTTGATTTGGTACAACTAACTATTTAAACAGGCAACGTTTTAATAACCGCTATGTTATCGTCTTCAGGTTTTATTCCTACCGCACTATATTGAAAAATAGCGCTGTGATATGAGATTAGAATATTTATGAAAACAGCGCATATACGCTTTCATTAACTCACAACACTTTTTTCTATGTGTACTAGCAATACTCATGAAAACCCACATAGTTTGAAAATTTTGCATGAAGAATAAAGCCTGATAAGGATAACACAGCCCGTTACAGGAAACGTTGCCCGTTTAAATAAATAGTTTACCTGATTTGCAAACTGCATTTATCTAAAAAATATTCTCTGCGAGTGTGAACATCATTAATAACTATTTTACTTTTATTTAATGCCATCAACATTTGGGTGATAAAGTCATTACAGTGTCATTTGATTTTAACTTCAGGTTATAAGTTCAACTATAATTTAGTGCACCACTAAGTGCAATAATTTTACCTTAAGTGATGAGACACCTTTCGGTCACTTGACCATTGTCGAATCACTGATTAATTTTCTCTATTTTTCTGGTGTGGATGTTGGTCCATGATGTTGGTATTTGTTGCCGTCATACATGCTTCTTCTTGAGCCGCGTGTATAATGTTTTTGAATAGTATGTCGTCTGCATATGTTGTCTGTAGATTCATTAAATTGTTGTGTATGTTTTTATAAATGTGGTATTTTTCTAGTGAGTTTGGTTCTATTAGGTTATTTTTTATTTCAAGTATGGTTAGGTTATTTTCGTAATTTGTTATTTCATGTTTATGTGATATTAGGTGTGCTGCAACATTTGATGCTTTTGTATTTTTATTTTTGAATGCTCTGTAATGTTCTTCAAATCTTATTTTAAATGATCTGGTGGTTTTTTCTATGTAAAATACATTGCAGTTGTTACATGTAATTTTGTAAATTCCTGATAGGTTATGTTTTTCTATATTTGTGTTGTGGTTTGTGTTATTAAGATATTTTGTTATTTTGTTGTTTGGTTTGTATGTTGGAGTGTAGTATTCTTTGTTGTATATATTTGTTAATGTTTCTATTTGGTTATTGGTGTATTTATATTATAGGTAGATTATTTTTATTTTTATTATTTTTGTGTTCAGGTTGTAGTTTTGTGTTTAGGTTTTTTTGTAAATCTATCATATATGTTTTTATAAGGTGTTTGTAATATCCATTTTCTTTTGCTATTTTTGTAATATTATCTAATTCTTCATTTAATTTTGGTTTGTTATCTTTTGTCGAAAACATACAATTCACCTGCAGGCAAATGCCCAGCTTTTGACTCGTGTTCTCAAGGTGAAGACATTTAAGTTAATTGACTACGTAATTTTATTGAAAACAAAAAAGAAAAAGTAACTTCTTTTAAAAAATGATGTGTTGGCAAGAACTTATATGACACAAATACACCAATAACCATTCAAAGCAGGCAAATAAGAATCAACTAATCTACTAATGTTAGTTACTGTCAACAATTATTGCATTTAGTGGTGGAAAAAATTATTAATTTTTTCATTCTATACAAATTATAAAAGAATAGCTATCATGACAATTGTAAAATTAAAAAAAAAACTATAAACATAGATTTTATCGGGCTATGGCAAAGTACGCAATGGACCCATAACCCAGCGACATCAACTGGTGGCAAAATCTGTGTGTAACTTCTAAACCAATCAACCTGTGACAAAATTAATGGACTTACAAAAAAAAGCTAGTCTAATTGGCCTGTGGCACCCAAAGGGTTAACACAAACAATTTAATTTCTTATTATTTTAAGAGAAATTTCTTTAATTGTTTATGAAAAAACATCTTTTGATTCATAGTTTTGAGATGAACTGGTAACTTAATTACTTAACAAAAGTTTATAATGAAAATTTTTTTTGAAAGATTTTTCAACTAAAAGCATGCATTATTCCTAAAATTAAAAGGACTCACTATCTAAATGAGTTGAAAACAGAGGAATGGAATGTACAGTATATTCAACGACTGTAAGTACATATTCATAAATAATTCTTCAACTGTTTGATTACTGTTTTTGCACTTTATTCCATTGCTCACGGTTTTGATTTTAGAGACTCTAGGTATTTAAATTTAATTACAGTACAGATCCAATTCAGTTAAGTTTCGTTCCGATTGAACAGGGTTCTCATAACCTGGTATTTACTGTGTATTTACTATTAATTAAGTTCTTTTCTAAGAATATTTCAAGAAATACCTTTTATCGATATATTGTTGCTCACTGTCTGAAGGGGCGATGAGTTCAGAGATTAATTAATATGAAATTCATTAATTAAAAAAATAATGTTTTCAAAAAAAAACCAGAGAAATTTCCATCAATTATTTGAACATTTTATCAGCCGATGAAGGTCTAGAATATATTAATTTAAAATTTTTGAACACTAATTGCTTTTTCATTAAGTGTTTTAAAAAGCTAGAATTTTCTTTTGATTTAAAATGACAAACTGATCTTAAGTTTAAATTAACTTTAAAAAACTTTTTTATGATTTAAAAAGTTGGAAAATTTACAAAGTAGGAAGTCATTACGTGAACATTTCTAATCAAAGACCATTTTTTTTATAGCTAATTTTCCAATATCATATTAATGTATGTTATCACATAGTGAAGAGAGAGGCTAGTATATTTTATCATAACACAATAAGATACATTAATATGTCTGGTCGTTTAATTGTTGCACCATGTGATCTAATCCTAAATCCAGGTTCTGAACTACATTGATCTGACTCAAGGAAAGTCAATAAATTTACTCTCAGGCTTGGCTAGCAATTTCTTTTTTACAGGTACCGTTTTCTGGAGATATACTATCGGCGATCAGAGAGCATGCACAAGGGGAAGCCGGTGGCAGCGAGGATTGAAACTGTGGTACTTTATCTGCCAGATGTGTGGAACTGTCTGCCTACAAGGGTCGAGTGGGATGGTCTTCACCTGAGCTATAAGAAAGAACTAGAACGAAAGCTGTCCAAGGGTGACGCAGATGAAGATGCTGAAGCAGATGAAAAGGCACTGCTATTATCCACTGCAATAAGTTTCTAACTTTTATATTTAAGATTAATTTTAAGATATTCACAGACACAGCTGATCCTGTTTGGTCTCAGTATTGTAAATGACGATGTGATGAAGTTTTCTGGTGGAACTCAGAGTCGACAAAGAAGAAAGAGCAAGCAGCATCCAGAGGGTTATAATAATGTACATTTTATTAAAGTATTTTTATAGGTTAGCTACTGATTTCTTAAGTTTGAACCAAACTTGTTTTTTGTTATACTAATTCTCTTTTTGTGTTTAAATTACATATATAGGAAGGGGATGCAGGAGAAATTGCGAAGAAAGAGCCAACCCATTTTTCAGAATTGGATCCAAAAACAATGAAGGTAAACTATATTAAGTATTTAAAGTTTTAGAAGTGACGTAAGTTTTAAAAACTTTAGATTATTTTTTGCTTTTGTAATTAGGTGACAGAACTACGCGAAGAGTTAGAAGCTCGCAGTTTATCTCCACGTGGATTAAAATCCCAATTAGCTGCAAGACTTTCAAAAGCACTAAAAACTGAATCCGATAAAGCAGAAGAAGAACTTGTGAAAAAAGAAAACTCTAAAGTTATAATAATAAAGTCAGATAAAGAAGAAAAAGAAGAAGAAAAAAAGAAAAAAGAGGTAAAATGAAGTATATATACATATAAGCATATTAGTACCAAGACCCAGCATAAGAATTCTTGAATTGTTAGAGTTGAAAAGATTTATCATAAGTTTTATTTATAATTGAGTAAATTATAGAAAACATTTTTATACTCTATACTTTGTAATTTAAATTTATTAAATTTTATTAACAGTTGCCAGCTTTGTAAAGCATATACATATATCGTGATATTTTACGTTGTCCATTATTTTTCCGTTGCACTGACTTTATGAAGTTATTTTTTATTGCAAGTTATCCTGTTAATTCAGTTTTGAACTGCATAATATATATATATAGATTTTTTGGATTAGGAGACTGACAGACGTACCTTGGTAAGAGTCCACTCTGTAGTCTTGAAATAGAAACACATAAAAGCACTTAAACAATGATATATTTCAACCACACAGTGGTCTTTGTCAATCAAAGAGAAAACACAAAAAGAAATATGAGAGAATGAAATAAAATAATTATAAATTGTATCACAGATTGTATAGAGTAGAAATCAGACGTCACAGATGCACAGATTAAAGATATATATATATATATATATATATATATATATATATATATATATATATATATATATATTGTTTCCATGAGCATATGAGTGATTATAGTTTATATAAGTCTGTCAGGGGAAAAGAGATTAGAGACGCCTGAGGCTATTAGGGGGGAAAAAAATATGAATGGATTTATCTGATGTTGAGGTTAGGGGATTCTCTGGATTTGGTATACCACTGGTTTGATAGTTCCCATCTTCTCAGTTCTGAGGGATTGCAATCAGGGGGGAGTGATTTAATTATTTTTGTGGTATAGCAGTCATCAAAAGTTGTGATGTTGTGACTCGCAGCATGTTGAGCTGTTGGCCTATCCATATTCATAATTTTAACATCATGTCTGTGGCCATTCATTCTGATATTCAGACCATCCGTGGTCAGTCCTATGTACTGTGCTGAGCAAAGTTTACATTGTAGCTGGTACATGACAATTTTTCGATGTACAATTATGATGACCCTGTATTTTGAAGACCATTTTTGTTGTTTGGCTGTTGAAACTATTTGCTGAGGGGTGTATTGGACACGTCTTGCATCTAGGTCTATTGCATGGGAAGGAGCCATGAGGAAGTTTGTGTGGTTTCTCTGTATCAGGGTCTGGTAGTTTAGGATGTACTAGGATGTTTTTCAAGTTGGGAGGTTGCTTGTACCAAATTTGCGGTGGATCGGTGAAAAGATTTTTGGTGTGGACGGAAGCTTGAAGAATTTTGAAGCCATCTCTCAATATCTTGTTGAGTTTATGTAGACCAGGATGGTAGTCTGTTATTAAAGACAGTTTATTTTGTTCTGTTTGTGGTTTATGGTGAACCGAGGATTGTGCTGAATGAATTTGGTTTTCAATGAGTGTTTTTGGGTATCCTCTTCTCTGGAAGGCTGTTGATATTTTTCTATTAAAATCTTCCAATTCCCTATCATTTGAACAGATTCTCTTACCCCTGATTGCTTGACTGTATGGAATGGATCGTTTTATGTTTATTGGGTGGTTGCTGTTGAAATGGAGATATTGTAGGTGGTTTGTCGGTTTGATGTGAATTCCTGTGTTGATATTTCCATTCTGGAGTGTTACCTCTACATCCAAAAAGGTGATGGCTGATGTAGATTTCTCCCAGGTAAATTTAAGTGTGGAGAATTGTGTCAGGCTGTCTAAAAATGCCTCAAGTGTTGAAGCACCCTGTGTCCAAATTAGGAAGATGTCATCTATATATCTATACCAACATAATGGCTGGTGTGTTTCTGTCTTTAGAAAACTTTCTTCCAACAATCCCATGTAGAGATTTGCGTACGATGGTGCCATTCTAGTGCCCATTGCTGTTCCCTTTATTTGAAGGTAGTTCCTTCCCTCAAACTGAAAGTTGTTCTTCTCGAGGATGAACCTGGTCAGGTTCACAAGAAAAGGTGTAGTGGGAGAAGGCTTGCCTGGGCGTTTGTTTAGAAAATTCTCTATTGCAGATAGGCCGTGTGCATGAGGGATGTTGGTATAGAGAGAGGTGACATCTATGGTGACCAAAATAGTTACCGGGGGTAGAGGTACAGATATTTGTGAAAGTCGATCTATGAAATGATTGGTGTCCTGGGTATGTGATGGAAGGTTCTTTACTAAGGGTTGAAGGTGTGAGTCGAGGAAAGCTGAAATTCTTTCCGTTACTGAATTGCAGCTAGCAATTATTGGTTCTATTTCAAGACTACAGAGTGGACTCTTACCAAGGTAAGTCTGTCAGTCTCCTAGTCCAAAAAATCTAAATAATCTTTACCAACCAAAACTAACCTAAAAAAAAAAAAAAAAAAAAAAAAAAATATATATATATATATATATATATATATATACACACACACACACACACACTCACACACATATATCTTGATATCTTACGTTGTCCATTATTTTTCTGTTGCACTGACCATTGCATTCGACAATGGTCAAATGACCGAAAGGTGCCTCATCACACAAGGTAAAATTATTGCAATATATATATATACACACACACGCACGCACACTCATCACGATATTTCACATTGTCTATTATTTTTCACGATTCAAATCAATTCAGTGATTTGACAATGGTCAAGTGATCGAAAGGTGCCTCATCACATTAGGTAAAATTATTGCACTTAGTGGTGGAAAAAATTATTTACAAATAATAATAACTTCATATATATTTATAGGTTAGTTTTGGTTGGTAAAGATTATTTAGATTTTTTGGACTAGGAGACTGACAGACTTACCTTGGTAAGAGTCCACTCTGTAGTCTTGAAATAGAAACACATAAAAGCACTTAAACAATGATATATTTCAACCACACAGTGGTCTTTGTCAATCAAAGAGAAAACACAAAAAGAAATATGAGAGAATGAAATAAAATAATTGTAATCACAGATTGTGTAGAGTAGAAATCAGATGTCACAGATGCACAGATTAAACATATAGATATATTGTTTCCATGAGCATATGAGTGATTAAAGTTTATATAAGTCTGTCAGGGGAAAAGAGATAAAGCTATTAGAAAGAAAAAAAAAAAAAAAAAAAAATGAATGGATTTATCTGATGTTGAGGTTAGGGGATTCTTGGACTTGGTATATACCACTGGTATGATAGTTCCCACCTTCTCAGTTCTGAGGGATTGCAATAAGGGGGAGTGATTTAATTATGTTTGTGGTATAACAGTCATCAAAAGTTGTGATGTTGTGACTCGCAGCATGTTGAGCTGTTGGTCTATCCATATTCATAATTTTAACATCATGTCTGTGGCCATTCATTCTGATATTCAGACCATCTGTGGTCAGGCCTATGTACTGTGCTGAGCAAAGTTTACATTGTAGCTGGTGTATGACATTTTTCGATGTAAAATTATGATGACCCAGTATTTTGAAGACCATTTTTGTTGTTTGGCTGTTGAAACTATTTGCTGACGGGTGTATTGGACACGTCTTGCATCTAGGTCTATTGCATGGGAAGGAGCCATGAGGAAGTTTGTGCGGTTTCTCTGTATCAGGGTCTGGTAGTTTAGGATGTACTAAGATGTTTTTCAAGTTGGGAGGTTGCTTGTACCAAATTTGCGGTGGATCGGTGAAAAGATTTTTAGTGTGGACGGAAGCTTGAAGAATTTTGAAGCCATCTCTCAATATCTTGTTGAGTTTATGTAGACCAGGATGGTAGTCTGTTATTAAAGACAGTTTATTTTGTTCTGTTTGTGGTTTATGGTGAACCGAGGATTGTGCTGAATGAATTTGGTTTTCAATGTGTTTTTTTGGGTATCCTCTTCTCTGGAAGGCTGTTGATATCTTTCTATTAAAATCTTCCAATTCCCTATCATTTGAACAGATTCTCTTACCCCTGATTGCTTGACTGTACGGAATGGATCGTTTTATGTTTATTGGGTGGTTGCTGTCGAAATGGAGATATTGTAGGTGGTTTGTCGGTTTGATGTGAATTCCTGTGTTGATATTTCCATTCTGGAGTGTTACCTCTACATCCAAAAAGGTGATGGCTGATGTAGATTTCTCCCAGGTAAATTGAAGTGTGGAGAATTGTGTCAGGCTGTCTAAAAATGGCTCAAGTGTTGAAGCACCCTGTGTCCAAATTAGGAAGATGTCATCTATATATCTATACCAACATAATGGCTGGTATGTTTGTGTCTTTAGAAAACTTTCTTCCAACAATCCCATGTACAGATTTGCGTACGATGGTGCCATTCTCGTGCCCATTGCTGTTCCCTTTATTTGAAGGTAATTCCTTCCCTCAAACTGAAAGTTGTTCTTCTCGAGGATGAACCTGGTCAGGTTCACAAGAAAAGGTGTAGTGGGAGAAGGCTTGCCTTTTCTTGTGAACCTGACCAGGTTCATCCTCGAGAAGAACAACTTTCAGTTTGAGATAAGGAATTACCTTCAAATAAAGGGAACAGCAATGGGCACGAGAATGGCACCATCGTACGCAAATCTGTACATGGGAGTGTTGGAAGAAAGTTTTCTAAAGACACAAACATACCAGCCATTATGTTGGTATAGATATATAGATGACATCTTCCTAATTTGGACACAGGGTGCTTCAACACTTGAGCCATTTTTAGACAGCCTGACACAATTCTCCACACTTCAATTTACCTGGGAGAAATCTACATCAGCCATCACCTTTTTGGATGTAGAGGTAACACTCCAGAATGGAAATATCAACACAGGAATTCACATCAAACCGACAAACCACCTACAATATCTCCATTTCGACAGCAACCACCCAATAAACATAAAACGATCCATTCCGTACAGTCAAGCAATCAGGGGTAAGAGAATCTGTTCAAATGATAGGGAATTGGAAGATTTTAATAGAAAGATATTAACAGTCTTCCAGAGAAGAGGATAACCAAAAAAACTCATTGAAAACCAAATTCATTCAGCACAATCCTCGGTTCACCATAAACCACAAACAGAACAAAATAAACTGTCTTTAATAATAGACTACCATCCTGGTCTACATAAACTCAACAAGATATTGAGAGATGGCTTCAAAATTCTTCAAGCTTCCGTCCACACCAAAAATCTTTTCACCGATTCACCGCAAATTTGGTACAAGCAACCTCCCAACTTGAAAAACATCCTAGTACATCCTAAACTACCAGACCCTGATACAGAGAAACCACACAAACTTCCTCATGGCTCCTTCCCATGCAATAGATCTAGATGCAAGACGTGTCCAATACACCCCTCAGCAAATAGTTTCAACAGCCAAACAACAAAAATGGTCTTCAAAATACAGGGTCATCATAATTGTACATAGAAAAATGTCATATACCAGCTACAATGTAAACTTTGCTCAGCACAGTACATAGGCCTGACCACGGATGGTCTGAATATCAGAATGAATGGCCACAGACATGATGTTAAAATTATGAATATGGATAGACCAACAGCTCAACATGCTGCGAGTCACAACATCACAACTTTTGATGACTGTTATACCACAAACATAATTAAATCACTTCCCCCTGATTGCAATCCCTCAGAACTGAGAAGGTGGGAACTATCATACCAGTGGTATACCAAGTCCAGAGAATCCCCTAACCTCAACATCAGATAAATCCATTCATTTTTTTTCCTCTCTAATAGCCTTATCTCTTTTCCCCTGACAGACTTATATAAACTATAATCACTCATATGCTCATGGAAACAATATATCTATATCTTTAATCTGTGCATCTGTGACATCTGATTTCTACTCTACACAATCTGTGATTACAATTATTTTATTTTATTCTCTCATATTTCTTTTTGTGTTTTCTCTTTGATTGACAAAGACCACTGTGTGGTTGAAATATATCATTGTTTATGTGCTTTTATGTGTTTCTATTTCAAGACTACAGAGTGGACTCTTACCAAGGTAAGTCTGTCAGTCTCCTAGTCCAAAAAATCTATATATATATATATATATATATATATATATATATATATATATATATATAAATAAATATAATAAATTTAAAATATTTCAAAAACAAGAATAGTTTTAATACATATATTATTCAAGCTTTTCGCTGATAAAACAGTACCAGCATCTTCAGGAAAAATAATTATGTAACAAAATATTTTTACAAAAATTAAATCATATGTACTACAAGCAGCCATATGTTTAAAAGTATTGCACTTTATGTAATTTTTTCCATAACATCAATGGCCTTATAAATAGTTTGTTGCCTTGATCTCACTTGAATCTGTTCATCGATTATTTGTCTTTAACTATATGCTTATAAATATTTTATGTTTCACATATATTCATCTCTAACCCTTTCTTTAATTCTTTTATTAATTTCATATTTTCCATTTCAGGAAATCTGTGTCCATTATTTATACAATGAGTAGCCAAATTTGATTTGTATATTTTTGGTTTAATATAAGTGTTTAAATATTCGTTGTATCTTTCCTTTAATTCCTTTTTTGTTTGTCCTACATATAATTTATTACAATCTTGACATTTTATATTATATACACCGTTTCTTTCATCCATATTATTTTTATTATTGTTATTGTTAATTAAATTTTTAATTATATTATCAGTTTTGTAAGTAATTTGTTTCTTTAAATAATCTTGTAATTTTGTTTATTTCATTACCAGTGGATGTAAAAGTTGTCCAAATTTTTCCTTTTGTATTACAGTAATCCCTCCGTATCCGCGGCAGTTCGGTTCCGGCGGGTTGCCGCGGATCGCGAAACCGCGGATAACGGGACCTTATTTGAATGGTAAAATGAGGGTTAGGTTTCCAGAATAAATTTACAAAGGCAAATGTATTTTAAGTGTACAGAACTATATTTATTTATCAATTTTTTAGAAGATTATGTATGTATAACTATACAAAATAGGCCTAATATTTACGAATTTTTAATAAACACAAACAAAAAATTACATATGTTACATATGTACAGTTAAGTCTTTGTAAACGTGTACGGTACAGTAAGCCGAATTTAGGCTGGCTTGAAAAACTTCGTTATTGGAGCTTGTTTCTTCTCCTTTTCAAGTTCCTTCTGGACTTCTTCATACGGTAGCATCAGGTTCTGGAGTTTTCTTTTAAAACGAAGAGCCCTTTCCATGAGAGGATCTGTCTGCAACACGTGGTCTGAGAGCTGTGTTGCCATGCGGAGAATTTCACCGACGGATTTAGGAGAAAATCTTGTCATCGTTCTAGGATCATCAGGATCTTCATCATCGTCGATCTGTTTGGCTTCTTCATTTTGGGGTATCATCAATTCCTCCAACTCTTCCACTGTCAATTCTTGATTGTCCCCTTGAATCATATCTTGAACGTCCTGGTGGTCGATTTGAGAGAAACCCTCACCCTCCACGTTGTGAGCGATTTCTAAAATTGAATCCACCACTTGTGCTCCAATTCCATCCATGTTTCCTGCTACATCTCCAACGACTTCAGGCCACAATTTTCTCCAACATGCGTTAATAGTTGATGGCTTCACTTCATTGATGGATTCCTTTATGTTAATCAAACAATCTGCGATGTTGTAGGTTTTCCACATCAATGAAACGGTAGAATCAGGGGCATCATCCATTCCTTTCAAAAGACGCTCAAATGTTCTGCGCACATAATAAGCCTTGAAAGCAGCGATTACTCCTTGATCTAAAGGCTGTAGGATTGATGTGGTGTTGGCGGGAAGAAACATGAGTTTAACGTTTGGATGGTCAATTTGAGGATGACCAGGGGCATTGTCAACCAACAGTAAGACTTTAAAAGGCAGGTTTTTGGACTCAAGATAAGCTTTCACCTCAGGAATAAAACAGTTGGTGAACCAATTACGAAACAATTCCCCAGTAACCCAAGCTTTTTTGTTAGACCTCCAAAATACAGGCAGGTGATCTTTATCTTTACCTTTCAGGGCCCTTGGGTTTTGAGACTTATAAACAAGCAGGCTTTTAATCATAAACCCACTAGCATTGACACAAAACAATAGGGTTAGTCGATCTTTGGCGGCCTTGAAGCCAGGTGCTGTTTTTTCAGATTTTGATAAAAATGTTCTTGAAGGCATCCTTTTCCAAAAAAGGCCTGTTTCATCAGCGTTGAACACCTGTTCCGGACAGTAACCTTCCTCTTCCAAGACATTTTGAAGCTTTGGAGGAAATTCTGCAGCAGCTGTGTGGTCTGCAGAGGCTGCCTCGCCTACGAGTTTCACATTATGAAGGCTAAAACGATGCTTAAATCTTTCAAACCACCCCTTACTGGCTAAAAACTGTACCGGATCTGAAGATTCACTGCTCTCCATCAATGACTCAGCAAAATGCTTGTGAAGATGCTTGGCCTTTTCTCTGATAATATGCGAGCTTAAAGGAACTTTCTTCCTCCTTTGATCCTCTATCCATATGCTCAACGCCTTTTCAGTTTTTTCAATTCTCACGTCTCGAGAAACAGAAGCAGTTTTTGCACAGAGAAGTCCACCTTCTGTCACACTGTCTCTAATTTTCTTTTCGTTTTTTCGAATTTCCTGAACACTGGACTCATTCAATCCATATTTTTTTGCGACTGGAGCAACTTTGTCAACTTTCAGTGCATCAAGAATTTTTATTTTTTCAACTAAGGACAACACAACACGTTTTCTTTTCTCAATCTTAGACATGTTAATTCACTCAACCGAAGAAAACAGAACAAAACTCACACTCGAATACTCAACGACAAATCGAACACACTTTTACTTTTTACACTCAAACACTGTCACAAAGAGCTGAACGCATACACGTCTCTGGCGAGTGATACTAACTGACTGACGTGTTGTGTGGCAGATGGCGGGAATATGCGCGCGCAGACTACAAAAGCAAAGCAGACGAAGGTAGTGAGTGGAATGGGAAAGAAGCTGGCGGGTAGGGGTGGTAGGGGGATGGGTACCACGAATTGCTTTATAACTACGCTCCTAAGAATTACATACTGAAAATTTGTATCAGCTCAATTCGCGGATAACCGAATCCCGCGGATGCCGAACCCGCGGATAAGGAGGGATTACTGTTTCTCCGTATAAAGTTATTGTTGATTTCCTGTTTTTTCATTACTTTATTATTTAATTTATCTATAGTTTTTCTTTTATATCCATTTTCTAATCCAATTTGATAAATTATATTTTTGTCTTTTATTTGATCATTCATGTTCATTGGTATTTTGTACATTCTATATAATAAATTATACAGCGCTCCCATTTTTATCATAAGGATGGTTTGAATGATTTGGTATTATTTGATTTGTCTCCGTTGGTTTTATATATATATTCAGATTTTTCATTGCTTCTAGAATTTGTAATATCTAAATAATTTAGTTTATTTTTTTATTCGAATTTGTGAGTAAATATTATATTTTTATGTATATTATTTATACAATTTAATATTTTGTCAATATCTAAACCATTATTATTGGGTATGTATAATCCATTGTCTACGTATCGAAACCAGTGTCCATTTGATCGTATGTTTTAATAATTTGATTTATTTCAATATCTATATTTTGTAAAAATATTTCCGTTAATATGCTTGACATTGGAGAGCCTATTGTTAATCCATCTTTTTGTTTATAAATTTTATTATTATATAAAA
Source organism: Prosapia bicincta (assembly GCA_036971475.1). Taxonomy (NCBI): domain Eukaryota; kingdom Metazoa; phylum Arthropoda; class Insecta; order Hemiptera; family Cercopidae; genus Prosapia; species Prosapia bicincta. The sequence continues at coordinate 12,822,042 of JBAIZL010000004.1, forward strand.
AATAGTTTTGATTTGATATAAGTTTTAATGTATTTATTATTTCTTATGTTGATGTTTCATCATGTTCACATGTACCTGTATTAGTTTTTATTATTTAAAGTGTTTTCATTATAGGTATGTTATTATACATGTTAGTAACATCAAATGATATTAATTTGGTATTATTATAAATTTTAATATCTTTTAATTTTTCAATAAGCTCAATCGAGTTTTTTATATTATGAGTATTATTTAATTTGACCTTATCTTTAAGTAATAAAGCCAAATATTTTGAAATTTTATAAGAAGGAGCAGTTGTAAAATTAACTAATGGCCTAATTGGTTTATCTTCTTTGTGCAATTTAATTAGTCAATTTAATCTTGGAATTTTAGGATTCTCATTTATATAATTATACATATATTTTTGATTAAATAATTTATATGATGTTTTTGTTATATTTTTTTATTTCATTTTGATATTTGTCTGTGGGATCTTTATTTATTTGTGTATATTGATTTTTAGATATATATTTTTCAGTTTTATTAATATGTTCTTGTTTATCAATAATAACCACAGCATTATCTTTATCAGCTTTTGTCATAATAAGATCATTAGTTAGTAATTTTTGTTTAATATGATAAATTTAGGAGTATTGTTTTATGTGTTTATTATTAGTTTTATCATTTTTAATTAACTTTATTATTTCATGTTAATTTTTCCTGAAGATGCTGGTATTGTTTTATCAGCAAAAAGCTTTAAATAATATATGTATTAAAACTATTCTTTTTTTGAAATATTTTAAATTTATTAACTATATTACAAGAAAACATATCACCATATTTAATATATATTTATTTTTTTATTTATTTATTGATGAGAGTAAGTATGATCTCTGAGCATTCCTCTAAAGGAGAATATGAATAAATTTTTAATATAATAAATTATAACATATATATAGAAAATATTTTGCAACATTTGTAACTATATAACTATTTCAGTGAATTTAGTAACAGTAAATGATTAAATAAAAGATTTTTGAAGCCTTGTTATATGAAATAGTTAAAACAAAAAAACTGCAGTGAAACGTATACTGGTCAAGAGAACAATTAACCTTTTAAGTGTATAGTTTGATTAGTTTTTTATGTATATACTTGTTTGTGGTTTTAATAGAAACTATTATGGTTGAGGAAACATATCATAGATATCTTTATAGTCTGTACAAATTGATATATAATTCTACTCACTCTCCCAGTATTAGGAGGGTTTCTCATCCTGTACCAGCCTTTCCATCAACATACATTCCCTACACAAAGACATAGCTGGTAGTTAGAGAATTTGTTTTCCTGAATGATGCAATTCTCATTTTTCAGTCCTTAACCTTCGAGAGGGCGCATAGAATTGCGGAGTTTTATTCCGCACAAATACTCTTTAAAATTTAAACGATTTACGATTTTATATTTGGGTGACTTCCCAATTAAATACTATATAAATGCATTGTAAATAATTTAGACATCATTATTGTACAATTTTAATTTTCTAAACGTCATATTTCTAAAATTATTTTTAATTGTTAAAACGTGTAAGCAATGTAGAACACTATTTTCATTACGAGGGTGGTGTTTGCGGGTTATTTTTCTGTAATAAAGTAATTCAATGCCTAATCGTATAAAATATATTATCGTGATGATAGGCCCTACATATAAGAATATAAAATTAATTATAATATTCAGTGAAAATAAGGAATAATTTTATTAAGATTTATAACCCTAAAAATTAGTGGTTGAAAAAAATATTGGCTTTATAACACAACAGGTTCTAACAGAATCTTTCAGTCTTTTCGAAAAACCAATTCATAATTGTTCATTTCTAAGTTTTTAGTCACCAGTAGTGTAGCCTGAACATGACCCACTCTCGTGAGAAATATGTTTTTTTTGCGGTTCTCCTTTGCCTTTCTGGTTTAATATACCACAGTATTTTTAGTTTTTTGCTAAAAAAAGCTTCTCTTCTATTGCAAAACTACATGGTAACAGCTTCCTGGCGAATGTTTAGCGGGATTATCTCTATAACGTCAAAATCTGACAATATTTCATCAAGTTGGTCATTTCGTCATTTTCAGATTGACCTATTATATCTTCATTTGTTTAATTTACAATTTCATTGGCTTGTTCCTTAGGTTCATCACCTGGCAAAGAGACTCGTTTTCAGCAAAATCATCAAAGATCTGTCAAACAAAATTTCTGGTAGAAAGTATTTATTAATTTTCTTCTTTTTCGACACCAAATCATTTTACAAATTCTTTCCTCTTCAAATGGAACAAGAGTAAAATAATAATAACAACAAAAACAGTAATAATTTAACTCCACAAAGTCTTTTGCAATATGAATAACTGCATGAGGAACTACTCACACATTACTTATGAGAAAGGGCGCTTGCAGACGAAACCTATGCAATCTGACCACAATTGACAAATATTAAATTTACACTAATGCTACTGGAAAAAATTAACAAAATAGATTGAGCCGTTCTAGAATGCAGGTTGTAGAGTAACGAGCTGGAAATAAACATCTGACAACTGAAAAGACGTTTTCTTAACAAATAATGATAGGTGCGGAGAAAGACTCCGCATGCGCCCTCTCGAGGGTTAATATAATGATAGTTGCATTAGTATTATTTGATTTTCCTTAACTTAAATTTTTTGTTCCATACCTGATTGCTAGAAGTTAATTAGGACTAAATGTTCACCTCAGAAAATGGTATCGTCAATTTTCACTCCAAAACCCTGTAAAACAAGACTTTGAAAACAAATTTTGTGTATATTACTTATTTATAGGAAGAAGATAAGAAAAAGCTTGATGACAGAGACAGAAATATTCTGGAGAAACGCTATACACTACCTGAAAACACCCATATTCTAGTTCATCCCTCTAGGACTGCAAAGTCTGGCAGATTTGACTGCACTGTTATGTCATTATCTTTATTGTTAGATTATAGGCAGGAAGATACGAAGGTCAGTGGTAGTTTAATAGTGCAAATTATTTAATTTTTAGTTTAATTATTGTCTAACTTTGGTCATTGTCCTACTCTTATGAAATGCCATATTAAAAAAAGATTAAATACATTTATTCAATTACTTCTATTAGTTCAAATTCTTCTTATGTGCATATCTTGTTCAAATTTTCAATCATTAATAAAATACTTTTCTTAGTCATTCACTCAAGTACCAATACTTATTTTTAAACCTGTAGTGCATGAGAAATGATGTTAATACAGTTGTTTAAGAACTGAATATAAGTGAAGATAATAAAGACTGAGACTGAGTTTATGTGAATGAGAAAGGCATAAATGAAAGAGATGATTTTGTTGAAACTATGTAAAATGTTAATATTGAAGGGGTGAAGAACTTGAACATCAAAGAGACTCCCAGAAAATTGCATGCTAGCATTGTGAACTGTTAGAAAATCTCTTTGCTGTAATGGATGGTAATAACTTCAATAAATAGAGGTGAGTTAAAGTCCCATTCCTCATACTCTTCAGTAGGAATGTTTGATCCAGTGACAAGGGATACTGAGACTGCACTGTATGTGCCAATAACAGGCAGGCATACCACACTGGTGAAATGATTCCACGCATCAATTTTTCTTTTAGAAGGCTCATTTTATTTAAAAATAAACTGCTACAAAATTAAGAACAAACTACTGAGTGCGAAGTAACGGTAAGTGTACACAACATTGTCACTATCTGGAAACCTAACATAAATCGACCACCCACACATGATGTAAATGAGTAGAACCAATGACAGCCGTAGTAAAATATCAGTAACTTTTAAGCCACAACAGCGACATTTTGGCCAATCACAATAGAGATAACCCCCTTCTCTCTTAGAATAGCTCTTTCCTTCAATCAACAGCAATGCACGATAATCGGCACTGTTAGCCAAACGGTGAAAGCAGAGCCAGTGACAGCGTTATATCAACCAATGAGAGCAATTTCATCCAGTGACTGCGACCTTTTGCTCAATCACAACAGAGGCAACTTCCAATAGATCCATTATCACTGGAACTGGTATTCCATATTTTGTCACTTGTACCACCAGCTACAAACAAATATCAGTGAAAAGTCACTGTGACAGAAAATATCGTCCATCCCTAATCTTCAGTGTTTCATAACAGGAAAATTTACCTGGGAAAGAATCTAGATTCACTACTACAATTTACATCAGAACACTGTTCCACATCATACCAAGTAGCCATAAACAGATGGCCAAATGTATGAAGAGGTTGTTTGTAAATTATGAAACAGTATTCTATTCATTATGAAATAAATTCATTATTAATTTTTTTTGTCCACATTTTATAATTTTTATTCCCCTATAACAACTTGTTTTGTGCTAGTGCATACAGGTAAGCGATTGTTTTTACAATAAAAATATAATCCTTGAAACTACGTTTTACTGAATTGTTATTTATACTTTGTTAAAAAATGTTTTAATTTTATTATATATGATATAAAAATTTTTTGAACATCATATAAATCCATCTATTAATACAAATATTTAGCTACCCCCCTAAACTTTCTTGAAGAAAAAATAGATTAAGCTTCCACTTGACCAAAATTGTGACAGAAAGAGGTGTGGCCACTGGAATGTTAATAATGACAATGGTTTAGTAATATAGATAGTTGTTGAACACATTATCAACTTATTATTGTAATTTCAAACATATTCACTTGTATGTTTTGTAACTGGTAAGGATTGACTTTTGGGAAAGACCAAACAATATCAATAAAATATTGCTTTTGGGCAAAACCATCAATAAAATTTGTGATTCTATTTTTTTAAAAAATGGTTTTTTTCATAGTTGTCAAAATACTTTTGTTGATCTGTTACAATAGTGTTTAATTCTGTTATCTGGAGGTTTTCTGTTTTCATGAAATTTTTTTGATTAAAAGAAAAACTTTATAACGTATAAAATTACTTTCATTTGAAGATTGATCTTATACTTATTTCAAAAAACCAATCTAACTAATTTTGACTTAATAAAACATTTTCCTTCCAATCAGAATTATTTTAGAACAAGTCTCTGTTTTAGCTTATACACTTATAACTTATATCAAAAGTACAGTAAATATATATTAAAATTAAAATATTTGCGAATAGTAGCTCGTACCTTTTGTCTAGATGAGGTTGGCTGTTTAGGAGATATGCTCCATTATCAACTTGGACTATAACTATTGCTATATATTTGGGTCTTATATTACAGTTACAGAAATCTTGGTAAAGTTTAAAATTGGTGTAAGTTTATGAACACAAGAAAACTTTTTCTTGGCTCTATACACAAAGTTATAAAAGTGTTTTTTTTTTAGTTGATGTATTAGTTTTATAAATACTTAATGTATAATAATTGTTTGTGGTTTTTAATATTGTATAAAACGTATCCTCTTTGATTGCAATAGGAACATTCTTTTGAAGTGTCATTGTTTGCTGAGTTATTCAATGAAATGTTGATGAGAGACTTTGGCTTTAGGATTTATAAGGCATTATCAGCAGCGCCTGATAAACCAAAAGAAGAAAAAGAGGAAAAAGTAAGATTTTAAATTTTATTTTAGTTTAAAACAACTGTATATATTGTAGCAACATATATATACAGACATAAAAGAATGGTTCGGTTTCGAACATGGTTTAAAGAAAAACCAAATTACTTACAGTTAGTGTTGTTTATTCATTCTAATTTGTTGTATCAAACAGTTTTTTTTACATAATTAATAAATTTCAATATGTGCGCCCTTAGTCGCTAGACAAATGTCCAAACGATACTCGACTTCTGTCCAAACATTTCTTCGGTTATCGTTGTCATTGCTTCATTTATCCTGTTTTTTAAGTGGTTCAAGTTGCACTTTTTTGTGATAAAAACAACATTTTTGATCTACCCCACAAAAAAAAAATCACAAGAAGTCAGGCCTGGACTCCTTGGAGGCCAAAGCATAGGTCCTTGGCTTATCCATCGATCTCCAAATTTGTTGTGCAAAGCGTCTGTGACCAATGCACTGAAGTGTGGGGGAGCACCATCTTGTTGGAAATGAAGTTGATAAATTTTTTCGAGTTCATCTAGCTGAGGAAAGCAATATTCCCCACAATATTCCAATGAATTACTGAAACTGGACCATTCTTTTATGATAACTCTGTATATGTATGATTATATAATATATGCGAGCTTAAGTTTAATTATAAAAGAGTCTGGTATCAGTCGTATTTGTTTATTTTAATCAATTTAAATTACTATTTTGAAACAATAAAATTCAAATATAGATAATCATGTTATTACACTACTTTATATGTCAACATTAGTAATGCCATTACTTTATGATTTAATTTTAAATGGGCTTAGTAATTAAATATTTTTGTCAAAACTTTAAGTAAAATATTTCTCATATTGTAAAATTTTATTAATGTATTATTTTTCAACAATTTTATAAATCTAATCTCTAAAGAACATCTGTAATGTGTGATATCCTTCACGTATTTATGATTATTAAAATGATTATTTAAGTAGTTGTTTATTAAAATGACTTAAGTTCAAGTATTTTTGATTGACTAAATTTACTAATTTCGAACAACCTTTATTTTAGTTTTTTAAAAAATATTTGGTGAAAGCCATTCTAGAATGTTATAGGCTGATAACATTTAATGGCTATAGGCTAAGTTTAATAGTAATAAATTTATTACTTTATAAGTTTGAACTTGAAAATAAAAAACTACCCCATTTAGTGTTATGAAAAATTCTAATAAAGAATTAATTTAGGAACAAAATTAAATTTGCAGAAATTTTTTATATTAAATAATATTATTTATTCTGACAGGATCGCAAAAAAGATAAAGAGAAAAAGTCCGATAAAGATAAAAAAGATGATAAAGATAAGAAGGACAAAGAGAAAAAGAGTGACGAGGACGAGGAAGATGAAGCAGAAGACGACTTGGATGAAGTATGATTTGTAGTTACATCTTATATATTTTAACTTAGCATACTAACCGATAAAAAAATTGAGTAAACTTTAAACAGTAAATTTATGGTAAAGTATTGAATACAGCATAATAGACTAGATTATAGAAAAGTTGAAATATAATTTAAAAAGGTAAATTTTATATTTAAATTTAGGGATGGGCCGATTCCGATTCTCGATTCCAGGAATCGTCGATTCTAGGTGGTATCGAGGAATTGTCGATACTCGATTCTTCATCATAAAAGTGTCGATTCCGATTTCTATTTTGTTAACTATTAAGATATGTGTGTGGAGTAATTTATTGGAAAAATAATTAATTACCAACAATATCTTATTTATGTATTGGTTGATTTGAATGAATTAAATGATTAAAGTAAACGAAAATATAACAAAAATATTATTATTTATGAAGCAACAGCAATCAAGATCGTAACCATTTCTGGTCGTTTGACATCGCTCGTCTCTCTCTCTCTCTCTCTCTCTCTCTCTCTCTCGCTAGAGCGTGTTCGATACTCTCTCTCTCTCCCCCACGTGTCTTACTGCCACTGATTTATAGATGTCAGAACAAAACACAAAAAAGTACAGTAAAAACTCGATTAACTGTGGCCATGATGGTTGAGCGAATAGACGGATAACAGAAACACCGTATTATTCCTCCGAAACTTAACCTCAATAAATTATATTATAGACAGATATCACTCTCACAGTAATGTAATATATTTCGGAGCGAAAAGAAAATAAACACGATTGTAATAGCAAATGAAACTATTTATTACATGATAAACAGATCCGCAGAGTAGCTTCAAATGTAGCAAAATAAGGTACAGTAATATAAACTTACAGGTGAAATAGTTCGTGTAGTTTAACAAACAAATCGAACGCGTCACTGCACCTTAATACTTTAGCTGAATTCATAGAGAATTGCCAAAATATTTTAAGCTCATTTTTATATAATGTGTTCTTATACTTTGTTCCCCTATCATATCTAAGTATGAATATACGTTTCTCATCGTAATATTTAGTAAAATACGTGTCGGACCAACTGGCCAAACATAGTTTTTTCCTACCGTAAATGAAACGTAAATAAACTCCGTCGGACCAATTACCCGAGATTGTTTTTGATTTAATTAAATTTTATTATCTGTACAACACTGTTTTGATATTTTTTGTGTTTTGTGTTAGCAAGAAACAACAAAACCATAATTTCATGTCCCGGCTACCCAAATAATAAACTGACTGGTGATAAAAGTGTTTTTGCGCCTATCACTAAGACACGTAAACATGTCACATGTGATTGATTTGTGAGTTTATAAATATTTTGAATATAGAACTAAAGTGTAATATATTCCCTCTCTGATAAGTAATGCTACAGGTCCAGTAAATACTATCCAGGATTCATATTAAGTAAAAGTTTTAACACCAAATAGTTTACTTGTTAAGGAATTTACGTTATAATTTACTTCCTAGTAAGGATGAGTTTATCTAAATGTATCAATGTTTGTACTTAACTTTCACAAAGTCCGTTTTTAAGGATTATTTTACAACTAAATATTTAGTCAATATTTCCGACTTACTTTTAAGGTTTTGTGAAATTTTGAAAACAGTAGTGAAAATCATTACAATACGTTATAACAAATATGTGTGTCGGCCCGTAACTACGGACAAAAAGCTCTTAGAATAACATCATGTTTTTAATCCCGTCGGCGTTTATCTACCAAACAAAACCATCGTAAATACATCTGTAAGTAGTGTGAAGCTTGTTGTTAAATACTGTGCCTTAATTTTTCCAAAAGTAGCAACACCAGCTGAGTAGTACTAATAAACATAAAGCGTTAAGAGGCCCGACGGTATTCGGTTCAGGGTACTGGCCGTCGCGTCAATTCGATGACGGTTAACAGAAACTGACGGTGGAAAACCACATAATATATCAAATATGAAAAAGCACTTAAACAACATTCATCTTGCCCAAATTTATCAACAAAAAAGATCTATACATGAAGAAACTTTATCCTCAGACACAGGACCTACAAGTGATAGTCGGTTAAAAATCAACTGGGATTGAGTAATAAATACAAAATAGGCCTGAATCAGTTGCACTTATTCCAGACACCTGCAGAAAAAAAGGTCCCACCAGATGTGGAGAAGGTATGCCCCACTAATCCAGAATGTTGAGGAAGAAGGTACCCCAGGGGAATTGACAGTAGAAGAAGAAGTAAACAATTATCTGGGGGAACCATTAGCCAGTCCAGATTGTGATGTTGGGAAGTATTTGGCAGTACAAAGTGCCAAATACCCTCATTTAAATGCAATGGCAATAAAATACCTGTCTGCTCACTCGCGACAGTGTTTTCTGAAAAACCTTTCTCAACTACAGGAGCTATATGTGACTAGCGATGAAACTAGCTTGACCCACAACGTGTTCAAATGCTTGTGTTTTTGAACAGAAATGTACATTACCTGCCAGACTTTTAAATATTAAAAACTATCCTATTTGTATTAATTTTTTACTTTTTATGTTGTTCGTTTGTTTTTAATTTTTGTTTTGTTTGGGAGACAATGTAAATAGGCTTAGGAATTTTTTCAAACATCATAAAATAAGTAAAGTTCACATTTTTAACTTTAAAATAAGTCATTACTCTAATCTGATATGTTTTTATGTTCCTGTTTTTATGTTTTTATGTTAAAATTCCTATTGATAAATCAAGGTTTAAGGTTTTGTGTAGCCTATTACATTAAAACAGAACTTTTAAAAGGTTTTGCCATATGACCAAGATGTTAACTAAATTAATTATTAGAGAACTAGAATGTAAGCTAATATAACTTGAAAGAATCGAGAATCGACTAAAGAATCGAGAATCGAACGGAAAATTTTTGAATCGGAATTGAAAATTTTAGGAATCGGCCCATCTCTATTTAAATTTTAAATATCTATATCACAGCTTGGTCCAGATAACAGAAGAATGAAATATACTTTGATAGAGTTGATTTTACCGTTAAATTTTTAAAGTTTATATTCCAGTATGGACATAATAACAGAAACAAAAAGTACAGTCAAGTTAATGATTGACTTTTCACAGAATCCAAGAAAGTTTATTAGTTAACCCAAGATTCATAAACCCATTACGTTAGGTAACACTATTCATAAAATACCTCACAAACTAGACTGAAAATAAAATATCAAACAAATATTGGAATCTTTTTTCCGCAAGGGGAGAAAATGCATATTTTTCTTGTTCCTGCTTCCAAAGTCATTGGCTTTTGCTACAAATTTTCTTTTACCAGTTTTATATATGAAGTGTTTTTGTAAACCTGGCTTTCGAAGTCTTACTTAAAGATGTAGTTTCTATAACTTTTTGCATAAATGTTTTGTAAAGTCCCTGCATCTGTTTTTTATTCATGTTTACTATTTTGTTAACATAAATTACATACCTGTACAAGTTGATTTAAGTAATCTTCTCTAATACATAAAAAAGGGCCTATGTCTGTTTTTTTGGCTACAAGATATGTTGCTCAAAATTTCAATGAGTGAATCTATTTCTCCTTTGGCCTCTAAAAACTCTACTTAGCCTGGTTTTTCGGATATCTTACAAACAGTTACAGTTTCGTGTTTTCCAGAAAGCAGGTTAACTATCTTATTTCCTGTAACTAGCCTTACGTGATGCCAGTATCAAAGGATTGGCATAATTAAATATTGCTGAGTTAACTTTCCTCGACTTCACTTTCACATATAAAGGAATTGTTAGTTCTATTTGGTTTAGTATAATTTGTTAGTAAAATAATTTAGTATTCTAAGGATAAACATACCAGATTTTTTTAGTAATGTTGGTACCACTACCTCGTGTAGATTGTTTTAATTCTTTGTTGTCAGACAAATTATTGAAGAAAACGAAATAATATAATTATTCATAACAAATAAAATATAACAAAGTATCATAGTATTTTTAATTAATGTATAATATAAGAATAAAAATTACATATTTCTTTACTATAAATTATACGGTTTACAAATTAGTTTTTACCAATTATTGTATATTTAGTAAATACAATATTTATTGTAATTTACTACTAATTGTAAACTTATTTGCTCAGTGATAGTATTTGCTAATTAGCTGAGTTATAAAATGTAATGATTCTATGAGTAATTGATTATTTGTATAATCAGATCAGATTTATATATCTTGTAGTGTTGATGGATTCAAGTTATATGTTTTAATATACAGTAGAACCTTTTTAATTCATCATATTCTGGTCCAAGGGAATGACGAATTCGAGAAAAAGATGAATTATGAAAGTCGTGAAATTAACATAGGACTTAAATATGTAAATAGATTTGTAATGTAATTAATGTCGTACTTACATGATTTATATCGACAGAAAAACAACAACACTTTTAGCCTGAATTATAGTTTGTAATTACAAATATGAGTACATTACTGTATTTTCATAAAATACATAAAATAACATATTAAAGTACTTTGTAAGAACAATAACACTAACTAAAAAAATACACTGTATTAAATCTATCTATATTTTAGTTTTTAAAAAAAGTATATTTTTTTGTACTAAAGAAATCTTTTCTCTTTGTATTGCAAGCTGCTGAATTTGTCTTAACCTTCAAGGGGGCGCATAGATTTTCAAACGGGAGAGGACGCTTGCGGAGGTTTATTCCGCACAAAAAACTGGTTACATTTAAATGGTTTTTGTTAATTATATTTGGTTGACTTTATAAATAAATACTGTATAAATACATTGTAAACAATTTCAGATATAATTATTACACAATTTTGAATTTCTAAACGTCATATTAAAAAAAATATCTTGAATTGTTAAAATATGTAAGCAATATACACTAGACCATTGTTTTGACTACAGGAGACGGGTTTGCGGGTTATTTACCTGTAATAAAGTAATTAAAGGTCTAAACATAAAAATGCAGTAAATTCCTGATTATCCGTGGGCGGATTAACCGGTTTGCGGATTATCCGGGGTCTGGCATTATTTTACAAATATCCTATTTTTATTCCAATCAAACTCATGTGTTCAAATTTCCAAACGGTGAATTACGACGTAAATACATATTAGGCTTAATAGAAGTTAAGATGAAGGGAATAGATATGTAAATATGTACGTACTAATTTTTACATTGAGAGAAAAGCATCCCGAAGCAGGCCAGTGAAATAAAAGGGGCGAGCAGACTACTGTATATAAGAGATAATGACAAAATGCTTGGACGCCCGAAAACCTAATGTGTGTCTTAAGATTATAAACAAATGTCAGCTAATCTCGGCTATAAATAGTCTAGGACGTGACATATGCATTATCCATTTCTGTCATATACATTATCGATCTTTATGGCTTTGTGACACAAGTAGACACTGTGCGACAAAATGGTTCTCAGGAAACTTAGATTGCACATTATAGCTAAATCAATGCTCACAAAAAAAACAGATGAAAGTGACAGATTTTTTTGTTAAAAAGTGAAAGTATTAGCCTATGTGTAAAGGAAATGACATATGTACATACATACTTACTTTTGACATATACTTATGTACGTATTGTAAATAGACATATAAATGTACATGTTATAATCTGTCAAATACATCGACATTTTAAATTATTTTCTGTATTTATTTTGTCCTCTGAAGATTATTTGTGAATTGCATTAACCGGGGTCATTATTTGTGTAACTTATGGTATAATAATCGATTATCGATTGTTTTGCGTATCGTTTGTCCATAGCATATTATCCTAGGAATTCGGTTATCTGGCGTTGCCGGGCCACCCTAGTCCACGGATAATCGGGAGTTTACTGTATCTAATCTTGATAGTACATATATTAATTTGAAATTTATTATAACATTTAATGACAATAAGGAATGTTTTACTTCAAATATATAACTCTAAAAATGAGTGGATGAAAACAATATTGTCTTTATATTAAAACAGGTTCTACAGTTAAATAGAAATAGCAGAAACTAAATCTTTGTTAAAAAAACAACTGATAATTATTCACTTTTAAGCTCACTAGTCACCACTAGTGTAGCCTGAACATGATCCAGTCTCATGAGAATTATGTTTCTTCTTGCTGTCATCCTTGGCCTTACTGGTTCAGTATACTACAGAATTTTTCGGTTTTTACTAAAAAATGCTTCCCTATAGTCAAACTACACTGTAATCGCTTCTTGCCAGAATTTTTAGTGGAATATTTTTTACAACGTCGAAATTGACTGATTTTCAACAAATTTTCCACTTTTGTCATTTTTAGGTTCACCTATTAAGTCTTCATTTGTTTCATTTTCAATGTCATCGGCTTCTTCGTCAGGTTCATCATCTGGCAGAGTCTCGTTTTTATCTGAATTATCTAAAAATTGTCTAACGAAATTACCGGTAGGCTGTATTTCTCGAATTTCCTCTTTTTCGACATTACCCAGCATTTTACGAATTCTCTCCTCTTCAAATGGAACAACAGTAAAATGTGAAACTTGGATACTAAATTAACTTACAGCACTAAAATAATAACAACAAAAACAGTGATGATCTAATCCAAAACAATCTTTTGTAATTTAAATAGCTGTGCATGAGCAACTTGTAAAAATAAATTACACGAAAGGGCGCCTGCGGACAAAACCTCCGCAATCTGACCGCGATTGACACAGATTAAATTCACATTAATGCTACTTTGAAAAAATTAACAAAAATAGGTTGGGCTGTTTCCTAGAATGCAAGTTGTGGAGTAACGAGCAGGAAATAAATATCTGACAAATGGAAAGACGTTTTCTTAACAAATAATAATAGGTGCAGAGAAAAACTCCGCATGCTCCCTCTTGGGGGTTAATACCACCAAATTCATCAGTTTTGCTTCTTTTCGTCTCTTATACCACCCAATGCGTTAGCATTACAACCACTTTCCTATAAGTCACTTCATTATCTGGGCAAATGTGTTGAGAGATTTTCTTAGTAACAAATGATTCATGTCTGGTATCAGTCTTATCTGACGGTGCCTGTACTACGTGATAGTGTAGACAATGTTTATTATTACTGTGACAAATTACAGACTATGTGACGAATCAGAGAGGTTATACTTAAATTCATTCTCGAGTGGAAAATAAATTGCTAGGACATGAGTAATAAGATTTTACTTCCTTCAATTTCATGACACAGATAATAAAATATGAGTGATCACACAAATTAATGACTTGTCTTTGTTTCTTATATAACTTTAAACTCTATTTAGGTCATTTATATTTATGTCATTAATTCTTTGCATTACTTATACTTTTCTCTTAGTAACAAGAATCGATTCTTCCTCTGTAACATTATGTAGTTGTTTCTATTAGAGAAAATATGGGAAAGATCCAAATAAAAATTAAATCTTATATTCATGTTTTTTATACAATAAAGGTAATAACAAAAAACTATATTTTAAGGATGATGAAGACACCAAAGAAAAAAAAGACAGAAAGAAAGACGCAGAAAAAGACAAAAAGAAAAAAGAGAGAGTGAAATTAATTACAGAAGACCCATACCTCTTACTGGCTTTTGTATACTTTGACCAAACTCACTGCGGTTATATTTTTGATAAAGATATTGAAGAACTTCTTTTCACTCTTGGACTTAACCTTTCTAGAGCACAGGTATATGCAAAGTGTTATTTTCTATTTTGTATTTAATAATACAACTTATTTATAGCATCAATTTGACGATTTTTATAAAAAAGAATAATAAAATAATTGAAAGTGGGATAATGTGTATATGGATTTATCAAACTATCAATTGAATTGTACTAAAATGAAAAAAAGGAAAACAATTCCAATTCCACTTTCTACACCAATGTTTTGTTGGGTATTTTGTCCAGAAACTGCTTACTTAATCTAGTTGCCAAATACAACTCATGAATATTTTATACAATACAAGAAATGTTATTTGGATTTATCTTAAAACTGTTAGACTAGATATTTTGTTTGAAAAATACACTCTGCAGTTACATTCACAAGTGCTACTTTTAACATCCATATGATTAACGCTCTATTTTTGAGATACCATATCTCTAACGTGATACTTTGTGAGCACAAATTTCAGCACTGTTGATTAAATCAACAATGTTTAAACATAACATTGTTATGTTAACTTATTCCTGAGTAACATTTGTGAAGAACGACAAAAATTGAGGTTACTTGATGTTTAGCAAAATAATACCCTTTGTTTAATAGGACCAACTATTTAATTTGACCAAATAATGCTGGTCCCAGAGTGGGCCGATTGTTTGGAATCTACTCTATTTATAAAATGATTAATGATATATTGTGTACTCTTTTATAAACCCCAAGTTTATTCTTAACTGAAAAGCAAGAGTCTATCTATTACAAACTAGTTGATATATCTATATTGAAAGCTACTTAACTAAGTAAATACATAGGGCTTACTTACTGACACGTTTCAAAACAATCATTCCTTTTACGAAGCAAACCCTCTACTGGCGGCTTACGCATTAGGTATAAAGGATGCCGGGAAGGGATTTATGACAGTGGAAGGGGTGGGTTATTTTGGTTGTGCGCTATGTAATGAAAAAGAGAGTTGCCCTCAAAATGTGTGTGGTCATTTAATATATTTTCTGTATCTGTTACATAATGTTTGTATATCTTGTATTTTTCTAAAATTGTTAGTTTTTTACTTTGTTTTAATGTGTGGAGTATGTTTAAATTAGTATGTATGTGTTGCGTGTTTTTTAGGTGATTGTGTAGCTGGATTTTGGGTTTTTTTGGTTTCTTTGGGCAGTGTGTTCTTCAAAGCGTGTATAAAATGACCTGCTGGTTTGGCCGATATAATAGCTGGGGCAATCATTACATGTTAATTTGTAAATACCGGATAGTTTGTAATTGTCTATATTGTATATACAGAAAACCAACAACTACCGATACTGTCATACATAATAT
The DNA here is from genome assembly GCA_036971475.1 of Prosapia bicincta. Classification (NCBI taxonomy): domain Eukaryota; kingdom Metazoa; phylum Arthropoda; class Insecta; order Hemiptera; family Cercopidae; genus Prosapia; species Prosapia bicincta. The sequence continues at coordinate 12,837,951 of JBAIZL010000004.1, forward strand.
ATCTAATCACCCCACACTACACAAACACACTGCATTTAATCACATGTTACACCGCCTAATCAATATACCCTTGCTACAGAAAGACTATGACGAAGAACTCAATACTATAAAATTATTGCTCAACAAAACGGCTACGCTGTTTAGAGGCTTTGCTTCATAAAAGGAATGATTGTTTTGAAACGCGTCAGTCAGCAAGTAAGCCCTATGTATTCACTTAGTTAAGTAATTTGTAATATAGTTTAATCAGTGAATTCAAGATGATTACATCAAGCAACTTTAGTTAATATAGCTTTTTGTTTGTGCTTCAGTTCTATAACAATATCAGTATTTTCCCAAATAAAATTCGTTAGATTCACAACCCATTGTTTGCATTGTGTCTTTTGTTTTTTTTCTCAGGATACACTTTGCATTCGGTATGATGTAAAACATTTTTATGTTACGATTAAAGTTTTTGCATACAGGTGGTCCCCATTATAACGGAACCTATTTTAAAATAGTTATAGCTTTTAATGAACTTGTTAAAGATAGATCACATCATCTGCTAGTTATGTAAATAGGTGCTGTACAACCGGCATCGCCACGACATACACTGCTGCTAATATTATCAAATTAATCAATTAGTCTGTTATGAGGTTGTACTATATTTATGATTTTAAAGTTACTATTCAACAGTTGTACTAAAACATTTGTTTTCAGATTATACTTATCTTACTGATTGATTATCCTACGCATAATGGTATTTAGTTTCTAGGTGTTTTTAATTATTTGTTTTTTAAGGTTATTATTTATTGTTAGATATTTATGTTTATATTTATTGTTATTTATGTTTACTGTTTTGTTGATTGTTATTGTCATTTTCTTATTTATTGTTATGTTATTATTTATTGTTATAGGAATATTTATTATATTATTATTTATTGTTATATTTAAAGGTTTATTCTAGTTTTTATACAATATTTTGTTTGGAAAAGATAATTAATATTGGTTTTTGCCAGAAAAAAATGAAATGGTTTACACAAATAAATCCTTAGTAATACAATAAAATTATTGGAAAGAACCCCAATACTACAAAAATAATCAAAAATAACAAATAAAACAAGTTACTTAAGATTAAACCCTTATGTACATTTCGATGACCATGTCATCATCATCAGAGGGTCTTATTACAAAATACAATCTAGCACACAAGAAGTTACAAACTAGAATCATTCTAGTTTTGTAAAAATATTTTATTAGATAATTATTTTCCTGAAGATGCTGGTACTATTTTATCGGCGAAAAGCTTTGAATAAATATATTCATTAAAAGTATTCTTGTTTTTGAAATATTTTTAATTTATTATATATATATATATATATATATATATATATATATATATATATATAATTTTTTAAAAATATATTTATATATATTTAGTTCATCTTGCGGCAATAATGTAACTGAAGTTTATTTGTGGTATAAGAAACCCTCTTCTTCTGTTTATGTATATTTAATTGTTAAATATATCTTAAAAAATTTATAAATATATTTAAAAAATTTTTGTTCCATTGAAAGGTTAAAAAATTGGTTCAGAAAGTTGTGACCCGGGATTCTTTACACTACAGAAAGTTGACAGACAAACCTAAAGATACCAGTGGTGGTGGAACAAGTGATTCATCCTCAAAGCTACAAAATGGTGATAAAACTGAAGCTGAGTTACTTAAGTTAGGTCTTGGTAAGTTTTTAAAAGTTTTCAATTTTGTTTAAGATTTGTGTTATATAATTATGTTTATTCTGTAAGAAACAATTAATTTACCACCAAATAAAACTCTAAAGGAAAATGCGTGAGATTAATTTAGAAAAACCTTGGATTTTTGCTTTTATAATTTGGATATGTAACTAATGTTATTATATAATTTAAATAATATTTATTAATATATGTTACATTATACTGATTTCAACATCTTTACCAAAACTAAACATGGGGATGTGTATAAAACTAGTTTAGTTTTGAAGAGTTACATATTCCATCAGTTAGATATGGAAAGTCAGTTTATCTCTTCACTCCATGCTTTATTCATTCACACTTCTTTCATAGTTTTCAAACAAATTCAAATCTATGTTTAGTACAGGTGAGATTTCAATTGATACACTACCAAGTAAATTACATTGGTAATTTATTTTCTTTTTCAAAATTAATCACTTTTATTCATTGATTTAATGTAAACAAAAGTTGGTGGTGGGTTGACTGGAATAATTTATCATAATTTTCTATAACTTCAACATTCAAAGTTTCCATCGTTTTCTTCATCACTTGTAAAGCTGTCAGCAATTTTATATCGAGGCACCACAAAGACAGTGGAAACCTTTAGATATTTAGTTTTGTCTGGGAAAAAGACCTTTGCAGCAGATCTGAACATTGAAGCATTTAAGCGTTCGGTTTTGTATTCTTTAAAATGCTCAGATTGCAACCACACAGCTGCCCTTGAACTTTATGACGACAATGTTCATTATATTTTACACCAAGATATTCACGTTCACCCTTATAATGTGATTATTATCCAAGAACCCTCTCTATATGATTGACAGAGCCATAGAGGACCATGAAAAACATCACAGACAGTCTACCAGTAGACACTATTGTTTAATTCAATAACGAGGTACATTTTCACCCTTTTGATTATGTAAATATAAAGAAAACTTTAGTTATTAGATTGAAGAGATCCACAGGATCTCTTCATAGTGATTGTGCTTTTGTGTGATATGCAATATCATGACTTGGAACCATCAGACCTTAATACTTTGAAGTAATTTGGTTACTGTCAATTTGAATATGCATGTGAACCTGGTTGAAGAGTTTTTAAGACTGTACTATGAAGCTGTGCTTGTGAGAATGTCTGCTTTCAGCAGGTTGATGCCACAGCCTATGTATCTCAGATATCAATGGACACTTCAAGGTCTGTGTTTCCTGGTCAGCTAATTCCTTGGAGAGATGAGATTACATGGCTAGCATGGTTGAACCTGATTTAATGCTGTGTGATTACTTTAGCAGAAGTGTTAAAATGTCACCCTAGTTGCAAGACCAGAATGTTAGCATTGAGCGAAGAATGGTTGAACCTGATTTAATGCTGTGTGATTACTTTAGCAGAAGTGTTCAAATGTCACCCTAGTTTGCAAGACCAGAATGTTACGTATTGAGTGAAGAAATCATTTACATATCCCAAGCCTTCTTGGAGAAAGGTACTGAAGGTTTCAGAGTGAGTTGATAAATCATTAATAATAATGCACATCAATTAAACCAATATCCTTTTTAAAACTAAGTAGAAAAATGGCTGAAATTGTTAAGTAAGTAGCTAAAATTTATTATTTTATATAGAGGATGCGTTTCACTTGCATTTTAAAATAAGAAGGTTATTTTACTGCTCTTTGTATATAATACAGAGTTTAGTTTATCATTCTTCTATGTTTTTGGATTTTCATCTCCATTGAATCTTATTAAAACTATAAACTATACTATCATATCTTTCTAGTCTAATATGGTATCTATTTCAGGTAACAAACAATATCTACCTATCTTTGTTGAAACGTCTCCAAGTAAACGGACAAAAACAGCAGACAAAAGTGAAACTTCTGCTCCACTTGCTAGTGGTAAATTGAATGCATATGCATTTTATAGAAATTATTTTTATAAGCTAATATTATAATTAAGTCTTAATTTTAAGATTTAAATAATTTTTAAAAAATATGTATCTGATATGTATAACATTGTAATATTAGAAAATTTTCTTAGGATATTTTTAAAGTTTTTTAAAAAGTTTTGTACAAATAGATGCCTTATCAATATTTGCAGTTACAGTTTCAAGTAGATTTAGAATAAAGACTTTTATGTCTTTATGAGGGGTTTAAATAATTTTATTTGAATATAAAATGCAGTAAGAAGGAAATAATGATATCCAAATTTACTTATCAGTTTTTATTTTGATTAAAGATAAAAATCTCATTTAATTTAAATAAACGAAACCTCTATACCACAAATAACTTTTTCCCTTATTTAAAACCTTTTGTACATTTCAATTGCATAGCAATCGTCCTCAGCTCAGAGGTAATTTATAATACAAATAGAGGTAAACTACAAAATTTTTATTGTAAATTACCTCTGAGGATGATTGCTATGGAATTGAAATGTACATAAGTTTTAAAATAAAGGAAACAGTTATTTATGGTATAAAAGTATCATTTATTTAAATTAAACATTACGGCACAGTTATAAAAATCTCATGTCAACTCCCATCAACATTAATGCTTATGAAATAAATAAATTAATCTGAACCTGATTATATTGAGAGTATACATACATATATATATATATATATATATATATATATATATATATATATATATATATATATATATATATATGAAGTTAATATATTACTATTGTAAGTAATTTTATCCACCATTAAGCAATAATTTTACCTTGAGTGATGAGGCACCTTTCGGTCACTTGACCATTGTCGAATCACTGATATTTTTCTGGTGTAGATGTTCGGTCCGTGATATTGGTATTTGTTGACGTTACACGCACTTTCTCTTGATCTGTGTGTATGATGTTTTTATATAGTATGTCTTCTGTGTATGTTGTTTGTAGATTCATTAAATTGTTGTGTATGTTTTTATAAATGTGGTATTTTTCTAGTGAGTTTAGTTCTATTGGGTTATTATTTATTTCAAGTATGGTTAGGTTATTTTCGTAATTTGTTATTTCATGTTTATGTGATATGTAAATAACAAATTACGAAAATAACCTAACCATACTTGAAATAAATAATAACCCAATAGAACTAAACTCACTAGAAAAATACCACATTTATAAAAACATACACAACAATTTAATGAATCTACAAACAACATACACAGAAGACATACTATATAAAAACATCATACACACAGATCAAGAGAAAGTGCGTGTAACGTCAACAAATACCAATATCACGGACCGAACATCTACACCAGAAAAATATCAGTGATTCGACAATGGTCAAGTGACCAAAAGGTGCCTCATCACTCAAGGTAAAATTATTGCACTTAATGGTGGATAAAATTACTTACAATAGTAATATATTAACTTCATAAAGTCAGTGCAACGGAAAAACAATGGATAACGTAAAATATCAAGAATATATATATATTATATATATATATATATATATATATATATATATATATATATATATATATATATATATATATATATATATATGTTTATATATATATATATATATATATATATATATATATATATATGTTTATATATATATATATATATATATATATATATATATATATATTTAAGATCAAATAATATACACAAATACAGGAATATTTAATTTATTGAACAATAAACTCAAAGCTTTTCGTTGGCTTACATTACCAACATCTTCAGGAGTTACAATATTAAGAATGATAAAACAAACTGTCTAACTTCAGAAGTTAATATGGTAACTCCTGAAGATGTTGGTAATGTAAGCCAACGAAAAGCTTTGAGTTTATTGTTCAATAAATTAAATATTCCTGTATTTGTGTATATTATTTGATCTTAAAAATATTCTAACAGGAAAACACATTTGATATTCTATATACATATATATATATATATATAGATTTTTTGGACTAGGAGACTGACAGACTTACCTTGGTAAGAGTTCACACTGTAGTCTTGAAATAGAAACACAATGATGCACTTAGAATGCAATGAAACACAATAGAAAGCACTTAAACAATGATATATTTCAACCACACAGTGGTCTTTGTCAATCGAAGAGAAAACACAAAAATAAATATGAGAGAATGAAATAAAATAATTGTAATCACAGATTGTGTAGAGTAGAAATCAGATGTCACAGATGCACAGATTAAAGATATATATATTGTTTTCATGAGCACATGAGTGATTATAGTTTATATAAGTCTGTCAGGGGAAAAGAGATAAGGCTATTTGGAAAAAAAACAAAAAAAACAAAAAAAAATCATCTGATGTTGAGGTTAGGGGATTCTCTGGACTTGGTATACCACTGGTATGATAGTTCCCACCTTCTCAGTTCTGAGGGATTGCAATCAGGGGGGAGTGATTTAATTATTTTTGTGGTATAGCAGTCATCAAAAGATGTGATGTTGTGACTCGCAGCATGTTGAGCTGTTGGTCTATCCATATTCATAATTTTAACATCATGTCTGTGGCCATTCATTCTGATATTCAGACCATCCGTGGTCAGGCCTATGTACTGTGCTGAGCAAAGTTTACATTGTAGCTGGTATATGACATTTTTCGATGTAGAATTATGATGACCCTGTATTTTGAAGACCATTTTTGTTGTTTGGCTGTTGAAACTATTTGCTGAGGGGTGTATTGGACACGTCTTGCATCTAGGTCTATTGCATGGGAAGGAGCCATGAGGAAGTTTGTGTGGTTTCTCTGCATCAGGGTCTGGTAGTTTAGGATGTACTAGGATGTTTTTTAAGTTGGGAGGTTGCTTGTACCAAATTTGCGGTGGATCGGTGAAAAGATTTTTGGTGTGGACGGAAGCTTGAAGAATTTTGAAGCCATCTCTCAATATCTTGTTGAGTTTATGTAGACCAGGATGGTAGTCTGTTATTAAAGACAGTTTATTTTGTTCTGTTTGTGGTTTATGGTGAACCGAGGATTGTGCTGAATGAATTTGGTTTTCAATGAGTTTTTTTGGGTATCCTCTTCTCTGGAAGGCTGTTGATATCTTTCTATTAAAATCTTCCAATTCCCTATCATTCGAACAGATTCTCTTACCCCTGATTGCTTGACTGTATGGAATGGATCGTTTTATGTTTATTGGGTGGTTGCTGTCGAAATGGAGATATTGTAGGTGGTTTGTCGGTTTGATGTGAATTCCTGTGTTGATATTTCCATTCTGGAGTGTTACCTCTACATCCAAAAAGGTGATGGCTGATGTAGATTTCTCCCAGGTAAATTGAAGTGTGGAGAATTGTGTCAGGTTGTCTAAAAATGCCTCAAGTGTTGAAGCAACCTGTGTCCAAATTAGGAAGATGTCATCTATATATCTATACCAACATAATGGCTGGTGTGTTTGTGTCTTTAGAAAACTTTCTTCCAATAATCCCATGTACAGATTTGCGTACGATGGTGCCATTCTGGTGCCCATTGCTGTTCCCTTTATTTGAAGGTAGTTCCTTCCCTCAAACTGAAAGTTGTTCTTCTCGAGGATGAACCTGGCCAGGTTCACAAGAAAAGGTGTAGTGGGAGAAGGCTTGCCTGGGCGTTTGTTTAGAAAATTCTCTATTGCAGATAGGCCGTGTGCATGAGGGATGTTGGTATAGAGAGAGGTGACATCTATGGTGACCAAAATAGTTACCGGGGGTAGAGGTACAGATATTTGTGAGAGTCGATCTATGAAATGATAGGTGTCCTGGGTATGTGATGGAAGGTTCTTTACTAAGGGTTGAAGGTGTGAGTCGAGGAAAGCTGAAATTCTTTCCGTTACTGAATTGCAGCCAGCAATTATTGGTCTACCAGGTGGAGGGATTATGTTTTTGTGGATCTTTGGTAATATATAGAATTGAGGAGTAGAGGGGTTTTCATTATATAATAATTTTAGAGATGTTTCCGAAATATTTTGTTCAGGAGCTGTATATTTGAGTAGGTCCGAGAGTAAATTGTTGAATTCTGTAGTAGGGTTATCTGTAAGTATTTGTATATTGTGATGTCTGACAGTTGCTTATTTGCTTCTTTGATGTAGTCTTCTTTATTCATAATGACAGTGGTTGAACCTTTACAAAAATATTGCCGCTTTTTCTAATTTGGTAAGGTTAGGTTTAGTCTTCAGATTTCTAGTGAAATTTATATCGGTGATGCTTTGCATGATAAAGTTGATGTAAAGTTCAATGGGGTGATCAGGTGGTAGTGGTGGTGGATCCCAGTTGGAGGGTGGTTTGAATTTTGCAAGACATACGTCTATGTTTGTATCCGTTTTGAAAGTTGGTGTCTGAGCTATATAATTTTTTATCCTAAGTTTTCTGGCAAAGCTGAAAACATCTTTTCCTAACTTGAATTGGTCTATTTCCTTAGCTGGTGTGAACGACAGGCCTTTAGAAATTACTTGTAGTTCATGTTCCGAGAGTGTGTGGTTGGAAATATTGTGCACGGCAACTGTTTTTGGTGAAGGGTTATTTCTTATATCGGGACTGTTATTATTATTATTTTTGTTATTTAGCAATAATGATTGGGTTGGCAGTTTAGGGAGTTGTCCACAGGGTACTGGTATCTTGAAGAGAGAACTTAGGCTAGGTTTGTCACAAACAAGAGGTGGTTTGTCGGCAGGTAAAACTGGATTATCATATTTTTGATTTGGCCAAAAAGATTTATTTCTTGAATGCAGAGTTTTGAAAGTTTATGTATTTTATTCTTTGCAAGATTGTCTTGCAGTATGTATGCTTTATTGAGAGTATCTTCCATTTCTTGTATTAGATATGGAAAATTGGAGGTAATTAATTTGGTAGTTGAGGTTAGTAATTCAGATAATTTGACTTGTTCTTGTTTGTGACACTGTAAGACCAAACGTGTAATTTGGAAAGAGTTGTTTTTGTAAATTGGAGAAATAACAGTTTTGATATACTAGGGCATACCTGACAGTGGTGATTTCATATTTAAACCCTTTGGTGTAATGCCTAGATTTAGACATGCTTCTAAAAACAGTATATGCATGTTTATTTTTGAGATTTTAAAAGCCAGGTTTTTAAGCTGTTTCAAATACAGCTTAGGAAGATTCATTATATATAAGATAGGACTCTTACCAAGGTAAGTCTGTCAGTCTCCTAGTCCAAAAAATCTAAATAATCTTTACCAACCAAAACTAACCTAAATATATGTATATATATATATATATATATATATATATATATATATATATATATATATATATATTACAATATATAGGTTGAGTGTAGAATTTCATTGTATGGCCATGATGAAAAGCAAATAATTACAGTGATACAATCTTGCCCGCTCAGAAAAAGGGATGATTTTTTTTCTCGTGATAGAGGTATTTTATGCTCTTAGATCCGTATTGCTTCCAACCTACCTTACCTTTCCATATTGCTTCCTGAAACTTTAGTTAGTTGAAAACGTTTCAACCAAAATCATGATGATATGAATTAGACTATTTATTGCAGGCACGGAAGTAATGTGTAAAAATAATTTTTGTTTTGTTTGAAGTTCTATTTAAATTTATACATGTATGTAAGGAACAATAAAAGTTTTTAAACAATTTTCTCAGCGGTTTGTGTATTTTTTATGGGTTAAAAATATTTTTAAGAGGTTTTTTGGGTATAATAAATCTGAAAGTATTCATCTGGGAGTAACATGAGTTTAGGTCAAGTTTTGTAGTAGTATCGACAGTCTAACAACTGTCTAAATTTAATAGATAAATTAATACACAAAGTGCAAAAGAAAACCACAGGTGATAGTGAGAGTCTAATGTGTTCTGAAATTCTCTTCAAACAAGAATATTCAGCTTCTTAAAGGGTGCCAGTTGTGGTAATGAATAGCTGATGAATATTAAGTGGCTGAATATGATAAATGTAATGTAGGTGTCAATTTGTGCTATACCAACATTACCCTAGCTCTCTATTTAATTTATTTTGTACTTTATTAGGATCCAGATGGCATAATTTCTAAATACAAGATATTGTATAGTATGCATTATAAGGGTCACGTTCTTAGTAGTAACCAGATTTACACAATGAAAGGGTTCCCGTCAAGTGTAGTTATATATTTTTCTCTTCTTTCAGTACCTGGGAGATTTTGGTTACTTAATTTCAAACCTATATTTCATCAAATTTTTTCTATATTCCTTTCTGAGATCTAATGGATAGGCACCTCACTAGCCCTTCTATGGAAAGCAAGTTAATATTTAGAAAGGCATTAAAAACCACTTTAAATTAGCATCTTCTAAATTTTTGTGTATGATTGCCTTCATTTATTTTCTACAACATTCATTATTCATTTTCAAGCACTGACACGAAGGTTTAAAATGTAGGCTTGCTCCTTTTAATGCTTGAAATCGTTTATTGTACATCACTGTACATCTCGGCCAACTGTTAACCCGTAACTCCTTTATCTGATTGATTTGTAATGAGTCTATCCGCTAACGATAAGGCAACTCTTTTTATCACGTGGAAAACAACGGATCAACCCAAAAAGAGTACCGGGTGACTATACAGAAGTAAGTAGAGCCAACTATACAGAACTGCACTGAGATGGTGCATTTCATCTACCACAAGCGGCATATGTGGGACATCGGTCCAGAAATAGAGACCATAAGGCCCATATCTGTGATTATACAGCTGGTCTTGGATACCAATAGTTATTTATACAGAGTTTGATCATGAAAAAAAACACAGATTAAATACGTTTTTATGCGATATGCTTATTAAAGATAAGTGTTCCTTAGATTTTCAAAATTTTTTGAAAATATATTTAATACTATTTCTTGAAAATGCATCAGCAGAGAGAAGTTTTTCTTTTAATAAAAACGTTTTAATCAATAATTAACAAGAAGACTCTTTAATAGCACTTGGTAATGTTCATTCATTATGTTGATTGTGTTGACCAAAATTGAAATTACCAAAGATATGATGAAATAAATAGTAATGCCAGTGATGCCCACAAAAATAAGAAATTGCTTTAAAGGAAAACGAGAAAAGAGAAATATGAAAAAAGAAATAGATAGCAGAAAGAATGCAGAAAATAAACTCAAGGAAATAATAGCTAAAAAAAAAAACTAACTGAAAACATGAAAGCAGAAACTGAACTGTTAAATGAGAAAGAAGGAAAATATAAAAAAAACTTTTTTTATAATGTTAAATTTGGTATTTATCAATTTCATAACTTTAATGATATATTGAAAAAGGTAAAGAAGAAATATTTGTATCTTAAAATGAGTTAAATTAAAATATTATGGATAAACATATTGTAATGAGTAAATCATATAAAAATAAAATACAAAAATGGTAAGTTTTTCATAAATATTTATGTTATTATAAATCTAACATCATAACTTTTACTTTTAAACATCGTGGGAAAATTTATTTTTATCCTGGAATTTTTTTACAATTGAATTTCACTAGACACTCTGTAAGTAGTAATACTAGAAGTATTCAAACTTCAAGTTGTGATTGCCGTATGATTACTGCTATCATGTAGGCACAAATACTGATGCTTGTGCAATACAAAATTTTTCTAACCAATATGTTTACAAACTCATTATTTATTTGTTTTTAATTTTTAGGTTTTGTGATGTACAATGGTTCTTTACTAGATGTTAGCAAGTTGATAAGCCAAATGAAACGTAGTGAAGATGCTCGAATTGAGACTGACAAATATCTTGCTAAACTACGATCTGAAAATGGTAAGAGAAGTTTCTACAAGAATTGGTGTATGCATTGATTTATAGCTTAAATAATTAATTAGGGGGTTACAAATATTATTAATAATTAGCAATGAATACAGACTTCAATGCTTTTAAACTATCATAAATAATTATTTAAAGAGCAAAGTGAAAATTATTAACGTGCTAGAGTTGGAGTTCATGGAAACTACGGTTTCAAAATGAGTCAGCATAGTAAATTAATAAATTTTCACTTAGTTATTTCAATAATTACCTGTGATTTAATCAGTGAAATCATGATGGTTACAACCAGTTTTTAAACTATTGTTGAGGAACAGCAATTTAGATATAATTATAACTACGTGTATTAAAAGTTTGTAAACAGTTTGTTTTTCTGTTATAACAACAATTTTGTTGATTTTGTATACTCCAGAATGAATTAATTGTCGACTAAAAAGGTTTCTACATTACTTCTCTAGATTGGACCATAGATTTACCCCTTTGCTATAGCAAAAAGAAAGTTTCTTTAATAACGGTTCTTTTCTTACTGAAGTACTTTAATACCTGACTGAGTCAATGATCTGGTTTGTGTGCATCCTCGCCCAACAGTTTCTTTCTTGTTGAAGGGAAAGAATCAGTGAACAGCAATTCTTTTTCATAGAACTGTGGTTCAGTCAGTCATTCAAATGAAGCTCTTCAATTGAATCGTTTGGGAACCGTGCGCCCATCTCTAAAAAGTTTTGAGGTTCAAAACATTCACGTAGTTTATATACCTTTACACAAATAGAAATATTTTGGTAAAACTGTAGTGTATTTTAAATGAAAAGAATGCCAATACTTGTCAATCAGTGTATTCATTAAAATCAAGATCATTGACGTAATTCATAGAGTCTTTCTTTAATTGTTTAGATGAGTAGTTCGTATTAATGAAAACATGTTTTTGTAAAGTTAGGTTAAAAAATTAAGATGAATTTGAACTTGAATTATTTTTTATAAAAAGCATATAGTAAAGCTTCAGTGATTATCAGAACTAAATGGTATTAGATCAGTTTTGATAATCAGATGGTCTGGATGATTGAAATAACAATAATTATTTCAGTATAATATAGTGTACTCTTGATATAATGTAAAACCTTTGTACGTAATTTTCTTTTAATATTTACATATTCTCTAAATTTAGTGCCAACATATAATGCTGAGACTTAGTATATTAACATAATGATTTTTTTCACAGTGAATTATTAACACAGCGTTTTGTAGCAAAACATTAGTTGATGGCTCAGATGATTGACATTTGAATAATCGACACTCTACTGAATTATAAAATGAGTTTTCTGTTTTCAGGTAATTTGAAAGACCAAGCACATCGCTCTTCAAACACTATCAAAGAATTAACTTCCGAATTGAAGGATTTCAAAGAACGTCTATCTAATACCAATTCAGAATTGTGCACGATAGATGTAAGTATAGTAATAAACCTTATTTTCCTGTGGAAATCAAGTTATTCTGGAAGGTGTTTATGGCTTTCTAATAAAATGTAATTAAACAGTTCCTAGAAGGCTGTTATTGTTAGTGTTTCTCCAGTGTTGACATTAATAATATTTTGGCAAAAATGCCAAACATTGTGTCAATTCATTATTATTCTAAGTTAGTCCTGGACCTTGGATACCCCTGTCATTTCGATTTGGTTTTATGTCTGCACCTATCGATGATCCATTATAAATTTCACATCCCTGTCAGAAAATGATCTTAGCCATTGCTAATTATTTTTAAACAAAAAAAACCTGCAGCAAATAATCTTCTGTTAGTAGAAATTTCTGTAGAAATTTTCTTATAAAGTATTCAACATCTTTACTTCGTATAAAACCTGTGTAGTTTAAAATTCCAGTATTGTTTCTACTGACCAGAGTATGTTCTCCACTGTACTTGGCATTCAACAGAATATAAACTTTAAAGTATAATTGACCTTCCAAATATACTTTTTTTTTGTATATTACTGGAAAGTAATATTTTCTTATGTATATTCCTAAATATTACTGGTAAGTAGTGCATACTTAAGCACTGAAATACTGGTGCATGGTTTTTGGACCTGGGATACTTATTTTGGGGAGTCTTTAAATAGAAGAAACCTGTTGACATACAAATCCCCTGTTGCAGGAGAAAGTGGAAACTGCAACTTGAATGATGGGCCCAAGGTAGGTCAACTGTGTGTCTTTGATATTTACTAATTAGAAACAGTTTTCCAGTCATATTTTGCTTTTAATTAGGGATAAATGAATTAGACTTATAAGGGAATAAAAGTGGTCACAAAATATTGAAACTGGAAAAACCACAGTTTAGATAAAACATAATCCATTTATTCATAAACATTTTGATAATATTTGAGAAATATAATTTCTATGTTATCTCTTGAAAAATGTTGTAAAAGACTATAAAAATTGTTGAGAATTTGTCAGCACATAACAGAATAAAAAATATTTAAAATATTTTAATTGTATAGTTTGGCTTAATAAAATAACTCTATTTACCTCTTCTTTAATTTTTGAGATATATTCTCAATATATTGACTATAGTTATTTAAATATGGGTAGTAATAATAACCTAGAAATTCTCACATCAACAAAGAATTTCCACTTTTTAGCATGGTAGACTATACGTACATACTCGGACATAAAATATTTGTATCCAATGAACAAGACCATTATGAATCACATATATTCTTTGATGAGGTTAAAGAAACCTGTCTTAAAAACAATATTTATAGCACTGCTGTGTAGCACAACCTCGCTTCGTAGCAGCCAACCTTAGAATACTTAGTAAGCTGAAAAACGTAATGTGTCAGTTTTTTTTTATAAATATACCCTAATTATATCTTTGGTAAATTATTGTTTTAATATATTTGAACATAAAAGTTTTCTGAATGCTGTGAGTATTTTATTTTACATTTGTTTGCTAACTTGTATAAACTTGTGTAAATTGAGAATGTTTTTTTTTTACAGGTTAAAACCAAATTATATTTAAATCTACTGCAAGAAATCTATGATAAAGTTAGTCCTATAATAATATTTAAAGAAGAGAAAATTGATGAAGATCATGCCATAGAAACTATTGAAATGGAAGATGTTCAGATAGAAAACGTGTCATCAAAAAAAGAAACTGAAAATGTAAAAAAAGATGCAGGAAAGAAAAACAGCAATGCAAATGATGAAACTCATGTGAAAAAGTCACAAACAGGAAACGAAAATAAAGATGAAAGAAAAGAAGGAAACAATGAGAGGATACAGGAAACGGATGTAACAAAAGTAAAACTAGAAGAAGTCAAGGAAGACAAAAACAAAAATAATAAAGATGTGAAAGACCAAGAAAAGGATGATAAGTTAAAAGAAGAATCTGTTTCAATAATTTTACAAAAAAATAAAGACAGCGACGGTAGTGAAAATGAAAACAGAGTTAACGATTGTGAAGCAAAACTTAAAGATGAGTGTGTTAAAGCAGTTTAAATATAACATTACAGATATTTCTCATTGATACTTCAACAGTACATTGAGGTCTATTATTATTTGATTATTTTCTGTGTTTAAATTCAATATCCCCTGTTTTTAAAGATTTTTTAGTGAATAAAAACACTTGAATGTAATAAGGTTTATTACTGATAGGTAAGTCAAGATAGTTATGACATGCCATGCTTAATTGTGTTGAACTCGCTCAATATATTTTGTGTTTTTACAAATGTTCAATTAATTGTGGGTGTTAATTCTTATTAAGTGACAATAGATTACCAGATTCATCCCAATAGATTCATCATCAACATTTTTAATGAACTGTCAACTGGGGTTAGTAATTATGAGTTTAATGTTCATCAGTCAGAAGAATTGACAATAACATATTTAATGCAGGGCAATAATAAAGTGTTTTTCATTTGTAACTTAATATCAATCATCTAAAACACTGTGGATGAAAAAGAAGCAAGTTGAGTGACAAAATGAAATCCGAAATTAAAATTTTGATAAATAGCAAATTTATTATAATATACCAACATCTTATTTTAGTAATTCCATTTTTTAATAATATGCTAAGAATATTTACAACCTCAGTTCATCATCAAACACATCATTAATAAATTATAATTAACTGTATTAGGGGTTAGAAGAGAACAGCTTAAGCAATTTTATTAGGTTCACTGCCAACTATGCCTTGTGGTGAGTCGCCTTTGGAGTGTTCCAACCTTATTGGAAATCCCTATTGATTCTACAATTTCCTCTACCCCAGGTTAATTTATTGAACTCTCTGTATATTTAGTCAGGTAGTTCTACCTAAGTCTTTGTGAGTCTTGATTTCTGTTTGTAGTTTTGTAATTTCATTTTCTTTATTGTTAATTTTAGTTACGTAGTTTTATAGATTTGAGATATTCAGAATGTTCCATAGCAAGCAATTTAGTTTTGAGATATTTTAGTGTTCTGCAGCAGGTATTGTAAAATTTAGCAGTATGTCTGATGTACTCATTTTAAAGTTTGATATAAACCAGCTGTATTACACATATTGTTACAGATGTGAAAACAGTGTTCATATCAGTATATAAGAAAGACAATGTTTTATTGCAGTAAATGTACCGACCAGCCAGGATTCTGTCTGTTTGGAGTTACATTGAAAAAATATGTTTCAAAAATATAAGTTAAAATGAAAATATAAAGTTTTATGAAATTGTGAAAGAATTTATCAATTATGACCTGGGTTCGTAAATGTTAATCCCAAAGTTATATTATCATTGTGGTGGCATACGGTATGTTACAGTAACAGCTTTAATATCTGGCACTCTCGGGGACGACATGTGGCTCTTCTGGATAATAAAGCCTAACCTATATAGCCTTTGTACAGTACGTACTGTGCATATGGTATGTTACAGTAACAGCTTTAATATCTGGCACTCTCGGGGTCGACATGTGGCTCTTCTGGATAATAAAGCCTAACCTATGTAGCCTATGTACAGTACGTACTGTGCATATGGTATGTTACAGTAACAGCTTTAATATCTGGCACTCTCGGGGTCGACATGTGGCTCTTCTGGATAATAAAGCCTAACCTATATAGCCTATGTACAGTACGTACTGTGCATATGGTATGTTACAGTAACAGCTTTAATATCTGGCACTCTCGGGGTCGACATGTGGCTCTTCTGGATAATAAAGCCTAACCTATATAACCTATGTACAGTACGTACTGTGCATATGGTATGTTACAGTAACAGCTTTAATATCTGGCACTCTCAGGGTCGACATGTGGCTCTTCTGGATAATAAAGCCTAACCTATATAGCCTATGTACAGTACGTACTGTGCATATGGTATGTTACAGTAACAGCTTTAATATCTGGCACTCTCGGGGTCGACATGTGGCTCTTCTGGATAATAAAGCCTAACCTATATAGCCTATGTACAGTACGTACTGTGCATATGGTATGTTACAGTAACAGCTTTAATATCTGGCACTCTCGGGGTCGACATGTGGCTCTTCTGGATAATAAAGCCTAACCTATATAGCCTATGTACAGTACGTACTGTGCATATGGTATGTTACAGTAACAGCTTTAATATCTGGCACTCTCGGGGTCGACATGTGGCTCTTCTGGATAATAAAGCCTAACCTATATAGCCTATGTACAGTACGTACTGTGCATATGGTATGTTACAGTAACAGCTTTAATATCTGGCACTCTCGGGGTCGACATGTGGCTCTTCTGGATAATAAAGCCTAACCTATATAGCCTATGTACAGTACGTACTGTGCATATGGTATGTTACAGTAACAGCTTTAATATCTGGCACTCTCGGGGTCGACATGTGGCTCTTCTGGATAATAAAGCCTAACCTATGTAGCCTATGTACAGTACGTACTGTGCATATGGTATGTTACAGTAACAGCTTTAATATCTGGCACTCTCGGGGTCGACATGTGGCTCTTCTGGATAATAAAGCCTAACCTATATAACCTATGTACAGTACGTACTGTGCATATGGTATGTTACAGTAACAGCTTTAATATCTGGCACTCTCGGGGTCGACATGTGGCTCTTCTGGATAATAAAGCCTAACCTATATAACCTATGTACAGTACGTACTGTGCATATGGTATGTTACAGTAACAGCTTTAATATCTGGCACTCTCGGGGTCGACATGTGGCTCTTCTGGATAATAAAGCCTAACCTATATAACCTATGTACAGTACGTACTGTGCATATGGTATGTTACAGTAACAGCTTTAATATCTGGCACTCTCGGGGTCAACATGTGGCTCCCTGCTCTTCATGCTCCATGTGGCTCTTCTGGATAATAAAGCCTAACCTATATAGGCTATGTACAGTACGTACTGCGCATAAATAATGTATGTTATGCTACCTATTAAGGAAAATTGAGTGTACTATTGAAATCTTGTCATCCATATTTGTGTCCAATTACTGTATTTCCGTACATATTTATAAAAGCACACGCTCGCTCACACAAAATTTATAAGTAAAAAATTAAAGAAAGAAACACTTTTATTTTGTTCATACAACATTAAAATAAAATATTCACCAGTACATTTAACTATAAAAAGACTAACGATTTTATAATGTTTTAATTATGATTTTGAAAATAATCATGGATGTCTGACTGCCTGCTAAACAATGACAGTTTTTCAACAAATTTTGAATGAAAGATATGAAGAGGCAGTTGTAAAACTTCCTTAGCCGAGGAGCCTTTCTCACCTTCAACAAAGGTCACAGATCGCATCACTTCATGAAACGTTTATTTCTTCTTGAACTACTTCTTGGTTAGGTTGGTTAATTGGCATCTGCTTTTTTATTGTATTACCGATGAGTCACATCTAGTAATAACAAAGAAGGCTATTGTACTGATTTGTTTTTGTTTTAAAAATTTACCAATTAATAGAAAATTAATATAAAAGAGCTTTTACTCTACTTTGTGCTATGTTAATATAGCCACAGTGGTGGTGTATTTTTTAAAATAACAATGGTATGTTATGTTGCTACTACTGTTTTACGAGGTCTTTTCAAAAAATACGCGGACTGTTTCAATTACGCGGCTCAAGTTAGTTTCAGGAGAATCCGCTTGGTGTCGCTAGGTTCGTATGAATCAGCTGATTAAAACGCGGTATTTCAGTCGCAGATATCTTCATTTGTTGATGAGTTACACGCAGTTTAGTAAAGAGTATTTTTTTTGTTTGTCGGATTTTAAAATGGTCAGCTTGAACTGAAGGAGCAACGAATTGCTGTGAAATTTTGTGTAAAACTAGGGAAATCTGCAACAGAAACATTTGCCATGCAAATCTATGGCGATGTTGCCATGAAGCGTACTGCATGTTTCAAGTGGCATGAACGTTTCAAGGGTGGCGACAGTCGATTGATGACGATGAGCGTCCTGGACGTCCTTCATCGTCAACTGACGACCCACATGTTGAACAAATCAACACCCTGGTACGCGAAAATCGATGTCTGACCATTAGGGAGCTTTCCGAAGAGTGTGGGATATCAGATGAATCTTGTTACGAGATTTTGACCGAAAAATTGAAAATGCACCACGTCGCTGCGAAATTCGTGCCACACCTGATGACCGACGACCAGAAAGCCAATCGCGTTCGGGTTTGTCGGGAACTGCAAGAATTATAACCGGTGATGACATTGAAACGAAGGTCCAATCATCCCAATGGGTGAGTCAAACGTCCCCAAGACCCAAAAAAGCTCACCAAGTTCAGTCGAATATCAAGGTGAAGCTGACAGTTTTTTTCCGATGCTGAGGGTGTTGTTCAATACGAGTACCTCCCTGAAGGCTCTACAGTCAACCAGATTACCTACATTGACGTACTGAAACGTCTGGGGGATGCCGTCCGACGCAAAATGCCAGAACTGTGGAGAAGTGATAACTGGTTTTTCCATCACAATGCTCCAGCTCACTCAGCACTCAGAACTCGTGAGTTTTTGGCCAAAAATTTGATCACTGTTCTTTTCCTCCCTCCCCCTACTCACCTGACCTTGCTCCTTGTGACTTTTTCTTATTCCCAAAACTCAAAAAACCCCTCAAAGGAAGAAGATTTGAAACGATTTCGGAGATTAAGGCAAATGTGACGAAGGAGCTGAATGCCATCACAAAAGAAGTGTACCAGGACTGTTTTAAGAAGTGGAAACGCCATTGGGATAAGTGTGTGTGCGTTGGGGAGAAGAGTACTTTGAAGGAGACACCAAGCGAATTTTCCTGAAACTAACTTGAGCCGCGAAATTCAAACAGTCCGCGTATTTTTTGAACAGCGTAGTATAATATAATATTGATAATATTCAAAAAAATACTTTCTAGAGCAGTAATATTCAGCTTGCAGAGATTGTGTTAACAGCTGCAAGTTAATTGTAACACACAAACATCTTTTCACTACTTCTCTGCCACTAATAACATTGGATATTTACTACTACAAAGAATCAACAAATGTTCAAATTTGAGCACACTTAGCCAGAGACAACCAAATGGTGTGTTTTACCATTTTGGAATTTTGAAGTTTGATGGGTGTTTAAAACACCTGTAAGCCTTTTAATTTGTATGAAAATATGTATACATACATATTTCTACACAAGTATTTTCTACTTATGTATACTGAAGTCTTTTCTTTCTTTTTCTCCTCTTTCTTTTCTTGTTCTTCTTTCTCTTTCTTTTTAATTTTTGATTGATAAAGATAATTGTGTGATCAACATATTTCAATAGTGTGATATGTTTTTATGTGTGTCTATTTATTTATTTCCAAGAGATTGCAGTTTTGGACTTTTGCCACTAGGTAAGTCTGTCAGTCTCCTATCTAGCCCAAAAAGATCTAGCTAGGATTAGATAGGAGACTGACAGACTTACCTAGTGGCAATAGTCCAAAACTGCAATCTCTTGGAAATAAATAAATAGACACACATAAAAACATATCACACTATTTAAATATTTCGATCATACGATGATCTTCTTCAATCAAAAAAGAAAAAGAAAATACTGAAGTATATACTGATTAGTTATACACAGAAGAATACTGTGTATTAAAGATTAAATATCCAAATGCCACAGATGCACAGATTTATAGTTTATACAAGTATGATGACCCTGAATTTTGACGTCCACATTGGTTGCTAGGCCATGGAAGTTGTTGGGATGTATATTTGACATGTCTTACATCTAGGTCGATTGCACGAAAAAGAGCCATGAGGACGTTTAGGTGGCTTTTCAATACTTGGATCTAGTAGTTTTGGATGTACTAAAATATTTTTCAAATTAGAAGGTTGTTTGAAATAATATGTGCTTTTTTTTAAAAAAGATCTTTGGTGTAGGTGGAAGCTTTAAGAATCTTGCCCTACGTCCATTTGAGATGAGATTTTTCATACTTCCACCCACACCAAAGATCTTTTCTCAAATACAACACATATTTGGTTCATACAGCCTTCTAATTTGAAAAATATTTTAGTACATCCTAAACAACCAGATCCAAGTATTAAAAAACCGCCTAAACTTCCTCATAACTCCTTTTCATGCAATAGACCTAGATGCAAGACATGTCTAACGCACATCCCAACAAATAGTTTCCATAGCCTAGCAACCAATGTGGACGTCAAGATTCAGGGTCACATTATTATTTTTTATTATTAAAATCGGAGGGACCTTATCAGTGTAGAGCACTTAGCTACAGCCTTTGTACTCTCTTCCCACCCCTACCACGTGATTAGCTTAGTGGATATCTATCTCTTTGCAGAATCCAAGTGCCCACCTGATGCTAAATCTTCTGATATCCTCTGGTATACATACAAGCAGGGAACTCGCAGAGCTTGTGGATTGGGCTTTCCTCTTGGTCCTTGTCCATCTCTTGCACACAGGGGACCTAGATCTTCCAATTTTGGATTGGAATCCCCTCAGATTCCCATGGCCTGCAACCAGCTCTACAGTAATTCCAATTGAGGTTTACTTAAGGAGAGTAGTTCTATGCCTCACAAGTATCCCGAGCATCCCCATAGTACCTTGAATTTGTTGCACCCCAAAGTCGATTTCCCTGCACAGCCTGTCTGTATGTACCGTGATCCTCTTGTGCCCCTCCTGAGACGGCATGCCTAATGACCTTGGCAACAGTCCTTGATTTATACACCCTTGTTTTGCTCATTCGTCCGCTCTCATTCCCAGCCAGAATGTCCTGGAATCCAGGTTAGATGGAGCGAATTATACTTACCCATTTCTGCTAGAGAAGCTATAGCCGTACCTAAAGACTTCAGAGCTGGCTGACTGTCCAAGCAAATCCAGATTGTCTTGCCCCTCTTGCCAGACCCTACTATTTCCTCAGCACATAGTTTGATCGTGATCACCTTCGCCTGGTAAACAGAGTTGTAGTATTCCAGGTGAAGACAGAATCTGTCTTGGCGTCTCGTCTCACTAAAGCTGGCTCCCACTCCTTCCTTTTTCTTGAACTCATCTGTGAACCAGATTTCACCATTTTGGATCTAGACTAAGCCCATACCTCTCTTGCAGGAATATGAATTGTAATTTCTTTTTCCCTTTATAAGAGACAGTATCTTATCCTGAGGTTCTATCCAGAGCTCCTTCAAATAGTGGTCCACCAAGTTTTCTAGTGTCTTTAATAAGAAGGATGTAAGGCTGATAGGTCTGAAATCCTTTACCTCGTATAACCTTTCCTCCCCGGTTTGGGGATAAAGATAACTTTCGTTTTGAGCCACTACCCGGGCTTGTAACCCAAAGCAACACAGCCCCAGAGTAATCCTGTCTGTGGCCCTATAATTTCCTCCAAGCAATTCTGTAGTAACGCTGGAGTAATATTATCCAATTCAATACAAAAGTAATATTATCTTTTGCTTTAAAAGGTTCAAAAGACAGAATCATCCCTCTCTCCTTTTTCCCACCGAGATGACCTGCCCAGATATATTCCAGTCCGCCCTTGGCACCGTATGGTGGAGGTTATGAGCACCATCACCCACTGGTCCAATATTGGGAAAACTGTTCCTCATAAGCAAATGCAGGGTTTCCTCAGGGGTGTTAAAGCTACCATCAGCCTTCTTGACAAACTTTAGCTCTCCTCTCTATCTATCTGCTAACACTTTAAACAGTCTGGCAGTGTTACTCAGTGTGCTAGTCTCTGAGCACCACTTTTCCCAAGAAGCACGTTCAACCTCCTATATGAGATTTTTATAGACACTTTCTGTCATTATGTGCTTGCCAGGTCTCCACCATATTGAGGCGCTTTTACTGTGGTGCAAGTTAATCTGGAGGATCATTGCTTGAAGGTCAGCCATATCCAACTGACCCCTACGCCTTCTCCTGACTCTTCCTCTCACCCTACTCTTTCGGGTTCTTAGAGGACCACCTAAATGTGACCTCTCCAGTCCCCGGGAAGGCCTTCCTATCTCTTGCCTTGAGAAGCCTGGCTGATGCCTTATTCAGTCCTAGGCACAGGAGGCTTGCAGGTCCCTGCTCAATGCACTGTAGGATCTTCCACTTCAGAGTGCCAATTTCTGGGTTATGCATCCCCATAAGCTTGACCAACTGAGTGGCCTTCCTTTAGTGGTGGTGGTACAAGCACTGTCACTTTCACCCTTTTGATCAGTGCATCAGACAGAACTAGCCTTACCTGAGTCCCGTCCTTGAGCTCAACTGACGGTACTACTTCTTGCAGCCATTTTGCCAATTATTTCTCAGAATAAATGAATGTTGCGACTCCATCCCTTAAGCACGTGTCCCTGAATCGTGGTACAAAACCTCTACTAGGAATGTCCAAAATTTGGTCCATGACAATGCCCTTAAGGTCGTTGAACGCCGCCATCTCCATCCTCACGTCTACACTATCTTCGAAAGTAACTAGCACCCTTAGTAGGTTGGCGGAGAAAGACCTAACCTAACAGGCCTAGACCCTTGTTTATTCCTCTTGGCCTCCGACTCTAAGTAGGATCAGAAGTACTTCTTTCCTTTCTTTTCCTCTCTTCCTCCTGTCGTATTAAGGTCTTACCAGATCCACTAGCTTCCAGGAAGATAGGGCAGGCTCTAGCCCCAGCCTCGAACAAACCCTTTCCCTTCCTGGATCGGTGTTTCCTCAATGGGGGTGGCGGTGGTTCTCTGCCTTTTTCCTCCGCCTCCTTTGCTTCTTCATGGTAGGCAAGCCAAAGTGCTTTCCTCCCTTGTGCTCCACCCATTCCCCCTGTTGCCTTTGCAACTAGTATTCCATCTGTGGGAGCTGAAGCCACATCCATTGGGACAGATTCGTCGTAGGTAATAGGCCCTGACCAGTTGAATTGCTTTTATTGTTTTCTGCCATGTATATTCCCACAAGCAGCTAGGGAAGAAAATACTGATGCTGCAGAGCGCTGCTTGCGGCAGTAAAGCGACTTAAAAACACAGGGGCGGTGCTAGGTGCCCCTGAGGCTCCGTCGAAGACCTTCCTTACACTGAGGGTCACGAATCTACATCGGCACAGATCGCATAACACTTTCAGATCGGGGGGTGCAAGTATCCATCCAGATCACAAACCTGGATGGGGTGCTTCTAGGTTGCCGCCCAGAAAGGAAGGACAGGGCGAGAATCGGTCAGATATCAACCCTTTAAGTGCTAGGACTGGCCCCTTTTTTTGAGCTATCTCCATGCACTCACACATTTGCCTGAACACATTCATACAGCTCAGGTCCATGCGCAGATTAAGCCCCTCCACCAACATCAAGGACATACATCCCACAGGAGAGGCAAGGTCATCTTAGTTATACATCCAAAAATGAAATTTAGCCTAGTACAGTACATAGGGCTAACCATGGATGGTCTAATCATCGGAATGAATGGCCACAGGCATGACGTTGGGACCATGAACACACACAGGTCCCATCATGCTCAACACAACATCATATCTTTCAATGATTGTTATACCACCAAAATAATTAAGGCACTCCTCCCTGATTGCAACCCTTAAGAATTGAAGAGATGGGAGTTATCCTACCAGTGGTACACCAAATCTAGAGAACCTCAACATCAGATAACGTTTTTTACCTTCCCCCGAACGTTTACCATTTTTAACAACTCCATTTACCTTCCTTCTGACAGACTATTAATATCTGGTTTAAATAAATCATATTTATACAAAAAACATATAGTACTACATCACAAGCTATAAATCTGTGACATTTGAATATTTAATCTTTTATAGACATCTGTGGTTCACTTCAGTTTTTTCTTTTTTGATTGATTAACATCATTGTATGATCGAATTATTTTAATAGTGTGATATGTTTATGTGTGTCTATTTATTTATTTCCAAGAAATTGAAGTTTTGGACTTTGCCACTTGGTAAGTCTGTTTAGTCTGTCTCCTATCTAGTCCAAAAATACCTAATATATATATATATATATATATATATATATATATATATATATATATATATATATATATATATATAATACCCATATATACAATGCCTCAGCAAGTGAGTTATTAGTTTTCACTTATTTACTCAAATAATTACACATAATTCATGCAGTCCATTCAAGATGAGTACAAGGTACATATATATATTTTTAACCGACTTCAAAAAAGAAGGAGGTTCAGTATATGATCCTTTTTTTTCTTTTTTATTTTCCTCCCTAATTTTTGTTTTGCAGATTTGTGACTGATAAAAATGCTATCTTGAAATTGTTTAAGAAAATCACTATGGAGGGAACACACCCACATTGAGAGTGTTAGCAAAGACAATTGTGTTTAATTAAGTCCAATTGATGTACCCTCTCCCAAATACCTCTCCCCCAATTTCAAAATATAAAGGGAATTCTTATTTTACCTAAATATATAAAAAGGGAAATAGTATTTTTAATTTATTACAATTAATCCCTTTAACATTAGTTTATGACTATCCGAACATTAAATTTTGTAAATTCGTAAACATCTTACTGAGACATAATGTTTTCGATCGCTATATGGCGATCTTCACCAGTGTCTTCTGCTTAGAGTTGTTAGATTAAGCAGTGACGGTTTTAAAGACAGGTTTTCGATAGTATCAAAGAGTATGTGTGATTTGTAGTGGGTTTCTTCATTTAATATGTTTGTATTTTGTTTTTTTTGTGTGTTTGTAAATTTCATATTGTTCTAGTGCCATATTTTCTAGTGCCGGGGCCTCCAACCTATGGCCTGCGGGCCACATGCGGCCCATGAACAGATTTTTCCGGTCCGCGGGAAGCTAGCATACTGAAAAAAATTATTTAGTACTATATATCCTTTTAAACATTTTTACCCTTAAATATGAGTACAGTACTCGTCTCTCACTTGCCACTTCTTTTCTCTATAAGTGTCTCTAGCTCTATACAAGTTTGAGGTGTTGTGGATAAGTGTGTCTGTCATTGTGGGTTTCCTGTAATGTTGAAGCTGTGTTTTTGTGTGTGGATTTTTGTTATAGTGAGATCGAGGAAGTTTAGACTTAAAGAAGTTCCAATGACCACAGAAAACATAAACAAAGAACTAGACACCATTAAATATTTAGCATACACAAATGGATACAACACCACAATAGTAGACAAAGTATGGCACAATATACAAAAACACTAAAATTAACACTACAGAGAGGAAACACAAATAGATCACAATACCATACATAAACAGAACATCAAATAAAATAGCCCACAAATTTCAAAAAACCGGATAAAAAGTATCATACAGAACTAATAATAATTTACATTACAAAATACAACACGACACCAACAACAAAGATAAACTACAAGCACCAGGCGTATACAAATTAAACTACAACAAGTGCAACAAATTCTACATTGGGCAAACAGGTCACAGTTTTAAACAATGAGTTGAAGAAAACATACAGAACAAAAACTCAGCATTTTACAATCACAAAGAAAGAGGACACAAATACACAGAGCTCTACCATAACCTAGAAATTATACTCATCAACAAAAAAAGACCACATTTCTACACACTAGAACAATATGAAATCTATAACCACATAAAAACACAAAGTACAAACATATTAAATGAGCAAACCCAACACAAATCACACATACTCTTTGATAGTATCGAAAACCTGCCTTTAAAACCGTCACCCGACATCTAGTGTTTGCTATTGTTATTGTTTGCTGATTGGTTCTAAAAACACTAACAAACAATAACTACTATTAAACTTTGCTGATCATCTCAACTCCACAAAGCTTGAGTACATAGACATAACATCTAACCTACAAATTCTTCTTAAACAACACAGAAATAACCAACGCTACACAACCGAACAATACGATATATAAAGACACTTCAAACTACACCCTACACACATACTCAATACACAATTACATTACAACTCACACACATTTTTTGACATAACTCCGAATACTCACAAAATAAATTTCTAAATTTTAAATTGCGATCGCAGCCCTGCCTATCGGATCGAATTGTGAATCTAAACCATTCTCGAAAACATTTAATCAGGCACAAAAAATTCATAAAAACCTGTCCAGCCATTTAGGAGTTCAGTGACATAAACACGGACAAAAGATATATATAAATTCATTATATTACATTCTTATATTTGTAATGGTGTCACTGAAGTTTATGATATAAGCTATAAGGCATTAAAACTTGTATGAGAATATAGTATATTGTTTTGTGAGTTTGTGTGTAGTTATTTATTCAACTTTACAATGTACAGTAAATAAATTAACATAATTTATGTGTTAAAATAGTTGTTCTGCATTAAACAGCTTAACCTAAAATAAAATCAGCTGTTTTATAGAATCATATGTTATCACCAAATTCAGGCTAAAGTGTGAAGCATCTCGCGATGAAAGAGCTGATGTTTCCCTGGCGCAAAACATGCAGATCCAGTGATAAGAAGTATTCACTTCAAACGTTCAAATACAATTATAAACACTTTAAAACTAATAAGAGCTTATTGATTAATTGGATACTGTAATTGTAGTGTACGTTAAAAGCGTTCATTTGTAAAGAATTTTTAATGTTATTAATAGATACTTTTAAAAACAAGTATCATGTTTCATATTTTCCTTATTAGTATTGATTATAATTTAACTTTGTGGAAATAATTCTAAATTTCTAGTTAGTAATTAACTTTAGAAAACGTTTTTTTTACTAGTGTTTTGTTTTGGAATCCAGAATGTTTAATTAAGCTGTTGCTAGAAATATTATGGTCTAATTAGCTATTAGAGTGGGAAGAAGAAAGGCAAAGCTATTTACACGGGGAAATAAAGCTTACCTCCAGGCTAGGAATAAATTAATCTTATTAGAATCATTTTAAACTTGCTTTTCATCTGTGGTGTGTGAAATATTAATTAAAACCTGAAATAAGGTTATCTAAAGCTGCGGTTCCCAAACTGTGGTACGCGAACCCCTTGGTGGTACGCGAGACGTTGCCAGGGGGTACGTGAACAGGACCACGCCAGTTTGCTATATGTGTCGGCTGATGCGAGGGAAGTTTCGAGTTGTGGGAAAAGCGGGGGAAGTTTTGTTTTGCGCGCTTTCCACTTTCTCTGTCAGTTTGTCTATCGTCTGCCAATCTGCACAGTGTGTGTTTTTAAGCGTGTGTCATACAGTCACATTATTCTTATTATTTTATTAATTATTTCATAGGGCAATGTTTGTTATATCAATATGGATAAGTGGTTAAGCCAGTCTTCAAACGTTAAGAAGAAGCAAAGAGTTTCATCGTTACTTGAAGAAGGTAATTTTACTCCTGTACCTAGTACGTCTTCATCAAAAGAGCAAAGTTCTTCTGTGTGTTCTGCGACGCCATTAGTTCAACAAACGTGCGTACAATTAAAAAGGCGTAAATATGATAACAGCTACTTGTCTTATGGATTTACTTGTAATGAGGTCCATGACAATAAAGTTAGGCCACAATGCGTCATTTGTTTGGAAACACTTTCCCACCATTCAATGAAACCATCTCTTTTAAAGCGTCATTTCCTAACAAAACATGAAAGTTACAAAGATAAACCATTGGATTTTTTCAAAAATAAGGAAGCTTCATTAAAAGGCAGCAAGATAAATATTAATTCTTTTACCAGTTTGAATTTAAAAGCGGTTGAAGCTTCCTATAAAGTTAGTCTTAGAATTGCTCAAGAGGGCAAACCAGATACCATTGGGGAAACATTAATATTGCCAGCAACTAAAGACATTGTGTCAACCATGTTAGGAGAAAAAGAGGCTAAACAGATTGATTCACTTTCGCTTTCTAACAATACAGTTTCAAGAAGAATAAGTGACATGGCTGCTAATGTAAAGGAAACATTACTCAGGAAAATTAAAAAAAGCAAATATTTTGCTATTCAAATTGACGAAACAACTGACGTAACTAACATGGCTCAGCTAATATGTTATGTTAAGTACGAAGATGGAAATACGGTCGAAGAAGACATGTTATTTTGCCAAAACTTACCTTCACACACAAATGCAGACGAAATATTTGGAAAATTAGACAGATTTATCCGAGAAAACGAGCTGAACTTGGAAAAATGTGTAGGAATTTGCACAGATGGGGGCAAATGCAAAGGCTGGAGTTCATAAGGGAGTTGTTACTTAAGTGCAGCAAGTAAGCCCAAAGGCTAAGTTTATTCATTGTAGTCTTCTCCGAGAAGCCTTGGTTACAAAGAGATGTCCAGCGGAGCTGAAAACTGTATTGAATGATGCAGTAAAGACTGTAAATTTCATCAAAGCCAGAGCACTGAACTCACGCCTTTTCCAAAACTTATTTGTTGAAATGGATAGTATTCACAAACAATTACTTCTGCACACGGAAGTTAGGTGGTTGTCGAGAGGAAGAGTGATATCTCGAGCTTTTGAACTTCGACATGAAATATTGATTTTTCTATCCGACACACACTTTCAGTATCGTGACCGTTTTTCAGATGAATTATGGTTGAGCCGGTTGGCTTATTTGGCAGACATATTCAGTATGTTAAATGATGTTAACAGGAGACTATAAGGAAGCAATAACACCCTATTCCGAGTTATGGACAAAATCAATAGTGTGAAACTGAAACTAAGATTTGCAGAAAGGGAAGCAAAGAAAAGCCAAGTGTCATTGTTCCCATCTCTTGAATCTTTTATTAAAGAGAACGAACTTCTCCTGAATCAAACAATTTTGAATGACATATCAGATCATCGTAGCTCCCGCCAAGCTAGCTTTACAAAATACTTCCAAGAAGAACTGAGTTCATACTTTTGGATTAAAAACCCTTTTGCTGACATTGAGAAAATTGTTCCAAACAGCTTTTCTTTGAAACTCAAAGAGGAACTTTTTGAGTTAAACTGCGATTCGGATCTGAAAGAAGTATTTAACAAAACCACTCTTATTGATTTTTGGATCCAACGACGCTCAGAGTATGGGGAAGTTGCTGACAAAGCAGTTGAGTTTTTACTACCCTTCCGAACTTCCTATCTATGTGAGGCGGGATTCTCACATCCGCTGTACATAAAAAATAAGTACAGGATCCGAATGCAAACAGTGGAATGAGATCTCAAACTCAAATTAAGCCCAATTATACTAGACATCAGCAGTTTAAGCCGTTCCATTCAAGCTCATCCCTCACATTGAATAACTGATGATAACTGTACCAGAACATTTTCATTGAGTGACATCCACAATTCTGAATTTTGTATTTTGTAATTTGATTATAATTAAATATATGTATTAATACAGTTTCTTGCATTTTATTATTCCAACGTTTCACGTTTTAACACAGATAACTAGAAACAAAATATATAAAATGGTATTTTTATACATTACAGATCTTTTATTCTAATTGCATTTTATCTTTGAAATTCAGATTTTATAACATAAGAGTGATGATAATTGCATATAAAAACTTGGAAAATAAAAAAGACAATTTTTTACAATGCATGTACAATTTAAAATATATATATTTTATGGGCCATGGGGTACGCCATAATACATAGTACAAACTAAGGGGTACGTCACAAAAAAGTTTGGGAGCCGCTGATCTAAAGCACGAGCAGTAACACAAGTTAATATAATGCTTCTGAACATAAAATTGTAATGTTATTTACTGTATTTGCATTATCTGTTGCAAATATATAATGCATATAGGTTCTAATAAAGATTACATAGTTATTATATTTGATAACTATTTGATATTTCAGGCGCGTATCCAGCGACTAGCTTTTGGTGGGGGGGTTATCGGTGCATTTTATATATACTGTATATACATTATACTGTGTGTATATGTATATATATATATATATATATATATATATATATATATATATATATATATATATATATATATTTAATTAATAAATTAAAAATATTTCAAAAACAAGAATACTTTTAATGAATATATTTATTCAAAGCTTTTCGCCGATAAAACAGTACCAGCATCTTCAGGAAAATAATTATCTAATAAAATACTTTTACAAAATTAAATCATATGTACTACAAAGAATCATATGTTTATAAGTATTGCACTTTATGTAAATTTTTCTATAACATCAATGACTTTATAAATAGTTTGGTGCCTTGATCTCACTTGAATTTGTTCATCAATTAATTTGCCTTTAACTGTATGCTTATAAATTTCCAATGTTTCAAATATATTCATTTTTAATCCTTTATTTAATTCTTTTATTAATTTCATATTATCTATTTCCGGAAACTCATGTCCATTATTAATACAATGCGTAGCTAAATTGGATTTGTATAGGTTTGGTTTGATATAAGCGTTTAAATGTTCTTTGTATCTTTCTTTTAATTTCTTTTTTGTTTGTCCTACATATAATTTATTACAAGTTTGACATTTTATATTATATACTCCATTTCTTTCGTGCATATTATTTTGATTTTTGTTTATTAAATTTTTAATTTTATTATCAGTTTTATATGTAATTTGTAAGTTTGTTTCTTTAAATAATCTTGTAATTTTATTTATTTCGTTACCAGTGAATGTAAAAGTTGTCCAAATATTTTCTCTCTTATTAGGTACAAAGTTATTTTCGAGTTTCTGTTTTCTTATTATATTATTATTTAATGTATCTATAGTTTTTCTTTTATATCCATTTTCTAAACCAATTTGATATATTATATTTTTCTCTTTAATTTGATCATTTAAGTTCATTGGTATCAAATAAATAAGTGAGATCAAGGCACCAAACTATTTATAAGGTCATTGATGTTATAGAAAAATTTACATAAAGTGCAATACTTATAAACATATGATTCTTTGTAGTACATATGATTTAATTTTGTAAAGATATTTTATTAGATAATTATTTTCCTGAAGATGCTGATACTATTTTATCGGCGAAAAGCTTTGAATAAATATATTCATTAAAAGTATTCTTGTTTTTGAAATATTTTTAATTTATTAACTATATTACAAGAAAACATATCACCATATTTAATATATATAATATGTGTGTGTGTGCACGCGCGTGTGTGTGAATGTAAAAACTTAAGTAAATTAAGTTAAAATTCGAGCGTATTTATAAACATTGACTAGCATTTGACAAGTGATTCTATTTTTGTAATTATTCAAAGAGCATTACAATGTTTCAAAATTATTATTATATTTATTACAGTAAGGATTTTATATTTGAGAATATATAATAGCTTAATTATCGAAAAAAAGTATTAATTTAATAATATATTGTCGATTTTTAACCCAAAGTTCTTGAAGGTTGGGGGGGGGCGATCGCCCCATCGCCTCCCCTGGATACGCGCCTGTATTTTTATTGTAAAAGATATGGCAAGATTAAAACTTTCAATGCCTTTAGGCTCAAAGTTACTCTTTCGGTAACTGTAGTATTCAGTCCGACAAATTTCCTCAAACACAAGTAATATTAATATATTTATATAATTAAAATCAAATACTACTTAAGTAAAAAATAAATATTTGTTGATTCCATTTTCATGTGAGCTACTCACACAGAGTTACGGCCTTAGTTGACAATGGGACACATCTCTCGAAACGGCCGTCCTCAACAAATATAAGTAAGTTTGTAAAATATTTACAAGTGTTATAGTAAAACATAAAATATTTTAGTTACTTACAATTAATATAAGTAAAGTAACATCACCTAACAGCTGTTCTACCACTGTAGAATATATATATATATATATATATATATATATATATATATATATATATATATATATATATATATATATATATATAGGAGAGTTAGAGCTAATAGACTAACAGAAAGAATTGAACAAATGTCAAATTACTATAAAAAACAAATATATAAACCTTAAATAACCTAAAGAAAAGAGTAAGAAACGTTAGTGGGGTTCAATGAAAACACATACAGTCCTGTGATATCCCAAATGTTTTAATTAAAACTTATTATTTGTGAGTAAAATAGCAATTATATTTATTTCT
Organism: Prosapia bicincta; assembly: GCA_036971475.1. Lineage (NCBI taxonomy): Eukaryota > Metazoa > Arthropoda > Insecta > Hemiptera > Cercopidae > Prosapia > Prosapia bicincta. The sequence continues at coordinate 12,870,765 of JBAIZL010000004.1, forward strand.
ACAGTTTAATATTGTACTTCTGAATCAATAATTGAACGAAAGTGTAGAATATATGACTGTAGAAGATATCAAATTCAAGTGTAAGTTCTAGAATTGAATAAATTATTAGTGGTTTGAAAAATTTGCAGAGATCGTTATAATTTAAAAACTCTGCAGGAAGATCTATGACGAGGGGGGCTAGATGTTATAATTTAAAAACTCTGCAGGAAGATCTATGACGAGGGGGCTAGATGTTATAATTTAAAAACTCTGCAGGAAGATCTATGACGAGGGGGCTAGATGTTATAATTTAAAAACTCTGCAGGAGGATCTATGACGAGGGGGGCTAGATGTTATAATTTAAAAACTCTGCAGGAGGATCTATGACGAGGGGGGCTAGATGTTATAATTTAAAAACTCTGCAGGAAGATCTATGACGAGGGGGCTAGATGTTATAATTTAAAAACTCTGCAGGAAGATCTATGACGAGGGGGCTAGATGTTATAATTTAAAAACTCTGCAGGAGGATCTTTGACGAGGGGGGCTAGATGTTATAATTTAAAAACTCTGCAGGAGGATCTATGACGAGGGGGGCTAGATGTTATAATTTAAAAACTCTGCAGGAAGATCTATGACGAGGGGGCTAGATGTTATAATTTAAAAACTCTGCAGGAAGATCTATGACGAGGGGGGCTAGATGTTATAATTTAAAAACTCTGCAGGAAGATCTATGACGAGGGGGGCTAGATGTTATAATTTAAAAACTCTGCAGGAGGATCTATGACGAGGGGGCTAGATGTTATAATTTAACATTATACAATAGTCGATACAATGACGGTTTATAATAAGTCCGTTTTTCACGAGCCTGGCCGAACTGGCTTACGTTTAGCAACCCTGATCTAGTTCCATGGTCGGTGGGTGTTAGACGCAGAAAACTCTGACACATATTTAGCAGACCTGACAGAATTCGGCTATAAAATACGGCGGTAACACAGCTGATTATATCCAGATTTATTTGAAAACATCACTTACGCGGGCTTAAATCTGTTTATAATAGCCATTCTGCAGCTTTAAGTCTTTGAGTTACATTCATAAAGTGGTTAACACACAGGTCTCGATGGCAGCCACGAGCTAAACCCAAGTAAGTTTAACTGTCACAACTCAGGTAGTTTCAAAAATATCCGACAGATGTCATGAGTGTATCCTCAGTCGGTATAGTAATTCGGAGTAGGTTACCAAGCTTCAGAATCGAATGCTTGATCTTGTTTGCTATAGCTGTGACAATCCTACGCGAATTAAATTTTGAGCGCCTTACTTTCTTTTGTCTTACTTACTTACTTTGGAGCGCTGTAATCATAGATTACATTTGTTTATTCGAATGTCGGCCTCGTCTAGACAAGAAACAAGATACAACTGAGCCTGCACTTGTGATAGGTTACCAGTTACAGCAGAGACATGCTCGTTGGAAGCAGAGGCCGACAGGACGTCCTTTAACGCTACGAGTAGAGATGGGCTACCCGCTCAGGAACTGTGAAAAAGTAACATAACACATATATTCTAAACCAATTCTTTTTCTGAACAAATGTCAAGCCGTTTGAATATCCAGTCAAAAGTTTATTTATTTAGTGCAACGTTTCGGCAACTGATTTGTTGCCCTTATAAAGCCTAAAAACAGTTTTAACATTACACTATAATAAGCACAAAAATACAAGTACAGTCACAACAAATATTTTTGAAAATTAAACAATTTTCAATGAACATGTTAATGTTTTTAATTATATATTTTACATAAATTATAACTCACCATGTAAGTGTGTCAATTTTATTAAGTTTTTTAAACTAAAATTTCATTGAAAATTGTTTAAAGTTTACATATTTTTTGTTATGAGTGTAAGTCTAATTTTGTCTTTATGCTTATACGTAACGCAAAAATTGTTTTCAGGCTTGATAGGGGCAACAAATCAGTTGACGAAGCGTTACATTAAACAAATAAACTTGACTCTATATC